>OY783232.1:51329098-52558026 GCA_963678685.1 Patella ulyssiponensis | reverse complement strand
GATTGGTCGAGACTTTGGAACACAATAACTCTCCTTCTAATTGAGTTAATATGTTCAAACTTGGTGTATATATGCTTATTAGGTCAATGCCTTGATGGAGTATGAAGATGAGCATTTTCCGCTTAGGGTAAGCAGAGATAAGCAATTTGATTGGGTGATTCTTTGGGACACGATAACTTTAGTTCTAATTAAGTGAGAGTGATGAAACTTGGTGTATAGTTTCATTATAGTAATACCTTGACTTAAGATCGATAATGAGCATTTTCTGCTCAGGGTAAGCAGCGGGATAAGCAATTTGATTTGCCGAGACTTTGGAACACTATAACTCTCCTTCGAATTGAGTTAAAATGTTCAAAATTGGTGTGTATGCTTATTAGGTCAATGTCTTGATGGAGTTCGAAGATGAGCATTTTCTTCTTAGGGTAGGCAGAGATAAGCAATTTGATTGGTTGATACTTTGGGTCAATACAATGACTGCATTCTCATTCAGTAATGGATTCGACAGTAACAGTGTATAGAAACGATTGACTCGGACACGAGGACCCTTTCCCTTGGCCAGAGGAATAGGGTACATTTTCATTTTTCTCGTCGGTTTTAGCATTTTTCTTTATAAAATACTTTTGGATAACACTTCTTGTACAGTTTGATTGCTCGATACGTTTGACAAAAATAGATGTGCGATTAATTAATATGTGTCATCTATTTATTTTGGGATTTTGGCGGGGGACATCGGCCTCACTGTTGGCTTGTATGTTCTAGAGTTAGGGCTATACTACTATATTTGGTGGTTAATATTGTTATATTAATAAAAATGTAAAGGAAACGAAAACGTCAAGTCAATTATGAAGCTGTGAAAAAGTTGATTCATACCCTAAACCTTAATTCTATAGATGTTCCATTTCTTAGAGGTAAAACATTTACCACAAAAGCACCCCTTGCACTCAAGTAATTGTTTCTATAATTGTTATTATGAGAAATGAAAAATAATTAGCTCACATGCTTTCTAAAGTCAAAGGGAGTATAATTGTGTTCCACATAAATGATTAAACATAGGCCTGTTTTTTAAATCTATTTTACTGCTGTTGATCCAGAGAAATGGCGACCATGTTGGATGTCTTACCCCCCAGCTATAAATGGACCAAATTCTCTTCCTGAAACACTTGATGAGTTTAGTTTTGATTTAATTCCGGCATTGGAGAAGAGAAAGTATCAACTAACAAATTCATACCGACATCAATTTTAGGTATAGTTAAGAGTTGCAGGAAATCATACAAATTTTACTTTGCAAGAACAAGGACTATTGTTCTCTAGTCAGTACCCTTTCCTGTGCGCAAGTGTTGACAGAATACGCCGTTGTGAGTGTTTTCCCCCTTTATAGTGAGATAAAATGCCCATATAGATTGCATGATAAGGTTGTAGCAGATTTATCTACCCTGGAGTTCATTACCCGTAATACAAGTAATTCAACTTGGAGATTAAATACAAACCACAAATACTATACCCAAGTCCAGACATTTAACATTGAAGTCAATGGGCAAATAATTACTAGTCTGAGTCCATAAGGTTGTAGCAGATTTATCTACCCTGGAGTTCATTACCCGTAATACAAGTAATTCAAAAAATACTATACCCAAGTCCAATTGTACATGGGTATAACTAACATAATTACTACAGACTCTGTAATCTGGTTACCAAATCAAACTGAAATAATTACAGTTCTTTTTCACATGAATTTTTGGAAAAACACAGTAGAAAAAATTGGTCATTTTTATGAATTCTTTGTGTCACCAGCACTTTTGTCTCTTAATCGCCATGCTGCCAATCAATAGAGAGAGGAATTTGCATACCACACTCTACAGGTATTCAATTTAAAATTTCAGAAAAAAAAATGACATCAGATCAACCCAGTTTAATAGCGGTACTTTATTTTATCCTAAATAAAAGAGATTTAGCACTTTTAGTATTCACATTTCATGTTTGATATATACAATATTTATCAGTCAGTTATCATAATTATTAATCACTTATACCAATTCTAACAATGTTTCTGTGTAAAACTCTATTCATGTTTTATATAAACTAAGATTATTTTTCCTTGCGAGGGTAAAAGGTCCTTATGTTCAGTTTGCAAAATGTATCTTCCAGATAAAGTATACGATAATAAAGAAGCAAGTGTTTGTTGTGACTGTTCGTGTCAATGTGAAAAATGGTCTCATTGGAAATGTGACTATGAACCAACTTCAGTTGCTGAATGGTTATGCAATGAGTGTAAAAATCATTAAACCGTTTCCAAGTGTTTTTTTTTCAATTAAACATAAAAAGTCTACCATGTGAATTATAAATTAATTGCTTATGCAGTTATATACAGACCAATAATTCTAGAAATATACGTCTATGTTTGATGTTGAAAGCTATAGGTACATTGTAACTTTAAGCTTTATGTGAACAAACTATACTATTCAAAAAAAGTAGGGGATATTTGATTTGGGGGGCATAATACTAAAATATGCAAATGACTACGAAAAAAGTCACTATAGAACCTAACAGAAGAAACATTTCCAGTTACATGTGACGCCTAAACGCACCAATAGCTACCGCATGGAATGCAGGTGACGCTTGGGATCATCATGGGGGTCCAACCCTAGATTTGCACACTGACTTTAAATGTTACAGTCATTGTGGCATTGAATTCCAGGGTGGAAACATCAGTTTAATTGTTTTAGTGACCAGAAAACAAATTTTGATATGCGTCGGCTTACCCAAAATGAAAGGTTACGTGCCCTTGGCATGCTACAGATCGGCACAACACAGGCGGTTGTGGCGCGGACGATGAATGTTTCTCAGTCTGTCATAAGCAGGCTATGGTCCAGATACCGTGATACACAATCTGTACAGGACAGACCACGCTCAGGTCGACCAAGGGCGACAACTCAAGCGCAGGATCGATTTATCCGTACCTTGGCCTTGAGAAATCGTGTCATTACAGCAAATCAGATCAGCGCTCGTCTTCAAACAGACACTGGTGTGAGAGTGAGTGGCCAGACGATTCGGAATCGACTGCATAGGGGTCACCTTCGCGCCCGACGTCCTCGCGTGATCCCTTGTTTGAGAGATCATCACATTCAGGCAAGACGTCGTTGGTGTAGGGATCGTCAACACTGGGATAATCGACGCTGGAGCAATGTGATGTTTTCAGATGAGTCAAGGTTCACTGTTGATTTTTTGCACAAACGTAGGAAGGTGTGGCGTCGTTGAAACGAGCGCTTCCAAGACGTTAACGTCATCAGACATGATCGATTTTGGGGTGGTTCTGTTATGGTGTGGGGAGGCATCACTGTTGCTGGAAGAACGGCTTTACATGTTGTTGCAGGGTGTGTTACAGGCCAGTACTACCGGGACAACATCTTGGCAGTCCATGTTGTGCCGTTCGCACGACGTCATGGCCGCCGTTTTATCTTCCAGGATGACAACGCAAGATGTCACAGGGCCAGGATCGTTACAGGTTACCTCCAACAACAGAACATCACCACATTACCTTGGCCAGCACTGAGTCCCGACCTCTCCCCCATCGAGCATGTCTGGGACATGCTTGGACAGAGGTTACGTCAACGTCAACAACGTCCTGAAAATGACCAAGAACTTGCTGCTGCGTTGCAACAGGAATGGGACAATCTGGACCAAAATGACCTTAGACGTCTCATTAGGAGTATGCCACGTCGGATCAATGCTTGTTTGGCAAACAGAGGAGGATTTACCCGTTACTGACTTTGTTGTGATGCTGTGGTAACTTTGCTGTTTGACCCCGGGTATCATTTTACCCTTATAATGGTCAGTCTGTGCCTTACTTAGTCTAACGATCATTTGGAATAAATCGATGAATGTGAACTTCATTTCATTTTGTCATTTGTTTCTTCGTCAGTTTCATTAGGTGACTTTAATAACACTTAAAAATCACATATCCCCTACTTTTTTTGAATAGTATATTACAGTATTATCATTAGTGAAATTTAATCAACAAGAAATGGTTTTTGAAAGTTCACTAGATGTGCACAAGCTTTAAATATCATGCAGTAGCTATCTGTCATAGCTAGTTTACATTCTTTTGAGAGGAGTTCAAACTGCTTTATTCGTCTAATTGCTCGTTTAACATGAACTCTTGCCTCTGAAATTTCCTTAGATTTCAATACCATTGATTTTGAAAACTGCGACCTTTAATAAAAAAAGATTTACTGAGACTGTAGATATGGATATGCCAAAACGTACGGCTAGGTCCTGAAGTGGTATACCAAGTTTTAGTCTTGCAAGTGTCAAAAAAAAAATCATCTCTTCCGCTCAGCAGCCTCTTATTACCAGGTTTATGTTTTTATTTACGAAATGTTCACTTTCTGGTTTATAATTATACTTCATGTCAATACTCATGTGTTCTAAATATTCATAAAGAGACTCAAATACGGCAATATCGGGGAATCCTGTGTAATAAGTTAAAAGCTTTTTGTCATCTTTAATGTTGTTTAACCTCAAAACCTGTTTCTTTAATTTACTTTCATCCATGCTTTGATTAGGTAACAACATTTGATAATCGTCTAAATGATCATGTATTTCAGGTATCTGTAATTAAAAAAATAATTCGGTTATTTTAGGGCCTGTTGGTCTAATTTTGGAGAACAAAAGAATGAGAAATATTTTAATAAGATGAATTTGTGGCATAAATTTTACCTGTTCAGCAAGTTTGTCAACAGCATCACTAACTCTTCCTCCGCGAACTGTTTTAAGGTAATCATGGTCGTTACCAATAACCATGCAATTAATTTGGCTCTAAAAAGATAAAATAAAAACATAATGAAGATAATATGTTTCTTTTTAATTTTGTGGTCTGCATGAATTTATTATTTTCATAAACCTCAATAATAAATAAATATAATTAATAAATAAATTTTCATTCTTTATGGTGTTGGTGAAATTTTTAATTCTGAATTGTTCAGATATGTATTATACAATAAATGAAATGAAATGGGGTTTAACGTCTTACTCTTTTGCAGTATTATACAATAAGCTTGTAGATCTAAATAATCACTAGTAATTTTATATGGACATAACTTTTTGGAAATTTGTTTTACCTGTTCGATGCTGCTCATATCACACCCCCTGTCACTATTGTCAATGATACACGTATTTGTGCAAGGTGGGGTTGTACATGAAGATCTTATACTAATAGATGGTAAAAAATCCCTTGATCTTGGTGTGGGTCTTGAAAATTTTACTGTTGACAAAGGTAAATTTATGTCTGGAATCATGCACTTAAATCCTTTGAAACGTTTACTGGCAATTGGTGGGTTGGAAAAATGGCAACTACATATTTTTGAATATTTATTTGGTACCTATGATGAACCTGGCTTTACTGCTGCTCTTCTTGTGGCTCTTATCTGCAAGTTAAATGATATTTAACTAGCCCATTTGTTATAACTGATAAGTTAAATAATGGTTAAAATTAAATGTACCGTAACTGAGTAGTAGTTCCAATATCTTGCAATGAAAGACTTCGACGGTGGATGTTTATAATCATTTGTGGGCAATATCTAATGTGTGTGCCATATCAAACCTTTGGACACCGTTTTAAACGTTAGACAGGTAATTAAGCGAACTCCCAAAAATCTAAGTAAGAACGTTGTGGGCAATATCAAATGTGTGTGCCATATCAAACCTTTGGACACCGTTTTAAATGTTAGACAGGTAATTAAGCGAACTCCCAAAAATCTAAGTAAGAACGTAACAACTCACCCATGATGACCGAAATGGTTCTTCATTTGGAAATGAAAAAAAAGACAAACAATCTCCTCTCCTCCCTCTTTCATGTGAACAGCCATAAACCGCACAAAAATCCTTCCCCATCAGTACTTGAAATCTATATGATAATATAATTAATATATAAATATAAGAATACAGGTAAGTTCAAAATAATAATTGATCTTTAACTTTTTTTTAAAAAACAAAATATCAAGAAAATAAAAAAAAACACTCATACTTTATTTTATATAGATCATATAAATACATGTTAATCTTAATGATTAATATTAATTAATTAGGCCTATATAATAACACATACAATGATATGAACGTAGGTACGGTAAGTCGTCATAAATTATAGCCAGTATAGGTGAACTATAAGTAAAACCATGCATTTATCTAGGAATATGATAGGGTTTGAAAATACCAACCAAATTACTAATTAATATTAAAATCAACTAACACAAACACAAAGTCGTCGACATCACGATCATTTTAAAGGCCTACTGTCAACAAACTTGACCTGTCAATGTTGACACAACCTTCACCCTTTCTCGTGGATCAACCTTCGTGCTTAAACGGCTGTGTAAATAATAAAAGTACTTAGCACTCACCTCTTTTTACTGGTACTATTATCTTTGTGATGAATTGATATGTAAAAAGACAGCAAACCTCATGTAAATTTAAGCGTAGACGGGTAGCATAAATATTACAAAGCGCGAAATAGCAATAGCAGACGACCCCCCCCCCCCCGAGCCTCGTTTTGGACGGAACCAAATACTCGGACGTTGACATTTCGAAAAGGTGAATCTCCCAATTCAATCAGAACCAGGACGCGGGATATGTAACAACTTTTCCAGATCCTAGTGTTGTGAAGACAAATACAACGAAATTTTGAACAATAAAAAAACGAAACGAAATATGATCTGTGTTTTAATCGGATTGCATATTAATTTATATAAACTGGTTTTCACATAATTAGCGAAATACGCGAAGAGTCCAATTGAATGACCGTATTAAGCGTCTGGCTATTCCAGTCTACACAAGTGGGATCCGTTTAGTATCGCATTTTGACATGCACGCGATTCGTGTGCCAATTTCAAAATGATGAGTTTGTCTTTAAAAGGGATATCATAAGCCCATATTTTCTCGGTAAGATAACAAAAATCAATTTTGATTTAAATTGAAAAATAAGTCGTGTTTGTGATGTAAAAGACTGTGAGGGTATTGAGTTTAGGCTATTCAAATGACAATATTTGTGTCAGCCATTTTCACATATGTGATAGAACTTGTTAAACACGTTTCAAATATAATTTTAGCACAGAAATCATTTCGCTAGATAATTGCAAAAGAACCAAAATGAGAAAGCCCATGCATTACCATGTTTTAGGATAGAATAAATAGAAGCAAGGGAAAGTATAGCCTATTTCTATTTTTTTTTTTGTTAAACCAGTTCTATCACAATGGTCGTGATGATGGCCGACCGCAATACTTTCCTTTAATTTTCGATCTAAATGCTGTCAACAAGCTAGAGAAAACAAACTACGCCAATACACGTTACAATCTATAATAACTATTCACAAAAAAATATGCAATTTTTAAAAAAAAAACGACACGTATACAATCATTCACGAACATGATTAAAACATTTTTTTAAAAGAGAGAGACGCACAAAGAGAAATTGGGTTTTACTTCCACTCGACACAAACTAGGTCATTTCGGGACTAACACATGGTTCACCTTTATTTCAATAATTCGCTTGCGCGTAGGGGTCTTTAGCAGTGTGAGGAAACCGGGATTCTTGTCACATACAACCGGGAAATCGGAACCATTCCAGTTGACTCAATGACAGGCTTTATGATACAGCGCGTACGTGCTAGGGGGGTTGGATGGCCGAATGGTTAACACGTGCGTGCTGTATCATAAAGCCTGTCATTGAGTCAACTGGCATGGTTTCGAATTCCCAGTTGTACGTAACAAGGAGTAGGGTCGCCTGTCCAATCTCGTGGGTTTACTCCGGGACCTCCGGTTTCCTCCCACTGCTAAAGACCCCTACGCGCAAGCGAATTATTGAAATAAAATTAAACCATGTTAGTCCCCAAATTACCTAGTTTGTGTCGAGTGGACGTAAAACCTCATCTCTTTCTCTCTCTCGCGTACGTGCTAACCATTCGGCCATCCAGCCCCCTTTTTTAAAAAAAAAAGAAGACAATTATTGCTCATAAACATATGTCGCAGTGGTTGAATTATGAAATAAAATTTTGAAAAGGTTAGTGCATACAAAGTTTACAGTTCAACATATCCATAGATAGATTAAAACCAAATGATATCTATCATTCTGATAATGCCAATGTTGTTTTCGCTTTTTTTGCACTCGAAATATAGCAGAATCAATTTTATACCGGTGCTGTACTGCTTTTAACTGCTTGTTAAGTGTATTCTGACATTGTTATGTGCGAAACATGTGGTCGGATAATTACATAATCATATGTTAATAATTGTTCGCTGAGCCCTATAAATATTTGTCTGTCCTATTGATGATACGCAGATTGTAAACAGCAGTTGATGGTCATGGAAGCGTTACCGTTAGTTCTTGTACTTTGTTTCATCGTACTTGTTTCCGGTAAGTATTATTAGCAGTTTGTACCTAATGATTTTAAGTTGCAACACAGATTCAAATTTACGAATTTCACATAATCTTAAAAAAATGGATGATAAAACCCAATCTAGTGTATGACCTTGGCCATTTCTAGTTGAAGTGAAATGGGTTTTAACGTCGTATGTTCTGTTCCGAACTGGGTTTATGAAGACGGGCATACGCACAGTCTCTATCATCCAGAAAAATATATACGAACATAGTTTGGATGCGTTGTCAACATTTGAGAAAAATCCGTCAATGACGAGATTATCTGGTATTTTAAGGGATAAGATGATGACGCCCATAAAATTAATTTAAGAATGCCATTACAAGTAATCCATTTGATTGCATGCCAGTTCAATATCCAACACTCTCTTCATGGGCCTTATGTATGTTTTTTTTAATTTAATATTAATTCGTCGTCACGATTCATGTTTGCATAGATCGTACAGTTCTATAATGTTTGTTTATATTAATGCAAGAATAATATGGGATTTATCAACCACATTAAAAACCTAACTCCCGGTTACGCATGGGCAATGAATGGACTTTACGTCAAATATTGACAACTTTCCCAGACCCTCCGTTCGTTGAAGACTAAGAGGTTCTGGGTGACCGAGACTAGCATACGCTATACAGTGCACTATGAGAGGTAATTGTATCCATATAGCGGATCCACAGCCTACTCTTATATATCGAATTCCAACTACCAAAGGGTATTTTACGTGCACGCCAATGTGTACAGGGGAGCCAGTTTCCCGTCCCATCTGAACGAATTGACAACTGTCCTGCATGACTGACAATGGGATACCACGCCGGAAAATCTAGATGAACGTTCTCGGCCAATGCAGGGATCGAACACCACCTCCAGGCTAGCGAGTCACCCTTTCAAATTTACGAATCTCACACAGTCTCCAACAAATGGGTGATAAACCCAATCTGGAGTATGAGGAACGGGTCACGTCTAAATGAAAGGGAAAATCGTAGTTTCGACAAATTTGATATATTTAATGATATTTTAGGCTAAAAGAACATTTTGAAACTGGAATGAATAGTCTTTAAAGATACATTACAATCAAATTGATCCACTATGAGCGGGGAACGAAGCGGGTGAAATTTCCCTCTAGCTTCTGTTACATTACTAAAATCATTAATATAAACTGCATAGTCTCGATTATGCACTTTTTAAATTTAATTATCAATGGCCGTTAAGCGGCATATAGGAATCTAACCCCGCCAACATCGAAGGCTAGCCTTGACATCGAGAGTTTATTATGGTCTGGATAAGTTAATTAATGTCTAATTGATAATTTAGATAACATTTCAGGCCTAAAGAAAGGGGCTCTTGCATAATGCATGTTTAATGTTAAAATATACTTTAAAATACTAGTAACCTTTTTTTCTGTTATAGGTGCTAGTATACCAAGCCATGCTTCTGGATCACTGCATCTAGGTAATGTTATTCACTGTTTTATCAGGGATTGGATGGCCGAATGGTTAGCGCGTGCGTGTTGTAGCATAAGGTCTGTCACTGAGTCAACTGGCGTAGTTTCGATTTTTCGGTTGTACGTGACAAGGAGTAGCGTCGCCTGTCCAACCTTGTGGGTTTTCTCCGGTTTGCCCACACAGCTAAAGACTCCTACGCGCAAGCAAGTTGCTGAACTAAAATTGAACCATGTGGTAGTTTTTGTCGAGTGAACGTTAACCTACTTATAGCTTTATTTTAAACAACTCGACACGTGACAGGGTGTCACCTGGTAAGGCGCTGACTCGCTAGTCTGGAGGTCGGGTGTTCGATCCCTGCATTGGCCGAGAAAGTACATCTCGATTTCCCTGTGTGATTTCTCCGTGTCAGTGGGGAGGGTCGGACGACAGTTGTCTAGTCGTTAGGATGGGACCAAAAACTAAGATCTGTTGGCAGTTGGAATTCAATATAAGAGTAGGCCGTAGCGCCGCTGCCCGGGCAAAATTTCCCTCATAGTACACTGTATGGCGAATGCCCGTCTTCCATTAGCCCAGGTTAGGTGTAGAAGAGTAGGACGTTAAGCCCCATTTCAGTTCACTTCGACACGGGACTAACCATTGTCAATATGGTGCGGGTGGGGTGGGATTACGAAGTAAAAGCTCTAGAATCAAGAACAACTGAGATCTCGTGTATGCGTGTACTCGCTAACGTGGACGTAAATGTAAGGGGTTTTGCGACACTACTCCCGGTTCACACTGTGAAAGAATAAGAAAAGATATATAAACGTTAGCTTTAATAGTTTACATGGCGGATTTACAGGAAGAACAACTTTTTGTACAATAACAATATTACAAAAACATAAGGAACAAAATGATGAACCCTTAGGTTGTACGCAATGGATAACATGACACAATCTAACTGCTGCCACGCACAGAAGATATCTTACTCCTTAATATTCACATCAAGGTCATAATCTATGTACTTAAATGTACATGCCAGTGGAATGGGAGATGAACACACACTTTGAGATAACTGTTACACATTTTGAATAGTGACACTTATTTATAATGTATTGTAAAATATTGAATAAAATTATACAATCAATAAACGTGTTTTAGTGTTTTGTTGGAATGCCATAGAAATCAACAAGAATTCTACTAAAATACTAAGATCAAGGTTATCCTAGAATTATATGTAACTGATAAAAAGAGTAACTGAGTAACACTACTTATTAATAATATATATTGACAGTTATCAATAAGTATAAGGCTATTGTCATTTATTTATTTCGATATGGTACAGCTTTACCTAGGCCTATAAGGTTCCTTCGAGAAACGCGCTCTGACGTCACACCTAAGCCATGCCATGCGGTTTTGGTTGTGCCAAGAAAAGAATGCACGAAAACATAATAAACAGGACATATTCAAGCATAGAAACTATTCCAACATATTCCCTGATATCTAATGTCTTTCTCACATAATTTATGGACAATGACTTTTAATATTTACCTGTGAAAGAATAAGAAAAGATATATAAACGTTAGCTTTAATAGTTTACATGGCGGATTTACAGGAAGAACAACTTTTAGCCAATAGAATTTCTCTATCTAAAATATCCAACTGAATAGCCAATCAGAAATGGTTTTACGTTCTGCTATTTATAATTGAATAAAAACATAGTTGTCTCCCTTGGACCATGTCAACTGTTAATCCTAAGGACAATATTATTTAATTTAAAGGGACACATAATATTGATATGAAATTGAAAAAAAAATTAATATCTTTCCAGTTTTTAACTTTAATTCACATTCACATTTTAAGCTACAAACTTCTATAATCCTTATATAAACGTATCCTGGACAACTGGTATAAAAGGGTATCTGGTTTTATTAGTTTAAGCCACAAACGAAACAACACCCAGCTATACAAAAAAAAACCACCTCAAATTGACATCCATGTCCAAGGTACTTGAAATGTAATATATATTTTGTTTATGTAGTAATGTACAGTAGTAATATGTAGTCTATATTATGTTTTAGTATGAAGTCAATATTATGCTTTTGGAATTGGAGGGGGTGTGTGTGGCCGAATGGTTAGCACGTGCGTGCTGTATCATAAAGCCTGTCATTGAGTCAACTGGTGTGGTTTCGAATCCTCGGTTGCACGAGACAAGCAGTAGGTTTTCTCCGGGTCCTCCGGTTTCCTCCCACTGCCTAAAAAAACCTACGCGCAAGCGAATTATTGAAATAAAATTAAACCATATGTAAGTCCCGATATGACCTAGTTTGTGTCGAGTGGACGTTAAACCCCATTTTTCTGTCCCTCTCACTCTCTGTCTCTCTGTTATAGGAATAATGTTATCTATATATTATGTTTTAGGATTAATGTAGTCTGTATATTATGTTTTAGGAATAAGGGAAGTCAACGCTGGCTCCGGTCAGTGTTCCTATGAAGAGAAGGTGTACAATCTCGACGAAACTTTTAAACTTGATTGTAATGCTTGTGGAATTTGCACTAATTGTCACTGCACTAGTGATGACCAGAATAATCAGGTTGTGCAGTGTTCCCGTAGCTTTGTTGACTGTTACATAGAGTAGGGTAATTTAACTAGAATAAATACCCGTTAAAAATTCTAAATGTTTATGTTATTTTTTATTATTACCCTGTTGCCGATTTCTTATAATTTCTTAATATGTGACAACTCTTGTTGACTGCCCGGACGATTTAGCTGCTGTGTGGGCGTATGTTTCGTTGCCTGGCAACCTATTTTTACGCAATGTTTTCGTACGTCCTCAATATTTGTCTCGTCAATATTTTCAGCTGCCTAGGATCAGATTGATCGGTTGAATTCTGTACTCACGGGGGTGGAATCTATGGAAAACATGTTGACGACCGTTCTATTTTCAAAATAATCTCCGGGAGGGATTTTCGATTTGGTGCGAAATCCATGCATAACTGGTTTCCGTGTTTGATTTTACATGACGCAGGGTTAGCTATAATTTGTAACAACCACGACGATACAATAGGTTGACTTTCTAAACTACTGGTTATACAGGAAAGTAAAACAACATTTTTGACCAGAAAATAATAAAAAAAAACCATTTTACATATGTGCGTAATACACGACGGTTGGAAGGACCAAGCATAACTAAAGACAAATTGATCCCGCAGTGAATATTCGCTTGGCCGCTACAATCACTGATAAGCATGACATCGACGAGACTTAATGAGTTCGGCATATTAACTTTATTACTTCGACAAATTAAATTCTCAAACATTTTTTGAAGTATAAGAAAAATAAGTATTTGAACTATTTGTAGTTAAAAAATATTTCCTATTTAGTTTAAATGGGTATTAAAATGAGTAAAATGGATCACTTTGCCCGAAGCAGTTAGGTGTTATGTAAACATTGCACGAGACGTTGAGCCAATGACTGACGCCACATGAAATCAATACACGTGTTGTGGACAGTCATCTGTTACAGGGATAATCCGTAAGTAATTCTCTGTGAAACAGATTGAACTAAAGACTGACGGCCCTTAGGCATTTCAAGCGACCGAGGACCGCTAACTGCCGCTTAAGCCATGGTAAACACTGCATATGAAATGCTTGCCAACCTTCTCGAAACAACAGCAGCTCACCTTCACAGTCGAAATGGGAGGGTACCGGTCAGCATTTAGTGTATCTAAAAAAACGTCTATTTTAAGAATAGTCGAAATGGGAGGGTACCGGTCAACATTTAGTGAAACTATGTGACTTGAAAAGCCTATTCGTGTGTGTTTTTATGATTTGTGGTATAAGCTTACATATATATTTCTTTTTTGGCCATTATAACTATAAAAATTGTAGTAGCGCACCAGAGCATGAGACAGTGAAAGGGGGTTTAATGTCCATTCGACACAAACTAGGTCATTCCGGAACTAACATGGTTAGATTTTATTTCAATAATTCGCTTGCGCGTAGGGGTCTTTAGCAGTGAGAGGAAATCGGAAATTCCGGGGAAAACCTATGTGGTTGGACAGGCGACCCTACTCCTTGTCACGTACAACCGGAAAATCGAAACCACACCAGTTGACTCAATGACAGACTTTATCATACAGCGCGCATACGTTAACTATTCAGCCCCC
The DNA here is from genome assembly GCA_963678685.1 of Patella ulyssiponensis. Taxonomy (NCBI): domain Eukaryota; kingdom Metazoa; phylum Mollusca; class Gastropoda; family Patellidae; genus Patella; species Patella ulyssiponensis. Next base: position 52,544,013 of record OY783232.1, on the reverse strand, counting down.
CACCACCACGCACCACAGCAGTTAATCTAGCTGGATGTTGACGCTCTATAAATGTCCATAATACACGTATATAAAAAATTGAGATATATTGAATGCTGTGATATAAATTTATTTACTGATCATAGAAAATACCACTTAATTTATATTATAAACTCCCACCACCTCTGAGTTCTTTAATATAATTCAGTAAAATCTGACTTTTTAATAAGTTTATTCCCAGACCATAATGTGTTCCGTCAAAACTCATCACATTCTTAGTTAAATTAAAGGTATCAAACACGGGTATATTGTGAACTTTTAAAAACTCTTCTATTTCCCGTATAAATGAGACCATAGACGATCTGCTTTGTGCCTTGATTGAGTCAGTTTTTAAAATTCCAGGAGAATGCGGCATGGCCCATACAAATTTCGGCCATCTGTGATATTTGAGAATGTTGAGAAGGGGTTGAAGAAGATTACGTTGAATACGTCTGAAATTTAAGTTATCGTGCAATCCCACGCCCACTAGTAGAATAGTCTTTGGTTTGTTTAGAACCTTTCTGGCAAGTTGTGTTATATTTACAGAATAATGTGTACTGTAATATTCAAAAAACTTTAAACTGAAATTATGTCCATTACAAATGTCTTGAATGTCATCATCGACGTAAACCCGACATCTCCTGTCTGAGAAAATATACATGCCCGAACATCTTCGCTTAGCATCTGAAAGCAACAAAATATTTCGATTAGAGAGAGAGAGGGGGGAGAGAGAGATGGGGTTTAACGTCCACTCGACACAAACTAGGTCATTTCGGGACTAATATATGGTTTTATTTTATATTAGTAATTCGCTTGCGCGTAGGGGTCTTTAGCAGTGGGAGGAAACCGGAGAAACCCCACGGGGCTGGACAGGCGACCCTACCCCTTGCCAGGTACAACCGGGGATTAGAAACTACGCCAGTTGACTCAATGACAGGCCGTATGATACAGCGCGCGCGTAGAATATTTGTTTGGATGATAGAGACTAAAAAATTCATAAATGTGAACGTAGAGGGGAGATTGGGAAGAGTTGGGGAATTCTGATTTGTCCAGGAGACTTCAATGCACATGCGTCAAGCCTACGACTGTGCAAAAAATCAGGCAAAAATGATTGAGTGTTAACGAGAAATTGTGGGCGGATATTTCACGTAAAATGACATTAAGTGTTTCAGAAGAAATGTCGTTACCTGTTGGGGCGTGGTCACTAATAACCGCATCCTTGAAGTTGTTTTTCAGTAACATAACCAAAGCTGTGTATAGGTAACGTATTAAAGAATCACCGACCAGAAATAGAGAAACGCCATTTAACAGTTCACATGCTTCTTTCTGGTTGAAGTACTTAATACGGCATCCTTCTTCTCTCGGAATCCATTCGGAATATTCCGCATGCAATGGCTGCCGCATGTCAAAACACGTTTCACACCGACACTCTCCCACAGATCTGGACGAACAATGATTGTTAACACAACACGGATGTTCTCCTTCAGGATCACACAGAGCACGAAACCATTTTAAATTCGGTATTACATCAATTGGAAAAGTTACGTTCCCACACAATTTATCCTTTCGCTCTAAAGAAGGCGGAAGTCCATGTTCTAACCTTGCAGATGTTAAGAAATTTTCAATTTCAATCCTCTGTTGTGTATTAATAGCCTTTGAGTACCACTGACCGTACATCGTGAAATTCAAAACGCTGGAGCACTTCCTTACGTCAACGTTTTCAGTTACCGTGTCCTTTATTGATGACACATTGGCCATTAGTTTGTACCGAGCCGCCATTATTGTGCCATTTGGTATCCGCGTAGCTCCTGCGCTGTCAACCATAACTGGCTTGTCATCTGTGGGTTTGAACCGAGCCCATTCCTCCCTCACGTGGCCAATCTGAATCACTGCACTATCAGTTTTGGTTCTAACTCTATTCACCATCGCTAAGATGTGCTTATGAATACTGGTGGGGCACAAAATGTTAGCAAACACAAGTATTATTATAAAGACGATAATACACCGAAATAAACGATATAGTATCATATTATTTGCGCGGTAAGTTAGAGGCGCGAACATTCAACACGTGGTCTATGTGCTACACTATCGTCTTGCATGCAAGGCAAGGCAACATTCAAACTCCAGGGATCCCCTCCGCAATTGGGTTCGTCTACAAGAAGTGGTCACTGTACTACACTATCGTCCTATAAATATATACACACAGCACGCTCTAAAATTGAAAACCTAGAGCCCCCAACGCGGATCCTGCGTTCATCTATAAGGGGTTGTCTCTGTGATCACACAATCATCTTATCTGGATTTATATAATTGTGTTTTCAGTTTATTTGTTCTCCGTATCTTCTAACCCCGGGGACAAAGTAATCTGATACATAACCATCCGTGCGTGTAATATGGACAATCTCTTTAAAAAAATAAGATTAACCTACACTAAGTATTATGCCTAAGGCATATTACAGTCATATTCATATCAGCGAGATTATCAAACTCGGGGGAAAATATAACCCGCCCAAAACGGTTTATTTATGGATAGAAATATTGAAATATTATATCGATATGAGAGGGAGAGAAATGGCGCTTAACGTCCAGCCGACACAAACTAGGTCATTTCGGGTCTAGCATATGGTTAAATATTATTTCACTAATTCGCTTGCGCATGGGGGTCTTTAGTCGTGGGAGGAAACCGAAGGACCCGGAGAAAACCCAAGAGGTTGGACAGGCAACCCTACTCGTTGTCACGTACAACCGGGGAATCGAAACCACGCCAGTTGACACAATGGCCGACCTTATGATACAGCGCGCACACGCTAACCATTCACCCATTCAACAACCCGGATATGAAAGTAACCGTAATGTTATTTCTGAAATACGAAATACGAAAAATCAAGGACGCGTGTACACATTGGTGTGCACGTAAAAGATCCCTTGGCGCCGCTGTCCTGTAAGTTTTTCCTCGTAGCATACGCCCGTCTTCATTCGATCAATTGGTGAATACGCAATGAGTTTAATGTCCAATCTACATAAACTAGGTCATTATTCGCTCGCGCATAGGGGTCTTTAGTAGTGGGAGTAATCCTGAGGACCCGGAGAAAACACACGTGGTTAGATGGACAATCATACTCCTTGTCACGTACAACCAGGGAATCGAAACCACGCCAATTGACCAAATGACAGATTTTATGATATACCCCCCCCCCCCTCTACCTAACCCAACTCCTATACATTACAAACAGCTTTAAAATGTTTGCTGTATTTTTAATTCGGGGTAAAAATCTCGATAGGCTTGATAGCCTTTAAAATAACCACCATTAATCATTACATCAGATGTCCCTAAGGCAACCAGGCTATAAGAATAATATTCGATTATCATTTCGTCTATAGCTTACGTTTCTCATATCATCAACAAGGTTACGTAACACGCACCCTATAATCGTCTGTTGCTAACGTGATGATATCATCAATGAAGCCCCCCCCCCTCCTCCCCACACCTGCTTATCATCATATCATCTGTAGTCTACGTTTAAATATCATCGTCAAGGCTAAGAAATGAACGTCCCATATCATATCTTCTTTACTTTAAGTTTGGCGTAATTAGATTGACAACCTCCCGCTAAATAGGACACGATAAACCACAACGGTGTAGAAGCGACCCCCCCCCCTCCCCATCAAATCTTCTGTAGCCAATTTCTCACAAAATCGAACTCCATAGGTCAAGAAAGCCACGAAATCCTTCATTATATCTTCTGTAGCTTACGTGCGCGATATTTACATTGCCACCCTCACACTTATTCGAAGTTGATACGTCTCGACACGACCCCCGCCACACACACACACACACACGGCCATCATATCTCCTAGAGCTTACGTTAGCTGTATTTAGATTGCCAAATCGAACTTGAAAGTGGAGGAATCAACTATAATGCCTCTAGGAAGTTGTCAGTTCGTACGTGTTGTGAACTGGCTGATGTCGAGGGTATACTGGATTTAGGAACTATTCGAATAGAGCATTCAATAGTTTTACGTACGACTCGCTTGTGTCACGTTAAAGGCGTCAGGGCGAAGTAATCGCTGATTATGCATGAGCAACCAGATACTGTCGGAATGGTGGTGTTTTGGAGGGTGGGCACCCATGGGCACCCAGATGGGCACCCAATATTCATAAAATGGGGCGTGTCTCTACCGGACTATTATTATCATGGAACTTTTAAGTTCCCGAATGTTATGGGCTGGCCGTGCGGTTATAAAAAGCAGCCAAATGACGTGCGAAGGATCGTCATTAGGTCAACTGGTGTGGTTTCGGTTGCCCGGTTGTAACTGACATAGAGTAGGTTCGCCTATCCAACCTCATTGGTTTTCCCACCACTAAAGACCCACACGCGCAAGCGAATTATTGAAATAAAATTTAACCATATCTTAGTCTCGAAATGACATAGTGTCGAATGGACGTGCTGTTAAGGGAGTGGGCCATTTTTCCCTAGTTTTGATTCGGAAAACTTGATAAACAAGACCAAAAAGCCATCCGGGTGTTTGTTTTTTACGGTCTGACAGAAAAATTTGACCGTCTCGGACTCACTCAGTGTGTGAATGGCTTAGATACAAAATACGTATCTGATCCTCGTGGTTTGTCTATACAGGTCGCTAGCAGTGTAGGCACCAGTACAGCGGACTGGACTCTGCAGGACGTCATAAAATCATTTCAAAGTCATTCAATAACTTCACAAAACAACATCGTTGTCTGTGTCGCTCGATTCTAGTGACGTTTTTAGTATCTCTAGCTTTATAGGGACGTCCGACTACCAGTATCCCTCGGGATGATCACTTGTGGATCCCCTCCATTGGGATAAAGCCTCACGTCTTCTCAGAGTAGAACAGTTTAGCTCCAACTTTAAAACCTCGTGATCTTTCAGCGAATTACCGTTCTCCCCACAACTGCTTTTCACAGTGAACGGATACATGTTTTACAAATGACAAAACAGATAGAAATTAAATAAAACAGAATTAACATTTATTTTGTCTGAATTACTCTAAATAACAGCCCAACCTGACACGGGAACACTGTACAACCGGCCCCTGACTAATCTGATCATCTCTAGTACACAAACAATTAGTGCAAGTTCCACAAGGATCACAATCAAGTTGAAAAGTCTCCTCGAGATTGTACACTTCCCCTTCATAGGAACACTGACCGGAATCAGCGCTGACATCCCTTATTCCTAAAACATAATATTAACAACATTAATACTAAAACATAATATCTAGACTACATTAATACTAAAACATAATATTATGGACTTCATTAATACTAAAACATAATATAGACTACATTAATACTAAAACATAATATATAGACTACATTAATACTAAAACATAATACAGACTACATTAATACTAAAACATGATATAAACTACATTAATACTGAAACATAATATTATGGACTTCATTAATACTAAAACATAATATAGACTTCATTAATACTAAAACATAATATATAGACTACATTAATCCTAAAACATAATATAGACCTCATTCCTACTAAAACATAACATAGACTACATTAATACTAAAACATAATATTGACTAGTCTATTGAGATTCAAGGTGCATTTACCACCACCACCCAGCCACACACACACACACACACACACACTCACACCCGATCTCTATCCCGCACCATGATGTAAAGGTTTACAATCACGTGTGGATTTGTTTAGCGTAAACTTATTTCATTGTATCAGCATACCATTGTACAATACAAAAGGATTAAACAAAAGTTCTAACAACTTATAAACGTCTTCTCCTTAATTGATGAGAATATTTCAAATGATAGATACGAAGTTATATTCATTTCACTGAAATAATCATTAATATATTACATTATATATGGTTATGACATGAAATAACGTCCGACTGTTCTGCCCCGAACTGGGCCAATGAAGACGGGCATACGCCATACAGTGTTCCATGGCGTCATGTACGTGCACGCCAATATGTACAAGGGACCTTGGTTTTTCGTCCCATTCGAATGACTAGACATTTGTCCTTATCATGTATCACTGACAAGGGGGAACCACGCCGGGAAATCTTAATGAACTTTCTCGGCCAATGCAGGAATCGAACACTCGACCTCCAGGCTAGCGAGCCAGCGCCTTACCCACTTCGTCACCGTGGTGAATGTATATAAATAAGGTGTATAAACCTATATGGATTCGTAAAAAGAGCAGGTGACTAAATTGAGGATATTAACCGAGGTTGGTAAAACAGTAAATAACAATACCTAGATGCACCGGTCTAGTACCATGACTTGATTTGCTTGTACCTGTAATAGAAAAAAGAGTAACTTTCAAATATAATTTAACTTTAAAGGCCCATCATTTTATCTTGGAAACGTTCTTTCAGTTTAAAGTATTTTTAAAGATATTGATTTTGTCGGAAATAAAACTTCCAAGTCGTGGTTAAATGGGTAAGACGCGCGCCCGCTTTCCTGGGGGTCGGGTTTTAGATCCATGTATTGGCCGAGACAATTCGTCCCGATTTTCCGGTGTGGTACCCCCTCGTCAGAGATGCAGGTTAGGAGGTAGGAGCTGACAAGGACAGCTGTCTCGCCGTTCGGATGTAACGAAAACCCAAGGTCCCGTATATACATTGGCGTGCACGTAAAGCATCCCTTGTCGCTGTATGGCGTATGTCCATCTTCATTAGCCCAGTAGGACCCTTAAACCCCCATTTTACTTCAACTAGAAATGGTCATGGTCATACACTAGATTGGGTTTTATCATCCTTTTTTTTTTGTTTTTTTTTTTTGAGATTGTTTGAAATTCGTAAATTTGAATCTGTGTTGCAACGTAAAATTTATTAGATACAAAATGCTAATAATACTTACCGGAAACAAGTCCGATGAAACAAAGTACAAGAACTAACGGTAAAACTTCCATGATCATCAACTGTTGTTTACAATCTGTGTATCATCGATAGGACAGACAGAAATATTTATAGGGCTCAGCGAACAATTATTAACATATGATTATGTAATTATCCGACCACATGTTTCGCACATAACAATGTCAGAATACACTTAACAAGCAGTTAAAAGCAGTACAGCACCGGTATAAAATTGATTCTGCTATATATTTCGAGTGCAATAAGTACGGTGAAACACAGTACAAGAACTAACGGTAACGCTTCCATGACCATCAACTGCTGTTTACAATCTGTGTATCATCGATAGGACAGACAGAAATATTTATAGGCGTAGCAAACAATCATAATATGTACATAAAATTATGCAATTATCGGACCACATGTTATGCACATAACAATGTCAGAATACACTTAACAAGCAGTTAACAGCAGTACACCACCGGTATAAAATTAATTCTGCAATATACTTCGGATGCAATAAAACGGAAACGAGATCGAAGGACTGTATGTCATTCGAATGACCGATGTCATTTGGTATTAATTTATCTAGCGATCCGTTAAACTGTAAACTTTGTATGTATCATCCTATTCAAAATTTTATTTCATAATCCAGTCGAGTCACAGATGTTCTTCATGACTAATTTATAATTGTCTTCTTTTTATTAAAATTTCATATCTTGTGTGTGAATAATTATTTACGTGTCATCAGTATCTAAATTTTGTATATTTTGTGTCCATAATTATATAAATGTGACGTGTTTCTGCGTAATTGTTTTTTATGTGGATTTTTTTTTAATTTCATCGCCCCTAAGAATAGATATGGAATACACGGGATACGCATCCGCGGAGGAGCTGAGTGAGAACTCAGAATAACTAATTGGCATTTATGGTTAGGATGCGCATGCCCTGTGCCTTTTGTTCCACTTGTGATATCTTTCTAGATGTGTTGCAGTTCTAGATATGGTATATACGGGACCCTCACCCGCGGACCAGCGATAGAGAAAGAGACAGCGAAAATGGGGTTTAATGTCCACTCGACATAAACTAGGTCATTTCGGGACTAATACATTGTTCCATTATATTTCAATAATTCGCTTGCGCGTAGGGGTCTTTCGCAGTGGGGGGAACGGAGGACCCGGAGAAATCCCACGAGGTTGGACAGGCAACCCTACTCGACCCACCCACCCCCCATATGCGGAGGAGCTTAGAAAGTATTCAGAATAGTATAACTAATGAATATGTATGATATTTAGCTAGATGTGTCGCATTTTGTCTCCTAAATAATACCAATACCTCGTCATGTTAATTTTACAGAACCACCGGTATATCCCCAGAGCTTCTTAATAATACTATGCAAAAGAATACCCTGACACCAACTCGATTTGTGCACGTTTACGAGGCCGACAATGTGAACACAGGACCCAGGTTTACGTCCCCTCTGAACGATTAGATGGTGAGATTTACCAGTAGTTCCACCAGAAACAACTGTATCGAACAACACAATAATGAAATCTCGAATCACTCGTTTAGTAGACCAGAAACTTACTACTCACTAAGCTACAATGCCTGGTATTTACCAGTAGTGACATCCGACATGATGAGGCACTGCCTCGGGAATCACCAGGATGAAAGCCGGAGCAATTTATCATGGATCAAGCACTTTTCCCAAATGCGACACTGTCTATGCCAACACCAAAGTGAAACCCGGGCCACTTTCGAAATAAGCCAGCACAATGGCTGGTATTTACTAGTAGCACCACCCTGAACACGTGACAAGATGCGGCACTGTCTGCGCCAACACAAAGGGCCCGATTCCTAGAAAATTCTTAAAGTAAGCACAAAGTTATGCTTTACTTTTACTTACGTAAGAATCTTTATAAAATACCGTCTCTAGAAAATTTTCAAGGCCGTTCTTACGTAAGCACAAGTCAAGTATAAGTCTAAGCACCTCGTGACTGGTAAACTGAGACTATTATACTCCCTAACGTCATAAAAACAGTTTTGGTATGCGAATTACCTCACAAATTTGTCGTCTGCTTCCCTGTTACAAAGGGTGAAATCTCCACAGTCCTTTAGACCCATCAATATGATTATTGTAAGAATAAGTTACGGCCATATAGAAATGGTCATGTCGGAGAACCCGCCGACCTTTAATTTATTTATTAATATCCAGCTGTCATAATTCTTAAGGAATCGTTCCCAAGATGAAACTTGGAACAATAGCTGGTATTTATGTAACTCTATCCTACACCTCTGATAAGATGAGATACTGCCTCGAGCGACTCCAGATTGGATCCTGTTATCTTGCTTAGTGGGTGCTCACTGAGCCCAATAGCTGGTATGTTTCAGTAGCTACATTCATACACAATCATGCACACTTGGCAAGTAGAACAAAGAACAAAACTTTATTCACAACTCAGGTCAAATACTTGCCATATGAGTTAAGTATTATATTTAGAAACATACATCATTTTACAATTATTGATTGTGTGCTTGAATTGAAAAGTTTATTATATTTAGAAGTATTCGGTCTTGTATAATAAAATATGGGGGTATATTAGTTTTCATGTTCTTTAAAAAAAATAAGTACAATCGAATAGATAGTGGTATTCATCGCCGGCTGTGTATACGTCACTTAAAGGACAAATTATTTGTTCAATATCTAAATTCATCCATCTCCCGACCTCGACAGGGAGTTTATGATTACATGTTCTATATCTTATAAAAGTATATTTATAATTATTCGGCAACGAGATAAGATATGGTTCTAATTTACATTCCGTCTTATAAATTCTATAATTAATAAATTTATTTGAATTCTGGATATTTGACGACCAGGTTTGAATATACTGATCTTGTAGTCGTTGTAACAATTCATATTTCAGTTTAACTGGGTTTGTATTCTGTTGTGAGTTCCATACATAACTATATCCACATTCATCAAGAGTATTTTTGATAGTAATTAGCCATTTATTGGTATGATGAGGTACTGTCTCGTCCAACACCGGGATGAAACCCCGAGTCAGCTGCTCGTGGGCCATCAACTACTTCACTGGACCACCATGGCACTCTTTTGGACTTTTCATATATTAAGTTGTGCGGTCGAATGATCTTTCACGGGCGATATAGATCATACAACCTGTCATTGAGTGTCATATAGAGTGGCTGTATTTCGTCAGCCTGAGTCTGAGCGTCTGACTTGAGTTGTTGATTACGCTTCTTGAGTTGTATTTCATTCTTCATTCTATCGACATCTTTAGCTGATTAGTCTGATGATGACATTGTATGTTGTTCCTCTTGCCTAGTTGTACATTATTTGAATCGTAAAAATTAACAGTCTGGTGGTGGTCAATCTGTTGAACTGACTAAAAACAAAAGAAAAAATCTATTTATATTTGACATTTACCTAAACTGGCGATGAACCCCCCCCCCCCACTACATTACGATCAAAAGATTGGTGACTCCTGACGTAATGGTGACTTGTGACGTTATCGGCGTCAAAATCTCGTTATTACCGTAAATACAATATGATTTAAAAACACTATTAATGTTTATTCGGGTTGAAAAAGAAGTTGGGAGAGGACAATCCAGGAATTTAGTTTGGCTTCAATATTTATGGTAAATTGACAGCTATTAACGGACAAATACAGTCTGTTAATGAATTGCCCCTCAACCAAGTCAGTGATAAACATGGCTGACTCCTAGTAGTAGTCTTGTCTTACTATTAAAATGTCTTGATAGAAAGTAAAAGCAAAGTTTTGATAGAGAAATTAGTTTGAATGTGTTTATAGTTCAAGTATGTTATATTACACAGTTTGTACGATGGGAAGGACCTTTAATAATTATATATTATCATATTAGACAGTTTGTACGATGGGAAGCACCTTTAATAATTATATAATATTATCATATTAGACAGATCGTACATGGGAAAGCACCTTTAATAGTTATAATATAACTCATTGATATTAAATAAGGGGAATACCCTCACCATACTGATAAACTGGTTGGGCCAGTTTATGACTACAGGCATATTGTGATGTTAATATAGGTATCAATGCAATCTGGTATCCAAGAGCGTGGGGCCAAGGTCCTATTATAGGTAATATATGCAATGCTGTGGATTTCACCCAAGGCTTGTCTACAACTTACAAACCACGTGGGTTTTATCAGCCCCCTCCCCGGTTTCCTCCTGCTGCCAAAGCTCATGGATTTATATTAGGGTCCCTCAGTTTTCTGCTGCTGTCAAACCTCGTGGGTTTTATCAGAGGCCCGGTTTCCTCCTGCTTCTTCCAGATTGTCCGGTGCTGTTACCTCTTGTCAGTGATGCAGGACAGAGCTAGGGCCTGACAAGGACAGCTGTCTTGTCGTTTGAATGGGACGAAAAACTGAGGTCCCGTGTACACATTGGCGTGTACGTCAAAGATCCCTTGACAGTCTGAATTCGATATAAGAGTAGGCCGCAGTGCTGCTGTCAGGGCAAATTGCCCTCATAGCACAATGTATGTGAGTGTATGGCATATCCCGTCTTCATTATCCCAGTTTCATTGTCTGAATATTGTACCCTGGGCCCTGATTCACGAAATCTTAACTAAAGATAAAATCCAAATTTTAGTAGATACTTCAGTTTTGATTGGCTAAGCACTAAAATCAATCTAATATTATCCAATCGAATAACTAAAATTTGGATTGTATCTTAGTTAAAATTTCGTGAATAAGGCGCCTGGTCTATTATCTCAAATTATCTCAGTTATCTTGGTTGTATGAATGAGTTTGTTTCAGAACTTAAATCCGTTAAAATACCCCGAAACATGTTATTTCTACTCACAGTGTCAGACATGATGTTGTTGTTATAGTAACAGGTTTTATAAACACAACCTTCTCGTAATCTGATCGACAGCAGAAATGGCGAGAAAAAAGGGCGAGACAAACAGGCAGGAATATTTATTAAAATCCCCCAAAGGGAAATCACCGTTTATTTGTGGCTACGACCTAGGCGTTGTAGACTAGGTTATACTTGTTCTGTGCCTAACAGTTACAAAATAATAACATGACAATCTAGTCTACTGTATTACGTCATTATATTATTACATAAAAGCGAATACCAACACCATGAACCAGGTGGGAGAGAGAGGGAGAAATGGGGCTTAACGTCCACTCGACACAAACTAGGTCATTTGGGGAATAACATATGGTTTCATTTTATTTCTTACACGTATAAACAGTGGGTCCTATACATGCATCCTGGGGGAATGCATATCACCAAACCTCTCTTCGCCACTAGGTGGAAGTATTCTATGCGTAGTATAACACCATACGATGACGGTAGTGTTTTCATGTAGCCACCTCGTGTGATGCCCTTCTTGGGTGATGCCCTTCATTGTTATAGCAATAAAAGGGATGCCCTAGCAGTCATAACTAAAGATGTCAACCAAAAAAGGGAAGATTTGGGAGTTCAGCTTGATAAAGATGATAAGTATGACACAGCAGTACAAATTAAAAGATGAGCCCAAAGCAGACGAAATGGTTATACAACCCGCAAATCGTGAAGAACATTCTAGCTTGAATCATGGCGTAAAACTCGTAATAACTTTTAGCAGTCTTTTAAATGATAGAATATGCTTCAACAGTCTAAAATTAATATTACGTCAAAGGTTATAAAATCCCTTGGTTGTAAATCCGTGAACGGAGTCGGATTGTAAAAGACTGGATAATGTAGTCAATGATCGATTTTTCTCAAATGTTGACCAGGCATCCAGACTAATATTCGTAGAATATTTTTTCTGGATGACAGGGACTACAAAATATTTTCTGAAAAATATTGGACATAAATTTAAGGCTGGACATTTTAAATGAAACAATAAAACGAAAAATTAAAAAAATAATTTTAACAAAACCAATGAGCATCAGCGGATTTTCAACTTCAATTATTAGTTTTGCTTATGCTTTATGATGGTAATTAAGTATTTTTTATTATAGCGTGTATACGTTGAAATGCAATAAATATTATACTCTCTTATGTAATAACAACAATGCGCGATAAGGATAATAGTTTGAACGTTTTGGTTAAATCTGGGGAATTATCCAATCAATAATTAAGGATATGCACCACTATTGGGTGTTTATGTGCATTTAATAGCGATGGATTTTACAAATAGCGGTGGCATTTACAAATGGTCACACTTCTACACCAGCCGTGGCATCTTTTACAGATAGTTAATCACCTACTAGTTATTTCTAACCAATTTATATACCAATTTAACATTAGTTTATATTAATGATGACTTTTATGCTTTAAAGTCAAATATTTTCACAATTAAAATGCCTAAGTTTGACAATGCAATATAAATTAATTAGTAGTCAGTGCATATTATGGTCTTTAAGCACAATACAATTGAGCCAAGGGAATATCTACAATGTTTCTACCATGTCAAAAAAACAACTATGCGGTCTACAAGGGTGCAAACCTGTCGGACAGTGATAAATCTTCTAGATTAAAGAAGCAAGAAAAACACATGATGACGGTCACAAGGGAACGTTCTGTGTACCAGGAGATGGTGAGCTCATCAAAAGCACCCGATACGTTTCAAGTCAGACGCCAGTAGCGAGAAAAATGTTAACCATTGTCAACGCTAACAAGTAGTGACAAGGTATACCGTTATACCGCACGGTATTCTAGTCAGACGCTATAAGCGCAATGAAATAAGAACAATATTCATTCCTTAACTGTTGTTTAATTGGTCAATATTAACCTATCCACATGCTTTTAACACATCAAAAAACTTTCTCGTAAACCATAATGGCTGCTGTTGTACGTATTTAATTTTCTGTAAAAATTGTAGATCCTCTATTAGTTTCAAAAAAAAAAAAATATTCATTGCATTTTTGCAGAATGTAGGCTAAGCTAAAGTGTTAACTGGAATTAATTTTGCAAGGTGAATTTGATTCCATAATTGCATCATTAACTTTTAATAAGCCACGATCTGGAGTTGGCTACCCACATGTTTAGAACTTAGGCCTACTAATGTGGCAATAGCATGCCAATGGGCCCATGTGCTTTCCCTGCCCTGTCCACAGCTCTTGCCAAGAATATATATGAATCAAATGGGGTTTAATTTACTTTTCTGCTCCAATGTCAATTGGTTACTTGGTAGTGAGTATGATGGGCATTGTGTCGCAATTACACTCTATTTGTATTTCCATCTGTGTCAAGCATTGAAGCAAGGTCAAAGGATCTTTTAACTTTTACTCTTATTCGTTAACGCCGCCAGTACTTGGCAGTAGGCATTTGCACATTTATTTTGCATATCATCATAATTACTAGACACATGCTTCAAGGCCCTTTATGCTGTACCACCGACAAGAAATGAAATGGAGAAGCCATCCTATTAATTCTTCTATTCATACTGGGCAAATGTCTTTCCCTCTATCCCTCCCTCCATTTGTCCCTCCCTTCTCTCCCTCCATCCACCCTTCCATCCACCTGTCCCCTACCTGTCCCACTCCCTGCCTATGTCTCTTCCTGTCTGTCTCTCCCACCCTGTCCCCCTCTCTGCTCCTCCTGTCCCTTTGTCACTCCCTCTGTCTACACATCCTTTCATCTGCCCCATCTCAACCCTGTCTATGCCTGTTCCTCCCTCTCTATGTTCCTACCTCTATCCCTCCATCCGTCTGCCTCTGCCTGTCTGGCCCTCCATTTGCCCCTCCTCCCTGTCTCCGCCATGTCCGTCTGTCCCTGCGCATCTTTCCCTTCCACCCTGTCTCCCCCCCATGTCCCCCTGTTGGTCCCCCTCTGTCTGTTCCTCGGCCATTATTTTTGTCTCTCCCTCTGTCTATCCCTCTGCCATTTCAAAATGGATTAAGAACCCTGCATTATCCCCTCTGTCACTCCCTCACTCTGTCTTTCCCTCCTGCTGCCTGTCCCTGTCTCCGACTTTCCCTCCATCCGTCTGTCCCTCCTTTCCCCCTATTTCTCCATCTGTCCGTCTCTACGTCCCTATGCCTCTCCCTCCTTCTGCCTTTCCTTCCCTGTCTCTGTCCCTCCGTCTGTCCCTCCAACCACCTGTCCCTCCCTCCACCTGTTGTTCCATCCATCTTTACCTCACTGTCTCTCCCTGTTTCTGTCTGTTCCTCCCTCTCTATGTCCCTGCCTCTATCCTTTCATCCGTCTGTTCATGCCTCTGTCCCTGTTTCCCCCATGTACCCCAGTTGGTCCCCCTCTGTCTGTTCCTCAGTCACTCCTTGTGTCTCTCCCTCTGTCCCTCCCTCCCTCACTCTGTTTTTCCCTCCCGCTGTCTGTCCCTCCTCTATCCCCCCCTGCCACTATCCCCCACCTGTCACCTCCCTCTATTACTCCATCCACCTGTCTCTACCTCCCTACGTCTCTCCCTCCCCCTGCCTTTCCTTCCCTCTCTGTGTCCCTTTGTCTGTCCCTCCCTCCACCTGTTGTTCCATCCATCTGTACCTCCCGCACTCTCTTTCCATCCATCTGTCCCCCTCTTGCTATTTCTATCCCTCCATCTGCCTGTCCCTCCCTCTGTCTCTCTCTCCTTATGTTTTTCCCTACCTGTCTCACTACTTAATTCTCTTCCTGTCTGTCTCTCCCTCCCCCTCCATTCATACTGGGCAAATGTCTTTCCCTCTATCCCTCCACCCATTTGTCCCTCCCTTCTCTCCCTCCATCCACCCTTCCATCCACCTGTCCCCCACCTGCCCCACTCCCTGCCTATGTCTCTTCCTGTCTGTCTCTCCCACCCTGTCCCCCTCTCTGCTCCTCCTGTCCCTTTGTCACTCCATCTGTCTCTCCCTCCCTCTGTCTACACATCCCTTCATCTGTCCCATCTCAACCCTGTCTCTGTCTGTTCCTACCTCTATCCCTCCATCCGTCTGCCTCTGCCTGTCTGTCCCTCCATTTGTCCCGTCCTCCCTGTCTCCCCATGTCCTTCTGTCTGTTCCTCGGCCACTCCCTCCATCCGTCTGTCCCTGCCTCTGCGCATCTGTCCCTCCATCTTTCCCCCCCACCCTGTGTCCCCCTGTTGGTCCCCCTCTGTCTATTCCTCGGCCATTCGTTTTGTCTCTCCCTCTGTCTATCCCTCTGCCATTATCCCCTCTGTCACTCCCTCACTCTGTCTTTCCCTCCTGCTGCCTGTCCCTGCCTCCGACTTTCCCTCCATCCGTCTGTCCCTCCTTTCCCCCTAATCTGCCCCTCCCCCCGTTGCTCTCTCTATTTCTCCATCTGTCCGTCTCTACATCCCTATGCCTCTCCCTCCGTCTGTCCCTCCAACCACCTGTCCCTCCCTCCACCTGTTGTTCCATCCATCTGTACCTCACTGTCTCTCCCTGTTTCTGTCTGTTCCTCCCTCTCTATGTCCATGCCTCTATCCTTTCATCCGTCTGTTCATGCCTCTGTCCCTGTTTCCCCCATGTCCCCCAGTTGGTCCCCCTCTGTCTGTTCCTCAGTCACTCCTTGTGTCTCTCCCTCTGTCCCTCCCTCTCTCTCTGTCTCTCCCTCCGTCTGTCTATCCCTATCACTTTATCCCCCCCCCCTGTTTGTCCCTCCGTCACTCTGTTTTTCCCTCCCGCTGTCTGTCCCTCCTCTATCCCCCCCTGCCACTATCCCCCACCTGTCACCTCCCTCTATTACTCCATCCACCTGTCTCTACCTCCCTACGTCCTTCCCTCCCTCTGCCTTTCCTTCCCTCTCTGTGTCCCTTTGTCTGTCCCTCCCTCCACCTGTTGTTCCATCCATCTGTACCTCCCGCACTCTCTTTCCATCCATCTGTCCCCCTCTTGCTATTTCTATCCCTCCATCTGCCTGTCCCTCCCTCTGTCTCTCTCTCCTTATGTTTTTCCCTACCTGTCTCACTACTTAATTCTCTTCCTGTCTGTCTCTCCCTCCCCCTCCCTTTGTCTGACCTACTCCTGGCCCTTTGTCACTCCATCTGTCTCTCCCTCCCTCTGTCCACCCTCATTCCCTGTCTCTGTCCCTCGGTCTGTCCCTCCCACCACCTGTCCCTCCCTCCACCTGTTGTTCCATCCTTCTGTACCTCACTGTCTTCCCCTCACAGTCTATCCTCCATCTGTCCCTCTCTATCGCTCCTTCTATCCCTCCATCCGACTGTCTCTCTCTCCTTGTCCCTCCCTCTGTCCCCCCTCCCTGTCCCTCTGTCTGCCCCTTCCTATCCGTTTATAACTCCATCTGTCTCATCCCCTCCCTCACTCTGTCTTTCCCTCCCGTTGCCTTTCCCTGCTTCCGTCTTTCCCTCCATCCGTCTGTCCCTCCTATCAATCCCCCTAATCTGCCCCTCCCCTGTTGCTCAGTCTATTTCTCCATCTGCCTGTCTCTACGTCCCTATGCCTCTCCCGCCTTCTATGTTTCCTTCCCTGTCTCTGTCCCTCCGTCTGTCCCTCCCACCACCTGTCCCTCCCTCCACCTGTTGTTCCATCCATTTGTACCTCACTGTCTTCCCCTCACAGTCTTTCCTCCATCTGCCCCTCTCTATCGCTCCTTCTATCCCTCCATCCGACTGTCCCTCCCTCTGTCTCTCTCTCATTCTCTTCCTGCGTCTCTCCCTTCCTGTTCCTCTGTCTGGCCCCTCCTGTCCCTTTGTCACTCCATCTGTCTCATCCTCTGTCTCTTCCTCCCTCTGTCCACCCATCCCTTCATCTGTCCCGTCTCTCCCTGTTTCTGTCTGTTCCTCCCTCTCTATGTCCCTGCCTCTATCCTTCCATCCGTCTGTTCCTGCCTCTGTCCCTGTTTCCCCCATGTCCCCCTGTTGGTCCCCCTCTGTCTGTTCTCAGTCACTCCTTGTGTCTCTCCGTCTGTCCCTCCCTCTCTCTGTCTCTCCCTCCCTCAGTCTATCCCTATCACTTTATTCCCCCCTGTTTGTCCCTCCCTCACTCCTTTTCTATGTCCCTGCCTCTATCCCTCCATCCGTCTGTCCCTGCCTCTGTCAGTCTGTCCCTTCCTCCCTGTCTCCCCCCATGTCCCCCTGTTGATCCCCCTCTGTCCACCCATCCCTTCATCTGTCCGGTCTGTTTTTGTTTGTTCCTCCCTCTCTATGTCCCTGCCTCTATCCCTCCGTCCGTCTGTCCTTGCCTCTGTCCGTCTGTCCCTTCCTCCCTGTCTCCCCCATGTCCCTCCTTCTGACTATCTCTGGCCCCCCTCCCTACCTCTGTCTTTCCCTTCATCCATCTGTCCCTCCTGTTGCTTCTTCTATTCCTCCATCCATCTGTCTCTCCCTCCCTGTCCCTGTGCCCCCTCCTGTCCCTTTGTCACTTTATCTGTCTCACCCTGTCTTCCCCCCCCCCTCTGTCCACCCATCCCTTCATCTGTCCCGTCTTTCCCTGTCTCTGTCTGTTACTCCCTCTCTATGTCCTTGTCTGTTCCTCCTTTTCTATGTCCCTGCCTCTATCCCTCCATCCGTCTGTCCCTGCCTCTGTCAGTCGGTCCCTTCCTCCCTGTTTTCCCCCCATGTCCCCCTGTTGATCCCCCTCTGTCCACCCATCCCTTCATCTGTCCCGTCTGTTTTTGTTTGTTCCTCCCTCTCTATGTCCCTGCCTCTATCCCTCCATCCGTCTGTCCTTGCCTCTGTCCGTCTGTCCCTTCCTTCCTGTCTCCCCCATGTCCCTCCTTCTGACTATCTCTGGCCCCCCTCCCTACCTCTGTCTTTCCCTTCATCCATCTGTCCCTCCTGTTGCTTCTTCTATTCCTCCATCCGTCTGTCTCTCCCTCCCTGTCCCTGTGCCCGCTCCTGTCCCTTTGTCACTTTATCTGTCTCACCCTCTGTCTCTCCCGCTCTCTGTCCACCCATCCCTTCATCTGTCCCGTCTTTCCTTGTCTCTGTCTGTTACTCCCTCTCTATGTCCTTGTCTGTTCCTCCTTTTCTATGTCCCTGCCTCTATCCCTCCATCCGTCTGTCCCTGCCTCTGTCAGTCTGTCCCTTCCTCCCTGTTTTCCCCCCATGTCCCCCTGTTGATCCCCCTCTGTCTACCCATCCCTTCATCTGTCCCATCTGTTTTTGTTTGTTCCTCCCTCTCTATGTCCCTGCCTCTATCCCTCCATCCGTCTGTCCTTGCCTCTGTCCGTCTGTCCCTTCCTCCCTGTCTCCCCCCATGTCCCCCTGTTGACCCCCCTCTGTCTGTTCCTCAGTCACTCCTTTTGTCTCTCCCTCTGTCCCCTCTTTCTCCCTCCCTATGCCGTTATCCCCTCTGTCCCTCCCTCACTCTGTCTTTCCCTCCAGCTGCCTGTCCCTGCCTCTGTCTTTGCTTCCATCCATCTGTCCCTCCTATTCCCCCATCTGCCCCCCCATCACTCCCTCTATTCCTCCATCTGTCTGTCTCTACCTCCCTATGCCTCTCCCTCCCTCTTGCTTTCCTTCCCTCTCGCTGTCCCTCTATCTGACCCTCAGTCCACTTGTCCCTCCCTTTCTGTCCCTCCCTCCACTTGTCCCTCCCTTTCTGTCCCTCCCTCCACCTGCTGTTCCATCCGTCTGTACCTCCCGACACACACACACCGTCTTTCCCCCCACTGTCTTTCCCTCCATTTGTCCTCCTCTATTGCCATTTCTATCCCTCCATCTGACCGTCCCACCCTATTATTATTATTATTATATTTAAGAAAAAAAGAATATCTTCGGAGGCGTTGGAGAAGCTGGAAAATGCTTTTGCAAGTGGGCTTACTTCTGTGAGCAAGTCAACTCAAAACCGTGTTGATTCAGTTGCGTCAGCTGCAGAATTAACTTCCCAGCATGTTAAGGTAAGCTAAATGGGATCCTTTGAAGCAGGACATTCTAATTTCAATGTCATTTTTTAAAGAGGCTATTCCAAAGGATCATAATAAATACGTTAATTAGTAGCAGATTCCCAATCCCCATCTATATTTAAACTGTATTTATATGGGCCAACCCTTATTTCACAGGAGTGAATATATCGTTTAATGCAAGTGAGAATTTAGTATGCTTTCCATACCTATATTAGTTAATATTTAACATGACTAAAAGTTTCAGGTAAAAATACAGAGGTGGACTCATGTCTTAAATGATTGCCATCACTGCTTAATTACATAAACTTTTAGAGCACATTGTTTGTAATGATCAACCTTATAAGCAACTACACTGCTACAGTAATACAGGAAATCATATCACTTTGAAAAGCCAATAACAATCATACATGGTAACTAACCGTTGGAACAATTGCAGACACACAGCTATACCTTGATTAATTGATTGCCCCCAATAAAATGTCACAACACCACAGTTTTTTCTTAACACCT
Organism: Patella ulyssiponensis; assembly: GCA_963678685.1. NCBI lineage: Eukaryota > Metazoa > Mollusca > Gastropoda > Patellidae > Patella > Patella ulyssiponensis. The sequence continues at coordinate 52,523,804 of OY783232.1, read as the reverse complement.
ATACTGATTGGGGCAATAAATCAATCAAGGTAGTTATGTGTCTGCAATAGTTTTACACCTCCACCGATGGCGTGTATTCTTGTCTTGTCAATTTCTCTGATAATAATATAGTTTAAACTGGTTTTATTTTCGTATTAAATAACATAAATTTTAATTTTTACAAATTGGCCGATATACCGCTAATAACTATCTTGAAAAAACCACGTTTAGTAAACGAGGCATTTTACCAAGCCTCGTTCTGAACAAAATACCTCGTTCCAAAAGAAGGGCAATTTAAAAAAACCTCGTGTTGGGACTGCAGACAACGAGGCATTTTTTTTACCTCGTTTGGACAGAAATGCCGAACGAGGCATTCTGAGGTTTATAGTGTTTAGGCTAAGAATAAAAAAAACAATGTTGTTTTAACATAGTCAGAAGTCTTTACATATTTCCATGTTTAACACTAATCTATATATATATATATATTCATGACAGTCGGTATTGGGTTTGTTGGTGGCCACACTAAGGATGTCAAAAGGCTGAAGATTGGGGTATAAGACCAGTTCGAGCCAGGGAGTTGCATAGGCGTTGCGCTACTTCTGGTTTTATGACACTCCATTAAGGATGCATTTGAGGGTTATAGCCAAGCAATGTCTGGTAAACAGCTAGTCTTCACATAAAATCAAGCCCTGACAGGTTCAAATTTGCTTCTATCATACTTACAAAATCATGTGACAAAAGAATATAATCACTTTGAAGGGAAATCAAAGCATCACAAAATGCCTTGGCTGGAACATCACATTCTAACTGGAGAGATGCAATCAGCTCCATAAATTTCATGTCAAAGACAATTCTTGGCTTCTGTGGTGAGGAAGGCCACAATCTGTATCTCATAAGTGTCACACAAGGATTTTCGCATCTGCACAAGTTAACTTTGCAGCAATGTTGATTTCCTACAAAGAAACATTAAAGTTAGCTCTTTTTCCAAATTTACTTCTATCTACCTCCACTAAGCAATTTAAGTTTGCTTAGTATTGTCACTTTAAGAGACAATATTTTAGACTTGCATGCAAATATAAACCTCACACAAAACAATAATTTCAATGTGGGCGTATAAAAATGAATCTTGGGGAAAAAATATATTTGTCCAAATGTTATTCAAATTGATTAATAGCCATCTGTCATATTAAACACAATGAAGAATAAGCCATTTCTATCCATGAAAATTAAGCTCAAAACAGTATGAAACTTAGTTTTATGTTTTGTCTAAATTAATTACTGAAGGAATGTCTTTTAATAAACAAATTATACAAACCTTTAACATCAATTGCATAGACACTTGAGATATACTCTGTGTCACAACAATGGTTATCGCACCGTTTAAAATGGTACTGTATGTCCACGGGAACATAGAAACTGCTCTAAAAAAGAAAACAATTATGCAAAAAAAATCCTACAAACATCTTGATTAAAAATATATCAAATGAAAGTTTGGATACCAGACAAGATATGAACTGCTAGCTAATAATCAAGCCATAATTAATGTTAAATAAATAAAATTAGAATTCTGTTTTTTTCATCTAAAAATAAAGAATTCAGATTATTCCGACAATTTTGCTAAATACATTATACTTTCTTTTCTTAACACAGTTACAATATTTTAAGCTGCAAATCAAAGGATTGTAAAATATAGGCTACTTGGGCCATGGTGTCAACAATTAAGAACATGAATTTCGAAGAATCGTTAACAAAGCATTTAGAAATATATTAAATCTTTTTTTGGTTCTCATAATTTGAAATACTTACCATACACGACTTCATAGTATAGTTAAACATTTATCATCAAAATTAAACTTACATAAAAAAACTTACACAAAGCCTGAGTCTATACTCATTACAAAAATCTCATTAAAAAAATGTCATTACCTTCCAAACTTGTGGCGAATGAAACATTACAGTCTTATGAAGAGTGTAGCAACATGACATGCAATAGTACGCCATAGGACCACAATCCTGACAAAAAACAATATTTTCCACAACTTCCCCGCAACAACTACAAACTCTGGTTGCAGGTGACAATTCCTCAAGATGAGTAACTACCAGTTTTGAACGTAGTTCACTCCATCCATCTAAAATTTTTTGTCTTCTATCACTGAATTCTTCTTGGTTTACATCTTGAAGATAAAAAAAAAAGATATGTGGAAGACTTTGCTTGTAATTCACATTACTTTACAAACATCCCCAAAACAATGGCTGTTTCAATAAGTTCATTATTAAGATTAAACTAATAAAACATTAAAAATAGGTTTAAGGCTGCATGATTTGTCAAAGAGGCATATAAGATTGTCACTATACATGGATGAATCCTTCATTTTTTTAAAATTTTGTTACACACAATTAATGATTTGTCTTCATGTACATGCAAATCAGTGTTTTACATTAAAGTGTCTATGCATCATTGAAAAAGTTGATAACTTGTTTACTTCTTTCAGTGGACAGCAAAATTCTAAATTTTCAGTTATCCACACTACTTTTACATTAAACTTTTATATCCAGTCTAAATATTTTACAGAAATATTTTTTACTATTCCTTTACAAGATTGAAAAAAAAAATTCTTTGCCCACAAGCAACAGTGCAAATAATGAAATTGCAAAACATCCAGATTATAAGCGATAGGTAAACACTGACAAATTCAAATTCCAAACAGGATTACAGTTCATACAAGAGGACATTTATTATTTTTCATTTATTTTCAATGTAAAATAATTGAGTATGTTATTTTAGCATTTACGTTTGGTTCTATTTCTAGACAAACTGCATGTATAATTTACCGTCTGGTACCTTTCATTTTTTGAGTATTTCCTCTGCTGCCACAAATGTAACAATACCGTAACTGTAGGGACAGTAGAATATGATATACCTCTATTCAATAATGACAAATGTTTGATGTATCGGTAACCTACTAAATTTATTTTTTAAAAAACTATTTTAACTAAATTCTTACCACTGACAGCTGTTTGATTTAATGGTTCTCGTTGAGATGAACTGCTTGAAGTTGTTGCTGAATTGCTTGAAGCTGTGACTAATGAGGGTGTGATAGAGTTCCATAAATTTATGGATCTTCTTCTGGTGCTCACTCTACCATGTCTTATGTGAACAATCTTAACTTTTTTAGTGGGTTTAACAGTTTTCAAAAACTTTTTCATTCCTAAAAAACAATAAATTAGAACATTGTTTTTGTAATGATGTCAGTACTAATGTACGTACTAAGCTAGTAAAATCCATTTCAAACCATAATGATTCGTAAGAAATGTCTCGTAAGATAGGAGTTCAAGGAGATCGTGCAACGTGCTTCGTAAATGCAGATCTTGACATTAAATAAATATTCTTCTTTAAAGCTGAACTCCGGTTACAAAAATACCGAGATGATTAAATAAAAAAAAAGTTAACGCCCTCAACCAGCCATACTTGATTCCAATTTGTGAAATAAATATGGCGGACATTGAGGCTTATGACCTGGAAAGGTTAGCCGATCTCACTTCCAGTTTGTTTATTGTCAGCTACACATCCGGCGTTATTCTCTCGCACGCTTCACTGATTGTTCTATTTTTCCCAACACAGTATACCAAATTATTGAAGATTGCAAAATGTCTGATCAGGTAAGACAGTAAATAATTATATGATCTGCGTCTACTACAATATCAATTTCTTCAGCCTTGGTAAAATAGAAACAAAACATAACTGTCAAACACTCCCCGGTGAGAGCCGCCCCCAAAACTGTACTTATGTCTCTTGCTCGTTTTCGTGAACAATATTCAACATGGAGTAGACTATAGTTTGTACGGGTGATTTGTTTTGTTTGAAAATTTTAGGTTGGGGTAAGCCATCTTTTTGCACCTTTTGTTTTAGAGTAAAGCTTAGGCTATATTGTAGTAGACGCTGTTCATATTATTATTTACAGTCTTACCTGATCAGACATTTTGCAATCTTCAATAATTTGGTATACTGTGTTGGGAAAAATAGAACAATCAGTGAAGCGTGCGAGGGAATAACGCCGGATGTGTATAGCTAGCTGACAATAAACAAACTGGAAGTGAGATCGGCTAACCTTTCCAGGTCATAAGCCTCAATGTCCGCCATATTTATTTCACAAATTGGAATCAAGTATGGCGGCTTGAGGGCGTTAACTTTTTTTTTTATTTCATCATTTCGGTATTTTTGTAACCGGAGTTCAGCTTTAATATTCATTTTATTCTTCATTTTACTTTCCTTGGCTTGAGTATAACAGTAATAATAGCATTACCATAAAATTGAAAGAAACCAAGTTGATTGGGACCATGGCTGATCCGGACCACAGCTGATTCGGACCAAATGTCAAAGCTGATTCGGACCATATTCTCAGCTCATTCGGACCACATGATAAAAATACTAGAAATTGAGATTTTGATTTTAAATTAAAGGGACAATAACACTCTTGCTGGCTTGGCAGCTCTAGAAAATAAATAATAGTCTTATTCTAAGTACTAGATGTTTATGTGTCCTACCTGTTGTGTAAATTATCCATTACATCATATTTGACTTGTCCAGAGAGTTCGAAAATATTTTAAAATCCAAGTCCCATTTGAAAAGGTTTACGTTAACCTGTTCAAATCATGTAGTTGAATTTTTTAAATTAGGTGTGTTAGGATGAAATTTGTATCATCAATTAATTTGAATATTGTAAAATAATACAATTTGTTGACCAGAATAAAGATTGGGACATATTATTCAATTACAACAAGAGTGTTATTGGGGCTTTAAATTTAAAGGGTTTTATCTAGGTTATAGTTATAGCGTGACTATATTATGTGCTTTTATGTACGTCAATTTATGTTTATATTTTATTTTTATACGCCCACATTTTCATGTGGACGTATTATGTCGTCGCCCCTGTCCGTCCGGACGTACGTCCGTCCGTCCACAATTTGTTTGTGGACTCTCTACAGGTCACAATTCTTATCCGATTTTGACGAAACTTGAAATATAGGTTTATCCCCATAAGATCTCGGCTGCTTTCGATATTGGCATGTATCGGATGGAAACTTCATGGATTATGGCCCCTGATTGTACTAAATATCATGTTTTTAGCTTGTGGACCCTATAGAGGTCACAATTTTGAACCGATTTTGATGAAACCTGACATGCATGTATATAACCCCAAGATCTTGGTTCCTTTCGATATTTGCGCCCATCCGATCGTAACTTCCTGAATTATGGCCCCTGATTGTCCGAAAAATCGCCCTTTTTAGCTTGTGGTCCGTCTGGAGGTCAAAATTATTATCCGATTTAAAAAACCGTTCGAGTATATCACCGTTAAATGGTAATGAAGGTTGAGTTCAAATTTCGTGAAAATCGGACCAAAATTGACATACAAAATGGCCGCCGTTTGTACGCGAATAGTGTGAAAATATGTTATTTCAAGGTTGTGAACCCTATAGAGGTCACAATTTTGAACCGATTGTGATGAAACTTGACATGCATGTTTATAACCCCAAGATCTTGGTTCCTTTCGATATTTGCGGCCATCGGATCGTAACTTCCTGAATTATGGCCCCTGATTGTGAGAAAAATCACCCTTTTTAGCTTGAGGTCCCTCTGGAGGTCAAAATTATTATCCGATTTAAAAAACCGTTTGATATTATCACCGTTGCATGGTAATGAAGGTTGAGTTTGAATTTCGTGAAAATCGGACCAAAATTGACATACAAAATGGCCGCCGTTTATACGCGAATAGTGTGAAAATATGTTATTTCAAGGTTGTGGACCCTATAGAGGTCACAATTTTGAACCGATTTTTATGAAACTTGACATGTATGTTTATAACCCAAAGATCTTGGTTCCTTTCGATATTTGCGCCCATTGGTTCGTAACTTCCTGAATTATGGCCCCTGATTGTACGAAAAATCACCCTTTTTAGCTTGTGGTCCCACTGGAGGTCAAAATTATTATCTGATTTTAAAAAACGTTTGATTATATCACCGTTACATGGTAATGAAGATTGAGTTAAAATTTTGTGAAAATCGGACCAAAATTGACAGACAAAATGGCCGCCGCTTGAACGCGATTAGTGTGAAAATATGTTATATCAAGGTTGTGGACCCTATAGAGTTCACAATTTTGAACCGGTTTTGATGAAACTTGACATGCATGTTTATAACCCAAAGATCTTGGTTCCTTTCGATATTTGCGCCCATTGGATCGTAACTTCCTGAATTATGGCCCCTGATTGTCCGAAAAATGACCTTCTTTTTTAGCTTGTGGTCCCTCTGCGGTCAGAATTATTATCCCATTTAAAAAACCGTTTGATTGTATCACCGTTACATCGTAATGAAGGTTGATGTCAAATTTCGTGAAAATCGAACCAAAATTGACAGCTGTTCTTGTCAGGCCATCCATCCTTCATCACTAACAAGGGGAAACCACGCCAGAAAATCTGGATGAACTTTGTCACCCAATGCAGGGATCAAACACCCAACCTCAAGGCTACCGAGCCAGCATCTTACCCACTTAGCAACATGATTCCCAGTCGAATTTGAAGCCTACTGAAATGCACCTTTATAACCCAAAGATCTTAATTCATTTCGATATTTGCACATATCATATTCTAACTTAATGATGTAGGAAAAATCACTTTCGGTATTGCTTGTTCTCTATCCATCTCTTGAAAATGTGGGCGTATCCTGCCTGGCAGTGCCAGCCTATCTTTTGATGTCAATGTCATACAAAATTGAAAACACAAACCAATACAGTAGCATAACGGAAATATGTTATTACGAATAAATCAGCCAGGTCCCAATCAGCTGATTACTTTTAGTACGTCATAATTTTAAAAAAAGTATTTTAAAACGGGTGTAATCCTTGGGCTATGTGGGGCCACTAGGTAATCTGCCCACTTTGCACCAGCTTTAATTAAATTCAATACAGCCTAGGGAGGGAATCGAACCCTCTTACATAGCCCACAAATTGCCTTATCTTCCATAATTTTAAAGACTATCTAAATAACCACAGGAATCTTACCGTCTATCCGCGTATATATGCATACATCATACCAAATTAGACATACATATAATAAAAAAAGAACAGGAATGCAATGTCTGTTTGCATTCCTGTTCTTTTTTATTATAGTCTAGTTGGGTATGGTGTATGCATATAATACGGATAGGTCAGATTCCTGTGAAATAACTAACAGCACACATCATATAATGGTCCGAATGAGCCTTGTCTAGTCCCAATAAGTCAAGAATCTGGTCCCAAACAGCCGATTGTGTGTGAAATAGCTTTATTTAACATCCGCTTCCATCGAAGTGATAGGCGATTGGTTCGTTCGTTCATTGCTTCCTCCTGGGGACCTGGGGTTTAACATTTAACCTCCACCTATGCCAGGCGTGATATCGTAGACAATTGTTTCCTCAAAAACTAGCCTATGACAGCCATAGAAGAGAGGACTGGGTTAGTTTTTATGGTAAGACATAGTGTCTTTACGGGGTAGCAGCCAGGATTAGTCTCATTCAAGGGAAAGTTTACATATCCGCCATTTTAGGAAGGGGAACAACTCTAATTCTACATAGATGTAGGATACAGACTACTTTTCTCTAAAGCATACGTATACTTCTTCGAGCTGCCTGGTAATATAGGGCACCGGGGGAATGTTGAACGTGTTTTGCAGGCATAAATGCCGGTCTTAACATCAAATATATTTCCTACAATACTGGTTATTTAAGTTTCCATGGCTTCAGTATAATGGAGTTATTTTACCTATCCATACGACTATAATAGTGCCACTGCCAGGAGGTTGGATGGTACAATGATTAGCGCGTGTGTGTTGTGTCATAAGGTCTACCATTGACTTCATTGAGTGAACTGGCGTGATTTCGATTCCCCAGTTGTACGTGACAAGGTGCAGGGTCGCCTGAACCTCGTGGGTTGTCTCTGTTTTCTTGAAATGGAGACAACTCCAGCTTACAATTTTATCGCATTACTTACTTTTATGTTATGAAAATCCACATTAAATGTATTACGATCTCAATATTTTGGAAGGGTTTAAGGTTAAGTACTTAATGTAGTAATAATTATAAAGATATTTAGGCCTACTAAGTTGACATCAGTAGCCTAAATCTAGCTTTCGGAGTAGGCCTACTAAATATACCCTAAATAGTATAATATTATATCTACTCTTTATTTTGGGGACCTCTTGTCTTAGCGCAGCGTTTGGTTTATCTACCTGATTTGATGAGCGAGCTTCTTGTGTACACCAAATTCAAAAAGAACCACGAGATAATGAGTAATTAAATCAAGGACAAAAGCCGCTTATAAAATGGCGGACAAATTATTTCCAGGTGGTACCTTATGCGCACCATGCTCGCACAAAATGCGCGTGGCTTCTTACCACGTCCACGCTTATAGCGTCTGACTAGAATACCGTGCGGTATAACGGTATACCTTGTCACTACTTGTAAGCGTTGACAATGGTTAACATTTTTCTCGCTACTGGCGTCTGACCTGAAACGTATCGGGTGTCAAAAGAGACTGTTCGTTCTCTTGGTATAAATGCGAACTTGGTCAGAATAAACCATGCAGTAGAAAAATGCAAATGCATTATAGTTTTGACTTCGCACAACAAGTTCACTATCCATCGGACCCTTATCAACCTGGCCCTATATATTTTCTTACCCCAAGGAAGTGTGCAGTATTTGGTGTTTGCTGTGAGGCACTGCCACAGCAAATGACTTACTTGATAGATGAGGGCATGTCTGGTGGTAAAGGATCTTATGCCGTTATTTCATATTTGCACCATTTCCTTGAGAATTTTGGACTTGGGGAATCAGATCTAGAGCTGCACTGTGACAACTGCTCCGGGCAGAATAAAAATAAGTTTCTTCTTTGGTATCTGTGTTGGCGTGTACTTCATGGACTTCATGATACTGTCAGTATCAACTTTCTAATAACAGGGCACACCAAGTTTGCACCAGACTGGTGCTTTGGGTTGTTTAAACAAAAATTTCGCAAAACACCTGTGGACACCCTAGAGAATATTAAAAAAAACTGTAGCAGACAGCACAGTGTCAGGAGTTAATAGAGCCCAGCTAGTTGGCGACGAAAAGGGTAATGTGATTGTCACTTCCTATGACTGGCACACCTACCTCAAGGACTATTTCAAGCCACTCCCAGGAATCAATGCTTTACACCGATTGAGGTAAGTAACCCTTTCTAACTGAATTTTTGAAATAGTGATACTGATAACCAGATGTCGCTCAGGAAAGTAACAAATTACCAGTTTTGATGACTGATTAACTGCAAGATACAGGAAAATATTACAAATTAAAATTCAGATAATCCTCTTCCCGTCTCAGTCCACCACCACACACACAACCACACGGTCCTATTCAGTGATTAAAAAATTATCACTAGAGTGATTAACAATACAATAGTAAACTACTCTACTCTTTAAATATATAATTACATTTTTTGTCTTATCCCTTTTATGTTTGACAGCAGACATCCTGGCAAGGTGTTCACCAGAGAAACGTCCGACTCAGAAGAAAAGACAGTCCAGCTGTTGCGGGATATAAACAAGTTCCCCCCTAGCGCTTCACCCCCGGTTTGGATATGACCCGACAGAAGTACCTTTTTGACAAGATAAGGGATTTTTGCAGAACCCATCCCGATATGTGCACAACTCAATAAGTCACTTTAAGACTCATTTTGTGGTGATGGGTCACATATTGCCTCGTCTTCTAAATACTTCAGTATTTTGAAACGGAAAGGGTAGAAAATAAAAGCCTACTATATTTGGCTATTTGATATTGATGCTCACATCCATATTAAACACATAAAATGTAAGGATATGTTACTTGTGGGGCTATCGTACATATGCCAAAGCCTAAATATATATATATTAATAAGAAATAAGTGATATGATATTAGAAACTTTTGGCAAGCGTAAATCCAAGGTCCGTATTGCGTATCTGTATCGATTTTGCTTGTGACGTCACCGAAGTGCGTGTATTTCTCGATCATACGTAATACGGCACATGGATACGGCGGCACGTATCAAACGTCTTTTTTTTGCTACTTCAAGTCGCTGAAATATTGTGCGATAGAATTTTTTATGAATCTATATTGATGAATTTTACTCTGAATTTTCGTATTTTTCCTGTTACCTGTCTGCATACTGGAGTGGTTAATCTACGTGCTGAATGTAGAGAGGTGGGATCTTGCAAATATTTTAAATGGTGTGATTCTAAGGTAAACGAAAAATTACTGTCGAGTTGAAGTCTTAAGATTTTTTTTTTTTTAACAAAATTCGACATTAAATTGTATTTAATTAATAGCGCAGCGACTGTCGAGCAACTGCAAATCCTCCAGGGTGGTGATCTTGTAGATAACCGATGTCGTTCTGTAATAGAACTAAGCTCAGTACAGCGTATGCGGCTTGAAAATCTGCCAAACAGCTAAAACTACAGTTACGCAACGTATCTGGTGACGATACGGATACGGACGGGAAAAATTTCGCTTGCCAAAAGTCTCTATTATCAATTATTAAACATCGTGGTCGGTGAAATCTGCCGAGCAGTCCATCAAAATCACCTTTAGTTTTGAGACATTTTTTGTCCCCCGCCTTTCGAAGAAAGTTGGGGGACTATTAAAATGGGTTCGTCCGTCCGTCTGTCTGTCTGTCTGTCTGTCCTTCTGTCTGTCTGTCTGTCTGTCTGTCTGTCCGTCTGTCCGTCACACTTTTTGGGACACAATAACTCTCTTCCTAATTGAGCTAGAATGTTCAAACTTGGTGTATGTGTTTATTAGGTCAATGCCTTGATGGAGTTCGAAGATGAGCATTTTCTGCTTAGGGTAAGCAGAGATAAGCAATTTGATTGGTTGATGCTTTGGGACACGATAACTTTAGTTCTAATTAAGTGAGATTGATGAAACTTGGTGTATAGTTTCATTACAGTAATACCTTGACTAAGTTCGATAATGAGCATTTTCTGCTCAGGGTAAGCAGAGCGATACGCAATTTGATTGGTCGAGACTTTGGAACACAATAACTCTCCTTCTAATTGAGTTTTTATGTTCAAACTTGGTGTATATGCTTATTAGGTCAATGCCTTGATGGAGTTCGAAGATGAGCATTTTCCGCTTAGGGTAAGCAGAGATAAGCAATTTGATTGGTTGATGCTTTGGGACACGATAACTTTAGTTCTAATTAAGTGAGATTGATGAAACTTGGTGTATAGTTTCATTACAGTAATACCTTGACTAAGTTCGATAATGAGCATTTTCTGCTCAGGGTAAGCAGAGCGATACGCAATTTGATTGGCCGAGACTTTGGAACACAATAACTCTCCTTCTAATTGAGCTTTTATGTTCAAACTTGGTGTATATGCTTATTAGGTCAATGCCTTGATGGAGTTCGAAGATGAGTATTTTCCGCTTAGGGTAAGCAGAGATAAGCAATTTGATTGGTTGATGCTTTGGGACACGATAACTTTAGTTCTAATTAAGTGAGATTGATGAAACTTGGTGTATAGTTTCATTACAGTAATACCTTGACTAAGTTCGATAATGAGCATTTTCTGCTCAGGGTAAGCAGAGCGATAAGCAATTTGATTGGTCGAGACTTTGGAACACAATAACTCTCCTTCTAATTGAGTTTTTATGTTCAAACTTGGTGTATATGCTTATTAGGTCAATGCCTTGATGGAGTTCGAAGATGAGCATTTTTCGCTTAGGGTAAGCAGAGATAAGCAATTTGATTGGTTGATGCTTTGGGACTTGATAACTTTAGTTCTAATTAAGTGACAGTGATGAAACTTGGTGTATAGTTTCATTACAGTAATACCTTGACTAAGATCGATAATGAGCATTTTCTGCTCAGGGTAAGCAGAGCGATAAGCAATTTGATTTGCCGAGACTTTGGAACACAATAACTCTCCTTCGAATTGAGTTAAAATGTTCAAAATTGGTGTGTATGCTTATTAGGTCAATGCCTTGATGGAGTTCGAAGATGAGCATTTTCTTTTTAGGGTAGGCAGAGATAAGCAATTTGATTGGTTGATACTTTGGGACAAGATAACTTAGGTTCATCTTGATTGATGATTTTTATGCCAATACAATGACTGCATTCTCATTCATTAATGGATTCGACAGTAACAGTGTATAGAAACGATTGACTCGGACACAAGGGTCCTTTCCCTTGGCCAGAGGGGCCCTTTTGTCAAGCGTGGGGGCCCTTTTGTCTGCCTTTAGGGTCCCCCTAACTAGGGTACATTTTCATTTTTCTCGTCGGTTTTAGCATTTTTCTTTATAAAACACTTTTGGATGACACTTCGTGTACAGTTTGATTGCTCGATACGTTTGAAAAAAATAAATGTGCGATTAATTAATATGTGTCATCTATTTATTTTGGGATTTCGGCGGGGGACATCAGCCTCACTGTTGGCTTGTTTCAATTTGAAGTATACATCATAGTCTTGATCACCCAGTACCTCCGAGTCTTCAACGTACGGAGGGTCTGGGCCACTGATCCATATAATAACTGGATAACTCATTGGCTGATAAGTGTGAAGTCACCGGAAGTACCAATTCCGCCATGTTAGGCCTCGCAGAAACAGATGCAGACGACAATCCCCTCTCGATTGTATTTGTGCGCAATTTTCAGATACCACATCATGTTATGCTAAAAAAAAGGTAAATAATTCGATATTATTGATATATCTAGTATTTTTATCATCTCAAAGACCTATTTATAGCTGACGTGAGTGGGAATTGTTTGTAAACGTGGGCCGGGCCACTAGGCCTAGTCACTTTGTGTGAAAACGAAACGACACGAGGATAGGGTACTGACCACTGATCTAATATAGGCCAATAATGGCATAATTAAAAATAATACTGAAGTGCAGGCTGCGCATTTTTTAAAATTTAGTCTTATTCTAACAAAATGTATATAATTTTGGAATAGGCCTATGCCTATTGAAGTCTTTGTCGACTTTGCTTTACAGGACAAGCCTATTCTAGACCTGCATAGAGTGTAGAGAATCTAAGTAGTAGGCCCAAATATCAATAGCCTATGTAGTGGTAAGCTAGTTGAAGCCAAAAGCTTATTTAGGCCTAGACTGACACAGTAATTTCTTCTTTTTTTTCAGTCTGTGTCTTACCCTGGCCAATAATTTCAACATATCGCAATATATGTAAATTTTATTGACAATATTTTTTTACCATTAAAAAAACGCAATAATCCAATATATCGTTTGACTATATTAGCGCCATTCCCCAACAATAGTCTCTCAAAGATTATTGAGGGGTTTTTTTTTATTGAAACAAAGTGTAAATCAGATTAGTCATGCACACCAATTCATATACATCATAAATCAGTTCTCAGTGGGAAAATATCACGAGAATCATATCCAGACGTTTTGAAAGCTTTTGCCGTGACATTACAGTTTTATTCAACTAAAGCATACAAATATGTACGGAAAACTTTCAATCTAGCTCTTCCACATCCTTCTGCATTAAGACGTTGGTATAGTGTCGTCAACGGTGAACCTGGATTTACCGTGGAAGCATTTTGTGCCCTCAAGATGAAGTCAAGATGGAAACCCTTTGTTATGTGCTCTTATGACAGATGAGATGTCAATAAGGAAACATGTTGAATGGAATGGCCAAAGGACGGTTGGTTTTGTGGATGTTGGAACAAAAATTGAAGATGACTCCACTCCAATTGCAACAGAAGCTTTGGTTTTCATGGTAGTGGCACTCAAATCTAACTTTGTTTTATAAATGGTATGATATGAGAAGAAAGAGCAAATAAAATTAACCAGTGCATAAGTAAACTTCATGATGTAGCAGTAAAAATTGCATCTTTAACTTGTGATGGCCCATCATGTCATTTCAGTAAGATGAGCGAACTTGGAGCCTCTCTTGACCCACCTAATTTTAAACCTATTTTTCCTCATACGGTAGACAGTTCACCTATATCTGTCTTTTTAGATGTGTGTCGCATGATAAAATTGATAAGGAACTGTTTAGCATCAGGAGGATTTTTTAAAGATGAAAATGGCAATCAGATAAAATGGAGTTATTTTGAAGGGCTCCATAAAGTGCAAGAAAAAGAGGGTTTGAGGTTAGCCAATAAATTGAATTCCGCTCACAGCTGCCCAGACTTTAAGCAACAGTGTTGCAGATGCCTTTGAGTTTTGTGATCAACATCTAAATCTGAAAGAGTTTGGAAATTCTCAAGCAACTGTCCGATTTATTCGTATCATTGACAGGCTTTTTGACATACTAAATTCAAGAAACCCACTGGCCAAGAACTATAAAGCACCGTTAAGATCAAGTAATGAACATTTTTGGATGCCTTTTTTGCTGGAAGCCTATGAATATATATCGAAATTAACTGATAATAATGGAGAGAGAGAGAGAGAGAGAGAGAAATGGGGTTTAACGTCCACTCGACACAACTAGGTCATTTCGGGACTTGCGCGTAGGGGTCTTTAGCAGTGGGAGGAAACCGGAGTGCCCGGAGGAAACCCACGAGGTTGAGAAGGCGCCCCTATCTCCATGCCACATACGCTCACACCAGGGCTCGAAACCACAGCCGCAAGCCAGAGGTGACCGGCCAGCTAGAGGTCGAAGCGCGGCACTCTAGACCACTAGGCCATTCCAACCCCCCCTGATAATAATGGAAATATGACATCTTCGAGAAGAAAAACACCATTTATTGGATTTATGTGCGCTATAAAGAGTGAGAGAGAGAGAGAGAGAAATTGGGTTTAACGTCCACTCGACACAAACTAGGTCATTTTGGGACTAACATATGGTTTCGAGTGCTCTAGAACTATACCAAACATACATAAATGTTGAATCACCTCAGCTGAAGCACTTATTAACTTACAAGATGAGTCAAGCCCATTTAGAACCTTTTTTTCTGTGCAGTACGTTCCTGTGGTGGAAGTAACAACAACCCTACATAGCCTCCTACAAGCGTTTATTAATGTGACATCAAATTCAAGCTTCAGGTGGAAATTGTATTGGTCAAGACAGTACAGGTATACTGAACGTTGTTACAGATTATACAGAGATATATAAACAATCAACAAACACCCTTAACATGTCAACTATTCGGCGCTATGACCTCATGCTTAGAGATCCGGTTCAAGATGATCATGACTATTCAGATATACCAAACTTTACCAGTATTTCCGAATATAAACATTGTGTCGTCTCCTATATTGCAGGTTACGTTGTAGGTATGGTGGAAAAGAGAATACACTGCAACACTTGTTTACCAGCTTTACGATTAGATTTATCATCTGACTTACCAAACAAGAATCCTCTTATACAACTCAAAAATAGAGGAGGTCTCATCAAGCCCTCAGAGGGTGTGGTAAGAAGACTGCTTAAAACTACCTCAAGGAAATGGTATTCTATATAAATGTCATTGCCTATTCGGTTTTTATTAGATACAACTACCCGAAATGTATTTTCAATTGCAATATTATGTCAACATATGTTCGATACAACACCTGACAACAATCTTATTAACATTCTCTTTAAATATGTATCCGAGTCGTATAGCACAATTAGATTACATCGCCTTGCAAAACAGTTCACCACTTCAATTACTGGAGAAAGGATCAGAAAATAACTATTTAAACTTGTTCTTTTCAAACATCAGTAGTAACTATACACAAACCATTGTTTTTATCCGCCCACATTTTCATATGGACGTTTATTGTTGTCATCCCTGCCCGTCTGTCTTTCCACATTTACTTGTGAACACTCTACAGGTCGTAATTTTTATCCGATTTCAATGATCTCGGTTCCTTTCTTTTTTGGCATGTATCGGACTGTAACTTCATGGATTATGGCCCCTGATTTGTTTTAAACTTGAAATGTATGTTTATAACCCACAGATCTCGGCTCTTTTCAATATTAGCGCATATCGGATCATAACTTGGTGAATTATGGCCCCTGATTGTACGAAAATTTGCGTTTTTAGCTTCTGGATCCTACACAGGTCACTGCACGACAGAATGTCTGATCTTTATACGCAGATTGTGTAGAAGTGTGTAATACTAAGGTTATGGTCACTATTTTTGTCAGATTTTGATGAAACTTACAACAGATCTTTATATCCCAAAGTTTCTGGATTATTGCCCCTTATTGTACTAAAAATACAATTGTTTGTGAACAGTCTACAGGTCACAATTATTATACGCCCACATTTTCATGTGGACGTATTATGCCGTCGCCCCTGTCCGTCCGTCCGTTCCTTTCGAAATTTGCGCCCATCGGATCGTAATTTCCTGAATTATGTGCCCCCCCCCCGATTGTCCGAAAAATCGCCCTTTTTAGCTTGTGGTATTGTCTTATTATTTAGCTTATTATCCGATATACAACAAAGTTTGATTATATCACCGTTACATGGTAATGAAGGTTGAGTTCGAATGTTGTGAAAATCGGACCAACATTGACGGACAAAATGGCCGCCGTTTGTACGCGAATAGTGTGAAAATATGTTATATTAAGGTTGTGGACCCTATAGAGGTCACAATTTTAATAAGATTTTGATCAAACTTGAAATACATGTTTATAACCTAAAGATCTTGGTTCCATTCCATCTTTGCGCATATCGGATTGTAACTTCCTGAATTACGGCCCCTGATTGGGCGGAAAATCTCCTGTTTTTTTTGACTTGTGGTCTCTAGAGGTCATAATTATTATTCGATTTATAAAACCGTCTGATTATGATACAGCGCGCGAACGCTAACCATTCGGCCATCCAACCCCTCTAGTTAGGAGATGAACACACAGGTCGAAAATTTCAAGGACCCATTTTTCTTCCCCGAATTGACGATGGTCCTCCAATTAACAAATGTCCTCGAAAAAATGTATCTGCTGACACACACCCACACACATCTCTCTTTCGTTCATTAATGTATTTTGTTGTCTTAACAATGTATTTCGAAATAAAAAATAGGTTGCCAGGCAACGAAACATACGCCCACACAGCAGCCAAATCGTCCGGGCAGTCAACAAGAGTTGTTGCATTTTAAGTAATCATCAGAAAATCATAATTCAAACTCACCCATAACTACGGTGTAACTGTGATATAATCAAACGTTTTTTTAAATCAGATAATAATTGTGACCTCCAGAGGGACCACAAGCTAAAAAGGGTGATTTTTCGTACAATCAGGGGCCATGATTCAGGAAGTTACGATCCGATATGGGCAAATATGCAATGGAATCAAGATCATTAGGTTATAAACATGTATTTCAAGTTTCATCAAAATCAGTTCAAAATTGTGACCTTTATAGGGTCCACAACCTTGATATAACATATTTTTACACAATTCGCGTACAGACGGCGGCCATTTTATCTGTCAACTCTGGTCCGATTTTCACAAAATTCAAATTCTCTCTTCATTACCATGAAACCGTGATATAATCAAACGTTTTTTTAAATCGGATAATAATTTTGAACTCCAGAGGGACCACAAGCTAACAAAAGCGATTTTTCGGACAATCAGGGGACATAATTCAGGAAGTTATGATTCGATGGGCGTAAATATCGAAAGGAACCAAGATCTTTGGGTTATAAACATGCATGTCACGTTTCATCAAAATCGGTTCAAAATTGTGACATCTATAAGGTCCACAACCTTGATATAACATATTTTCACACCATTCGCGTACAAACGGCGGCCATTTTGTCCGTCAATTTTGGTCTGATTTTCACGAAATTCGAACTCAATCTTCATAACCATGGAACGGTGATATAATCAAACGTTTTTTTTTAAATCGGATAACAATTTTGACCTCCAGAGGAACCACAAGATAAAAAGGGCGATTTTTTGGACAATCAGGGGCCATAATTCAGGAAGTTACGATCCGGTGGGCGCAAATATCGAAAGGAACCAAGATCTTTGGGTTATAAACATACATGTCAATTTTAATCAAAATCGGTTCAAAATTGTGACCTCTATAAGGTCCACAACCTTGATATAACATATTTTCACACAATTCGCGTACAAACGGCGGCCATTTTGTCCGTCAATTTTGGTCCGATTTTCACGAAATTCGACCTCAACCTTCATAACCATGGAATGGTGATATAATCAAACGGTTTTTTGAATCGGATAACAATTTTGACCTCCAGAGGGACCACAAGCTAAAAAGGGCGATTTTTCGGACAATAAGGGGCCATAATTCAGGAAGTTGCGATCCGATGGGCGCAAATATCGAAAGGAACCAAGATCTTTGAGTTATAAACATACATGTCAAGTTTCATCAAAATCGGTTCAAGATTGTGACCTCTATAAGGTCCACAACCTTGATATATATTTTCACACCATTCGCGTACAAACGGCGGCCATTTTGTCTGTCAATTTTAGTCCGATTTTCACGAAATTCGAACTCAACCTTCATAACCATGGAACGGTGATATAATCAAACGTTTTTTTAAATCGGATAACAATATTGACCTCCAGAGGGACCACAAGCTAAAAAGGGCGATTTTTCGGACAATCAGGGGCCATAATTCAGGAAGTTACGATCCGATGAGCGCAAATATCGAAAGGAACCAAGATCTTTGGGTTATAAACATACATGTCAAGTTTCATCATAATCGGTTCAAAATTGTGAACTCGATAAGGTCCACAACCTTGATATAACATATTTTCACACTATTCGCGTACAAACGGCGGCCATTTTGTCCGTCAATTTTGGTCCGATTTTCACGAAATTCGAACTCAACCTTCATAACCATGGGACGGTGATATAATCAAACGGTTTTTTAAATCGGATAACAATTTTGACCTCCAGAGGGACCACAAGCTAAAAAGTGCGATTTTTCGGACAATCAGGGGCCATAATTCAGGAAGTTACGATCCGATTGGCGCAAATATCGAAAGGAACCAAGATCTTTGGGTTATAAACATGCATTTACAGTTTCATCCAAATCGGTTCAAAATTGTGACCTCTACACTGTTCACAAGCTAAAAAACGTGATCTTTCGTACAATCAGGGGCCATAACCCATGTAGTTGCGGTCCGATACATGCCAATATCGAAAGGAACCGAGATCTTAGGGTGATAAACCTATATTTTAAGTTTCATTGAAATTGGATAAAAATTGTGACCTGTAGACTGTTCACAAACAATTGTGGACGGACGGACGGACGGACGAACAGGGGCGACGACAATATACGTCCACATGAAAATGTGGGCGTATAAAAAAACAGAGAGTTCGCTCGAGTCAAACAACCTTGCATTTTATTACATAAGATATGGATAATTAGTGTATAACATGCATGTAGTCATAGTATTGCATGCACCATGACGTCTTACAGATTAGGACAACTGCTTATTTAAAGCTAATTTGACGATGCGTTACCAGTCTCACGAAGAAAATTTATTTCGAACGATATTATATTTAAAATAGCCTTAAAGACCCTTACGTTATTCTTCCGATATAAATATGACGTCACTGTTCAAATATAACACTAATATTCCGATACGTTATTCTTTCTAGACTAGTTTTTTTTTTCTTCTGATATAACACTATTCTACTGAGATAACAGGAAGATTGCTGACGATCGCCATACACGTGGTATCAAGAGCTAGATCATCTGTTTCTCCTTCAATATTATCCTTTATAGCTTCAACAAGATCTTCAGATAGACTTCCATAGATTCCCATCTCACCCATTCCGTCGCCATTGTTACCGGCTAAATTTGTGTCACCTCTTCCCATTGATGGGGACTGTGTCTGACGTTCAATTCTCGTTACACATGTGGTTAATAACAGATCGGATATTGCTTCTGAAATAGAAGAAAACAGTTCTAATCGTAATTGAGAGATAACGGTCTAAAGCGGTGTAAATCATAAATATTTATGTTGTGTTTATCAAATCAAACATTCGGTTGCCCTGTAACCACCAGAAAGGTAATGAATTAATGGATGCTTATAAAGATACTTTATGGGAGATTAGATAACGAGTTGGCAGTTCTCACTACAATAGTTAAAAACTAGCTAATGTAAAGGCAATTTGCTGAAAATTTCAGTCAAATTGATCAACTATGAACTCAGACCTAGGCGAATGAAAGTTTCGCTTAGCCTCGGTCATCATTACTAAAGTCGGTAAGACAAAACCAGTAGTCTCCGTTATCCACTTTAATCGGTAAATCACGAAGGAAAATATTTCAGCGAATCGAACTTCAATCCAACAAAAATATCATGCTAGCCTCGACATCGAGAGTTGATTATGGTCTGAATAAGTTAATTAATGTCTAATTATTAGTTTTTATAACATTTCAGTCCTAAAGAAAGACCTAAAATAGGCAGATTTTGCTCTTGCATATTGCATGTTTAAACATGTTAGCTCGTTGTTCATATTATCTACGCCAGGAATCAAATTATGGTTTAAACTCAATCTAATTAAAATATAGATCTATATTTCGTTTCGTTTTTTATACTTTCGATGGCCTACACTCATGTAGATCTAACTAGTTATAGTGGACGCTCACGTTCTATGACGTCAGGTATCAAGCACGGGACATTTGACCCGATAACGTCAGTCATTCGATTAACCAATTAGCGATCGCCATGCTTTTCAAAATCCGCTTGTGTTTTGTTATGATTTCTATCCGCTGGTGTTAGTATAGACGTCGTTGACTGGTAATATCTACCCACAGTTCCACGCATGAAAAGGTCAAACGGTCGATTCGACAGACCATTTGATTGGCTGACCCCTCATTTCAGGCAGAACACCAGTTAAATAACAAGTCCTCCAGATCCAAGAGTAGTGAAGACAAGTAAAAACGAAATTTTGAACTATAAAAAACGAAACGAAATTGGATCTGTGTTTTAATCAGATTGGTTTAAACTAGTACTTTTTGGTTAAAGGGGTGCAAGCACTCTTGTCTTTAAATAATTTAGTTATGCCACTGGTCACCAATGTTACTTTAATGTTAATTCTCGTCTCTTAGACCGCCTCTTAACTTTTTCCCAAATTTCGTTGGATAGAACGCTTTCTACCACAGAGCGAGCAACATGTTGCCCCCACTGAGATATACAAACTTGAAGTAAAGACCAAAAAATCATGCAATTTTCGGCCCTACATTTCAACTTAACCAACCTCTTAACTCTTGTATCCTTCCGCCTCAAAATCTTGAATATTCACCAAACCCTGGCAGAAAATGTATTTTCAAACCCTATTCTTCGACTCTACACCAAAAGGTCAACAAAAATCGTCATGCAAAAGGGAGGGAAAGACTAAAACTAGCTTTCGCTCTACATTGGTGGGTAACAGCGTAAGAATATTTGGTGAGCTGTGTCCGTTTAACTATTTGTGTTAATCTATTCACTGTGGTACATCATTTAAATGCAAAGATAAAATTGAACGTTTATTCTTAAACATAATTATTTTTTTGTATATTGTTCACTATTATACGATCATAGGTATCATTCTCACACTTAAAAATCATTCACATCGGACATAATAACATAATTACCTCCCTTGTTTTTCTATTCTCCCCATGGAATAGCTATCTTCAAACATTTGAAGTTGAAAATGATATTTTTGCCACTTTCTCAACTGGCAATAGTGAATTTTAGAATTAATAAGATTATTTTTTTAACAAGGTAGCGGTTTATAAATACCATCTATTTTAAGGCGTTATTTTAATGCACTTTAAAAATACAACTTAAAAAATATGTAATTCTCACTTTAATAGCAGTGTCACCTATGCTTGAATTGAATTACTACACGATGTATTTGATTGATCATCTTAGATACAGTAACCGTATTTAGAGTGTACTGATTGGGCCCTTAAACTATGAATATATCTTCAAATGGGGTATCTAGTCTCAGTCTAAATATCAATGCCATCTGCAAATATTCGTGGTCATGAAACATCCCGGTAATTGTTTTCTGGGCTACTAAAATGCCAAGATCCACAAATATATGCATATATATCAAAACTAAGTACCAATGCCATCTCCGACCAGTTTGTCGTACCTACCATCATCATCAACAGCTTCCGCCATCTGACTACAAACTTCATCCAGTGGTGTGCCTTCAACTACTTCTTCACACATCATCTCTAATATCTCTACTGGAGACATCTGCGCCATTGCTTAAAATACATAAAAAAATAAATGTCCCCGCATGGTTTCTCTTGTAAGTAGGCAAGGGATGTAATTAATTACATTTCCGTTACTCATTAATTTTGAGATTTTCCATTACTTGTTAATAGTCTGTATCACCGACAAGGTGAAAACGCATCTGAAAATCTGGAAGAATCGTCTCAGTAAACACAAGGGCCTCCTTGTTAGCAGGCCAGGAATCTTACTCAGTAAGTAATGAAACTATAAATAGATAAATAAACCTACGATCGTCATCTAAATCTCTCTTATCATAGGTTGCCTCCCTTTCAACAGCTGTCTGTTTCACGTCACATACTTCCCGAAGTTGTTGCTCTAGTGTATCCTCCGCCATATCATCCCCCAGAGATCTCAGCTCAAGGAGCATGGTTTCCATTTCCGGTAAACTTCGTAACTTAACATAAGAAATAAAACGGACTTAAGACATGAGAATAATACACGCTAATACTTCTCTAAACGGGTATAATTAGGGTCCGGACTGAGATATGGTTTCGGTTGATCCGCAGACCAACAAACGGAGGCGGCTCCTCCCGTGCTCACATTTTAACAAATTAAATTAAAGAAAAACGGTGAAAAATCCACTTTTTCGGGCGTGAAGATTATTTTTTCGACTACAGGGATACAAGAAAATATTATATTATACTATAAAGGGCATAAGAGAATTTAGTCCCGTAATGACCTAGTTGTGTCGAGTGGACGTTAAACCCCATTTCTCTCTCTCTCTCTCGTATAAGAGAATATTATTATTACGACAAACGGACAGATACAGGAGAATATTATATATTACTATAAAGGGTACAAGAGAATATTATATATTACTACAAACGAATATTATATTTGTCAAGAAACGGACATGTACGAAAAGGTGTTGTATTATACAAAAGTGTGTTATATTTGATAATGCTAGGTTCCAACTGTCGTGCGATGCGTTGCGACAGGATTAACCCTATTGAGTCCACGATGTGTTGCGTACAGATATATTCGGATACGTTTTGATACGATCAACGCGGTTGCTACGATTGACCTTAATATATGATAAGACCTGATAGAATCACCACGATTAAAACCACGATTTCAATCGTAGCTCGAATCGTGATAGCGGGAACCTAGTTAAGAAACGTATATGCACATGAGAATGTTATATTTTACTTCAAGCAGAGAAAATGTCATATTGACAAGAATCGAACACATCCAAGAAATTTTTACTAAAATATTTTAAAATATAAAACTTACTGTAAAATCTTCACCATTTTCAACCATTCTCTCGCAGATCTGACGAACTTCGGGTCTCTGACCAGTTGTATCTGTAAAAAAAAATGTTTAAGTTCAAAGATTACTGACATTTTAAATCCAAAATCGACTATGTTAGTTGAAAAGACGCAATATCTATCGACACTAAATATCTTTATTTTTTGTCATTTGCTATGGAATGCAAAAAAAAATAAATCATGATGCAAAGTTTGACAATGCGTCCTTCTTACTAAGCCCCTGACTGCGGGGTAGTAAAAGGAAAATATCGGCATCAACAGATTTTGTGATGAAACGTTGATATTATTTGACAGTTACGCGGGTGGTGTTTGCCATTCTGACAATTCCCATGACGACGAAAAAATTAACCCTCGGCCTATTTTTGCAAAAAAAAAAATCCGTGCTTTGTGAATCTGAAATCTGTGCTTTGAAAAAATGGTATGTAGCCTTATGAATCTGGTCATGTTGCATGGGGAAACTTAGCTGTTTCATAAGTTTTGTATTGTTGACGCATTCTCCCACCACCACCTAAAGCACGAAAATTACATAGTAGAACATCGTCAGGTGCAGATGACAATGAAGGTTCGTTTACCTTTCGATGTTTCGTTGGATTGTTAATGACTCTGGCACACGGTAATAAAAATGTTAATACTGTTACATTTTGGTTATAGAAGCGTGATAAACGTGTTATCGGAAGTCAAATTCTCGAAATTTTCAAGGAACCCCAATCCACCGGAAACCGTGCTTCTTCAATAAAAGACCTTAAAATAGACCCTGGATTATCTTACCTTCCCTGTCCATACCGGGCATTATTTTAGTAACCCTGTTTATCCCGTACGCCCGGATGTACACGACTAGAGCTAATACCCCAACAACCAGCTTCATGATGAATAACTAAAATAACAATACAAAACACAATATAATTAATATGTCTGGATAATTAGACAGAGAATGTTCAATAGCAACTCAACACTCCAAAATACAATATAATTCGTATGTCTAGATAATTAGACAGAGAATGTTCAATAGCCACTCAACACTCCAAAATACAATATACTTAATATGTCTGGATAACTAGACAGGGAATGTTCAATAGCAACTCAACACACCAAAAATACTAGGTCACTTCCGGAATAACGTATTGACATAATGCATAATTCAGTCTGTAAAGCCTCGTGGGTTTTCATCGGAATCCTCGGTTTCCACCAGCTGCTAAAGACCCCTACGCTCAAGCGAATTATTGAAATAAAATTAAACCATATGTTAGGTCCGAAATGATCTAGTTTGTGTAGAGTGGACGTTAAACCCCATTTCTCTCTCCCTCTCTCATATTTGCAGGGCAGCACCCCACTAGGCATTAATTTATAGGAAATATTTTACGGTTTACTTATTCATCCACTGCAAGTAATATAATCAAGCCAGCGACACCTTTAAGTGTTGAGTAGAATTATTTGATAGGCCTCCTTTTCATGGGATTGAATATAAGCCCGGGGAGTATCTACCTCTGATATTTTTTTTCCCGTAATTAAATTAAAAGAGACATTATGGATGAATAGAAAAAGAACTGTTAGTTCGAGTTATAAAAGTTAAAAACTAAATAATGTAAATAGAATATGCTTTAAATTTCAGTCGAATTTCTCCACTCTGAACCGAGATATTAGCCTTTGATATTAAGGCTAGCCTTAGAATCATTACTAACGTCGGTACGATAAAAGACAAAGCTTCGATTATCCAGTTTTACGTTCGGTTATGTTTTAAAAAAATGTATTCCAATCCACTAAATATCGCAGGCTAGTGATGACATCGAGAGTTGATTATGGTCTGGATAAGTTAATTAATATCTAATTATTAAATTAGATAACATTTCAGACCTAAAGAAAGACCTACAATAGGCAGATTTAGATCTTGCATAATGTTTGGTTAAATAAAGAATCAGTATACTAGGTAACATGGAGTACGCCGTGAAAAACACAAAATAATATTTTAAAAATGAAAATAAAAGCCAATAATTTTACATTTTCTCGTCCCTTTTAAGGCCATAAACGACCAGAACCTTGTTCCAGCTCTCACACAGAGAACAAACAAATGTCTTACCTTAGTTTGATTCGGCCAACGGTGAAATAAACATCCATAATTACGTTGATCTTATTTATACATGATCGTTTTGTTCTGCTTCAGTTTTATTTATGCTTGGGATTACGAATGGGATATAAAATCTGCTGGATATTCTATTGTTTGGTCCATGGCTCGTATCAACACGTCACTCAAATTCAAACTTCCGTTAACTTATTATGTCATCGGCGGCCATCATGGCGATCTCGAGACTGGTGGATTTAATGTTTGTTGTTTTTAGAGTTTTAGAGATTTACTAATATTAGAAAAAGAAATGAAGCAGGTAACGTGATTATTACATTCAAATATTTGGGGATTTGTTAATGGGATTGGCTGTAGAATGTTTATTGGTCCATTTAATTATATTCAAACCCAAACCTGAGTGGTGTAGTCCTACGTACATCGGTGTGAGTCGCGGTGACTCAATAAGTAAGATACTGGGTCGCTGACCAAAGGGTCTCGAGTTCGTTGGCCGACAAAGTTTTCCACCACAGTCCTCCCCTATAGGCTTCCTGCTTATAATTCTTCAACTTTACAATGCACGCGTGTTGTTTTCTGAAATGAAAATGAAATGGGTTTAACGCCCTATTGTTCTACTCTGACTGGGTTAATGAAGAATGAGGGTAGAAATGACCGAAGTATCATGTTGACGGTAGGTCAGTGATCAGGTGGGTTCCGGGTTAAATCTCGGTGCTGGAAGTGAAAGTTCCCCGGAACATAACAGGGAGTCCCCCCTTGCTAGTGGTGCAGGAGGAGTACCTCGTAAGAAACTTTCTCTTGTTATTGATTTGGTGCGCAAGGTCGACGCCCAGCATTGATTGGCCAAATAGTAAAACAGCCAATCACTATATGTTAAGAGGGGGTGGGGGTAACGTCCACTCGACATAAACGAGGTCATTTGGGGACTAAAACATGGTTCAATTTAATTTCACTAATTCGCTTGCGCGTAGGGGTCTTTAGCAGTGGGAGGAAACCGGAGGACCCCGAGCAAACCCACGAGTTTGGACAGGCGATCCAATGGAGAATCGAAACTACGCCAGCTGACTCAATGGCAGAGCTTATGATACATCGCGCACGTGCTAACCAGTGGTTGGAAATTAAAATTTAAGAAAATATTAGGCCGATCATGAATAGCACATTTATTTAAAATTCTCTGTATATAGTCTATACTATGATTCGGAGTTTTTTAATTCACTAAAGGTGTATGATTCAAGGCCAAGGTGTGTTATAAAATAATATTAACGCAAATTAAGCGGCAGGACTATTTATCTGATGCTATAATTTTATTGAACAACTGTGATAGTTTCCTGTATTAATGACGAAGTATGCGGTGGTATTTCATTAGTATTGGGTAGTATTGAGTAAATCACCCTGCCCCAAAGTAACGGGCCAAGTGAAGGGGGCGCAATGACGCGGTCTGCGTCATGGGTTTATAGTTGATAAGCACTCCGCAATGGAAGAAATCACTCGGTTTCACCTTTTCAGTAAAAGGCTTGACCCCGCTTTAAATAGTCGTTCAGTCAGGAACAAGGTGATTTAAATGTTATTGACAGGTTTCGGTTTTCATAACTTTATTATCGTGTTGATCAACCAGTATCAAACAGATATCATATAGGGTGGCGCTCCACTCTTTTAAAAGCTCAGCTAACTTCTCCGATGACCGCAGTCGCCAATGTTAAAGTGAAATAAAATGGGGTTTAACGGTACGAGAGAGAGAGAGGGGGGAGAGAGAGAGAGAGAGAGAGATGAAATGAAATGAAATGGAGTTTAACGGTACGACTGTCCTGCTCCTAGTGGTCTAACAAAGACGGGTATACGCCATTCAGTGTTCTATGAGGGGCAATTTGCCCGAACAGCTCTGCTACGGCCTACTCTTACGTCGAATTCCAACTGCTACGCTACGGGATCTTTTACGTGCATGACAATGTGTACACAGGATCGCATCCGAAGAAGTAGACAGATTTCCTTGTCACACCGGAACATCCCGATGAACTTTCCCGGGCAACGCAGGGATCGATCGAACACACGACCTCAATTATATGGAAAACAATCACTGGTTTATACACATGTATCACGTTTCGACAAGTATCCTCGTATCGTTATCAGGTTGCTCCATCTGTGGTGGGGGGGGGGGTACCCAATGGTTAGCACGAGCGACCTGCAACTAGTGTGGTTTCGAATCCCCGGTTGTACGTGACAAGGATTAGGGTCGCCTGTCCAACCTCGTGGGTTTTCTCTCCGGGTCCTCCGATTTCCTCCCACTGCTAAAGACACCTACGCGCAAGCGAATTATTGAAATAAATGTAAAGCATATGTTAGTCCCGAAATTACCTAGTTTGTGTCGAGTGGACGTTAAACCCCATTTCTCTTCCCTCCCTTTCTCCCTCTCTTCATCTGCAGGGGCGTTTTAAGGTTTATCACGACGGAGGCTATACTATTTTGAAGGCCCTCTTTCGCGGGAGTCCGGAGGGGGGGGGGGAGGTGTCTTGATTAATGATTTTCATACCAGTGCAATGACTGCATTCTCATTCAGTAGTTGATTCGACAGTAACAGTGTAAAGAAAACGGAAAACGATTGACTCGGACTCGGGGGCCCTTTCCCTGGGCCAGAGGGGCCCTTTTTCGTCAGACACGGGGCCCTTTTGTCTGCCTTTAGGGCCCTCCCTAACTAGGGTACATATCATTTTTCTCATCGGATTTAGCATTTTTCTCCCGTTTTATTTTTTCAACTTTTTCGATTTTTTTTCGCGCCTCAGCTATAAAATGCCTTTGTTCATCTGTGGTGAACGCGTTCTTCCCAACGAAAAGTTGGAGACGGTCTAAGAGACGAGAATTAACAGGGCAATCACTGGTGATCCGTGGCCATGTGAACGATGCGAAGATTGACCAGTGTCTCAAATAACTTGAAGCCAATGTAGCGTAATAAGACAAGAATGGGCTTGCGTTAACTGAAGTCGTGAGTAACAATCAGGTAAACAAGACAATAAAAGTCAGGACATACTACATGTATATTAAAACGTCCGTAACAATAGATTGCTCTATTGTACTGTCACGGGTGGTCGGAATATGTAACGAGAGAGAGAGAGAGAGAAATGGGGTTTAACGTCCACTCAACACAACCAGGTCATTTCGGGACTAACATATGGTTTCGATTTTATTTCAACATTTCGCTTGCGCGTAGGGGTCTTTAGCCGTGGGAGGAAACCGGAGTGCCCGGAGGAAACCCACGAGGTTGAGAAGGCGCCCCTATCTCCATGCCACATACGCTCACACGTTACGAGAGAGAGAGGAGAGAGAAAGAAATGGTGTTTAGCAGTAAGAGGAAACTGGAGGACCCGGGGAAAACTCACGAGGTTGGACAGGCGACCCTACTCCTTGTTACGTACAACGCGGAATCAAAACCTCACCAAGTGACTCCTTGACAGACCGTATGATACAATGTGCACGCGCTAACCATTCGACCATCCAACGCGCTAACCATTCGGCTAACAACTCTTGCCATGTACAAGCGGAGAATCGAAATCACGCCACTTGACTCGATGACAGACCTTGTGATTCCATGCACACGCGTTAATTCTATTCTCTAGACCACCAAACCCCTCATCCCTCTATTGTCTTGTCACGGGTGGTACAAATGTTACATTCCTTTCTATTTCACATAGACGCACCGACCGGGATAATGGAGACGCACATAAACCATACGAGACAACGCCTAGCTCTTCAGATGAGACGAAAAACCTAATTCGAGGCCTCAAACGTTTTGTACTAACTGCATAGCGTATGGTCGTGACTTCATTCGTCTGGCTGCAGCAGAACAGTAGAAACCCTCATTTTATATCATATTATATTTTACAGCATAGTCTTTTCAGGTGTTCTCACAGCCTTGGCATTAATCTCATATTATGAACCAACGAAGCATATTTATTTCTTTCTCTAATCGACCTTGCTTGCAGTCAGTATTTAATACGCTCCAAGATAATCGTTATATAGAAAGGTCTATGTTACAAATGGTGTCGCATGGCTTATTTTCGTAATTATGTACGATCCATATTTATTTAAATTTAATAAAAGTCCATCGTTATGAAACAACAATCACAAAAAGCAGGGCTGTAACTAGATCAGAGCAACGAATGGGCGGGAAGTGTTCCCAGGGGGCCTGTAAAATTGACGAACAAAATGTATATATATTGTTCTAATGGTCGACAAGTTTTTCATTAGGTGCCCCTCCCTCACTATCCCTTAGGTACGGGCCTGCACATAAATATACGATCACACGGCTCTTTATCGAGAGGTTTGACCTTGAGACCACCCACTGTTTCAACCTTACCCTGTAAATACCCTGGATTTGTGTGGATCATGGGGAATTAGAATAACGGCGGATCCACCATTTATTAAAGAGTGCAGTGGGTTGGCTTGGGTGGGGAAGGGCCAAAATGCTTTATAAGAGTAAACGTGAATTGTATGATAAGAATGACAACAAAGTCGAGATACTGCGTGTGTGTGGGTGGAGTGATGGACGGGGCGTAGGGATGGGGAGGGGAGAGGTAGGGGTATCCAACACAAGTCCAAGGGAAGTAACTCCACTTTTACCGCACTGTCTTCTTGGTGACATTAGGTAGTTCTCTGTAAATTTTATTGCTAGAATTCGAGTTTAAAGGAGCTAAATCCCAATTCTTTGGCACCTAGAAATGGACATGAATGAATGGCATGCTTATCATAATGTATTGTGAATGTATGTAAACTGATTTACATTCAATCGTTTCTGATTTTACTCTAATTTCTAATCAGTTATGAATGGCAGTCTACAGGCGCGGATACAGGGGAGGGCGCACCCGGCCCACGCCCCCTCTATTTTTGGCGGTGGCGAACAATTTTTAGCTCCATATATTCTCGTGGGAAAGGAGAACAAAAACAGTTTAGGTTGGAAATCGTAATTTACAGTACTAGTATGAAATTAGTCCTTGTGGGCATTTTTATCCACTCAAAAATCATGGGTCGGGCTTCGCACTCCCAACTTGGTGCAGCACGCCCCCCCCCCCTTTTTTAAAATCCTGGATCCGCCCCTGGTCTATAACGTCTTTTTGTTGCAGTCTACACTGGTGGTTAACCTCGTTATAGAAGGTGCTCGAAAGTATTTTGACATGCGAACCGTGTGCCCATTTTAAAACTCTTATTTTGTCTTAAATATTGGGGCTTAACGTCCATTCGACACAAACTAGGTCATTACACATGGCTTAATTTTACTTCATAAATTCGCTTGCGCGTAGAGGAAACCGGAGGACCCAGAGGTTGGACAGGTGACCCTATTCCTTGTCACGTACAACCGGAGAATAGAAACCACGCCAGTCGACTCAGTGATAGACCGTATGACACAGCGCGCACGTGCTAACCATTCGGCCATTCAACCCCTACCCGTGTATCTCCGACAACAAAAGGAACACAGCAAAATGCCACGTGATTAATCGATCGAGCTTGTTTTTATTTAACCTTGACATGGATGAGTTTGCGCATTACATACTTGTGACTAGATTGGTGTTGAATTCCATATTTGTTTGTGTGAAAAAGGTGTTTAAAGTTTGACAAAACCTGTCATAATATTTTTTATAAAAAAATTACATAATAGGATGAGTTTCTATCAATTTATTTTACCACAACCACACCCGAACTCATTGCATACAGATGATTGAAACCATGCTGGGATAATTAACTAATCTGACGAAATAATTCATAATACAGTTGTTAAAAAGTCTTTAAGGCGGTGTCTTTTTAATGGAAGAAATTGCGAAATGTAAGTTACTGGACGATAGAATGAATCTACTGAACGCTCTACACCTTGTTGGTGACGTCAACCGCGTAGGAATTGTTGAACAACCACAATAAAGATAATTATGCACTGTTTTATCGCGCTGAAATCATGTGAATCGCCTTCGACGTTATAAAGTGCAAATATACAAGTCAAAGGTCATTGGAAATTTTGCTCGGACGGGGACAGTAAGGCCCACTCTCATATTCAATTCCAACTGCCAAGAACTGGCGAGGTTTCGATTCCCCGATTGTACGTGGCAAGAAATAGGGTCGCCTGTCCAACCTCGTGGTTTTTCTCTGGCTCCTCCGGTTTCATCCCACTACTAAAGATCCCTACGCGCAAACGAATCATTGAAATAAAATGAAACCATGTGTTAGTCCGAAATGACCTAGTTTGTGTCGAGTGGACGTTAAATCCCATTTCTCGGATTTTCGTCCCACACCAACGATTAGACAACTGTCCTTACCAGATCCTCCATCCTACACCACTGACAAGGGAAACCATACTGACAACACCGTGATCGAACCTGTGACGTCTTGGTTAGTAAACCGGTGTTCTGCTTCGCCAAGTCGGCCCCCTTTATAAATATAATAGTACAACTATAATTGTTTGATGATTCATAAGATTTTTAAAACATTCGCCCTGCGGAATCAAAAGTTAATGAAACCTCGCCCAAACAATCATATAAAATGATTATTTTTACATGCACATGACTTGAATTATCGCATACTAGTTTTTACCTTTGCCGTTGAAACGTTGGCGTGTGCTGCATTGTCTGAAAACCATCGGGGATGTTAAAGATGCATTATGTAAGAGCGAAAGAGAGTTAGAGAGTGACAGAGAGAGAGAGAGAGAGAAATGGGATTTAACGTCTACACGACACAAACTAGGTCATTTCAGGACAAACATATGGGGTTTTTTTTTAAATTTATTTCAATAATTTCGCTTGCGCGTAGGGTCTTTAGCAGTGGGAAGGTTGGACAGGCGATCATAATCCCTGGTGATATCACGCGCAAGCGTTAAACCATTAGATCGCCCAACCCCATGTAAGAGGCATCTCATAAGTTGTACAATGTATATGTATATATACCGGTACGGGATAATTGTTTTATAATAGGCCTACATAACAAATCAAATTGTTGCAAGTTTGTTTTTTGTTTTTTATCAGGCATTTTTGGCAGATAAAATATTCCAGTTGGCGAAGAAAAAATATGAATAATTTTGATTATCCATTTTGGCGGAAGAAATGAAAGATAGTCTGAGCCCTGATTGCAACAACTTCCGAGACGAAACTCGAAAAGTCGACAGTGCGACAGTTAGCTAAAATAAAAAGGTCGCTAATACCGCGTTGTGTTTATTTCCTAATTTCTACTTTCCGAGTTGCATTAGGTTGTCGCCTTCTTACTGACCTCAATTAATACAAAAATATGACTAAGTCGAAAGTCGACAAGATGGTATACAAGCCAAAATGCAAGTCGAAAATAAGAAATTAGGAAATTACTAGGGGCGCTATTATCGAGTTCATTTTGACTTGAATACCGTGTCGTCGCCTCACATTTTGTCGTAACCCATACTTTTCGACTTTCGTGTTTTGAAGGGGCGAAAAGTAGAAATATTGAATGGTTCTGGGATTTTTCTGGACTAATACCGGTTATTGGGCTAGCGTCTTACGCACTGAGCCACAGTGATTCACTATTCGTGTTCTACATGACTAGTTTTGATGATCGATGCAGTTAATATTGGAAATAGATCCTATAGATATATATGTTTATGTTGACGTCTATTTGTGCGTCTGTGGTTAATACAAAATAACATGGCCGGCTTATTAAATATCAACAATAATGACAACCTTGGCAAGAGTTCAACCTTTTATAAGTCAATATTAGTGTCATTTCAATGTAAATCGTTCACATATTATATACCGCGTTGCATACCGTATTCACATGTACTATTATACTTACCTTATTCACAACACTACGAGTAATTCGTAACGCACTCAATAAACTAACGTCACGGGTGACTTGGAAACAGAAACCACCGAACGATACGCTTTGCTATGGTCGACCGCCTCTATTCTTGGTTATGTAAGCAGTGGTTGGTGAAGTGCACGGCACAAAAATGTTTAGCACGTGCCCGCTGTATCATAAAGCCTGCCATTGAGTCAACTGGCGTGGGTTCGAATCCCCGGTTGTACGTGACAATGAGTAGGGTCGCCTGTCCAACCCCGTGGGTTTTCGCCGTGTCCTCCAATCCCCCCACACTGCTAAAGACCTCTACGCGCAAGCGAATTATTGAAATAAAAATAAACCATATGTTAGTGTCAAAATGACCTTGTTTGTGTCGAATGGACGTTAAACCCCATTTATATTGTAAAAACCTATGTATATATACAGAATAAATATGATATGTTAATATATTATTCATCTAATATTCAACTATATACTTTAGTTACATAACAATTGCCGGACCATCTATTTCGAAACCATACGTTGCCACAAGTATTTACGCAAAGTTTCGCTCTTTTCAGGTCGTTCGAAGTCATTTGAAATACAATTTTTATTTTGGGTTTAGAACGAAACTTTTTACTATATATAATTATGCTTTCGAACGCAGCCATACATATACGTGATTTTGAGACGACGGTTGATCAAATTTCGACTATAATTGCATATGTTAACATTATCATTACTTGATAAGTATGTTTTGATATATCAACCGAAAGTATGCTTTACAAAAGATGTATGTAGATGAGTGTGTAAGTGTGGAATTATTCTTGTAGAATGAAAATAAAATTATGTAGTTTGTATATTGTGCGCATAAATATATCTACAATATAAAGAAATTATAGTACTTGCGCGCTGCAACATAATGTCTGTCGAGAGTTAACTGGCGTGGTTTTGATTCCCTAGTTGTAAGTGATAAGGAGTAGGATCGCCTGTCCAATCTCGTGGGTTTCCTCCGGGTCCCCCGGTTTCCTCTCTCACCGCTGAAGAACTCTACGCCCAAGCGAATTATGGAAATAAAATTGAACCATATGTTAGTTCCAAAATGACCTAGTTTTTATCGAGTGGACATTAAACCCCATTTCTCACCCACCCCACCCGGTTAATATTTAAATTTTGAGCAGACTTTAATGATAATAATTAACTTCTATAGCGCCGAAAATTCACCTCAACATAAGTACAACTAATAAAAATTGCAACAATCACAACACATCAATCAATTGCTCACTAACCTGGACGTCCCGGGTTCGATCCCTATATTGGTCATGGAAGTCCATCGGAAGAGAGAGAGTGCGAGAGAGAGAGAGAGAGAGAGAGAGAGAGAGAGAAGGGGCGAGACGAGAGAGATTGGGTTTAACGTCCACTCAACACAAACGAGGTCATTTCGGGACTAACCCATGGTTTAATTTTATTTCAATAGTTCGATTGCGCGCAGGGGGCCTTTAGCATTGGAGGGGGGGTGGGGGGTGGAGGCGACACTTTCACGTACAATCGAGGAATCAAAACTACTCCAATTGACTACATGACAGACCTTATGGCACAGCGCGCACACGCTTATTATTCGGTCATCCAACCCCTAATGAAAACGCCACGCATCGTGCTGAGATATATATTGTGTCTGTCGGCTCTGTACGACGTACTACTCTTTATTTCAACATTTCTTTCACGTACACATCAACGTGCACACGGAACCTCGGGTAGAATGCTACCTACACCACACCGCATGACAAATGCCTATTATATGTCCTATTTCACATCTTTGTTTAATTTGCTAAAAATGTGTACACGCATACCTGTTAAACTTGAGTTGATATCTATCGCTTCAGTAGCAGTGACCAAAAAACTATAACACGTACAATGTTATGCTTGTCCTTGCGGAGATTATATCGGTGTAAAGATACAGCGATTATTGTATGTATAATTCCAATTCCTCGAGATCTAATCTTTACTAGTTGAGATTATATCGTTGTAAAGGTACAGCGATTATTGTGTATAAATTCACATACTTCAAGATCTAATCTTTACTGGTTAGAAGTTCGCTTATCACATCAGCCCAGTTCGTTGGATGGTGCCCAAAAGACTATTATTTGGCGGCAATCTGATTAAAACACAGATCCCATTTCGTTTCATTTTTTATAGTTTAAAATTTCGTTTTACTTCTCTTTACTACACCAGAGTTGATGAAAGGGATTAGCCATGAACCGGTCTGTTACGATGAGTTCTTGGCGTGTGGTGATCGGAACGCTGACTTGTTAATCAAAATAATATCTGATGTCATAGGTTCAAAAACGCGTGTATGACCCCTGGCATTACCTCCCACTACAACCGGCCAGATCTTCATGTACTGTAGGCCATCGAAAGTATCAAAACACGAAACGAAATATAGATCTGTATTTATGTGAACGTCCATGCTTTACTTGTTATCGGTTCGTAGGGTGGCGCCTGCAAGACTGACAAGATTTTGAATTAACTTTTTTTCTAGATTTATCTCCTTCGGCCGTTGGGGGAAACATGAATGACAAGCGTGTCTAGTAGTTCGGAAAGGGTATTAAAAAAACAACTAGTCCGTTCACGTATACACAATGGCGTGTACGCAAAACCACCCATGACAGTTGCAAATCGAAGAATCTTAGTTTACTAATGTTAGCTTATTATATGCACCCATTTCACTAGACGGAACCTGTAACGACTGACAATAAATGTACATGTGTGTTTTGTCGTTCTGAAGGGCTCAAAATTCAAAATACAAGCATATAGCAACTGCAACAGGTGCAAATCGATATATTTTAATTTATTAAAGTTAGCTCATCGTGTCGTGGAATAACGCCCGTCTGACAAGGAAAGTTTGCTTAGTTGAACGAAACATGTAAATGCACGTTAATCACCCTTGGCATTTATAAATTTAGCCTATTTTAGAGAAGAATGGTATCTGTCTGACGAGTCACTTGGAAAGGACGAAACAACGTAAAAGGACCCTTAACAGTTGCAGATCAAGGAATTCGTCAAATCTAGGATATGTTATGGTAGAATGGCGTCCGCTTGACAAGGAAAGTCGGCATAGTCGCTCAGAATGTACACATGGAAGTACGCCCTAATATTGTGGACCTCGAAATTTACACAAATGGGTTGCAACGTATATAATATTGTAATACGAATGTATATAAACTGACTTACATTCAATCGTTTCCGTTTTTACTTTTATTTCATATCATTTATGATCGGCGAAATACGCCAGAAGTCTCAAACGAATGGCAATCTCTAGGGTCTGGTTATTCCAGTCTATACACCAATAGTATTAATCGCGCATATTCTCCAGAGTTTGACATGACTAATAGGATATGTCTAGCTTCGTTCTTCGAGCCCATTGTTACAAATGGCGCTGAAACGCATTATGGTACACGATGTGTGTGCCAATGGTAACACGTTTATTTTGTCTTAAATAATTATTTGATATCAGAAGCCTATCTTTTACCGGTAAGATCACAACATTAATGTTGATTTAAATTGACAAATAATTCGTGTTTTGTTTCCAATGTCGACGATTTTAGATGATACTGAGTAAGAGACTTGGCTACTTTAATATGAAAGATAATTGAATGCACCCAATAAATCCACGTGATGCATGCGTGAGCTTCAAAGAAAAAATAATTAGAACGTTAATACAGTACAAGAAATAGAAAAAAGAAAAGTACATCTGATATGTATGTAGATTAAATCCACATTTAAAAAAAACACCAACCAATTATTTTCTAAGCATGCTATCTTTCATAGTTTAATGGCACGTGAGATTTTGATTATGCAAATGAACTTTAACTAGTCTAGTTCACAAATTGAAAACTGGTGTTGCTGTCAAACACTTTTGCTAAAATTTCAAGTCCGTGTTGAGTCATTCCCGGTATCCCCAGTGATTTCATTCCGGTCTACTCCACTAATCCTAGGTTAATCTATTGTGGGCGGGGGGGGGGGGCGTTTTCAAGTTATCCGCCCTTGATAACTGTGCTATTTTTATCGACCAATCCCATTGATCGTTAAGTGAACGAAAGTTGGCAATGGGAAGTAACTCTCATTGGACACAGATCACTGAATATTTTTACGTCATCACCCACGAATGTAGGGTCAAAGTTATCTTTAGTCTTTCTCCCCCTTTCTCTTTTTTGGTGTAGAATCGAAAAAATGGTTTGAAAATACATTTTCTGCCAGGTTTTGGTGACTATTCATGATTTTGAGGCGGACGGATACAAGCGTTGTGAGGTTGGTTTACGTTGAAATGTAAGGTCGATCAGCTTGTTCACCGTTTGCTGATTCAAAAACACGAGGAAAAGTGTTCCGAAATGCTCATGAAATAGAACGTATTAAGCCCAAATGCAGGCGATGGAACATTTATGTCGACAAACAAAAGCACCGAACTAATAGACCTAGTTTGTTTCTCTTATCCACAGACGTCGAACTTCGAAAGTCGAACGCAGGTACGACTTTTGTTTTTCTCACCGGAGACGACGGACTTTATGTAGTGTAGGCCATGGAAAGCATATAAAAACGAAACGAAATATAGATCTGTATTTTAATCAGATTGGCCATACACCATCCTGCTATTTTTTCTGTCTGCAAATACTGATGTACTCTCCATAATGGTACAATAACATTATTCATTGTTCTGTTTCTAGTCAATACTGCAGCGATTTAGATTAAATAGATGTCTGTATACAGTGGACATAGTTAGTGAGTGCAGCACGTTAAGAAAGGCCTGCAATAGGCAGATTTAGCTTTTGCATAGTGTATGTTTAATAATTGCAAATAAAATTTTGTTTGCGAAATTTAAGAAAGATAACAAATGAAAACCACATCACGAGTTATCATTCAGAGCGATTCTATCGACGCAACAGAGTGGAACCGTTAGTTACCTGTAAGTTTATTCATTCTCTTTTACCAACGATTTAACGCAGAGGGATTAGTCAGTAATGAATAAACACAAATTCTAAAAAAAATCTCAAGGAAATTAAAAGAAAAAAAGCAAACCAGATCACGGGATGTACATTAATCATATGATATTTCGCAATGTACGTAGAGTTAATTGTGTGAATATCCAAGCAACAAAGTGCAAATTATTAAAGATTACAAAAATAAGTGGACTGATGTAAATTGCATGATTTTGAATAAAGGAAAACTCAGATATATGGATAATATATTTCCCGAGCCTTATCATTTTTCATAAAAGGGTGGGTAGGCGTTGATCCCATTTTTAAATAGCTGCATTGTGGGCACGCGGTGAATCGGAACCAATGGAATAAAAGTACGTTACCTGAAACACACTGTAAAAAACAACCAAATAAATAACTGAAATGTTTAAATCATTATATTTTCTCGAAGGAAGTCTAACGACGGTTAATTTCCTATTTTACTGCCTCGACTGGGTTAATGAAGACGAGCAAACCTTCAACTTTTGTTTTCTGGTAGGAAATGAAATGAAATGGGGTATAAAGTCTTATTTTTCTGTACCGACTGGTCTAATGATGGCGATAATACGCCATACATTGTGCTGTGATGGAAAAATAGGACAACGACGCTCGTAAAACTTTGTTTTCTTGTAGGTGTGTTTTGCCGTAAATTGCACTAAAACCAGTATCCGTGAAGTATGATCGTGTTCTCCCCACGTGTTCGTAATGAAGAGTATGTTCGTTATCTCATAATGTTATTTCTCTACATGTGCATGATGTTACCTCAGTAGGTGTTCGTAATGTTATCTTACTACGTGTTCGTGATGTTATCTCTCTACATGTGCGTGATGCGATCTCACTACGTGTTCGTAATGTTTTTAAACGTTGTGTGCGTAATGTTATCTCACTTTGTGTGCGTGATGTTATATGTCTGCGTGTGCGTGATGTTGATTTCACACGTCTTCCCGATGTTACGTGTTCCTAATGTTATCTCACAACGTGTTCGTGATGCTATCTCACTATGCGTTCGGGATGTTATCTTCTTACGTGTTCGTGGTGTTATCTCACCACGTGCTCGTGAGTTTATCTTACTAAGTGTGCGTGATGCTATCTCCCTACGTCTCCCTGATGTTATCCCACTTCGTGTTCGTGATTTTATCTCCATAAGCGTTCGTAATATTATCTCCCTACTTCTTCGTGGTGTTATTTCCCTACGTGTTCGTGATATACAACAAGATTGTTACCTTTGTCGAATATCTTCCTGAAGACCAGTGTGTTCTTAAAATGTATGTTCGTGATCAGGCGTGAAAGTATATGAACACTTGGAGGATACGCGACTAAGGCATTGTCCTGGAAAACAAAGCGCCCATAGTACACTGCATTCCGTACGCCCGTCTTTATTAGCCCAATATGTGGAGTAAAGGGTGGACTTATACGCCCGTCCATATCATTTATTCCGAAGCGATGCTGAGTTTGTCGGCTGAACTAACACTGTTGTTTTTTAATGTGTATTGGGCCTCGGTGTTTAAAAAACGTTGGTATTTTTAGGTTCAAGGGCTCATGTTGTTGTTTGTCAAAATAGACGGGGTTAAAGTTGACGTCTGTAGATATTGTTAGATAAATACCATAGGTAACTAGCCGTCTATTCATCTCAACTTGTATATAAGACGCCGCTCCGACACAACTTCATAATCATCTCAGCAAGATTTCTCAACACTGATTGACAGATCTTCTCGGTAAGTATTTATTTGTTTCCTTAGTTACGTGAAGGATGTTGTCAATTGTTGTCTAGTAAGTACTTAGTAGTCCTCACTCTCTTGTAGAACATTAGCCTACGAGATTCGTATCACGGTGTGTGCCGTAACGAACCACTAAAAAGCTTACGATTTTGGCCGGAGTATCTGGTCCATGTCGGCGCGCAATTAATAGAAGCAGGGAAGCTTCTTACAATTGGAAAGAGAGAGAGAGGGAGAGAGAGAGGGGGGTTATTTGGGAACTAAGATATGGTTTAATTTTATTTCAATATCAATAATACGCCTGTGTGTAGGTATCTTCAGCAATGGGAGGAAAACCGGAAGAAACCCAACGAGCTTGGCTACCCTACTACTGCTTGTCACGTACAACCCGTGAATCGGAGCCACGCCAACTGACTCAATGACATCGTCGTCCTAATACTCTGGTCATTCTGGGAATGATACGTGGTTGTTTTCGTTGCTATGGTTACGTCGATTTTACCATGATGGTTGTGTTTCCGTCTCCATGTATACTATTTCAACTGCAAAGGGATGTGTTAGGAGAACCATCCAAAACTGTGTACACACGAGCTGCAATCCATTATCATTGGTGACTTCAAAAATACATTTTGTAAGAGCTAAATCTCTCTATTGAAGGTCTTTCTGATGGCTTCCAATTTAAATGTTATATAAATAAAATAAAACCAAGTACGAACAATCCAAACCATTAGACAAAATTCAAAGTCCTAAAAAACGGCTTAGGCAAAATAGTGTAATAAGGCAAAATAGTGTAATCAGCATAAGGATTGTTCACCGTGTACAAAATACAAATAGCAAGTCCAAAATCATCTCTATGGGCCATCAGATGGCTTCGATTATAAGTAGATAAGAACACCACGCTCATTTAAGAGTTTTAACTATAAAATAGATAACCAAGTCGTAGTCTCTATTATCATGTATGATACCGTTGCTACGATAATAAACATAATACTTACAACCATACCTGCGCTCAGCATAAATTACTTTGATTGATGTTTCGCTATAAAATATATTTATTTTTGAAAATGAAATAGGGATTAACGTCCTTGTGCTCTGCTCCTAACCTGGGATAATGAAGACGGGCATAAACCATACAGTGTACTATGAGGGATATTATGTCCGGGAAGCGGCACAATGGCTTACTCTTATATCGAATTCCAACTTTTGCGTGTACAGCAATGTATACACAAGACCTAGGGTTTTCCTCCCATCGAACTATTAGACAGCTGCTGTCCTTGTCAGGTCCTCTGTCCTGCACCACTGACAAAGGGGAACCAAGCCGGAAAATCCGGATGAACTTCCTCGTCGCAAGAACAAAACAACTTTCTATCCAAGTCTTACATAATGTGTCATTGAGTTAACGAATGTGGTTTCGATTCCTCGCTTGTACATAACAAGGAGTAGGGTTGCCTGTCTAACCTCGTTGGTTTTGTCCGGATCCTACCCCCCCCCCCTGCTTAAGACCCCTACGTGCAAGCGAATTATTGAAATAGAATTGAACTTTGTGTTAGTCATGAAATGACCTAGTTTGTGTCGAGTGAACGTTAAACACCATCTCTCTCTCTTTGGAGTGGACGATAAACCTCATTTCTCTCTCTTCCTCTTTGAATAAATTATAAGTTTATAATCTATTGTGATCAAATGTTACAATCTCTCTCTTTTTCTCTCTCTCTCTCTTTTTCTCTCTCTCTCTCTCTCGTAGTTTTTGTCCCCGGCCTGTTTCTCCTATTGTTAAAGACCGTTACGCGCAAGTGAATTATTGAAATAAAATTGAACCATATGTTAATCCCGAAATGACCTAGTTTATGTTGAATAGAGTTAAAACTATGTATATTAAACATACATTATACAAGAACTAAATCTGCCTGAAATATTACATAAACTATTAATTAGACATTTATAACAAAACAAGACCATATTAAACTCTCGATGGCATCGGACACTCGGGATTTTAACTAGATTAGAACGACTTGCCATTTGAAAATTTAATTTAATTCTCGAATATACCAGAACCCTGGTTACCACTATGCACACATCTTGTCAAAAATGCAAACAGTGATAATTTGGCCCAGAATGAAGTAATTTGAATGATTTTTTTAAATATATAGCAAGAATGACCACCTCTTTATTAAACCCTTTACTAATGTGTCTTTAAGATCCCCGAGTGCGTTGTTGTTAATATGATCTCGCTGGTCAGTAACTGTTTACAGACAACTGGATAAACAACGCTAGTCGCATAGAAACATCTATACATATTGACGTTGTAAGTGGTATACCTCGATTGACATCCATTGACGGGATGTTTATAAGTTATTTTGTCTCTATTGTACGATATTAACACACAATGACTTTCATGGGTTGTCATGTTCCACTCACTGAGTTTTACTGGGTTACATAAAACAAACAGTCCTTCATATTAGTGTCGTCATATCCCATATAGACTTCACTAGCCAGTCGTTCGGTTATTGCAGTTTTCATCAAAATGCACTCAAATCTCGAACAAAAGTAGTGTTTGAAATGAAATGACGTTAAACCCCATTTCATTTTCAAAAATACATATATTTTATAGTGAAACATCAATCAAAGTACTTTATGCTGAGCGCAGTTATGATTGTTTTGGCCACATCTAGATTAGTATGTTTATTATCGTAGCAACGGTATCATATATGATAAATGGGGTTTAACGTCCCACCGTTCTGCACCGACTGGGCTAATGAAGATGATAATTTCCATATCCAACTCACAGAACCCTTTTTCTCTGCATCATCCGGGCTATTCTTATTTCGAATTTAAACTGGGCATTGGTTCTCGTTTTGTTGAACAATCCGAACCTGGACGACTTTCAGACGATCTATCAGTGCAACCTTTGGAGAGAGAGAGATAGAAGTGGGGTTTAAAGTCCAATCGACACAAACTAGGTCATTTCGGGACTAATGCAACCTTTGGCATCACTCGAGCAAACATTCCTTAATTGTCGGACCATCAATTATTACTCCCTCTCATTTTTGTCCCATGCGCGCACTATGGGTGTTTTTCCACGCATTCACTATTTTTCTAGTAAGATTGAACTTTCTCGGCCAACGCAGGGATCGAATACAGGACCCCTCAAAGTTAGCGAGCTAGGTTACATGGGGGGGGGGGCTAGTGGTCTAGAGTGCCGCGCTTCGACCTCTAGCTGGCCGGTCACCTCTGGCTTGCGGCTGTCGTTTCGATCCCTGTTGTGAACGTATGTGGCATGGAGATAGGGGCGCCTTCTCAACCTCGTGGGTTTCCTCCGGTTACTCCGGTTTCCTTCCACTGCTAAAGACCCCTAGGCGCAAGCGTATTATTGAAATAAAATTGAAACCATATGTTAGTCCCAAAATGACCTAGTTTGTGTCGAGTGGACGTTAAACCCCATCTCTCTCTCTCTCTCTATCTCTCTCTCTCTCTCTCTCTCTCT
Source organism: Patella ulyssiponensis (assembly GCA_963678685.1). Taxonomy (NCBI): domain Eukaryota; kingdom Metazoa; phylum Mollusca; class Gastropoda; family Patellidae; genus Patella; species Patella ulyssiponensis. The sequence goes on along the minus strand of OY783232.1, from coordinate 52,480,303 downwards.
CTCTCTCTCTCTCTCTCTCTCTGGCTCCCTAAATATACTTAACATAACTCTGATTAAGAAATAATATCAAAATTGGATTTAGTGGGATTTCAAATTCCTAACTGTCAGATTATTAAAGAAGATTAATTGCAAGTTGATATGCACAAGATACTTTGTCAATATCGTAAGGCATACCCAGTAAAAGAGTATATCGAAAAATTATATGTGGCGCCGCCTTTTGAACATATCCTGCATATCCTATTTATACCGGACAAAATTGTAATTTATCTGTACTGAGCTTTAGCATTTCTAGTAAATTGGCTTTCACAATGTTGAAGTTTCCTTAGTGATTTGACTTTCAGCAGTTTAGTTAGTAAAAACCTGTTTCACATAGCTAATGTCATCGTCAGTTCATATTATGTTGACCTGACTGTGGAATTAAGCTAATATTGTTATGTGTTTTTACATGTTTTGATCTGACTGTAGAATCAAGATCAAATTGTCATGTAACTGTTAAATTAAATTCAAATCAGATATCCTCTCACAGTCTCACACAACAACTTTTGGTCTTCGAAGGAATTATTAGTGAGTAGAAATTCGGCCGTGTATCTGTTATCACTCGTCGCTTCAGTCAGTTAAATAGACCGGTGACTCGTGTTTTCCTTTGGCGTTCGTCACTTCCGATTTGGGAAACCTGTATTACTCAGCTATCGTAACATTGATCTCTGTGTTAAAAGTATATTTGGAATGTGTTTAACCAGCTCTATCATTTATGTGATAATGACTGGCACCAATATTGTCCTTTAACGTAACCGTTGAACATTGAGTTCAAATTTTCACCTAACTGTTGAATCATGCTCAAACTTTGATGCAACTGTTGAATTAAGTTCATATTTTAACTTTTGGCTTGTCGGTAGAATAAATTTAAATTTTGATGTGCTTCTAAAAGTATGCTAATATGTTCACGGAATTGAGGAAATTAAGTTCAAATTTTGACATGGGTGTAGAGTTAAAGTAGCTAAGTCCCTAACTCAAAATCGTCCAAAATCTTCGACATTGAAAACACGAATCATTTGTCAATTTAAATCAACGTTGATGCCGTGATCTTATCGGGAAAAGGTGAGCTTCTGATATCCAAAAGTTAAGACAAAATAAACATTTTACCATCGGTACACCAATCGTGTACCATAATGCGTTTCAGCGCGATTTGTAACAACGGACTCGAAGAACGAGACCGGACATATTCCACAAGCCATGTCAAATGGTGACCCATACTCTTATCTGGAGGGCATCAGTGTTGACTGGAATAACCAGACGCTGGAGACTGTCATTTCATTGAGACTTTTCTGACCTATTTCGCCGAACATAATTGATTTGAAATCGCCGAACATAACTGATTTGAAATTGGAATAAAGACGGAATTCATATTACATGCACATTATTATATGCCTTGCCACACATTTGTGTGAATTTCTAGGTCCCAAATATTAGCGATTTAGCTCCTTTAAGTTCACATTGATAGTAAAATTCGGTTCATGCTGTTTATGTGTCTATTGCTTTAATTAATTTGCATTTTGTCTTTTTAGAAATGAATACTTTGTTTATATTGGGTGTGTTGTGCGTGGGTCTGGTAGCTGCTTACCCTCGATCGAAGGACACTGAACTTGAAAACGTTTTAAGAAGTTTGTTAGCCAAACGACAAGGGAATCCGGACTCCCCACCACCTTCCCCGGATAATGAATTACCACCAGAAAATGACGAGAAACCAGAATTCGGCCCAGATGAGGGACCCGACAGTGGAGAAAGTGGAGAAAGGATGGGAAAAGGTAAGTTCATCAATATAAACTAACAGAACTATGACAGTTTAATTAAGGAAAACGCACATCAACATACGAAACACTTACGCAGCGCACATTGTCCATACACAGCGCACATAACACTTAAACAACGCACATACCACTCACACAACGCATAGAACATAATTATACTTAAAGTAGATAAGTCTCTGTCAATTTAAATCAACACTGATGTTGTCATTTTACGGGCTTTTGATATCCAATATTTAAAACAAAATAAACATTTAACCTTTGTACACGAATCGTGTATCATAATGCGTTTCGGCCCCAGTTCTAGCAAGAGACTCGAGGAACGAGGCTAGAAACATTGCACCAAATCAAACGGCGTATGTAGATTGGAATAACCAGACACTCGAAATAGCCATTCGATTGAAACTTCTTGCGTATTTCGCCGAACATAACTAATTTGAAATTAGAGTACAAACAAAACGATTGAATGTAAATCAGTTTGTATACATTCATATTACATTATTATATGCGTTGCGACCCATTTATGGCAATTTCTAGGTGTCAAATATTAGTGATTTAGCTCCTTTAACATACATAACACTTCAACAACGCATAAAACACGATTATACGTACACACATAACACTTAAACAACGCATGATTATGCTTAGCATACATAACACTTCGACAACGCATAGGACACGATTAAAATACCTAACACACATAGCACTTAACGCATAATACACGATTACATGTATACGTAGCACACATAATATTACAACAACGCACATGCCACTTAAACAACGTATAGAACGCAATCACACATAACACGTAAACAACGCACATATCACTCACACAGCGTATAGAACACAATTACACGTAACACACATAGTATTTAAAACAACGCACACATCTAAACAACACACATTATACTTAACACACAAAACAATGAAACACCAAACTGACCAACACAAGGTAAAATTTTATTGGTACCTATTACTGAGTTTGATACTAAGTGACGTCTTTATCAAGCGAGATTATCCTCGTGGAGACGTAGCTTAGTATCAAACTCAGTAATTGTGTATCCATCAAATTGTACCTTGTGTTAATATGTTCAATTACTAAATGCCGATCAAAGAAGATATACGTCACCAGACTGGTCACTTAAAAACCACACAGAATGTTTATTATCCAATCGCTAGCTGAAATAAATGAGATTTAACGTCCTACTGGACTAATGGAGACGGTCATACTCCACGAGGGACATTTGGCCCTGACAGTGGCCGTGTTTTGAATTCCAACTGTCAAGAGATCTTTTACGTGCACGCAGATAGACGTGCTATCATGGACCAGTTAACCCAAATGAAAGAGCTGGTCACCTGCGCCATATCATGCTGTAACGTCAGATCTAAATGAAATGAAATGAAATGGGGTTTAACGTCCTACTGTTCTGCTCCTAAACTGGGCTAATGAGGGAAATTTTGCCCGGGCAGCGGCGCTACGGCCTACTCTAATATCGAATTTTAACTGCCAAGGAATCTTTTACCTACGCGCCAATGTGTACACGGGACCTCGGTTTTTCCGTCCCATCCGAACGACTAGACAGTTGTCCTTGTGAGGCCCACCGTCCTGCATCACTGACAAAGGGAAATCTGGATGAACTTTCTCGGCCAATGCAGGTATCGAACACCAGACCTCCAGTCTAGCGTGCCTGCTTCTTACCCACTTAGCCTCAGGATCCCCCGGAGATCTACTTGAAATGAAATCAGTACCCATGGTTCGTTTGCGTACACACCAATGTTTACACAGAACCTTTACATTCCGTGACAGGCGCGAAATGCCATATGTTTTAATTTCTCTGTTCCAGTACAGATTGTATGGCAAGTGGGAACTGGCAGTAGTTTATTTATCGATCTTATTTATTCGCAGATTTTCTGAAAATGTCCATTGGTGGATTTTTTAAGATGGTATTTTGTCAACATAGGAAACCTGAAGCCCCAAAAGAGGAAAAACCTCTTGACGAACTTAAAAGAATTCTTAATGAGCTTACAGGTGAAGCTGCAGATAAACCTAAAGCGGGTCCCGGTAAATTAATAGAAAACATGTGTAAATCTCTAGAACAGTTCGGTGAACGACGAGAAGGCGGAGATGGGCGACCAGAAGGCGGAGACGAACGACCAGAAGGCGGAGACGACCGACCAGAAGGTGCAAACAATTTGCCAGGCCCTACCAGATAAAATCCCACTAGTTCCCGTCATTCGCCAGTTTTAAGTAGGTTATCGTTTATTTTTTTTTTTTATTTTATTACATCCTACCGACAGCTTGACGAATAGTTAAGTCTTTAGCAGTAGGGGGAAACCGGAGGACCCGGAGAAAACCCACGAGGTTAGACAGGCGGCCCTACTCCTTGCCACGTACAACCGGGATTCGAAACCACGCCAGTTGACTCAATGACAGGCTTTATGATAGAGCACGTACGTGTTAACCATTAAGGTGGGGGGGTGGGGGTGGGGGTGGCCTAGTGGTCTAGAGTGCCGCTCTTCGACCTCTAGCTGGCCGGTCACCTCTGGCTTGCGGCTGTGGTTTCGATCCCTGGTGTGAGCGTATGTGTTCCATACGACTATGCCCCCCCTCCCCCCCCCCTTCGACCCTCCTTCATCTCCAACTTGCCTGCAAGCTGTTGAATTCCTATGTTGATTTGAATTATTTTTGTTTGTTATTGCAGGTATACTTTAACAAATCAGTCAGACCTTTGGTACCATGTCAACTCAAATTACTTTCCTGACAATTCAAATCTGTTTATTTCGTTTCGGTTTGTAAATTTCAAAATTAGATAATTTCATGAAAATTGTGAATAAAATCTGTGAAAACTATTATTAGAAAAATGGGAAAATGTGTTGTAATGAGAATTTTGCCCAGACAGCGGCGCTACTTACTTCGATATCATTAACGTGACTGCAATGGGGGGGGGGGTTAACATCCAAAAGAGTATAATATGTCATAAAATGTGTTGTCTGCAATGGGAATTTTGCCCAGACAGCGGCGCTACATCCCACTCTTACTTCGATATCGTTAACGTGACACTAATGCTATACACAGAACCTCGTTTTTGACCCATTCGAAGGATTTAATATCTCTAATGTGTCCGGGCCCCGGTCCTGTCCTGAGCCACTGATAGGTAACCCTTGTCTATTCGCCTAAAAATATCAGTTGCGCCGCATCAACTGCTTCTCGACCCCCACCCATCCAACCCATCCCACCCCGACCCCATCTAGCACCCCTATCCACACCCCACCCCACGTAGCCACAGTTGTTCGACCTGTGTCCCCAATATCTCAATCCAGTTTCGCCACAGTAGATATCAGTGTCGACATGCACTTGTCATGATTCCGCCACAAATGGCTTTTATGATAAGACCTGAAAGGTTATTTTTAGAATATCGTCTACGATAAGAGAAGCAAAAGATTGTGTGACGTGGGAATTGTGTTTTGAATTTTTCTAAGGTTTTTAATACATTGCCAAGTGTTACCTACACGACTTGACGTAATACTAGTGACGACCTTCTATACTTTCTAAGCAAGGTTGTTTAGGGGGAGATATTTCGATTTTGTTAGTCACCTGGAGTTGTTTTATCAGTCGAATGGAATGGAAAGATTCCCCATAATACTGGTAAGTTGTTGACTAAAATTGATCTAAAGTGCTACCCAACCGGTTTCTGTCCACTGCTAAAGACCCTTACGCGCAAGCGAATTATTGATATAAAATTAAACCGTATGTTTGTCCCGAAATTATCTAGTTTGTGTCGACTGGACGTTAAACCTCACGTCTCTCTCTCTCTCTCTGTTTCACTCTCTCTCGCTCTTTCTCTCTCTCTCTTTCTAGGTGCTACTGGGATGGCGTATAAACTCATGCTGTTTTGCACAACCTAGAGTACTGAAGCTGGCTAGCATACGTCAAGTAATGCGCCATGGACGTAATTTCGCCGAGATATTTTACGCAAACGTGTTAATGGAGCGTTGGGTTTTAGTTCCATCCGAACGATTAGACGTTGTACTTTGCCAGACTCCTTGTACCAAGGCCACCTGCAAATTTCGTCAAGTTTGCGAGATGTAAATAGCGTTAGGGCACAAGATTATGGGTTAGGGTTGGGTGAGGGTTTGGGCTAAGGCTAGGGTTCGGGCTAGTGATAGTCCTATTTACATCTCGCGACCTTGACGAAATCGGCAGAGGCCTTAATATTTAGACCTAACCATTAAATCTCCTTGTTTGTGAGTCACCGGTGCTCCCGTTAGAAATAACTACACAACAATTAGCATAAACGCAGTGTAATTTTAAGAATTATGGGGAAGTTAACACTCCCTTTAGTTTTACTATCTTTCAAACAGGGCTTTATCACGCACTGCAACCTACGTCATTGATCCCAAATAGCTGCGGAGCAAACTGTGAGAGCTATTATTGAATGATGTCATAGAAAAGCTTGTTATTTACCCCACTTATCTGTTAATTTGTTGATGGTTTTGGGATTAAAGATTTATCTGCGACCAGGAGTTAGATAGATATGGGGTTTAACGTACACGCGACACACATTATGTCATCAAGGGACTAACATATGGTTCAATTTTGTTTCAATAATTTGCTCAGAGGAAACACACGGGTATACAGGTCACAATTCTATGGAAATACAATTACTGCTTATTACTGAGCGACGTTTCGACTAGGCTTGTGACCTGTATACTCTAGTTCAATTACTAAATGCCATTGAAACAGTTTAAAACACACGGGGTTGGAAAGGTCACCCTACGCAATTTCACTTAATGACAGATCTTAAGATCTAATACCCAGAAGATGCCTGTCTTGTCCCACATTCGCCGAGAAAGTTCTGGCGTGGTTTCCCCTTGTCAATGGTGAAGGAAATGAAATGAAATGAAAGGGGGTTTAAAGTCCTACTCTTCTGTACCTGACCTGGGCTAATGGAAGTCGGGCATATGCCATACAGTGTGCTATGACGGAAATTTTGCCCGGGCAGCGGCGCTACGACCTACTCTTATATCGAATTTCAACTGCCAAGGGATCTTTTACGTGCACGCCAATGTGTACACGGGACCTCGGTTTTTCGTCCTATCCGAACGACTAGGCAGCTGTCCTTGTCAGGCCCCCTTCTGCATCACTGACAAGGGGAAACCACGTCGGAAAATCGAGATGAACTTTCTCGGCCTATGCAGGGATCGAATACCCGACATCCAGGCTAGCGAACCAGCGCCTTGCCCACTTAGCCACCGTGAATTCCTCAATGGTGCAGGACGGAGGGCTTCAAAAAGACAGATGTGTAGTCGTTCGGTGGGACGAAAAACCGAAGATCCGCGTTATACGTTGGCGTGCAAGTAAAAGATCCCTTGGCATTTGGAATTCGATATAAGAGTACGCCATGGTGCCGCTGCCCGGGTACAATTTCTCTCATAGCACACTGTATGGCGTGTGTTTTCTCTGGGTCCTTCATTTTCTCCTCTCTGCTAAAGACCCCTACGCGCAATCCAATTGTTACAATAAAGTTGAACCACGAACAGACATTAACCTTCTTTCTATTTCTATATCTTTATTATTGACAAATGTTCGTGACCTGGATGCGATAAGTAGGTCAACTATACGAGAGTGTGCAGATTTCGATGCCATGTTATTTGTAGAGGAAAGATAAGGGAATAAAGGTTACATCAATAAACTATCTAATCTATGGGGGTATTTATAGATTAGTCCATAAACTCTAAAGAGAGAGAGGGGGAGGGAGATAGATAGAGTGAGGGGGGGCGCCCACTCGACGCAAATTAGATCCGGTCAAAGATATTGGTCAATTATAAAATTCGCTGATGATGTAATTGGTTCAATATACACACCGATCTCTCTAGTAAGCATACAGTGCTATATTCTGTGCATGTATCGTCGTTTGGTTAAAGACCATTTTAATTGGGGTGTTATAAACATAAAAATTTGAATTTGATAATCGTCGCATAAATTCACCATAATAAACAAACAGAAGACTTATCTGTCATTTGCAAGCTGCCAATTAAACCACGCGGTCCGAATCCGATCATCGCGTACTGTTCAGTAATACGCAGAGAAGAAGAAAAAAATGGGGTTTAACGTCCACTCGACACAAAACAAAGTCATTTCGGGATTAACACATGGTTCAGTTTTATTTCAATTATTAGCTTCCGCGTAGGAACCGTTAGCAGTGGAAGGAAACAGGAGAACCCATAGCAAACCCACGAGGTTGAACAAGCGACACTACCCCTTGTCACGTACAACCGGAGAATCGAAACCGCACCATTTGACTCAATGACAGACCTTACGATACAGTGCGAACGTGCTTACCATTCGGCCGTCAACCCTACGCAGTATTACGCAACTGCTTCAAATGTTTAATATTGAAATGCAATATTAATATTGAAATGCAATATTAATATTGAAATGCAATATTAATATTGAAATGAAATGAGGTTTAACGTCCTACTGTGCTGCTCCGAACTGGCTTAGGAGGGAAATGTTGCTCTCACAGCTGCACTATGACCTACTATCGAATTCCAACTGTCAATGGATCTGTTATGTGCACGTCAGTGTATACACGGGACCTCGGTTTTTCCTCCCATCCGAACGATTAGACAGCTGCCCTTGTCTGTCAGGCCCTCCTGCATCACTGACCGGGGGAAATCACGCGAGAAAATCTGGATGAACCTTCTCGATCTATGCAGGGATCGAACACCCGACCTCAACAAAATGTTTAATAAACTTTAAAAACACAATTCAAGTTTATAATATGGTAAAAAAAACAGGCCCTTTGATGAGATTTTCGTACAGCGAAAATTCGAAATAAAAGTAGGCTACTGTCCGGGCATATTCTCCCTCATAACACACTGATTGGCGTATACTCATCTTCATCATTCCAGTTTTGGCAGAACAATAGGACGTTATATCCCATTCCATTTCATTGTGTTCAGACGTTCGGACTAACCATGATGCGTGAACCAATAAAGTACAAAACTTACGCCAAAACGGTATGCTTGCTGTAGAGACCAGTGATCATGCTGAACCAAATACATCACTTCCGGTTTTGATAAACGTATGGTTTTGATAAATCTTAATTATCATTTACATACACGTTATGCTTGTGTAACAGGGTGGGGTATCATTTATTTAAAATATGTTTAAAACTTATACAAGCCACTGTTGGTATTCCCCTTTAATTATATAGCAGGTGGTCGTAGCCAGATCTGGAGGCGGCGATTACGGATCAACAGTTAATGTCTCGAGTTTCCAGCTGATGTTCAGGGTCGGTAACAAGGCAATCATCCAAGCGGATTAAGCGATAATGACATCAGTGATTGCCTATTATTATCTAGAATCGTGACTTATGGCGATGCTATTACACAACTTGTGGTGGGTCCATAAAAGACAAGCTGAACTCTCTCACAGACTTGTCTACGATATCACCCCAGGTGGGAGTGGACGTTAAACCCCAGGAACGAACGAACTTTCACACACTATATGGCTACGGAGGCAGCAACTGCTGAACCTGGATTCATTCACCTACAGATAGCGGATTGTTGGAATGGAACAAGTGGTACAGGTGAATATCATGAATTTATAGCGGGAGAAGGAGGGTGAGCGTTTAACGTCCACTCCACACAAACTATGTCTATTGAAATAACATGTGTTATAGTTTTCGTTTACGAGTCTTTAGAAATTGAGTGAAGATCGAGGAAATCCAAACACAAATATTATTACTACGTTTTGCATCAATCCGCTATTATAAGGGAAGAGCTTAACGTCCAGCAACCTAGTTATTCCGAGACTAGAGAAAACCAACGAGGCTGGATAGGTGACCCTACTCAGTGAAATACGAGTAGGCCATATCTCGGATGTAGCAGAAAACTAAGTTGTTAAACCTCTTTAATGGTGTATAAATGGAGTATATAACGCCCTACTGTTCTGCTCCGAGAAATGTTATCCGAATAACGGCACTATTCCAACTGTCAATGGATCTTTTACGTACATGTCAATGTATACACGGAACCTGGGGGTGTATCATATCCGAACGACTAGACAGCTGACATTGTCAGGCCCCCTGGTAAATGGTAAGCCTATCCCGACAGGCTCGCGCTGCTTGAAGTAAGCAATAGGCTGATATTTTGTCTGCAAATTGCAGTGGATTACCAAATGGTTAGCGCGTGCGTGTTGTATCATAATGTCTGTCATTAAATTAACTGGCGCGGTTGAGAATCCCCAGACGAAGCTCGTGGGTTTTCTCCGGGTCTTCCGATTGTTTCCTCCCACTGCTAAATAGCCCTTCGCCCAAGCGAAATATTGAAATATAATTTAACCATGTTAGTTCACCTCTGGCTTGCGGCTGTGGTTTCGAGCCCTGGTGTGAGCGTATGTGGCATGGAGATTGGGGCGCCTTCTCAACCTCGTGGGTTTCCCCCGGGCACTCCGGTTTCCTCCCACGGCTAAAGACCCCTACGCGCATGCGAATTATTGAAATAAAATTGAAACCATATGTTAGTCCCGAAATGACCTGGTTGTGTTGAGTGGACGTTAAACCCCATTTCTCTCTCTCTCTCTCTCTCTCTCTCTCCCTATATGATAAAACACAGATCCTATTTCGTTGCGTTTTTTATAGTTCAAAATTTTGTTTTACTTGTCTTCACTACACTAGGATATGGAATCGTTGTTATAAAACCCGCGTTCTGAATGATGTGAGGAATTAGCCAATGAAACGGTCTGTTCCGGCGAGTTTTTGGCTCGAGGTGCACAGAGTTGTGTTTAACCCACTAGGAACATCAACGCTGATTGGTTAATCTGGTTTCAGTCGTACAGGGTCACAGGCCGCTCGTATGACCTATGACGCAACGAAATATAGGTCTGTATTTTTTAAAGTAAGATTGCCCAGTGACTTTTTTTATGCTCATGACATATATATATTTACACTCTGTTTGCATTTCAGCGTATTGCCAACCAATCCAGTGGACGTAATGAACGGAACTAAACGAGTGTACTTGTTTTTATTGTGATGTTTGGTTGATTCAGGACAATGCCAAGCCAATCGACAAGCAAACTGTTGCTCTGTTCTAACTGGTGATGACATCCTCTGGTATATATAGATCTGCATCTGTTTATTACAAGAAAGCCAAGGCTTATATAAGCTGACCTTTTTTACGTTTGACATTTTCTGTGTGGATGTATATCGACAGCATTTACTGCGAATATGCAATGTGACATCCGGTTAAGGCCTTGTACGTTGTTTGAGTTTGAGAGCTGCGATATAACACTTCTAATCGGAATCAAGCTATTCCGAGTGAATTTCCCGAGTTGCCGACTTAGTGGTCAGAGAACAACCGTTTATCATGGCTTTACAAATAGAGACCAGATCAACCAGCCTGTTTGAGGATTATCTACTGGTAGCATACTTAGCTGTGACGTTTTTTCTATCAACGTGCATGACTGGATTTGTGTGTTGTTTTTTTCATAAGAAACCTCACTTATTGACGGTATCCAACGGATTTGTTTTAAATCTCATATGTTCTGAACAATGTAAGTGTGTTTTTTTTATTATTTCCTCTAGCCTTTTATTTGATTTGTTCACATCCACGATTTTTTCGAACTGGGCATTTCGCTTCCCGCGTTGCAGCAATCCTTGATTCAGTAAAATAAACTTCCAATTTTTGGTCCAATCCAAACGACTAGGAATTTTTAAACCCAATGTCTTTTCTTTTTTAACTGCAGATGGCTTTAAAGTCTCTTCCAAAATAATATTAAACTGATCCTAAATATTGTGTCGAACGTTAGTTCCTTTCGATCGTCACATTTTCCACATTTTTTGGAGGGTCCCCACGCGGTACGCTCCCCACCATTGACACTCTCAGACAACCGGCGCCGACGACTGTGAACGGCTTTTTTCGGGTAATTCAGATCTGTCCTTTAATATTCAACAGGTCCGTACGCCCATGATTGTATAGAAACGCACGCAAATAAACAAATTGTCAAAGAAAGAGATATCAAAGTTCACGACTTCAGATTGTCAACCAGTCGCAATACTTGTACGTGTTGTATCGAAAGAGAGAGAGGGAGTGAAATGGGGCTTAACGTCCACTCAAAACAAACTAAGTCATTTTGGGATTAACATATGGTTTAATTTTTATTTCAATAATTCGCATGCGCATAGGGGTCTTTAGCAGTGGGAGAATATCGGAGGACCCAGAGACAACCCACGAGGTTGTCAAGTACAACCGGGGATTCGAAACGACGCTAGTTGACTCAATGACAGGCTTTATGATATAGCGCGCACGTACAAACCATCCACCCCCCCCCCCCCCGGTGTATCAAAAATATGGTAACACAGGGTACAATTTTATGGATGCACAATTACTGAGTTCAATACTAAGCGATGTTTCGACGAGGATTCTCGCGTCTTTATCAAGCAAATGATACAGGTATGTGAATTGTAGGCAAGTATATACAGAATATACAACAAAAATAACAATCAAATACACTTAAACGTCGCTTAGCATTGAACTCAGTAATTGAGTATCCATAAAATTGTATCCTGTGCTAATATGCTTAGTAAATGCCAATCAAAGAAAAAAAAGGTAGACATAATCCTTTGTCTCTGTTCAGAGATATTTTAGTCCGAATTTTTTACCAGCACCTCATGTGAATGAAGGCCTATTCGGAAATTTAGCGATGCTAATACCACGATTTGTGTCTGGGTCGTACCAACTATCCAAACTGTATTTGACATGCATGCATTAATTTATGTCGATTTTCGTAACTTTTTCAGGTTTTACAGTTTTATTAGTGACGTTTTCTGTGACATCATTGGTGTATGGCTCGTGGATATTCAGTGACGTATTATGTCGCGTGCAAGGTTACTTAGTGATAGTGATGTTGACAACAATTCAAGGATCTTCAGTGATAATAGCGCTTGATAGAAAGTTCGCCATCAATAATTCGTTGAGATACGCTGGAATATTCAATCAGTCTCTAGGAGCGGTTATGATAGCTTTAACGTGGGTAATTGGTCTGCTGTTGGGTTTTCCCGCGCTTATCGGTTGGTCATCTTACGAATATAACGAAGCGTTGTACATGTGTACACCTCGGTTTAGTAAAGACTTGGGCTATTCTGTTTTGTTTTTATTGCTTGTGTTCGTTATCCCGTTCTTAGTTGGATTTGGATGCTATGCCTGTGTTTTTGTAGCTGCGTTAAGTCACACGAAAAGATCCGTTAAAATTTGGCCAGTTCAACAATCGACAACATCAACGGCTGCCACAGCCAACAATTCCCGTCACCAAGAAAGTGGAAATAATGACACGAGCAGCAGTGAATGGGAGAGCTGCGCCATTCCCGTCGATAAATCAACTCAACAGCCCACTTATCCGCGGCAGAGAAACATTACTCGATTTAAAACTGTAAAAACACTTTTATTGGTTTGTCTAGGATACGTCACTTCCTGGCTGCCTCTTTTTGTGATTATTATCACGCAAACTGCAAACATCCCGGTCTCTGCCTCGTTTGGTAAATTCACAATGGCGATGTTGATGACGTCAGCGATTTTTATGCAAATTGTTTACGTCATCTTGAATAGAACAAGTCGAAAAGAGCTAATGAAATGTTTACAAACGTGTTCGTCCAAGTTATGCAAATCCAAAGATAGTTCGAATATAGATATTAAGATATCTACTATCAGTTCCAATCCGTCGACAAGCACCAATTTAAATAATGGCGGCAATCACAGCATTATTAAGGACAATATACTGACACCAGATGTGCTGCCAACCATAGAAGAGACAGAGTTAGAAATGTGTGGGGAGACATTGTTTCGAATCCACCCATTTTCGTTCCGAAAACCTATCACGCAGCCTCACCACTTAGGCCCACAGTCTAGAATAGAATCTTGCGATTTATGTCTTTTAAGAGGAAGCGAGAAGTTACCGTCCATTCATGTCACAGTGGACCCCGTTGAAAGTTGTATTAGGAAAACAAGTCATGGCGACTTGAGAAGTAAAACATTCCACCCAACTCGTTCATCCATTTGTAACGGAAGTGACGCGTTACCATCTGCTCACTTGACAAATGACCCTATTGAACCCCGATGTAGGAAAATTAGCCTAGGCGACTTACATGGTTGGAAAATGCACCCAAAACCCCACCCACCTTCGGATAAAGACCGTTTTGATAGTGAGAAAAATGGATTTCAAGTTGACCGACAAACTAAGAAAAATGCCAGAAAAACGTCAGGTCTACGACCTCACCCATTTTCTCCGTCGTTCAACAACACTTTGTAAATAGACGGACAGAGAGAGAGAGAGAGAGAGAGAGAGAGAGATGGGGTTTAACGTCCACTCAACACAAACTAGGTCATTTCGGGACTAACATATGGTTTTTAATTTTATTTCAATAATTCGATTGTGCGTAGGGGTCTTTAGCAGTGGGAGGAAACCGGAGTGCCCGGAGGAAACCCACGAGGTTGAGAAGGCGCCCCTATCTCCATGCCACATACGCTCACAACAGGGCTCGAAACCACAGCCGCAAGCCAGAGGTGACCGGCCACCTAGAGGTCGAAGCGCGGCACTCTAGTCCACTAAGCCATCCAAACCCCCCAAATAGACGGACAACATGACGGAATAATACGATAATACAATATATCAACATAATAATCATATTGTCTGCAGAAAATGCCGAATGTTGCTCGATATAATATCAGTTCATCGTATCTTTGGAAATACCGGATGGAAGTCATTGGGAAATTTTAGTAAACCGCAGCACCACTGTCTGAGCAAAGCGTTCTCTCATAGAAAGCTGTGTGACGCATGTCCGTCCCTGTTAATCCAGTCGGAGCAAAACAGTATAACTTTAATCCTCATATCATTACATTTTCCATGAATTCACGCACATTTAGCAAGACCCCCTTCGCCACCCCCAAACCATCCGAAACTTCCCGTTGGGTTTTGTATCACAGTCCACCAAATTTTTTGATGTTTGTTGTTAATGACATTAAAATGGAATTGAATAAAATAAGATGTTTGTTTCGTTTCGGATTTATACTGTGCTGGGTTTTTAAAAATGCGTTTTGTTGTCACAAACCGTTAGATGGTTGTCGAATGAAATTAGTTGGTAAGACGCTTATCGCTTTTTTTTTCATGAATTAATCCAGGACACTATTCTTCGCCTAAATAATCCGTGGGTAACAGTGCTTTCGTCGCCTTAATAACCCGTGGGTAACGATGCTTTCGTGTCGTTTGCGATGAAGTGTCTAACGGTTAGGCTCTTTCAGAATTATTCTTATCCTAATGGGACATTTCAGAATTATTTTTATGCCAAAAAGCTTCAGTTCTGGGAACAATTACTTTCCAACCGATGCTGGGCGGTTATCCCCCGCGCTAGAGACCTTTGAGCTGTACCCGGTACAGTATTATTCCCGAAGCCGACAAGGCTGACGATGTACCCCTGGTGACGGACTCCGAGTGAGCTGTACCCAATGCCGTGTAATTCTAAAGTCTGAGTAGGCTGAAGCTGTACTCCTGGTGGCTAGCTCCGAGTCACCGGATCTCAATACCGAATTATCCTAAAGTCAGAGTCGCAGAGTCAATGGGATGCAGTGAACCCCAACGACAGTCGTTCTTGTGGAACTACCGTCAGAGTCGCAGTCTCACCAAGTACATATGAAAACCATCAACAGGGTTTGAGGTCCGTGTGAGAGGATGGGAGTGGGGGCAGATAATTAGCTGTGCCTGTTAATCACGGGTTTCTTGTCGAAGCTGCGACGTGATGACATCAACAATGGCGATGTTTTGTCAAATTTATAAATAAAATGGTGTCCGATGGCTGCGTTAGAGGATCGACAATTTGTTAAAGAGATCAATCTAAAATTTTTATACGGGGGGAGGGGGTCCTGCCATTGTTAATAAGGCATTGGCTGCACTCCGATATCCATGGTTTTCGGCGAACTTACTTCTATTTCAAGGGAGGTAAGTCATATATCCAACACAAGGAACTGCACCACAGATCTTTCGGGTCAGTATTCCTCTATCAATAATAATCATGGCTGATTTGTATCATGTCGTGATGTCGTCCTTTATAAGACAACCCGATATCTCGACATTTTAACCCAACAGTACGACATTTTCAACCGACAATACAACATTTTCAACCGACACCACGACATTAAAAATGTTGCAATGTTTTGTAAAAATGTCGTATTGTCGGGTTAACGTAGAAAATATGTACATAGAAAAACATATCTTACTTCTCAAATATGAAAGACCAAATATTCAATCGAAAAACAACTGATTTAGAACGTACACAAATTTTACCCAATTTAAAAAAGCAACATTTTCGGGTCTATACGAATCTTCAAGAGCTTTACATTTTCAATTGCGTCCGTAACATTTTATCAGAGGCGTTTTATAGCTGAGGCACTGGAGGCGCCAGCCTCCTCGCGAAAAAAATCATGGAAGTTGAAAAAATAAAACGGGAGAAATATGTTAAAACCGATGAGAAAAATGAAAATGTACCCTAGTTAGGGAGGGCCCTAAAGGCAGACAAAAGGGCCCTACCTCTGACCAAAGGGCCCCTATGGCCGAGGAAAAGGGTCCCCGCCCCGATTCGAGTCAATCAACTCCTGGATGAGAATGCAGTCATAGCATTGGCATGAAAATCATCAATCAAGAAATCACCTTTTCTCAAAACCTACTAATTATCTATCCCCGAAAGAGATGGCTGGGCTTCCCAGTGTGGTCTGGCTTGGCGGAGCGATCATTTCTTTGCAGAAAAGATTTCCGGGATTACGCGTGCTGCTTGTACAATAGGCCCAACCCGGTTCGAACAAGTGATTTGTTTCGCATTCAGGTTTCAGACGGGTATCGAATTAGGCCCCGGTCCCCAGATTAAACCGGCGCCGGGGGATATGGCAGAATGCATTAAAATGATTTCTATTATGCAAAATTTCTCGACCTAAGAAAAACGGGTCCCTCAAAAAATTATAGCCTCCGCCATGATAAACCTAAAAACGCCCCTGCATTTTATTCTTATTTTCCAACGAAATTATAAACGCATTATTCTAAATATAATATATACAGCAGAAAACCATACAAAAAAATTAACACAAAAGAATATATTTCGAAGCACAAATATTTTATCCAATTTAAAAAAAAGAAATAACAAATTTATTTTTGGATATGCCGTGATTTGAAAATAGGCTGTGCCAACTCCCGACATCCGCAAATAACAATAAAGTTAATGTTAAACGAAAAACGTTACCTACTTTTCCGCGTGAAATCATAACCAGTTTTTGCACCAAATATGGATCAAAACTAGCAGTTATTTGCCCATTGACGTCAATGTTAAATGACTGTGACATCAGAGCCTGTGTCTTTTTGCTCTATATTACATTGGTTCCTACCTTTATCGGGATGTAGGGCACCGTGTTTGGCAATCTCATCATAATTTTGTAGGGGTTGACCGTTTATGTTTAGATGTTTTGCTACGAGGATATGATGTTGACTAGTTCTCAAAATGTCTCTTCCGACACAATGATTGCTCTGCATAAAGACACTTTACACCCTTCGCTGTAATATCATTAGCATTACCTAAAATTGATATGAAATTGCAAATTCGACCCCTTTTCTCCAAATGCAAGAAAAGGGAGAAAAAAATTAGGGAAAATTGTCTATTATAATTCGCACTGAATACATTCGTAACCGGTTAGATCTATTTCATAAAGCCATCTGCAAGTTTGGTCAAAGGTCACGAGAAGTAAACAGGACTAGCGCTAATCCCAACCCTAACCCTAACCCTAGGTGTCCAAACACTGGACCTAGCCCTAATGCTTCACCTAACCATTACCTGCCATCGCGTGCTCTAACCATTATTTACATCTCGGCGACCTTGACAAAAATTGAGCTGGACTTAAAAATAGATATAGTCCTACCGATACATCGAAAACACACCGGTGTGCCTACTCTATAATGTGCACAACAAGTACACGGTGAATACAAGAAAACGCAATGACAACACAATATGATTAATAGGCTAGCTCCAGGGCATTCAAAAACCTACTACCGCGTTATACACGAAACTAAATCACTGTGGTTTCAAGGTATCGATGCAGTTGGGCGCGCGCTGTCTAGTGAATAAAATAAAAAAAGGCGTGGTTTGATTTGATTCCGGGAAGTGGATTAAGTCTGCCGTCTGTATGAACTGCAGGTGCCTTATCACAAGTAAAAGATGGCTAGAATATTATCAGTGACGTGTTCACTTATTATCGTATACCTCTGTACAGCAGGTAAGTAAAACAGTAGTCTATATGAAACTTTAATTTGTCAACAATAATATAACTGATGGCAGAACGTGTAGCGGACATGTTGAATATTTGGTTCTATTCCAGTATCAGGGGACGTTCCGCTGGGCTAGCGGTGACCTCACATCAAATTTTAGCCAAATCGATCAAAAACTTTTCATTTTACCGACCTTTAGCTTCTCCAGGGAGATATGTTTTTCCGTACGACACCATTTGCATATTTCTTGACTATTTAGACTCGAAAAACAAGATACTCAAACGAACTCAAACACTCGGCGACCCGTGCCTGATGCTGCCGTTCATAATAATAATAATAATTTTCGTATATTTTAATTATACGCCCACATGGAAATGTGGTCGTATATTGCCGTCGCCCTCGGCCGTCCGTCCGTCGTCCACATTTTCTTGTGAACGCGCTAGAGGCTTCTAAGTTAAAGCCGATAGACTTTAAATTTATGAACAGTGTATAAGGTCATAGGACGAAGAAGCATATAATGGATTTTCAGGGATATCCGATAATTACTGCCAGAGTTATGACCCTAGATCACTTTGAAAGATTTTGTGAACGCTCTAACGGCTACATTTTATATCCGATTGACTTGAAATTTATGCACAGTGATAAAGGTCAAGAGACGAAGAATCCTATGGATTTTCATGGATATCCAATAATTACTGCCTGAGTTATTACCCTTGATCTCTCTAAAAAAATCTTGTGCACACTCTAGCGGATAAAGTTAATATCTGATTGACTTTAAATGTATACACAGTGTTTAAGGTCACGAGACGAACAAGCCTATTGATTTTCAGCGATATCCACTAATTACTGCCACAGTTATGGCCCTTGATCACTTTGAAAAATCTTGTGAACGCTCTAACGGCTAAAGTTAATATCCGATTTATGCACAGTGTTAACGAAGAAGCCTTTGGATTTTCAGGGATATCCGATAATTACTGCCATATTTGGTGCTTATTTTAGCATAATATAATAAGAATTATCATTAAAATCAGTATTCATGAACAATGAAACTATAGCTAAGTTGGATTTCTGTATGATGTGAACATTGGAATGTTTTCTTTTTTAACTTGTTGAAAATTTGACCGGGGCATGTAGCGTTACATGCAGATTTTTGTTGTCACAAAGAGAAGGTCCTACAGAGAAAGATTTAATGTTATTTAGTATCAATTTAGAAACGTTGATTTTTTAGCTAGTAGAGATATTTAATAACTTTCTTCCTGGGGTAAGACTGGAGATGGGGTACTGATTTAAAGTTGGGTTGTGGGGAGAGGGATAAATACAAAAATAAATCATTTGAGGATTGTGTTCTGATATAGTTTCGCCTTTTGATATACACCAATATCGAAAACCGTAAATCGAGCTAATTTCACACTGCCAGTAAACACAGGCTGCTGTGGTAAAATAAAACAAATTTGTTCAGTGGTTGCACATATGTTCACACTATCAGTGTCTGTAATGAAAATAACATACCAAATGGTTTTCTATGCGAAAGGCCATTTCCTTTTATAAAGATGGTATCGATGATATTGTTCAAAACATTTGGGACCTGGAAATTGACACTAGTGGGTCGCAACGCATATAATACTGTAATATGAATGTATATAAACTTTACTGATTTACATTCCATGGTTTTCGTTTTTACTCTAATTTCAAATCAGTTATGTTCAGCGAAATAAGCCAGCAGTCCCAATCAAATGCAAATTTCTATTGTCTGGTTATTCTGGTCTGGATATGGCATTTGATTTGGTGCAATGTGTCCAGCCTCGTTTCCCGAGTCTCTTGCTAAAACTAGGGCTGAAACGCATTATGGTACACGATTCGTGTACCAATGGTGATAATGTTTATTTTGTCTTAACTATTGGATATCAGAAGCCCACCATTTTCCGGTAAGGTCACAGCATCAATGTTGATTTAAATTGACAAATAATTCGTGTTTTCAATGTTGAAGATTGTGGATGATACTGAGTTAAAGACCTAGCTACTTTAAACAACATCTCGACATGGATTGTGAATCTCCGAATCGCGCGGTCTTCAAGACTGGGAAGTCCGATAGACATTAAAATAATAATTTGGATCATTTCATTGTTGGCGGATCACCTGTTGTGTAAATCTAATAGTCACCTGACATCGAGAGAGAGAGAGAGAGTGTGAAATGGGGTTTAACGTCCACTCAACACAAACTAGGTCATTTCGGGACTAACATATGGTTTTAATTTTATTTCAATAATACGCTTGCGCGTAGGGGTCTTTAGCAGTGGGAGGAAACCTGAGTGCCCGGAGGAAACCCACGAGGTTGAGAAGGCGCCCCTATCTCCATGTCACACACGGTATCGAAACCACACCCGCAAGCCAGATGTGACCGACCGGCTAGAGGCCGAAGCGCGGCAATCTAGACCACTAGGCCATCCCAACCCCCCACCTGACAGAAAGCCTAATATTCCGATAAAGAGCTATTAAATATATTTTCCGACATGATCTACAGAGCGAATTACCGATAACACTTGAAATGTATAGATCATGATCTTTAAATAGTATACATCCGTTGAGCCAAACTGATCCCGCAGTGAATATTCGCTTGGCCGCTACAATCACTGATAAGCATGACATCGACGAGGCTTAATAAGTACGGCATATTAACTTTTTTACTTCGACAAATTAAATTCTCAAACATTTTTTTAAGGTAAAAGAAAAATAAATAAAGACGTTTGAAGTATTTGAAGTTAAAAAATATTTCCTATTTAGAGTAAATGGGTATTAAAATGAGTAAAATGCATCATTTTGCCCGAAGCAGTTAGGTGTTAAGTAAACATTACACGAGCAGTTTAGCCAATGACTGGCGCGGTGAGCAGTCAACGCACGTGCTGTGGACACTCATCTGTTACAGAGTTAAATCATAAGTAATTCTCTGTGAAACAGATTGCCGTTGAGCGACGGATGGAATTAGATTGTGATGCACTATTTACTTTTTAATAGTGTTTGCCGGTCGTAAAGGCTCAATGTAAACCAAAAAAAAACAATATTCATGTAGGCCTATAGATTGGGAACACGGAAAAATGAAAACGTTATGTAATTATGTTCTCAAGATACAAGAACACCGCTACTAAAATCGTCGAGACAAGGTACCCGTTATACATTGTTTCCATACTCCGCACAAGGTTTTACGATTAAAGATACATAATGACAACTTTTGATCAAGAGGTAGCCGTTCTTGCTATAATAGCTCAAAATAAATAAGATGTGTGCATATTCCATAACCAGAGCACTGGTATATTCGAGTCATAGTCTCGCCTTTCCATCTTTAAATCAAATTTTTAAATGGCGAACCGTTCTAACCTAGTTAAAATCGCGAGTATCCTATGCCATCTAGAGTTGATTATGTTTTTTTTTCGTCAATAAATGTGTAATTAATTGTTTATATAACCTGCAATAAGCAGATTTAGCTCTTGGATAATGTATGTTTTAATAAAAGTAAATTTCACTTCGCTTGACAGGGTATACAGTGGAAGTGGGTGTGGCCTGCCTGTGTGTTTGTCCACCCAAAGCGATCGCCATGTTCCAGAAATTGAAACCAAGTACATGTATTGTGGTTGTTAGACTCGTATCATAGACCACGCCTACATTCACTGCGTTTAAGGTGGGTGGGGGGGCACTGGGCTCCATTTTCGATCTGGAACTGGATGTATCAATTTGGAAAGAAACTGTGGTATGAAAAATTGGGCGTTACCCGTTTTTATTTAATTATTTCTGTAGTTTTATAATCGGAGTTCGGCTGTAAGTGGCGAGAACCGTCACAATCAACTAAGCTCCATTGATAAATAAGCGAATGTATGTTGTCACGTAATGTCCATTTTGGGCCAATATTGCTGTCTGCATTGAAAAAGTGAACCGTGACAGAATAGCTCTCATTTGGGTATTTTGGTCCGATATACATCATTCTGAAAGTGGTAGGGGGTACGATGGCTAAACGGGTAAGACGCGGGCTCGCTGTATTGGCCGAGAAAGTTCACCCAAATTTTCCGGCGTGGTTCTACCTTGTCAGTGATGCAGGACGGAGGGTGTGACAGGGAGAGCTGTCTAGTCATTCGGATGAAACGAAAAACCGATGCACGATGTACACATTGGCATAGACGTAAAAGATCACTTGACTGATGCAATTCGATATTAGAGTAGGCCGTAGTGCCACTGTCCGGGCAAAATTTCCCCCATAGCAAACTGTATCGTGTATGCCAATTCGGAACAAAACATAAGGACGTTAAACCGAATTTCATTATTTCATTCAGCATCATGCTGACAAGTAGGTTCAGTTGTTATTAGCACACATATTTGATGACGTGTACCCTCCTACCCATGGGCAAGAGAGTTGATTTTAGGTTTTGTCATGTGAGTAAATGCCTAGTTTTTGTCTTTTTTTAAAATTTGTATCTGTAGGTATAGACGGTGACGAGTGTGCTGTAGACCGTACTCATATATTTGATACCGATACCATTACCTGTTTATTTGGCTGCTGTTATTATAATGCCGGATTGCATAGCGACGACATCTGCTGCAAGCCCTCGTAAGTAGCCATTTTGAATATCATGTTTACTCAGGACAATAATTGTATAATGGTATCTATCTATTTATCTATCTATCTATCTATCCATATATCTATTCATTCATCCATCTATCCATCCATCTATCCATATATCTAAATGACTTTTTATCCATCCATATATCAATTTATCCATACATATATCAATTTATCCAACCATATACCTATCTATTTATCCAATATCTGTCGAACCGAATGCCCTTTCGATTATGTTACCTTTACGAGGTATGGCATTTGAGGCCTATGACTTCAAGGATTATGACTGTTTTGTCAGGGGCATGCTTTCAACTGCTTCATGGCTACTGCAATAAAACTTCGACGTTCAATTGTATTTTAATAATTCGCTTGCGCAATGTGTCTTTAGGAGCGGAGGGGGGGGGGGAGGAACCGAGGGAGCCGTGGTAAACACACGAGGTTGGACATGTGACATTACTCCTTGTCACTAACGGTCAAGGAATCGAAACCACGCCAATTGACTCAATAACAGTCCTGATGATACAGCGCGCAAGTGCTAACCATTCGGTTATCCACCCCGACCCCACCCCCTGCGCAACTTATTGTCATCAGCCAAACAAATATTCTACGAATATTAGTCTGGGTGGGTCCTCAAAATTTGACGGAAAGTAGGTCATTGTCTGGATTACCCAGTCTTTTATGTTACCACGTACTGAATCTACCAAAACATCTCGCTTGTGAACAATAACACTCTCTAAAATTATGTTTGTAAAGGTTTTAATTGAAATGGTAATTTTCTCTCGTCAGTCAAACGTATGACTCCTCTCACTATATTCTTAATGCTTCATCACGATTAGTGTTTATTTCCCATCTCTATTTTGTTTCTAATAGATGTGCCAAGTGAATTGTGGGATATATTTCAAGACTTTAAGCAACAGTTTCCATTGCTCATGCGTAACCGGGATTTTTTTTTATGTGGTAGATTATCCAGTAATTTTCGTCAAAAATTGACAACGGACTCAGACCCCATACATTCTGGGTGACCGAGACTACGCAATTTATGGCATCGAATACCAGTCTATACTTTAGCGGAAGTTGAGGACTGGAGACTTATTTCCAATTTTAGATGCATGCATGTCCGTTGTCCGGCCAGGGTCGGTTGTCAAACTACCTTTATTCTACATTTCTGTTTGTAGGACTGAAACTATAGCTGGAATATCTGCTGGTGGTATAGTCCTTCTGGCTTCTTGCATTGCATGCTGCTATTATTGCTGTTGCCGACGCCGTGGAGTTTCGGGAGTAGTGGTCGTTAACCCAAACGCAAATCCAACAACCGAGGTCCCGTGTACACATTGGCGTGCACTTTAAAGATCCCTTGACAGTTGGAATTCGGTATAAGAGTAGGCCGTAGTGCCGTCTTCGTAAGCCCAGTTCGGAGCAGAGCAGTGGGACGTTAAACCTCATTTCATTTCATTTATTTCTCCTATTTATCCATGTATTGTGGAAATGAAAGTATCGCATTCCAGAATCATCATTACTTTATGTGACTTATATTTAGGATGCAAATGAAACCCATATATTTTTTTTAATACAGCACAAGGTTACCCTCCTCAGCAGGGATATCTTCCACAACCCGAAACTGTGCAGCAACTCAGATTTCCACAGAATCAGGGTTATACACGAATGATGTAACTCAATTATCTACAGACGCAGCAACCTGACATTCAAAAATAGAAATAAACACGTGGCATATGAAAAAACGCAACAATCAGCACAGAAAATCTGATAGACTGGATAACCTGATCTAACCCGTCACTCTTTTTCTCATAGAGTGCCAGCATAGAACTAAATAAACTGGAACGCCAGCGTACCCGTTCCAGTGCATTTAGTTCTATGGTGCCAGCAATAAGCTGTAATGATTTGCGAACCACATGACGTCATTTTACCATTATGACGATTGAAGCCAGTGATCGACGCCATTTTGATGAACCCAAGACATTAAAATTAATTGGTTGTGTGGAGTAAATATAAAACTCCCTTTCTTTTGTTTTGCACAGTGAAAAGCAACACATACAGATATAAATAATATCTTATAATAAATCATGTATTTTCTATAACGTTATAGAATTAAAAATATCATCTCAAGCCGAGTTGCCTATGTATAGGCCTACCACAGATTGTGTAGGATTATGAATACAGTTTTAATAAATCATTACATCAATAAAGTTATAGATTGTATTGGGGGGAGGGGGGGGGGTTCACGGTGGCTAAGTGGATAAGGCGCTGGTTCGCTAGCCTGGAGGTCGGGTGTTCGATCCCTGCATTGGCCGAGAAAGTTCATCTCGATTTTCCGGCGTGATATCCTCTTGTCAGTGATGCAGAAGGAGGGTCTGACAAGGACAGCTGCCTAGTTCGGGTGAGACGAAAAACCGAGGTCCCGTGTACACATTTGAGTGCACGTAAAAGATCCCTTGGCAGTTGGAATTCGATATAAGAGTAAGCCATAGCGCCGCTACCCGGGCAAAATTTCCCTTATAGCACACTGTATGGCGTATGCCCGTCTTCCATTAGCCTAGGTTAGGTGCAAAAGAGTGGGACGTTAAACCCCATTTCATTTCATTTTTATACTCAGCCAAATTTAAAACTTGACACAATAGTTCCAGTTTGAAGCACTCTCATTCTAAGATTATTTATTGTCTGACGTGAACAATTAAAGGCTCTTGCAACAGTGACCACAGACTGACCAGCATAGAGCTTACCTATAGCACGTAGACGTTCTACATTTGAAAGGTGCGGCATTTTCCAACAAAGATGAAAATAACATTTTTAATTTGTTTTTCCAGTTCAAGTTACGTGTGCGTGTTCAGTTTAAGCAAACTTGCATCGATTGACCTAACGAGTTTGTGTTTGCACGTGTTTTTCAGGTTCTTTATGAAATTAAGGGCTTCTTACCACTTACTATCGTTAGAAACACTTTAAAATTTATTTGACTTAGCAGAAAAAAAAATTGTTGAAATTCATCAGTGTCAAGTTTTTAATTTGGCTGAGTATAAATTGTATAATCAATAATGTTATAGATTGTATAATCAATAATGTTATAGATTGTATAGTCTAATAACCTATTCATACAACATGTTCGGGTTTTTTTTTATCGTCCCTACATTATTAATGTTGATCGCGGCTAGGCCAAAAATGCAATCGCTACATTATCGATTCAGAGTGGAGCAAATTGGCTGACATTTTCAGCATATTCCCTTTACATTAACTATCATAGAGATAACTGCCAGCTCTTTATCTAATCTCCCATAATGTAACTTTAACGTGACGATAATATCATGCAATACACAAAATTTAATAGTCAAAATTTGCACCGAACTTTATAAACTAAATATGGAACCAAAATTTACTAGAATCACTAAAGATAGGCTGGCACTGCCAGGCAGAATACGCCCACATTTTCGAGAGATGGACAGAGAACAAGCAATACCGAGAGTGATTTTTCCTACATCTTTAAGTCCTGTATTCCATACTGTATTGGGAGCAGCCATTTAGTTGGTCAGTTCCAGTCTGATATTAATGAAATTCGAAGCCGACAATGATTATGGTGTGACGGTACACAACCTAGAAATGTGACTTTGCATCAAAATCGGATAAGAATTGTGACCTGTAGAGAGTCCACAACCATGATATACCATATTTTTACACTATTCGCGTACAAACGGCGACCATTTCGTCCGGCAATTTTGGTACGATTTCCACGAAATTAGAACTCAACCTTCCTCATCAAAATCGAATTAAAATTGTGACCTATACAGGCTCCACAACCATGATATATAATTTTTTAAACAGTATTCGCGTACAAACGGCGGCCATTTTGTCTGTCAGTGTAACGGTGATATAATCAAACGTTTTTTTAAATTGGATAATAATTGTGACCTCCAGAGGGACCACAAGCTAAAGAAAGGGGGATTTTGCGTATAACCAGGGGCCATAATTCAGGAAGTTACGATCCGATATGCGCAAATATCGAAAAGAACCAAGATCTCTGGGTTATAACCATGAATTTCAAGTTTCATCAAAATCGAATTAAAATTGTGACCTTTACAGGGTCCACAACCTTGATATACCATTTTTTAACAGTATTCGCGTACAAACGGCGGCCATTTTGTATGGCAATTTTGGTCTGATTGTCCCGAAATTCGAACCCAACCTTCCTTACGGTGTAACGGTAATATAATCAAACGTTTTTTTAAATCGGATAATAATTGTGACCTCCAAGCTAAAAAAAGGGCGATTTTGCGTATAATCAGGGCCCATAATTCAGGAAGTTACGATCCGATATGCGCAAATATCGAAAGGAAGCAAGATCTTTGGGTTATAACCATGAATTTCAAGTTTCATCAAAATCGAATAAAAATTGTGACCTCCACAGGGTCCACAACCTCGATATACCATTTTTTAACAGTATTCGCGTACAAACGGCGGCCATTTTGTATGGCAATTTTCGTCCGATTTTCCCGAAATTCGAACTCAACCTGCCTTAGGGTGTAACGGTGATATAATCAAACGGTTTTTTTAAATCGAATAATAATTGTGACCTCCAGAGGGACTACAAGCTAAAAAGGGTGATTTTTCGGATAATCAGGGGCCATAATTCAGGAAATTACATTCCGATAGCCGCAAATATCGAAAGGAACCAAGATCTTTCGGTTACAAACATGCATGTCAAGTTTCATCAAAATCGGTTCAAAATTGTGACCTCTGTAGGGTCCACAAGCTAAAAACGTGATTTTTCGTACAATCAGGGGCCATAATCCATGAAGTTTTGATCCGATACATGCCAATATCGAAAGCAGCCGAGATCTTTTGGGGATAAACCTATATTTCAAGTTTCGTCAAAATCGGATAAGAATTGTGACCTGTAGAGAGTCCACAAACAAATTGTGGACGGACGGACAGGGGCGACGACATAATACGTCCACATGAAAATGTGGGCGTATAAAAAGGTTATGAGATCAGAAAATACAGCCAACATAAAGAACGCCATGTTATCAGATATATTCAAAGCGTGGACCAAATGCATATTGAGCTCGATTTATAATATTCCATATATTATTTGAAAAGAAATGAAAGAGTTATTATTTTCATGAACTATTAATTTTGAAATAATGAACATGAGAATTACATGTTTATTCAGTTTCCAATATTGTATTGCAGTTCTAATAATGAAACCTGGGCCCTGTTTCGCAAAACCTTAAGCTAAAATCACAAAGATTGATGGTAACTTTAAATGCGATTTTAATAGATTTTAGTTAAAATCGCCTGGGCCCGCGTAGTGCACATTTCCGCTGCGGGTACTTACGGTGAAAACAAATACGCTTCGAAACTGAAAACTGTTGGCAGGTTAAATAACGGTATTTTGCAATATCAATGGGGAGAGTTTCATACGTTGAAGCAATGTTTGCAAACGGTCGGACATTCGTAGAGAGGTGAAATAAATGAGTGTACTGCATTATATGCGATTCGAAAAGCATCGGTGGGTTGGCCTTGAACTTGGCATTTGATTCGTGACATGGGAATTTGATTTACTCGCAGGTTTCAATGGAAATAATGTATATCGATAAACTAAATCGCATGGATTTGTAGTTTTATGGAGAATTGTCACAAACATATTATGATATGACTCAAACGGCTAATTTAGGTTGTAATTTTTCGTCGCATTTTAAAAGTATTTATCAACTTTGAAATTAATCCACCAAATAGCCAATGTTCCGATGACTATATTTGACATGGCATTCCCATAGACCCAACCTTTCAATGATACTTTGAAAATGATACTTACTCAATTAAATGATTTTTTCCCAAAGATAAAATAGCTTTGGCTCCTAAAATGCCAATTAGTTTTGTTGTTTTATTAACGTAAAACTTCATTAAGAAATAATAATAAATTTATATTAAAATTTAATTTCAAATAGGCCTAGACCTATAACATTTTTCAATAAACACATTTGAGATTATTGATTTATCTCTTTGGTATTTACATATCATCATGACCCTCAAAAGTATGCGTAAATACTACATATGGTTTGCCTAGTATTATAGGCCTTTAGGCCTTCTAAAACCAAGAAATGGGCCATATTAAACCATTGTACACGAACATATTTTCTTTATAGATAAGAGGGCTCTTCTTTCCAAGACATTGGATATGAATAAATGCTTTTCTTTTAGTGTTTAGTTTACTGGAGTTTTGAGCGTTTTTTTCCTTGGAGTTCTAATAATATCGAGCGCCATCCAAATGCTTAAATTGACTTACAATAAAATAAACGGGTGAAAAGGATTTGAATGAGAATTGTTTTTGTGAATGATGGTTGGAATATTAAAATTATGTGACCCGGGACGTTCACAATATTATCATTATTCCAATTATATCTATATGTCGCAAAATAGGTAACATGGTAGCTCTAATCAATGTTTGTTAATGTCTTGATTTTAAGTTAAGACAGGGTGACTACTATCCTAAGTTAAAATTGATTTTAGTTAAAATTGTCCTTAAATGGGTTTGTGAAACGCCACTATTTTAAGTTAAGATTAGATTTTATCTTAAAATATTATTTTAGTGGATTTTAACTAAAATGCTTAAAATCGTTTTGTGAAACTCATATATCTTAAGTTAGGATGAGATTTTAGTTTAAGACGATTTTAAGGAGATTTAAGTTTTTGTGAAACAGGGCCCAGTCTATCTATCGGACTTCATATAATAATGGATATCATCTGGATCTCGAATTTCAACCACAAACACAAAATTGTGCAAACTTAATTCAAAATCTGTAATTTTAAAAAGGTTATTAAAATATGACGGTTTATATGTATAATGTACATGTATAGAGTTCGGTGTATACAAACAAGCCGATCTATTCATGAATTATATTATTATATAAACTTATATAGGTGCAACGACACTCTGTTCTGTTTAATGAATTTGACATCGTCTGCAGATGATATAGCCAATCACAAACCAAGAGGTTATCTACAGTTGAAAGTTTGCCTTTGTTTTCCTAATAGCGTTGGAATTAAACGACTATGCCGTAAAGGCAGGTAGGTATAATGAAGGCATCAGAAGAAGGAATTCCACCCGGATCCGCATCCCTATATTTGGGATTTCTAAAAGTGGCAAAAAGAAAAAATAAAAATTGAATGTAAACCAATTTCAATGCTTTCTATTACATTAAAGAGACATTATGGACGATTAATTAAAGAGCTGACAGTTCTCACTATAATAGTTAAAAACTAAATATTGTAAAGGAAATATGCTAAAAAAAAAATAAGTCGAACTTTAAGCCTATTACTAAAGTACAATACAAATTGGATTTAATCATCAATGGGATTTGAGCAGCTAATCGGATTCAAATCCAGTGAAAATCCGACACATAAGTTGACATCGGCAGTTTTAGACCCAATTTCGTCTATTCTAAGGTTCCAAAGACTAGAGTTATGTCCCCTTCAATGTTAAAATGATTATCAGATTTCATATAGGGGATGCTCGATTCACAGTCCAGAACGTCCCGAATCGACAGAATTACAATCGAGTGACGCGGAATTCAGTCCTCTCACAGCTCTGCCAGTCCCGACAGCTGAGGTGCAGTGAGTAGAATCAGGTCGTATTCCTATGTAAAAAATATGTTTCAGCTGTCATGATTGGTTGAGATATTTTTATACAGTCGACGTATGCGTTGTACTCCGAAATTCTCCTTTTCACTCGATTGACAACAGTTTTGGAATTTAATTCCGGAACTGTGAATCGAGCATCCCCTATATGATGTGTTTTTATTTCATCAATGTCCAGAACTAACGCGGATACCCGTCTACATTATCCCAGCCGGTGCAGAACAGTTGTTGAACGTTAACCGTAAAACCCACTCCATTTCATTTCAGAAACAGACGCATAAAAAACCGCATTATGTTCTTGGTGCTATTTCACAGAAAGTACGCCATCGAAAGACTGGTTTTGCAAGTACACATGTATATTGATAAATAAAAGTTAAATAGTCCAGCCAATTTATGAAAAAAGGGGGTCAACCCCCAACAAATTGCAAGAAAAGGTTTTTTGATAGTTTTTGGTAGCATTGGGTGTACTGAATGACATACTCAAAGTTTACCAAAATTGGAGTACCGGAAAGTCCCAAATTTTGAGGGTAAACTTTGGGATTTAAGCCATTTTCCTTCAAAGAGTACAACTTTAGACAAACAAAAAGTCGTCAATTTTTAACAGAAGCACATGAAACTGATATCATGCATTAGGTTGCCAGGGTCAAACTTTATATGACAAGGTTTTCATAGATGTCCAGTGTTCTCTTGAACCATTTTCGGGTATTTCATTACCCGAGAAACATGCTGCTCAGAATCCAAATGTATAAAGGGACATAACTCTGCATTGTTTTATCATAAAAAACAGCTGTAGTCTCAAAATTAATATTTTTGAGGCCATTATTTCATTTTAAGACATGTCCAGTGGTGTTAAGTAGTTACTTATACCATTTTCGAGAATCCACTACCCAAAAACATGTTGACATGAACCCAAATTTACGTATATTCTTCATCACTTACTGGCATATATGGTACGGAGACCCTACCCCACAATAACCTAATGTCCTGACAGATGAGTGAAACAAGACACGAAAAATGATGCGCAAGAAATTATTTACCAATTTGTTCTTCACAGAATGAACGGTTATGTCGTCTCTGTGATTTTTAATAGACATGAGGGTGTTTTTCATTAACTGAGCAACTTCTGCTAAAATAAGCGCCAATCTCAGCTTGCTTGTCTATAGAACGTTATAGTTTGTCGCACAATGAGCATAGACCCCACCCACAAAGAGCACAGATCGTATTGCTTATATAATTGTTTGTGGTTCGTTATCTTGCCAGAAAGTAGTTTTATTCAAGTTGACATAAAGTTCATGTCACATTGTGATTGGTAATAAGTTTTAGTGAACCTTAGGGGCAGTGCCAATACCATGAGTAATCCGAAGGGAAGAAAATTTGAGTCGATACCATGGCTTTGAGATCATTGTAGTGAGCAAATGCTTGCGAACGAGAGGATCTGAAATGCCAGTCAATGGTGAACCTTGGGATCTGTCTGTCAATTCAGCCTGTTTTGTGAGAGTTGATAGAACAGTAATACGGTCTGTCGTCCTACGCTCTACCGGTACTACTGGAATTTGAGTTGGTTCATTGATGGAGGCAAATTCTTCTGCACGAGAAAATAAGAACACATTTCAGATATGGGCATATAATAACGGAGTATTTGATATTAGGCCTGGGGATAAGAAATGGGACAGAATCTTGGGGCCTGCCTATTAACTCTACCAGTTTTGTGAGAGTTGAAAGACCATTTCTATAGTCTGCCGCCCCCAACGACCCAATCGTACTAATAACTGGGGGATTTACTATAACCTAATCTATGATGACATGATGGAGTCCAGCGCCGTAGGTGTGAAAAAAGTTTAAGATATGAACAAATAATAACTGAGTTTTTGATTATTTTGGATTGAGCCTGAGGAGACTTTGTCAAACAGGTCTTGGTCTTATGATTCCCCCAGCAACCCCACTCTTTAGGTGTTTTGTTTACATTAGTTAGGCAGGTGTCTGCCATTTTGGATTTTATCAGATTTTTCCGCTTTAAAGGACCAGTGACGACCACAGGATATATCTTCAAATGAAAGAATGACCCCCAAAATTTTCATTTATATGTTCATAGGTCTTAAACTGGACATTTGTGATATTCTTGTACATAGATTTGACAAATGTCGGCCATCTTGGATTTTACTTATTTTTACTGCTTTAAGGGACCAGTTAACACTAGGCTACTTGATATATCTTCAATTGAAAGAATGACCGCAAGAGTTTTAATATATATGTTCAGTATACATTAATAGGGTCCTAAAAACCTCTTGGATTTTACCGCTTTGTAATAAGGAACCAGTGAACACAACAGGATATTTCTTCAACGTAAAGGATGACTCCATAAACAATAATTTACATGTTCATATTACAATTGTAGGATTTTCTTCTACATTGGTTCGACTAATGTCAGCCATCATGGATTTTACTTATTTTACAGCTTCAAGGGACCAGTTAGCACTACTGGCTATATCTTCAAATTAAAAGATCAACCCCAAAGCATTAATTTATACGCTCATAATACATTTATAAAGCCTTAAACCTACAGTTTAGGGTTTTCTTGAACATTAAATAGGCAAATGTCGACCATCTTGGATTTTACCCCCTTCCGGTGCACAAAATTTAGTAAACTTTTGGGATTTTATAAAGTATTCCTAGATAAACGTAAAATTGCATGAACACGTTTTCTTGCAATTTGTTGGGGGTAAAGTCATCAATTGACTGGACTAAACAGTGAGTGTACGCTATCAAGAAACTGGTTTTGCAAGGAGATTATATTTATCACCCAATACATTCTTAAATTCACAAATAAATATAATTCTATTCTATAGATTTCACTTTTACTAAACCTGATTATATTACGGCGTAGTGATACATCATTTTTTTTGACAGCAATTCAACCATTGCGAAGTCCTTTATATTGTCCCAATGTTTCCATCAAGGTCAATTAAATAAAAGAAATAGTTTATTTTTCTTTATCTTTTTTTTAAAAAAAAGCTACTTTTAATACAAAATGAACTGTACTTTGAAAATAAAAAAGTAGTTCC
Source organism: Patella ulyssiponensis (assembly GCA_963678685.1). NCBI lineage: Eukaryota > Metazoa > Mollusca > Gastropoda > Patellidae > Patella > Patella ulyssiponensis. Next base: position 52,446,886 of record OY783232.1, on the reverse strand, counting down.
GTTTTGATTGGCCAATAATGAAGTATAGCAGTAGATTATGATATTGATCACACCAGCGATATCTACTGTAAAATGTATTATTAGGTGATAAATAAAAGTTAATAGTGAAAAGAGTCTTGATGAATAAGTCTTGATTGCTGCAGCAGCAACAGGTGTTTGAAACATGACTGTGATAATATCGGTTACCAGTTCAATTATTATATTATATCTATATTTGACGGGTAAATATGTCTATATAATACATGTATGATATAAGAGAGGGGAAAGGAGAGGGAGAGAGAGTGTGTGTGTGTGCCTGTGTTTAAACTAGCGGAGTTCAATATGGATATGGGATTTACACTAGAGAAGAAAGGGGGTTAAACGACCGAGAGAGAGGAAGGGAGTGTGTGTGTATGGGTGTGTGTGTGTGTGTGTGTGCGTCTTTAAACTAGAGGAGAAAGAGGTGAGATTAACCTTAGAGAAGAAAGGGGGGAGGGGTAAACGACGAGAGAGGGAGATGTTGGGGGGGGGGGGGCAGACTAACGCGACTGACGTGTAACGCCTCTCAACACAAACCATGTCATTTGTGGAAACAGCATAATATGGTGCAATTTTATTTTGATAATTTGCTTGGATAGACACCCCCAATGAAATGAAAATGAAATGAAATGGAGTTAAACTTTCTACTGTTCTTGTCTGAACTGGGGGGTTGGGATGGCCTAGTGGTCTAGAGTGCCGCGCTTCGACCTCTAGGTGGCCGGTCACCTCTGGCTTGCGGCTGTGGTTTCGAGCCCTGGTGTGAGCGTATGTGGCATGGAGATAGGGGCGCCTTCTCAACCTCGTGGGTTTCCTCCGGGCACTCCGGTTTCCTCCCACTGCTAAAGACCCCTGCGCGCAAGCGGATTATTAAAATAAAATTAAACCATATGTTAGTCCCGAAATGACCTAGTTGTGTCGAGTGGACGTTAAACCCCATTTCTCTCTCTCTCGTTTGTCTGAACTGGGTCAAACATTGAGTGAAAATTTTCCCGGACATCGGCACTAAGGCCGACTTGTATATATCGAATTCCTAGGAATCTTTTACGTGCACGCCAATATGTACACAGTACCTCGGTTTTTCGTTCCATCCGAACGACTAAACGACTGACAAAGGGGGAGGAGACCACGCCGGACAATCTGGATGAACTTTTTCGGCCAATGCAGGGATCGAACACCCGACCTCCAGGCTAGCGAATTAGTGTCTTACCCACTTAGCCACCGTGACCCCCGAATACAATAACATATAAATATATAGAATATAGGCATTTAGTGATATACCATATTATTTATGATAAACAAGAGTGTTTTATACCATATTAAACACATATCAATATATCCGTCAGCAATGTATTTAACACGTGCATTAAATCAATAGAATTGTACTGTATGATATAATAACTAGTCGTTATTGAAGTTATATAGCCCGGTCGTAAAAAATGTTTATTATTCATCATGTGTGTAAAAGTTCTGATAGAATAAAATGAAATGAGGTTCGAAGTCACCAACTAGGCTAATAAAGATATGACGTGTAGTGTATAATGAAGAATGGTTCGCCTGGACTCTTGGTGCGCGTTGGATCATTAGGCCTGTTATTGAGACAAGTGGCGTGGTTTCGATTCCCCACTTGTACGTGACAAGGAGTGAGGTCGCCTGTCTAACCTCGTGCGTTTTACTCCGGGTCCCCCCCCCCCCTGCTAAATTTATAAAGACGACTATGCGCAAGTGAATTCTTGAGACAAAATCGAACCATATGTTAGGCCTGAAATGACCTAGTTTGAGTCGAGTGGGCGTTAAAACCCATTCCCCTCTCTACAGTCTACTATTGACTATGTTTATTCAATTTCAGTTACACATACCTTAAATGATTTAAAACTTTAAAAAAGAAAACAAAATGACAATTTTGCCACTAATTGCCCCCTTCCTTGGTAATTGTCTCAACCTGGGCAAACAGTGTTGTTCTACATTCCACCTTGATTTATTTGTTAACTATTTCGTACTAAATATCAGTACAATTTCGTATGAACTTTTTAACAAATTCGTACAAATAGTTGTTACTATTTCGTGCGAACTTTCTGATTATTTCATACTAGATGTGTTACTATTATTATCAAATTTGGTACTAAGTCGTACCAAATTTGTTTCCAGTTTGGTATCGATTTTGTTATTATTTCATGCCAAATTTGTTAATACTTCTTAACAAATTTGTTACTACTTCGTATACCCAATTTGTTACTATAATATTTGTTACTATTTCTAACTAAGGTTTGTTACCCCTATGTGGGGGTACGGTTAGCATGTGCGTGCTGTATCATAAAGCCTGTCATTGAGTCAACTGGTGCGTTTTCGAATCCCCGGTTGTACGTGGCAAAGATTAGGGTCGCCTGTCCAACCTCGTTTGGACCCCTACGCGCATGCGAATTATTGAGATAAAATTTAACCATATGTTAGTCCCGAAATAACCTAGATTGTGTTAAGTGGACGTTAAACCCCATTTTCTCTCTCTCCCTCCCCCTCTCTCTCTCTCTCTCTCTCTCTCTCTCTCTCTCTCTCTCTCTCTCTCTCTCTCTCTCTCTCTTATCCTGATGTCGTACTAATGTTTCTACTGTTTTTGTGCTGATTTGGGTTTTATTGTTCTTCCTTCTAGGCATAAATAGCGAACAATGTGTTCGTACTAATGGTGTGACGACAGAATCTCAGTTTTGTTGGTTTGGATGTTGTGATGCAAATTTCGATATCGCAACTGGATTTAATAACAAAAATTTATGTTGTACAATAACGTAAGTATTTAAACATGTTTAACAAATAATCACGATGGGTCAAGCGAAATGAATTGAAATGGGTTTTAAGCCCCCCCCCCTGTTCTACTCCGACTGGGCTAATGCTTACAAGACCGGGCTAACACACACACAAACACTAACAGAACAAACAGTTTTTAATGGATTGACATGAGTTATATCTGATTAAAATAAAGATCTATATTTCGTTTCGGTTTTTATACGTTCCATGGCCTTCACTACACGAAGATTTGTCCGGTTGTAGTGGAAGGTGGCGTCAGGGGTCATACGAGCGTCAGACATTTGATTAACCAATCATCGTTGATGTTTCCAGTGCGATAATCACAGTTCCGCCGCAACAGACCGTTTCATTGGCTAATCCCTCACACCAACCAGAACGCGGGTTATATTATAACAACCCTTCCAGATCCTAGTGTAGTAATGACTAGCAAAACGAAATTTTACAACTATCAAAACGAAACAAAATAGGGTCTGTTATTTAAAGGGACAATAACACTCTTGCTGGCTTGGTAGCTCCAGAAAATAAATAATACCCTTATTCTAAGAACTAGATGTTTAAATGTCCTACCTGTTGTGTAAATTATTCATTACAACCTATTTTCGAGAATATTTTAAAATCCAAGTCACATTTGAAAAGGTTTACGTTAGACTTTTCAAATCAATTGGATGAATTTTTCCAATTTTTCAAAATAGGTGTGTTAGGATAAAATTTATATCATCATTTAATTGGAATATTCTAATATAATACGATTTGTTGACCAGAATGAAGATTCGGACATATCATTCAGTTACAAGAGTGTTATTGGGGCTTTAATCAGATTAGCTTCGAGACTTAACATGATACCACGTGTCATTTACTTATTAGGTATAGCATGGGATTAATGTAATTTGATTGAAATGTAATTCACTGACAGTACACGTGTGTTTTTGTCTACTTTCGTTTTTCAGTACAGATACTATAGTTGGGATAGTTGTTGGTTGTCTCGTGCTGCTCCTTATTTTCATTGGATGTAGTATTATTTGCTGTTTACGATGTGGTAAATCAAAAATTGGCATCAATACCAACAAAGGTCAAAGTTCAAATGATGTAGCTGGTTAGTATGGAAACATACTTGATTTGAAGGGAGAGAGAGGGGGGGGCAGAGATATAGAGAGAGTTAGAGACTTCGCTTGGCAGTGGTAAACAAAACAACGATGTTATTGAGACCACCCACCCTTATCGCACCCAAGCTTTGAATCTAAACGGGGGATTGGGTGGCCATTTGGTTAGCGCTTGCGTATTGTGTCATAAGGTCTGCCATTGAGTTAACTGGCGTGGTTTCGTTTCCTCCATTGTATGTGACCTAGATGTTGTTACACCCCTCTCTTTCTCTCAAGAAATAGACAATCGAGACTACGTTTTTATCGTACCGACTTTAGTGATGATGATCGAGGCCAAAATTCCATCGCTAAATTCTCACTTCAGAGTGGATCAATTTTGCTGAAATTTTCAGCATATTACCTTTAAGATTAAATTATCTAGTCTTTAACTATTATAGTGAGAACTGTCAGCACTTTATCTAATTTCCAATAATGTATGTTTAAGCTACGAATATCGTTACTTTTATTATATTTTGATCATGGCACTTGTTGTACTATTATTCCAGGGCATCATCCGTACTATTCCATTGGGAAGTCAGGATAGCCGATATGACAGCCTTTACAACAACCTATAAAGTCAAGAAAGTTCAAAACATTAATATATCTTAGCCTGTGCGCAGACGGAGATTAGACAAGTGGGTTATTAAATTTTATGTGTAGTGCTACAGAATCACGAACACAATGAAGAATTTGCTCAAAATGTAAACACGTCAAAAATCAAATAAAACTTAAAATAATACAAAGAGTGTTGAAAATACGCAATGTCTCCGACCAAAAAGCTTCGCGTTTGTTGTTATATTTGTTTCGGGTGAAGGAGAGAGAGAGAGAAATTGGGTTTAACGTCCACTCGACATAAACTGGGTCATTTCGGGACCCCGAAATCGCGAAATGTGCTAATGGCCCGATATGCACGAATATTCAAAGGAGTCGAGATCTTTTTGGAATAAATAAATAATTAAGTTTCGTCAAAATTGGATAAAAATTGTGATTTCTAGGGGTCAATACATTGGTATTATATACTTTTACACTATTTGCGAACAATGTTTATGGCAATTTCGGTCCTATTTTACGAAATTCGAACTCCAATATCATTGGGGTGTAACGGTGATATACTTAAACGGTTTTTTTTAAAGTCAGATAACAATTGTGACCTCTAGGGTAACCACAAGCTAAAACGAGATTATTCGTACACTCAGGGGCCATAATCCAGGAGGTTACGTTCCGATATTTCGAACAGAATCCGAGATCTGTGGGTTATAAACACACATTTCAAGTTCCATTTCTCTCTGGAGAATCGCGTCGGCAATATGGCAGCATGTCATTCAGCCATGCGCCACTGGGGGAGGGGGTTAGAAACCGAATTCAGACTGAAACATGGCCGGCGAGGTTTCCGGCTATTTAATTTCTAACTTCTATCCATATAATCCAATTTCTTTATTTGTTCAGTGTAAATTTTAATTTAATTTCATCATTAGGGATGATTTAGTGCCTGATCGGGACCGTTATGTTGATGTATCAAAGTGGCAATTATTATTCGATTTACATAAAATTTTCACCATATGATGCCTTATGCCATTTCTGATTTCATAAAACTAAATGAACATTTTCATGATCACCGGAAGTACTGTAACACGTGTATAAACTGAATAGATATTGCTCGATTCTGCTTCCATTTTATTTGATCTGTGCAATGTTTAAATGGAAATCTGTTTATCGGTTCCATTTGTACTTGAAGTGATATGAGTTTAAGGGTAACGTGGCACCGAAAGTGACATAAGTTCAAAGGTAACGTGGCATGAGTGAAATCCGTCATTACTGCTACGCAGGTCTAGTTATATTTATTATTGTATAGTCTCACCACTGTATTCGTCAGGCCGAAAAATATGATTGCCTTCACTCATTACCCTTGTGTAAGAGAAATGGGGTTTAACGTCCTACTATTTGGCACCTAACCTGGGATAATGAAGACAGGCATACGCCATACAGTGTGCTATGAGGAAAATTTTGCCCGGGCTGCGGCGCTACGGCCTACTCTTATATCGAATTCCAACTGCCAAGGGATCTTTTACGTGCATACCAATGTGTACACGGGCCATCGTTTTTTCGTTTCATCCAAACGACTAGAAAGCTGTCCTTGTCAGACCCTCTGCCCTGCATCAATGACAAGGGGATCCATGCCTGAAAATGTGGATGAATTTTCTCGACCAATTAATGGATCGAACACCCGACCTCCAGGCTAGTGAGCCAGAGTCTTACCCACATAGCCACGTGATCCCCTAAATAAAAAAGAACTTTGTAGTAGTTTCTCATAGCCCGCTGCATGATACGTAATAGTATCCGGTTTCATTAGACCGGTTGGTGCAAATATGGAAGGATGCGTATTATTATCTGGGGGGTGGGATGGCCTAGTGGTCTAGAGTGTCGCGCTTCGTCTTCATTATCCCAGGTTAGTGGACTTCCGGTGAGCGCGTCGTGATGAATGGACGTGTTAAACGCGCTCTCGTGTGTACAGTCGATACTACATTTATTTACCCGATCTTTAGATATTAGTATATTATCTTATCTCCTTGTTTGATATTCATTATGTGTTCGATAATTAAGGATTCTACAATTCGTGTCGAGAATGACCAGAATATGAAAGCCGGTGATTTCATAGATGAAATAGAAAAAGTTACTGGATTTATGTCAGTCGTTGCGTGTGTTCCTATGTACGGATATTTTGAAGTTAGTTTTGATGATGTTGACAAATTAGGATTATTAACAACACAGGAAATTACAATAGACGGTAAGACAGTTAATTATAGTATACTGGGATCTAAAATTCGTATTGTTTCGTTTATGCATATTCCTCATTACATCGAAGATTCTGAAATATACGACAAATTAGATTAGACGTAGACATTTTGCTCATGGAGAAAGGAAGATTCCCGATGGAACAAGATATTTGAAAGTTTTATTTCCCCCCAATATCAGCAGTCTACCATATGCAAATAGGTTTGATGGGGGGAGCTTTAATATCAAACACGACAACCAAACCCGTGTTTGTTTTTATTGCTTAAGTAAAGACCATGAAATTAAAGACTGTCCAAACAATCGTTGCCATAAGTGCGAACAACCAGGTCACTTCAAAGCAAAGTGTACACAGACCCTTTGTCCAGATTGTGAACACTACTCATGGCAATGCGAATGTCAGACGGAAGTTAAAAACAATCAAGAAACTGTAATCACAAGTCATGTTGAAAATTCGTCTGCTGAAGAAATTGTGTCAAATAATAACACCATCGACGCACAGGTAGCAGAAACATCAAATAGTGACTTTGAGATTACGAGCCCTCCCAATGAACGTGGAAAGGTTAACGAACTAGCGGAAGATCATGCGACGTTAAGGGAAGAACTTTCTGTAAGTAATAAAGATGTATATGAAGACACATCTAGAACATATACTCCACCTTCAGACGAACTAAGTGGCCGGACTCGCGATGATGAAGTGTTTCAAATCGTCCAACACAAACGACAAACACGGTTACGGTATCGAGCAAGTTTGTTGTCGAAACCAGCAAGTCTCAAAAGATTTGAAGAACTGTCAAAATACCGCACTGACAAAATAGACCCCAAAGGCAAACGACTGCTATCAACGTCATCACAAGAATCGCAGTCCAAAAGACAATCAATTACAACAAAAGATCAACGTGCCTAAAGAAATGCTTGTGCCATATTTACCGTTACTTGACCCACCACTCACATAAACACTCATAATAACGATCAAATTTGCTAACTTTAATACAAATGGTCTCCGAAATATTGGAAAAATTAAACATCTTTTTGCCTTATTTACCTACTTCAACTTTGATATTATTTTATTACAGGAAACCTTTTGGGATATAAACATTGTTAATTTATGCAGTACAGTGTGGAAAGGTCAACTTTATTACAGCAACTCCAATAATAACAGACGGGGGGTTGCAATTCTGCTCAATAATAAATTGAAATGTAATTTCAATAATCAAGTGAATGATGCTGATGGCCGTATTGTAAATATAAATATTACTGTTAACGATACACCTTTGTCTATCTACTCTATATATGCACCCAATGATTATAAGAAAAGAATTGAGTTTTTCAATGATTTATCCAACTATATTGATGCCTCACAAAATAATGTAATAGCTGGTGATTTTAATGATGTTATAGACAGAGATTTGGACAGGGGGATAAATATGGCATCTATTAAGTCAAGCTCCGTTTCTTTTAACGATTTTATGAATAACAATTATTTAGTTGATGTATGGAGAGATAAAAATCCAACTAAACAAGCATTTACACGCACAGCTACTCGGAATAATTAACAAAAGATGAGTAGATTAGATTATATTTTCATTAGTAAATCGCTCAGACCATATTGCATGCATGCCTTTATTCAAACCACAAGTTTCAGTGATCATAATTTTGTTATATGTAACATGAATTTTGATACAATTGAACGCGGCCCAGGTTTGTGGGTCTTAAATAATAATCTGGTAAATAATCCTGAATATATATCACTTATAACTAATGTCATCAACAAAAACCTAACATCTACTTTATATAAAACCGAACCTTTGATTTGGTGGGATAATTTAAAATATGCCATTAGAAAAGACTTTATTTCATTTTCACGTAAAATAAACAAAAATGATAAACACGAATATTGGCAGGCTAATAATAAACTGCTAAATTTACAGGGGAAATTAGCCAAAGGTATTTATGTAGATCCGATTTTAATTCAAGATTTAGAAAATAAGATAGCAGAATATGAACAGAATAAATGTAGAGGAGCAATTTTAAGATCCAAGTCCAGAGACGCTTTAGAATCGGATAAATGTACATCTTATTTTCTAAATCTTGAAAAGAAAAATCAAGAGAATAATTTAATCAAATGTGTTTTTGATAAAGATAATAACCTTATACATGATCCTTGTGATGTTATTTATACATGTTGTGAATATTATGAAAAATTGTATACAGCTGATTTAACAGTCGATACTGATAAGCAGACGACATTTTGTAACTATGCTTCAAGTAGACTTAGTGATATCGATAGCCTGTCATGTGACCGACCGATCACACCTGCTGAAGTTTATACAGCACTTAACGGTATGAAACGAGGCAAGTCCCCGGGTAATGACGGATTAACTGTTACTTGGTATTTACGCATGTGGGATGTGATAGGTCCTATTTATTCATACATTTTAAATCATATAATTAATGTTCAATCTTTATCTCGCACAATGAAATATGGAGTTATTTCCTTGTTTTATAAATTGAACGGTGATAAGCGAGATCTGAAGAATTTTAGACCTATTAACTTGTTGAATGTTGATTACAAGATATATTCTCGAATTTTAGCTTTAAGACTACGGTCAGTAATTAGTACACTTATCTCGCCTGATCAGTCATGTGTTCCAGGTAGAGATATTGCCAGTAATATTTCTTCGATTAGAGATGTTTTAGATTTTGTAGACTTTGAAAACATACCATGTTATGTATCAAAATTAGATGCCCTTAAGGCATTCGATAGAGTGTCTCATTCCTATATTATTGCTGTTTTAAAACACTTCAACTTTGGAACTAACTTTATTAACCATGTTAAAACTTTATACACTGATGTACGTAGCTGTGTCAAGATCAATGGTCATTTGTCACGTTCCTTTCCCGTTACTAGGTCCGTCAGTTAGGATTGCCCATTGTCTGCGTTATTGTATGTCCTTACGGCGGAACCACTAAACGCCCTCATCAAATCCAATACGAACATTACTGGTATTTCAATACCTGGCTCCCCCACCCCATCTCTTTTATATCAGCACGCCGACGACTGTACCCACACCCTAGCTAATACTGATTCGATTATTAATACCTTCTCCCAGCTTGAACCTTATTGCAAAATTTCCGGTGCAAAAATTAATGTCGAAAAATCCGATCTTTTACTTGCAGGCTCTGTTAAATATAATAATGTAACTCTAGCTGTAGATGTTAAAGTCATACATGACTGTATCGAGATCTTAGGAATATATTTAGGGCCAAATGTTACCGCCTGTACACATAGAAACTGGGATCCCAAATTGTCTAAAATTAAAAATACTTTAAATATGTGGTCCCAAAGACACCTTACTTTAATGGGAAAATCTATTGTTATTAATATGTTATGTATGTCAATTTTATGGTACCCATTAAGAATCTTAAACATACCGGATTACATTGTCAGCGAGATAGAATCAGCTATTAAGAATTTCTTGTGGTTTGGTAAAAAAAACTTAATAAAAAGTTCTACTATTCTTGGCACCCATGCCCAAGGTGGTTTAAATATTCCCAAAATAATCTTAAGACAAGATGCTTTTAGACTTGTTTGGCTGAAACGATATATTAATAATTCCTATAATGCCGTATGGAAACACTTACTCAATTACTTTTTAAAATCATATTATAAAATGTATTTAGATATAGAAGTTTTCTCTATGAAATGTTTCAAAGGAGGTCTTGGACATATACCAATATTTTATAGAGCTTTGTTAATTGCCTGGAATAATATTAATAATGACACACGTATAATGCCTACTAGTTATAACGATATTTTAAACCAGCCTTTATTTGATAATCCACATATTTTATATAATGGTAAAACTATACATTTTGATTATTATATATTGCATAAGATTGTAAAAATTGCTGACATATGTTATTGTGTAATACCGGGTTTTCTCCCTTTAACACATATACTAGATCTGTTTGATTCTGATGATGAAGACTTTAATTACGCAAAAATTGAAAAATGTTTTAATATTATTTGTTCGTCTATACCCCCAACTTGGTTAAATATTATTGATAATGAAAACCATGTGATTCATAAAGAAATGTACGTATGCATCCCTTATGGAGATAGAACTATGCCGGTTGAAAATTGTACATCCAAAATATTTTATACTATATTAAGAGACAAGTTCTATCAGAAACCAACCAGTGAATTATTTTGGGACCTGTTACATTCTAATATTGTATGGAAAGATGTTTGGACATCTGTGTTTTGTTATTTTAAAAGCAATGAATGTATTGAAAATGACTACAGAATCGCACATAATATTGTATACACTAATGAGAAATTACATAAATACAGACTAATTGATGAACCCTTTTGTACACTATGTCAAAGCAAACAAATTGAAGACATGAATCACTTATTCTTAACATGTTCTAGTACTTTAACATTTCGCGAATATTTAAGATCTAGTCTCATAGATTTTTATCCTGAAGGATTCAGCCTGTCTGAGTTTCATTCTCTTATTCTGTTTGGTACTAAAGTTATTAAGGGAAATAAAAAGAATAATATACTTATTCTCTTACTTTCATTTGCCCGCCTAGCTATAATAAAACGTAGAAATATGTTTGTTAAAACTGGGAAAGTAATAGATGTTATCAAATTATTCATTAAATGTATCGAATCACATTTTCAATACCTTTTGCTTCATTACAATGAAAACCACTTTAGAGAACTGTTCGAGACATCAAATGTATTACGTATTGAGAAAGATGAAGTTAAATTACGCCTTCATCCCTAAAAATAAAAGGAATCGAATGGCCCATAACAACTTATTAAGTTTTGTATTGTAAAAATTAAGTGTAGATGAAAAAATTGTCCATAAAAAGAGTGTCGCGCTTCGACCTTTAGCTGACCGGTCACCTCTGGCTTGTGGCTGTGGTTTCGATCCCTGGTGTGAGCGTATGTGACATGGACATAACAGCGCCTTCTTAACCTCGTGGGTTTCCTCCGGGCACTCCGTTTTCCTCCCATTTTGGAATAAAATTGAAACCATGTGTTAGTCCCAAAATGACCTAGTCTGTGTCGAGTGGACGTTAAACCCCATTGCTCGCTCTCTCTCTCTCTTTATTATTATCTTGGTCGGTGCAGCTACGACGCTAAACCCAATATCTTTTCATTTTAACAATGCTCTACCCTTGAATTAAAACTACTAAACGAGACCCACTGTTACATACACTAAATTCAGACGGAATTCCTATTACAGAAGTTTACCAACACAAGCATTTGTGATTGACTTTTCAGAAAAACTGCAAATGGGACAAACATGTAAACATAATTTTGACTAAAACGAGTAAAATGATTAATTGTCTTAATAGAAATACCTTGAAAACTATATACATGTATACCTCTTTTATCCTTCCACATTTTGACTATTGTGACGTAATATGGAATGGGTGCACAGAAGAACTATAAAACAAATTAGAACACTTGCAACTAGATGCACTCAGAACTATATGCGGGGCTGTAAAGGGTACCAGTCATAGGTTATTATATGAAGAAACGGGATTTATCACTCTGCAAGAGAGGCAAAGGCGTGACAAACTCATCTTAATGTACAAAATTATTAATCATTTAACTCCCCAATACCTCCACAATTTAATTCAATTTTCCAATATTCCTCATAATCTTCGTAATAGCAATATTTTAACTGATTACTTTTGTCGAACAACTTTGTTCTCTAAATCCTTTATACCTTCTACCATAAAAGAATGGAGTAACCTTGATATAAGTATTAAAAATTCGACCTCTATAAATAAATTTAAAACCACAATAACTGATAAAGATAAAAAAAATATACCCCCTTATTTCAACTTTGCCAAACGTAAAAATCAAATATTACATAGTCGGCTTCGTCTCTCATGCAGTGACCTAAATGGGCATAAATTTCTATGGCATATTTCGGACAGCCCCGAGTGTGATTGCGGTCATTCCTTCGAAGATAGAGATCATTTTCTTTTACATTGCTCCTTACATTCTGATGTACGAAATATATATCCATAAATGTTTTACCATCGAATTTTATCAATACACATAATCTGTTATACGGTGTAAGCAGCAGTGATATTTCGTTAACCATTTTTGAAAAGGTCCACATGTTCTTTGACATGAGTAGAAGGTTTTAAGATCTATATCGACCAAAATGCGAACATGAACAACTGCGTAGCCAATGTGTAAATATGTATATATGAAATGTTGTTGATTAAGTACTCATTTTATTGTTTTGTTGTTTACTCAATTATTTTTTTTACATATCCATATTAATTTTTGTATTTAGGAGAGGGGTCATACAGGCTATGTCTGTTCCTCAATCCCTTTCAATTTCTGAATAAAATATTGTTTAAAAAAAAAACTCTTGTCGGGGAGAAAGCAATCAATCAAACAACAGTTTGTGGAAATGTTAAAACATCAAAATTTATCAACTTTATGTGCTAAACAACTTTTTCTTAAAACTTATGACAATTAAAAGACAGGAGCATTTTATTAATAGATTTTGTTATGCAAGGACATAATAATGAAGTTTCGTATTAACGTCCACACAATATGAGTTATAGTTCAGTATACACTAACTAGGTAATATCGAGACTGGGTCGTTGGGTGGCCGAATGGTTAGAGAGTGTACGTAGTAGCATAAGGTCCGTCATTGAGTCAGTGGCGTGGTTTCGCTTTCGCGGTTTTAGGTGACAAGGGCTAGGGTCGCCTGTCCAACCTTCCACTGAAAAGATAAAAAACAAATATAACGAACCGAATGATATTTGTAATAAACTGGAAGGTGATAACAGACGTGGGAATGTACGTACAATAACCCTGGACAGTTTTGGAATCAGTAGGTCTTAAAATAGTTGCCAAGACAAAATTTCATCCGTATCACACCCTTACGGAGTTTGCCCATTTTCAATTTTAAAATGTGAACAAGTTCGAACACAACGTACGCAAACTACTAACTACATCAGTAGGCCCAGTCTATAAGGTGCATTATAAATACACAGTGTATGCAAGAAACAGCAATAACAACACAATATGGCTTTCAAAAAAATAACGACAAATAAATGCCCATAAAATAGGTATACATAAATATCGTGTCATCCCAACCAGTTTTAAAATTAAGGTGTGTGCCTTGTAACACGTTTTCTACGAAACAGACTCATTCAAGTCTCTAAGCATCGATGCATTTCATTGCGCGAGCAATGTGCGTAGTGACGAAAACAAATAGACGTGGTTTGTTTCTTGGAAGTGAATTAAGTCTGCCGTCTGTATAAACTGTAGGTGCCTGTCTATATAAGCTAGATTACTGCCCGTGCCTTATTCCAGTAAAAGATGTCTGGAATATTATCTCTGACGTGTTCACTTATTATCGTATACCTCTGTACGACTGGTAAGTAAAACAGTCAATATGAAACTTTGATTTGTCAACAATATCAGTGTGGTGGTAGAACGTCTTCATAAACCTAGATAGTGAAAGTAGCGGACATATTGAATTTCACTGCTTTTAAATTTTGAAATGTATGAAATAATATTTTCTGCGCCATTCTGACTAATGAAAACGGACAGCGTGGCCGCGACCTACTCGCATTCTTGTTCCGAATTTTTCTAGGGTTCTTTTACATGCATGTTCACGCGCACACAGAACATCGGTTAAGTTCCACCGAACGACTCCATGTTGGTCCTTACAAGGTGAAATCACGCTCGAACGTATCTTGAGGTTCGATCTTAGAACCAGGGGTCTGTTTCACGAAATTAAGTAAGATAAAATCCAAATCTTAATAATTTGATTGTATAATACATGTATTAGATTGATTTAGTGCTTAGCCAGTCAAAATTGAACTATCTATTGAAATTTGAATTTTTGCTTAAAGTGGAAATTTCATATTTTCTAAGAAAGTCAAAACATAATTATTTCTATGTCTTTTGCTCAAAAGGTTGTCAACTCACTATTATACGACCATGGACAATATTTCACAGGCATAGAATTCCCTGACACAGAAAATAATAAGACAATTACTTGAATTACCTCCTTTGTTTTCCCATTCCACTCCATGCAATGGCGATCTTCAAACGTTTGAATTTGAAGTTGAAAATGATATTTTTGCCAATTTCTCAACTGGCAATAATGAATTATAGGATCAATAGGATTATTCTTTAACAAGGTAGGGCTGTTTATAGATACAATCTATTTTAGGGCTTTATTTTAATATATTTTAAAAATATAACTAAAAAATATGAAATTGCAATTTTAAATTAAAATTTCGAGAAACAGGGGTCTGCTTGTTTGCAAGTGAGTAAGTTAGCCACTAAACCAGCGTGATCCCCGAAACTGAAATGAAAATCCGGTTAATTATAACGCCCAAATAAAGGCGGTATTGTGTAAGACTGAGATTACGAACATGACGTCCTTGATATAATACTTCAAATTAATTTAGAAAAAGGAATATATGGAAAATTTCAATACGGACAGAAAAATAAAATGACTATACAGTGGACTCTGTCAAATCCGACATCGTACGGGATCGTTACAATGTGTCGTAATGAAATGTAATGGGGTTTAACGTCCTACTCTTTTGCACCTAACCTGGGCTAATGGAAGACGGGCATACGCCATACAGTGTGCTATGAGGGAAATTTTGCCCGGGCAGCGGCGCTACGGCCTACTCTTATATCGATTTCCAACTGCCAAGGGATCTTTTACGTGCAGTCCAATGTGTGCACGGGACCTCGGTTTTTCGTCCCGTCCGAACGACTAGGCAGCGGTCCTTGTCAGGCCTTCCTATTGCATCACCAGAGCCTTATATATAGAGAGTCTGGCCAACTCGCGTCATGGACGCCATTTTGTTACCCATTCTTACGCATCACGTCATAGAGCCACAGTAGAGCCTTTGACCGATTTATATGTTTTAGATCCGCGCGAATGTATTTTTATCTTCACTCAAGTGTAAGGGTTGACAATAATTTCAATAAATCAATTAATCACAATGTAAATTTTATTTTGACAATATTTTTTTTTTTATCTTTTAACATTAAAAATACGCAATAATAAACCAATATCGTTTTACTACAGATTAAGTCGGGATTTTGGAGACAATGTTGCATTATCCATGACTACATACTGTGACCTGTCTGTTATATAAGAGCGTATCGATTTTAAACACAGCTCATCAACGCCAAAACGGATTTGTAACCGATTTAATAGAACATCATGATCAATAGTATCAAAAGCGACACTTAAATCAAGTAACACTAACACGACAGGTTGTTTATCCAAAATAAAATTATTTATTTTACCAAAATTCTTTTTAAATTAGATGAAATATTTGTGCGTTCTATATAATTATATTCCTTGTCATACGTTTTGATTTTTTTTTAAATTTTAGTTTGCTTTCTTCTGTAGATATTCTTTTAGAATAATGCGTTAGTGTAATTTCTTGGAAAAATATTGAATAGGGGTGAAAAATAAAGCCCAAGTCCTGGAAGAGTCTTGTCGGTGATTCGTGTATATCCGAAAATGGGGGGAATCTCCAAATTCAAAACGTTGGCTTGTTTTGTTATTGATTTGGGTTAAGGATACATTATGGGAGATACGATAAAGAGTTGGCAGTTCTCACTATAATAGTTAAAAACTAGATAGTGTAAATGTAATTTACTGAAAATTTCAGTCAAATTGATCAACTATGAGCCTAATACGAAGCGGGTGAAATTTTCGCCTAGCCTCGGTCATCATTACTCAAATCATTAATATAAACAGCATAGTCTAGATTATCCACGTTTTGATTTAATTATCAATGGTCGTTAATTATAAACAGCATAGGAATTTAATCCAGCCAACATCGAATGCTTGTATCGAGAGTTTATTATGATCTGGATAAGTTAATTAATGTCTAATTGATAATTTAGAAAACATTTCAGACCAAAAGAAAGACTTGTAATTGTAATCTGGATAAGTTAATTAATGTCTCATTGATAATTTAGGAAACATTTCAGACCAAAAGAAAGACTTGTAATTAGCATATTAAGCTCTTGCATAATGCATGTTTAATTTTGTCTGCGTTGTAAATTTATTCATTGTTTGATTGAATTTCTTTTTATATATTTGAGTAGTAGGTTAATTTATTATTGTATTTTAGAGTGATTTCTTAGAAAAATATCGATGTAATATTGTGGTCGCTATTGACAACACAATGCTCTTGCTGTGACGATATAATGACGAAACTAACTCAATCAAGTTTGTAAGTATCGATGCATTTCAATCCGCGAGCAATGTGTATAGTGACGAAAACAAATAGGCGTGAATTAAGTCTGACGTCTGTATAAACTGTAGGTGCCTTATCACAAGTAAAAGATGGCTAGAATATTATCTCTGACGTGTTCACTTATTATCGTATACCTCTGTTTGAATGGTAAGTAAAACAGTCAATATGAAACTTTAAATTGGCAACAATATCAGGGCCCTGTTTCACGAAATTTTAACTTAAGATAAAATCCAATTTTAGTAGATACTTTCAATTTTGATTGGCTAAGCACTAAAATCAATCTAATATTATCCAATCAAATTACTAAAATTGGGATCTTATCTTAGTTAAAATTTCGTGAAATAGGCCCCAGTGTGGTGGTAGAACGTCTTCATAAACCTAGATAGTGAAAGTAGCGGACATATTGAATTTCCCTGCTTTTGAATTTTGATGTTAGTCACTTAAAATGTATGAAACAATAATTTTTGCGCCATTCTGACAAATGAAAACGGACGAAATAGAAAATATCAAAATATAGAGACGCACGTTGACTATCAGTGCCAGGTTGTCTGTTTTAAGCGACAATTTCATATTCTTAAGTTATATCTTTAAAATGTTTTTTAAAAAAGCCTTAACATAGATGATATCTTTAAGTCCTAACTTTTTGTTAAAGAATAATCCTATTAATCCAATAATTAAATATTGCCAGTTGAGAAATTGGCAAAAATATCATTTTCAACTTCAAATTCAAACGTTTGAAGACAGCTATTCTATGGGCGGAGGGGAATAGAAAAACAAACGTGTTATTATATCCGGTGTCAATATATTGTATATTTCGGTCAAATTCCCTTTTTGTAAGCGAAGTTATTAATGTTTGAAGTATTGATAAGAATAGCGTAGTCTCAATGTATATTGCTACAATTTTTACGATAATAATAATAAATATATATATATATATATATATATATATATATATATATATATATCGGGGATCGTGGGCATCTAAACTGTAGTTCGGGTAGAGTCTCTAAACCATGACATGGACTCTAAACCATGATGTATCCTGTAGTTGGGACAGTCTCTAAGCCATGATCTACCAGGTCGTCTCCAAAACATGATGTACCCTGTAGTTGGGATAAACCATAGTTTTGTAAATATGAATTGTAGCCTACGATATGTTAACCCAGAAATGATATAGTTTCTCTTAATTGAATATATTGTTAACGCGCTTTAAATATCTGGCTGCAGTAGACTTGGTGTAGAAAATTCTAGGTACACATTGTTAACCACCCATAGATGTTTTATTTTTAATGACAACAATAGTAAGTACAGGAGGATCGCACTAAACGCAAAACTAAAATCTTAAAGGTAACCCTGCGGACAAGACAGAAAATAGACATTGCAAAAAATAAACAAATCAAATATTTGAAAAAATCATAAATTATTCAGGTCAACATAAAGCATACAATACCGTCTTGTTGCATACCATTTATATAGTTGAATCATATCATAAAAAAATGTCTTATTTCATGTAGTCTTACGTATTTGTCAACATTAAAGTGAACTTGCTCTATTGCTCCATTTTGCTTATTCAGAATTGATTTTTAAATTTATTTAATGCATAGCGCTCTTATCTGGCGATCTTCTATTTTATTTTCTTATGAATTAGGTTATATGGCATACTTTTTGTGTTGTATAATAATAATGATAGTATGTTCAGCTATACTTTTCGTTTTAAAAATATATGTTTTATCTCCAATAGAATCTTTTTCGCAGAAATCTATGACATATCTATCCACACCCTGTATGTCTATACTAACACCAACGGATAGAAATCAAAACAAAACAAAAGTAGATTTTAAAAAGCATAACGGTCGCTAATTGGTTAATCGAATGACTAACGTTAACGGGTCAAATGGCCCGTGCTTGATACCTGACGTCATAGAACGTAAGCTCCCACTATAACTTGTTAGATGTACATGAGTGTAGGCCATCGAAAGTATAATAAAATGAAAAGAAATATAGATCTATATTTTAATTAGATTGGCAGTATATAGGAATTTAATCCAGCCAACATCGAATGCTTGCCTAGACATCGAGAGTTTATTATGATCTGGATAAGTTAATTAATGTCTATTTGATAATTTAGGAAACATTTCAGACCAAAAGAAAGACATGTAATTGGCAGATTTAGCTCTTGCATAATGCATGTTTAATTTTGTCTGCGTTGTAAATTTATTCATTGTTTGATTGAATATTTGGGGGTGGGAGGTATATATTTGAGCAGTAGGTTATTTTATTATTGTATATTTTTTTCTGTACGTATTTCCTAGAAATATGTTAGAGTGATTTCTTAGAAAAATATCGATGGACTATTATGGTCGCTATTGACAACACAATGCTCTTGCTGGGTCTTGTCGGTGATTTAGCGGCAAGGATCGTTCAGCAATGTGACGATATAATGTGTAGCACACGTAGAAAAGCATTTCAATGTGTGAAACAAAATTTTAATGTGTCAAACAAAATTTTAATGTGTTAGAATACATTTCGATATTTCTAGCAAAATTTTAATGTGTTGAAATACATTTGAATATGTCAAACTAAATTTTAATAATTCAGGGGAGGATCCAGGATTTTCAGAAAAGGGGTGGGTGGGTGCTGCACCACTTGGGAGTAGGGGTGACTATTGTTGGTAATTTTCACTATTGCGATAATATTGCTATTGGGTAAACAGCTATTGCAATACTATTACTATTGGGGATTAAATATTGCGATATATTTGGACTATTGCGATAGTTTGATCTGTTTATTTATGGAAGCGTATAGGGGTCAATAGCGCGATAGATACCGCAATATTAAGTTGGTATTATGTCAACATATTGTGATTATTCTGATGATTTTATCTCTGAAAAGTCAATTTTTGCCGAGGTAATTGAGTCAACACGCTATGTTTTATGTCCCCATTTCGTCTTAAATGTACACGTTTGCGATAAGATATTGCTATACGGAAGCTTTGGCGACATATTCCATTTCGCCGTAGCATATGTCGACATATTCGCAAAATATTGTCATGCGCTATGTCGACGTGTGCATCTAAAACAAAATGACGACATGCAAATTAACGAGTTATTCAATTAACTCGGCAAAAATTGCCTTTTCAGAGATAAAATCGTCAGAAAAATCACAATATGTTGACTTATTATCAACTTAATATTGCGGTATCTATCGCGCTATTGACCCCTATACGCTTCCATAGTTTATTAGTTTAGGTTTAAAACACGTTGTCATGTATACATTTATTATAACATTTAATCAAACTAAAATTTTTGAAACGCTAGAAAGTTCCAGGTAATGTTAGATAATATAGTACAAGTAGACTCCCAATAATATAACGGATGCGCATACAACGGACAAACGCTTATACGGACACAACAGTTTGGTGCCGATTTTTGTAATTAAAAATTTCTTGTTTTCAAAGTCTTTTTATAACGGACACTCTATAACGGACAATCGTTTATAACAGACGATTTTCACTGGTCCCTAATCGACAAATCAATGAAAGATTCCATTTTTATAACGGACTCTCGAATAAGCAGAACAAAATAATGATATTGCTGATTATATTATCAGTGACTGGAATACTTTTCCCAGAAAATAACCATACTGATTTTTAGTGTTGTCACAATTACAAAATTCTTGAATCGGGTAATCGCCTCGCCAAAAATCGTATCGGTTGGGCTTTGTAAGACATGCCCGCATTCTGACTTAACCCTACTGCTTTAACTGCTAATTAAAAATACAGTACTGGCAATAGTTTACAATTCACTAGTTCAACATCTCCCGCCCGTAAATCAGTACATAATATTTTAACACGGATATCGGTAGTCATATCGACAAAAAAAAAAAAAAAAAAAAAACGACAGAAGCGACACAAGACAGTGCAGATAAAAACAAAAACAAGATGTGTCTTCTAAACGTGCAGCAAAAGGGTGGGGCGAATAGAAGAGCCTCCTAGCATGAATCTCAGGTACACGGTAACGTCGCATTCTGATTGTGAATTAAATAATAAAGTACATTGGGTTTTTTCTTTATATTATATAAAATTGTATATTATTAATATTAAATTGGTAGTTTAATAACTTGTAAAAAAAGGCATAGCCAACTTTCCTGTCATATGCGGCATGCTTTCAAACTATTGCGATGCATCGATTGTTCAATGTATCGTTACAGCCCTACTTGGGAGTGCGAAGTCCGGCCTGTGATTTTTGAGTGGAAAAATGCCCACAAGGACTAATTTCATACTAGTACTGTAAATTACGATTTCCAAACTAAGCTATTTTTGTTCTCCTTTCCCGCGAGAATATATGAAGCTAAAATTGTTCGCCACCTCAAAATAAAGAGGGGGCGTGCGCCCCCCCCCCCACCTCGGGATCCGCGCCCATAAGTCTGTTATTATCTTTCTCTGTTTTTTTTTTCAATTTGTCGCTTTGTTTGGGGATATCGGTGTCACGTGTAGAGGAATACCCGTCTGGGTCTGAATGTATTTATGCACGAACCTGTCAAATTTCGAACAGCAAGTTAATATCCTTAAAAGAAATATTTAAATTTTGTTCGTACATTATAATTTGGTACACTACATGCATATATATTTTCGAGAAGTAGGGGTCACCATTCTGTATACATATTTTCTAAACATATGTTAGAGTGATTTCTTTGAAAAACATCGACAGAATTATGGTCGCTATTGACAACAGCCTATTTCCTAGCACGTTTACATTAAAATTTGAACCCTATAATTTCATTTCTAAGTAGGGGCCACTATTCCATTCACGCATTTTCTAGAAATATGTTAGGGTGATTTCTTAGAAAAACATCAATAGAATATTGTTGTCGCTAATGACAACAAACCTCTCTTGTCGAGTCTTGTCGGTGATTTAGTATAGGAAGCCAAAGTTAAAAGCGGCATTGATCGTTTAGCAAAATGATAGAGACAGAAATTAGATTTAACGTCCACTCGACACAAACTATGTCATTTTGGGACTCACATATGGTTCAATTTAATTCAATAATTCCTTACGCGTGGGGATCTTTAGCAGTTGGTTAAAAACTGGAGAACCTGAAGAAAACCGACGAGGTTGGACAGGCAATCCTATTCATTTTCACATACACGCGGCGGATAGAAAGTACCGTTGACTCAACGACTGGCCTGTTTAATATGTAAAAGTAAAACTAACTTTAAATGTGTAAAACTAAATTTTAATATGTTAAAATATTAATGTGTGTGTTTTTTGTGGGAGTGGGGTAAAAACGGCAAAGATCGTTCAGTGATATGATGATGAAATATGTTATTAAATGAACTATACATGCAATTTACATTTGATACCCCAATTATTTTCCAAATAACATCAATAGCATGTATATGAATTTCTTAAAGGAGCTAAATCGCTAACATTTGGGACCTAGAAATTGACACAAGTGGGTCGCTGCGCATATTATACTGTAATATGAATCTATATAAACAGATTTACATTCAATGGTTTCCGCTTTTACTCTAATTTCAAATCAGTTATGTTCGGCGAAATAAGCCAGCAGTTTAAATCGAGCGCAGATTCCTAGCGTCCGGATATTCCAGTCTACATACGCTGTTTGATTTGGTGCAATGAGGGTGCCCCACGTGCCAACTGAAAAGTTGTTCTTGACACGTTGATCCTGCACGTTTTAGTTCAATGACTTACTACTGATTTCTAACAGTCTCGCACACTCGTTGAAGCTATAAATAGCAACAGCATGCGGAAATGTTCAAAACAAAAAACACTACTACAGCCGTAAAAAATCTATTGTTGACGATTCTGAATAGCAATAATATTTAACTTTTTGGTTATTACGTCATCTTTAGAAATTACGCTCGTTTTATTTTTTAAATTGCCTTATAATTAGCTGTACCATTAGAAGCTGCATATTTTGGTTAAGTACAAATAATATCTCTGACTCAACGTCCGTATGGAAGAATAATGATCAAAGCAGTAGTTTCATTTTACTTTTACAAGGTTCTTAAAAATATTGTTGAGGCGCCTGATGTTGGTGCTTCTAAATTCAATTTCTTGTTCCATGTTTCGTAAAAAAAAGTAGTCTTGATTATCCCGACCCGTCAATTAGACGTAGAATGATCGGTAGACTAGTTAAGCGAGACTAATTTCAAAACAAGGGCACGTAACCTATCTTTTACTCAAAAGTGTCTGGATGTTATGGACGCCACTCCAAACCATTTTTCAGTATTATTTATGTATGGTTTAATGATCATAGCTTATGAAGTACAGCATGGTCGTTTATTTAGTGACTATAAATGTGTGAAACAGATTTAAGGCTTTCTAAATATATTAGTATTGTGGTGTAATTGTCGAGATATTTGGAGATATTCATTTAGGGTGGGGCACCCTAATGTGTTCAGCCTCGTCCCTAGGGTTGAAACGCATTATGGTACACGATTCGTGTAAACATGGTAAAATGTTTATTGTGTCTTAAATATTGGATATCAGAAGACCATCTTTTTCCGGTAAGATCACAGCATCAATGTTGCTTTAAATTGAAAAATAATTCATGTTTTCAATGTTGAAGATTTTGGATGATATTGAGTTAGGGATTTAGCTACTTTAAAAGATAAAATTCATTTCGACTTTCCGGATTTCTCTTTTTAAATTTAAGTATCTGATAAAAAATGAATCCGATCAAGATATATTATTTCCCCTAATAAATGAATTTCCTCTATAATATATACATGATATATATTTTACTATTACGGCAACCCGAAATTGAATTTTAAAAAAAATATTTTGATTTACGGAATGATATAAACGAAGTGATTGTGATTGGGGATAAGAAGGTCATCAGAAGCTACCAAACTCAACTTGCCAACTAGAAAGTCCAATAAAACATATGGGGATAGAACATTCATCAATCTGACTATATAACGACTTTTCCATAACCTAGTGTCACTCAGCAAATCTCGACAGATTCCGGAACCTACATCTAGTCTCGTCTGTATCGTCGCCTGAAAACCATATTATTCTATCTCCCATTACCTCTGTTTTGAGAAAAAGGAGATCAAATAACATGTTTGACACTGTATATTTGTTTATATTATTGGCCAGCAGTTGTTTATTACTTTACATCACATGCATATGAATTATACCTGAGTTTGGAGCATCAATTTTAGATGAAATAATGAGAAATAAATCTAAAAAACGATTTTTTTTTTGTTTGGAGATAGAACATTTTCCTAAATCTGAAATTGTTTAAACTGAAATCCAAAATGTTCTATGTCCATTCTATATGCATATGAACATGCACAGAAAATGTAATTGGTAATTATTTTATCCAATTATGTGTGTTTAAAAAGGGGAGGGGGCTAATGTGTGCACCATAGACCATAAGGTCTGCCATTTACTCAACTAGCATGATTTCAAACCCAACCTTGACTAGTACGTGTGTTTTCGGAATAAAATGGTATCATGTTTTTTCTTTCTCTCTCAATTAGAGACCGTCTCTCGCTCTCCCTCTCTCATAGTTGCCATGAAAATCTTCTTGACCGGTTCAGCTTTATAATAATAACAACAGACTAGACCTGCAAGCAGCACCGAACCGACTTTCAGGAATAGGACAGGAAGTGTGTCATACAATAGCCGATCCATAGATCTACCATACGACACTGTAGTTGTTTTGATTTAGATTTGTAAAACTAATATTTGCTTGCGAAAAGACCAGTTAAAATTCTAAAATCTGGAAAAATACGTCACTTCCGGTGCCGAAAGAAATTTCTCTCGGTAACAAATAAGTTGAGAATTCTCAACATGGAACATACAAACTTATACATATCGGCCAATAAATAATTAACCTATAGCCCATTAACTGAAATTAAAAAGGTAAAAAACTTAAAAAGTGATCCTGAGAAAATTGGTTATTTCTCGACAAGGGAATATGCTAGAACCAATTTTTTGGCATCAATATGATTGTATTGATCCAATCGAAATGGTCATTAGTTAGAATCAAACATTATAACGTTAAACGAATAATAAATATAACTCACTTTAAAAAAAGGGCTAAAAATACGTTTTTTGCAAAAATGACATTACTTCTGGTGATAATGAAAATGTTAAATCAATGAAATCATCAATAGCATAAGGCATCACATGGTTAATATTTTATGTAAATTGAATAATAATTGTTACTTTTAAAGACCAAAAACTTTAAAAAATGACTTGCAAAAGATCACCTATTTCTCCGAAACTGACCAAGTTAGAAACCATTTTGTTATGTCTGTATGATCGTATGGATTCATGCTATTCATAGATAGCAAAAATAGTTTTAAAAATATTATAAATAAAACTCATTTGAATAAAAAAAATTGTTTTTTAGGTTAAAATACAGTTTTTGTCCAAATGACGTCATTTTCGGTCACAGTCTCAATGTAAAATTTGCTTAACCTAGTCCAAATTGGCAATAGGCATCAAATGGAAAATCGGATGATTATTGACAGTAAGTGATATGCACCTACGCCCATACATTTGCGATGCGGCTATCGGTTTATTCTAACAGGAAAACTTGACGTGGAAGATCTCGCGGCAACCTAGTGTGCCGTTGCACACTGATTGATTTAGAATTACTGATCTAGGATCTAGAGAGTTATTATGGTCTGGATATGTCAATAAATGTCTAATTAATAATTTATATTTCATTTGAGACCCAAAGAAAAACCTGCAATATGCAGATTGAGCTTTTGTATAACGCCCCTTTAAATTAATATCTTATCTTCAACTCAGGACATATCCAAATTAAAAATTTTATTTTACCAAAATTCTTTTAAATTGGATGAAATATTTGTGTGTTCTAAATAATTATATTCCTTGTCATACGTTTTGATTTCTTTTTTAAATTTTAGTTTGCTTTCTTCTGTAGATATTCTTTTGGAATAGTGCGTTAGTGTAATTTCTTGGAAAAATATTGAATAGAGATGAAAAAATAAAGCCCTGGAGTCTTGTCGGTGATTCGTGTAGATCGGAAAATGGGGGAAATCTCCAAATTCAAAACGTTGGTTTGTTTTGTTATTGATTTGGGTTACGGATACATTATGGGAGATAAGGTAAAGAGTTGGCAGTTCTCACTACAATAGTTAAAAACTAGATAGCGTAAATGTAATTTGCTGAAAATTTCAGTGAAATTGATCCACTATGAGCCTAATACGAAGCGGGTGAATTTTTCCCATAGCCTCGATCATCATTACTAAAATCATTTATATAAACAGCATAGTCTCGATTATCCATGTTTTAAATTTAATATCAATGGTCGTTAATTATAAACAGCATAGGAATTTAATCCAGCCAACATCGAAGGTTTGCCTAGACATCGAGAGTTTATTATGACCTGGATAAGTTCTAATCGATAATTTAGAAAAACATTTCACACCAAAAGAAAGACATGTAATTGGCAGATTTAGCTCTTGCATAATGCATGTTTAATTTTGTCTGCGTTGTAAATTTATTCATTGTTTGATTGAATATTTGGGTTTTTTTATATGTTTGAGCAGTAGGTTATTTTTTATTGTATTTTAGAGGGATTTCTTAGAAAAATATCGATTGAATATTATGGTCGCTATTGACAACACAATGCTCTTGCTTGGTCTTGTCGGTGATTTAGCGGCAAGGATCGTTCAGCAATGTGACGATATAATGTGTAGTAAGACATTTTAATGTGATGAAATACATTTTAATATGTCAAACTAAATTTTAATAATTCAGGGGCGGGTCTAGGATTTTCAGAAAGCAGGGGGGACGTGCTGCACCCACTTGGGAGTTTTCTTGAAGCAGCATCCTCAGAGAAAATATCGAAGATATTAATTGCTGCTTTGTTGAATTCTTCAACTCCTTCATTGTATTTCTGATTTATTCGTCCTTTTCTAGCTTGTATCAAATTTGTGAACTCTGAATACAGTTCTAGCATTCTATTCTTGATGTGGTTAGTTCTTATCGTATATACATTACAAAAGATCCAGTGTTCCTGGCGCAGTTCTGCTAGAATTTATGCAGCATTGTCTTCTGACCTTTGCTCTTGCCCAGCACGATTAGGTCGCATCATATTTTCCACTATAACAGTTTTTTTTGTAGGAAGAACCCGATTTGGACAACTGGGTTTTTCAATGTACAGTCTAGATCCTAGCTGCTTCTGTGCTGCGGGGCATGTTGCAGTCGGCTTCCTACGTTATTTAGTCGCAGTCTGTAAATACACGAGTAAAACATTTCATCAGACCTGGCATTACCGTTGGTCAGATGAATCAGTTATAGATCCATATGTTATTACCACAGCCTTGGATGTTCCTGTTCTATTTCTGACCATATATTCTTAATCAGCACCTTCGAAAACCTGTTTATGCCAGTCAAAAGCCTTTAATAGATTGCATGATAAGCCACTATTTGGCGTAATTCAAGCTCAAAATTGAAAAAAAAATCTGCAAATAGGGTTAAATTAGGGGGTAAAATTGCAGAGGGCATGTACAGGGGGAGGGGGTAATATGATCGGGAACAACATTTCTTTTTTTATTATTGTTTTTTACTATATTTTCCATATTTAAATGTCCATAAATTAGGAATACAACAATATCATGTCATCCCAACCAGTTTTAAAATTAAGGTGTGTGCCTTGTAACACGCTTTCTACGAAACTAACTTATTCAAGTTTCTAAGTATCGATGCAATTCAATCCGCGATCAATGTGTGTACTGACGAAAACAAATAGACGTGGTTTGATTCTGGGAAGTGAATTAAAGCGGAAATTTCATATTTTCTAAGAAAGTCAAAACATAATTATTTCTATGTCTTTTGCTCAAAAGTTTGTCAACTCACTATTATACAATCATGGGCAAAATTTTGGGGGCATTAAAATAGGTGACACAGGTTGATTGAGGAAATAGTTACTCAATTACCTCCCTTGTTTTCCCATTCCTCTCCATGGACGGCCATCTTCAAACGTTTGAATTTGAAGTTGAAAATGATATTTTTGCCAATTTCTCAACTGGCAATAGTGAATTATAGGATCAATAGGATTATTCTTTAACAAGGTAGGACTGTTTATAGGTTCAATCTATTTTAGGGCTTTATTTTAATACATTTTAAAAATATAACTTAAAAAAATGCTATTGCAACTTTAAGTCTGACGTCTGTATAAACTGTAGGTGCCTGTCTATATAAGCTAAATTACTGCCCGTGCCTTATTCCAGTAAAAGATGGCTAGAATTGTATCTCTGACGTGTTCACTTATTATCGTATACCTCTGTACGACTGGTAAGTAAAACAGTCAATATGAAACTTTGATTTGTCAACAATATCAGTGTGGTGGTAGAACGTCTTCATAAACCTAGATAGTGAAAGTAGCGGACATATTGAGTTTCACTGCTTTTGAATTTTGAAATGTATGAAATAATAAAAATAAACACACTATATGGATATACTACTTCTGAATTTTATTGACATGCTACGTTTCAATACACATACATGTATCTTTATCAAGCAAATAATGATTAGTTAACAAAAATGTGGTGCAATATATAGATGGACATTTTGGAAGCCATTTAATAATAATAATAATAATAATGGACATTTATAGAGCGCCAACATCCAGCTAGATTAGCTGCTCTGGTGCGCTGTTACAATAAATAATAATAATAATAATAAAACTGCTCTGGTGCGCTGTTACAATAATAATAATAAAAGTTTAATGATCGCACCGGGGAACCACGAAAGCTTTGTTAAACAAATGAGTTTTTAGTTTCTTTTTGAACAAGTTTATGTTGTCTACACTTTTCAGTTCAAGTGGAAGCTGATTCCATAGTGTTGGGGCAGCCGCTTTGAAGCTTCGGAGACCAAGAGTACTTTTGACTTTTGGTACAACTAATAGGTTCTGGTTCTCTGAGCGAAGGCTTCTGGTCGGTTGGTATTTAGCAGATAAAACAATAACAACTTAATTAACCAAGATGAAAGATGTAATAATATAGACAACTAGTAGAAACCATTAATGCAGATAACACCAATTAATTAAACAGATCAAAGATAACAAGTAGAAACCGTTTATAGAAGATAAACCACAATTAACAAGATTTAATATAAAAATAACAATGAGAAACCAATTAGCAGGAAAAATAAGAAAGTAAAAAACAAGTTTGGGAGGGGGGGGGGAGATACATGAACTACACAGTGATTAAGGATTAAGTAAATCTACCCATAGATTAGGGAGGAAATGTCCTGTGTCTCTGTTTAATTTGGGCTTATGTTTTTGAATTTCTAGGGCTTCTCTGAGAACTCTGTTTTTTCACACTGTCAAGTTCCTGGCTAGAATTTCCGTGTTTTCCCATTTAATTTCATGCCGCGGGTTGTTGTAATTATGTTCGGCAATTGCTGATTTATTGTATTCTTGCTTTCTTACTGCTGTATGGTGTTCTTTAATTCGTACTGAAATTGGTCTGGATGTTTCTCCGATGTATACGTCATCACACTCACATTTTATTTTATATATGACACCCTTTGGGTCGTTTCTTCAGTGGTTTTATTCTGCCATTTGCGTTTAACATGGTTTTCAGTGTAGTTCCACTGCTAAACACTACATCTGCACTTATTTGCTCTTTTAAAATTCTTTTGATTTGGTAGCTGACTGGTCCTATTACATCTTTCATCTTGGTTAATTAAGTTGTTCTTGTTTTATCTGCTAAATGGCTTCTATTTCTATATGTCTTGAAGGATTATGTATGAAATAATATTTTCTTCGCCATTCTGACTAATGAAAACGGACAGCGTGGCCGCGACCTACACGCATTCTTGTTTCGAATTTTTCTAGGGTTCTTTTGCATGCACGTTCATGCGCACACGCAACATCGGTTAAGTTCCACCGAACTACTCCATGTTGGTCCTTTCAAGGTGAAATCACGCTCGAACGTATCTTGAGATTCGATCTTAGAACCAGGGGTCTGTTTCACGAAATTAAGTAAGATAAAATCCAAATCTTAATAACTTGATTGCAAAATACATCTATTGGTTTGATTAGTGCTTAGCCAGTCAAAATTGAACTATCTATTGAAATTTGAATTTTTGCTTAAATTGGAAATTTCATATTTTCTAAAAAAAAGTCAAAACATAATTATTTCTATGTCTTTTGCTCAAAAGGTTGTCAACTCACTATTATACGATCATGGGCAATATTTCTCAGGCATAGAATTCCCTGACACAGAAAATAATAAGACAATTACTTGAATTACCTCCCTTGTTTTCCCATTCCCCTCCATGCAATGGCGATCTTCCAAACGTTTGAATTTGAAGTTGAAAATGATATTTTTGCCAATTTCTCAACTGGCAATAGTGAATTATAGGATCAATAGGATTATTCTTTAACAAAGGGCTGTTTATAGATACAATCTGTTTTAGGGCTTTATTTTAATATATTTTAAAAATATGGCTAAAAAATATGAAATTGCCGTTTTAAATTAAGATTCCGAGAAACTGGTTTTTGCTTGTTTGCAAGTAAGTAACTTCCGTATTTTCGAACAGTGCCTAAAATAATCTGTGATTAGGTCTAATCAGTAACTAACTAGTTAGAGATTAGTGGTTGACTAAGTTTGATATTCTCAAAAGTCAGATTAGCTAATCTTTGACTATAAATTTTTTTAATCAACGATTAAAATTCAAAGTTTAAATCAGTGATTATTTATAATCAGTGATTAAAAGGGCTTTTATCATTGATAAAGGGGGCCCAATTACAGGAAGTAGATTAGAAAGGTACATGTTTTAGAACAGTTTTTCCCATCCTAGTCTGTGAAATTATTTCTAGGGTCCGCAAATGCAACGTCAAAGGGGTTCATATGGGTTGGCGGGAAAAAATAAAATATGTGAAGAAAATAGTCAAGTAAAATAGAGTTCGGATATGTTTAGTTTTCGAAATTAAATGAAATGCAGGTTACTATTGAGCTCCAGTTGAACTAAGGGAGACGGACGTACGCCATACAGTGTGCTGTGAGGGCAATTTTGTCTGGGCAGCGGCGCTACGGCCTAATGTTATACTAAATTCTAACTGCCAAGGGTTATTTTACCTGCGCCCCAATACTTCGGCAAACGACTCGACCTTGTCCATTGCAAGGCCCTTCCTCCTGCACCCCGGTGGCTCACTTTCAATAATCGAAATAATGAATTTCTGTTGCTAATATCAAAGTCACATTTGTTCTCCTGATGCAACATAAGCGCAGGAAAAAATAATTTTATGTCCCCTTTTTTTCTATTAAAATCCAAAATTATCACTATTTGTCTATTTGAATAAACTTTCTATATCTGTATTCTTTATTTATTTATCAGCTTTTAATACTACACTTTCCCAAATTTTAGTTGGATTTTGGTGTGTGTGTGTGTGTGGGGGGGTGTATATGGGCCATTTTGGAGAGATTACAATGTAATTATTATTTTTAACAAAGTTTTACGAGTTGTTTGACCTATCGAGACACACGAAATATGCATTGTTTTTTGGTTTTTTTTTATATAAAACTGTTGAACTGGGTGCCAAACATAAAATGTCATTTAGCAACATTAATTATCAAATTTCAAAAAACAAGACTCTTTCTTTCGCTTCTTAAATCTCTTTCAATTGGGTTGGTTTCGAATCCCCGGTTGTACGTGGCAAGGAGTACCGTCGCCTGTCCAATCTCGTTGGCTTTCTCCAGGCACTCCTGATCCCTCCCACTGCTAAAGACCTCTACGCGCAAGCTAATTATTGAAATGAAATTAAACCATATGTTAGTCCCAAAATGACAGAGTTTTATCGAGTGGATGTTAAACTCGATTTCTCTCTCTCTCACCCTCTCTTAAATATCTTACATCGGAAACATTGCTTTAACAGCTGAAACTAAGAATGTAATAAATTCTTTTTTATTGACAAAAATAAAGCCTTTGTGGACATGCACAGTGTTTAAGGCCAGGATACGAGGGGTTCTAGTGATTGCTGATCTTGACTACTAGAGTTATTGCCCTTGATCACTTTGCAAAATCTTGTGGACGCTCAAAGGGCTAACGTTAATATCTGATTGATTTTAGATTTATACACAGTTTTTAGGGACATAATATGACGAATACTATTGATTTTCAAGGATTTCTGATAATTACTGCCCTTGATCACTTTTGAAAATCTCGTGGATGCCCTGGAGAATACAGTTGGTATCCTATTGACTTCAGATTTTTACGCAATGTTTAAGGTCAAGAGATGAGGAAGCCTGTTGATTTCCAACGATTTATGATAATTACCTACAGAGTTATGACCCTTGATTACTCTGAAAAATTTTGTGGATGCTCTAGAGGCTGAAGTTAATATCTGATTGACTTTAATTTCATACACAGCGTGTAAAGTTGTGAGAGAAAGAAGGCTATTGTTCTCAAGCGATAGGTGAAAGTTACTGCTAGTGTTAGTGTCCTTGATCACTTTGAAAAATCTTGTGGACCTTCTGGGGGCTAAAGTTGATATATGATTGACTTTAGATTTATATACAGTGTTTATGGTCATGGGATGAAGAATCCTATTGATATCCAACGATTTCCGATAATTACTGCCAGCGTTATGGCCCTTGATCACTTTGAAATATCTTGTCTAAGGTCTTCAGATGAGGAAGCCTATTTATTTCCAACGATTTCCGATAATTACTGCCAGTGTTATGGCCCTTGATTTGAAATTTATACACAGTTTTTAACTTCATGAGAGGAGGATGTCTATTATGTTTTGTATAGTAACTGTTCGTTGAGGGCAAACAAATTCTACTGATTCCTGATAATTACTAAATGGGTTGTTACTCGTACTCAGATTTTAGATTTGTAAATGTTTTCATTTCTGACCAAAAAACAAATGTAACAACACTTGTTGACTGAGTGGACGACTTAGCTGCTGTGCCAAAATATTGATTTGCTCCGTTGTTAGCAATTCCTTTTGTTAAAAGGTTCTTTGACACTTCTAAAAAAATATTTGTATTTTGTAGTTCATTCATTTTGACTAAAGTGCACATACATATTTATATGTTTTATATTATAGAGAAAGTTTAATATTTAATTTATAAAAAAAAACCTTTTCAACAGAATTTACTGTGAATGTGATTTGGTTACTTTCATGGCAAAATATAAGTGAAATGTGCCTCAATTCAATGCAAAATAACCATTTCTATAATATTCAATACATTGTAATTGCATATCCATGCAATTAATCCTTCCTTAAACTAACCCCCTGGGATGACTAAATATTGAGGTGATTTAGTCAATGATTAAGTACAAGTCAACGTTCGAGAATACCACATTTTATGGTATTCTCGAACAATGATTAACTCAATGATTAGGCTAATCAAAGTTTATAAAAATCTTAGCTTAAAATTTAATCAGCTTTTCAGAATATGGCTGGTCAGAAAATCATTGATTAAATCTATGATTAGCACTAAACCACTTTCGAAAATACGGGCCACTAAACCAGCCTGACCCCTGAAACTTAAATGAAAACCACGTTAATTATAACGCCCAAATAAAGGCAGTGTGAAGTTAGCTCAATTTTCATTTTTCGATATTGGTGAATATCGAAAAACGAGACATTTATTTTTCGATATTGGTGAATATCGAAAAACGAGCTATTTATTTTTCGATATTCGCGAATTTTGAAAAACGATCTAAATGTTTTTCGATATTCAAACTTGAATTTCAAAAAATTAGACTTGATGGATGTATATCTACATAATATGTCTCCAAAACACATTTGATTAAATCAGTGACCTAAAATGAACTAAAGATATCATAAATGAGGATGCCTGAGCAGTGGATTCACATAGAAACTGTTCTTTCTCGTTATTTTTTTTATATTGGCGAATCTCGAAAAACGAGCTACACGTTTTTCAGTATTCAAACTTGAATATCAAAAAAGCCGATTTGATGGATGTATATCTGCAGAATGTCTCCAAAAACACATTTTATTAAATACGTTTTCTAAAAGGAACTAAAGATGTCACGAATAAGGATCAATTCTGTAAAACGAACTAAAGATATTATAAAAGAGAATGCCTGAGCAGTGGATTCGTATAAAAACTGCTCTTCTTTCTCTTTGTTTTTTGATATTGGCGAATCTTGAAAAACGAACTACTTGTTTTTCGACATTTAAACTTGAATCTCACAAAAGCAGATTTGATGGATGTATATCTACAAAATGCCTCCAAAACATGTTTGATTAAATTAGTGATCTAAAACCATCTAAAGATATCATAATTGAGGATGCCCGAGCAGTGGATTCACATACATGTAGAAACTGCTCTTTCGCCTTGTTTTTTGATATTGGCGAATCTCGAAAAACGAACTACTTGTTTTTCGACATTCAAACTTGAATCTCACAAAAGCAGATTTGATGGATTATATCTGCAGAATGTCTCCAAAACTCATTTGACTAAATCAGTTTTGTAAAACGAACTAGTAGATTCACATAAAAACTGTTCTTTCTGGTTGGTTTTTTTTGATATTACTACACATTATATCGTCACATTGCTGCCGCTAAATCACCGACAAGACCAAGCAAGAGCATTGTGTTGTTAATAGCGTCCATAATATTCTCTACAATGCTATTTTTAAAAGTGTTATTACAATACAGACATATTCTTTTATCTCTTTCAACATTTTGCCACCACCCTGTTTCAATTGCTAGTTTGTGACAGCAACATCTAAATCTTGCAATAATGTTTCTATGAGTTTTACTTAGTGTGCTTAAATAACGTTCACAGTACAGGCTTAACTTATAGTTTTTATAGAGGCAAAGTTTTTCACAGCTTTGTAAGTTTTCATGCCATGACTGATATCAGGTATCATTGATCGAGTCTCTGTTTTAAAGTTTTCAGAAATATAGTTAAATCTGTTACACCTTGTGAAATCCAAGCATAGCTAAGGCCTAAATTATCTAAACAAGATTTGACATGTGATGCCCATGTTTGTCTACCAGAGCAATGTAATTTGTAGAGCATGTCATAACAGGCCTTGGGATATCTATCTAAAGTCATAAAGCTTATCTTAAGTCAATATTTGATCATATTATATTTATGTAAAACATGTATAGGATTTCTCCCAAGTTCGCCATAGACAGTTTAGGTACTGAATTAAGTGACAAGAGTCTTCTACAAAACTTTAAGTCGACAGCTTCTATGCAGTGCTATGTTTCATATCCCCATACTTCTGACCCATATGTTAGGACAGGTATTACCATTCTATCAAAGAGAAATAATGAATTTAGTATACTGAGTTTTTGATTTACACAAAAGGCATACAACATGTTCATGGCCATCTCTCTTTTTTGAGTTAAATGGTTACAACATTTGCTCCAAGAAAGTTTTGGGGTAAAGAATACACCAAGATATTTTTTAGCAGACATTGACTCGATTACCTCCCCTTGATAGAACCATTTCTCATAATGCTTTATAATGCCACCTCTTCTAAAAACAATAACTTTGGTCTTAGATAAATTAATTTTCATGTCATATTTTATACAGAATTCACTAATACAATTTATTTCTTTTTGCGATCTCCCCACGTTGTCTGACACAGAAGCTATATCATCTGCATAACATAGCGCTGAGATGTTTTCCACAGATTCATTTACATAGGTTCCAACACAGTTATTCAGATTTAACATTTCTAGTAACTCGTTCAGAAATAAAGTAAAAAATATTGGGCTTATCATGCAGCCCTGTCTTGTTCCCATGCTACAATTAAAAGTAACTTATCAGTTTGGACACATGATTCAAGATGAGAATACATGGAGGTTATCACACGGAAAAATCTGCCCTTCATACCATTTTTTATCAGAATATAGCGTAGATGACAATGTAAAATACAATCGTAAGCTTTCGAAAAATCAACATATAAGCTATAGAAGCGACCTTTTTTTACGTGTGAGGTATTTTTGAACCAGAGCATGTAAGCAAAAGATATTATCAGATGTACTATTGATTATCCTTTTCTATAACCTGACTGTTCTTCATATATCCCCGGCTTCACACATATTTGCGCCTATTGGATCGTAACTTCCTGAATTATGGCCCCTGAGTGTCCGTAAAATGGCCCTTTTTAGCTTGTGGTCCCTCTGGAGGTCAAAAGTATTAACAGATTTTGATAACCGTTTGATTATATCACCGTTATATGGTAATGAAGAATGAGGTTGAATTTCGTGAAAATCGGACCAAAATTGACAGGCAAAATGGCCACCGTTTGTACGCGTATTTTGATGAAACTTGAAATACATGTTTATAACCTAAAGATCTTGGTCCCGTTGCATATTTGGGCATATTGGATCGTAATTTCCTGAATTATGGCCCCTGATTGTACGAAAATCGCCAATTTTTAACGGATTTAAAATAATGTTTGATTATATCACTGTTTCGCCGTAATGTAGGGTGAGTTTGAATTTCGTGAAAATCGGACCAAAACTGATGGACAAAATGGCCGCCGCTTGTACGCGAATGCTATAAGAATGTGGTATATCAAGGTTGTAGACCCTATAGAGGTCACAATTTTTATCTGATTTTGATGAAATTTTAAATCCATGTATATAATCTAAAGATCTTGGTTCCTTTCGATTTTTGCGCATATCGAATTGTAACTTCCTGAATTAGGCCCCCGATTGTACTAAAAATCGCCTTTTTAGCATGTGGTTCCTCTGGAGGTCACAACTATTATCCGATTTTATAAAACGTTTGATTATATCACCGTTTCACTGTAATCAAGGTTGAGGTCGAATTTCGTAAAAATCGGATTAAAACTGCCGGACAAAATGGCTGCCGCTAATACGCGAATAGTGTAAAAATATGATATATCAAGGTTGTGGACCCTGTAGAGGTCACAATTTTAATCCGATTTTGATGAAATTTGTTATGTAAGTTTATAACCCAAAGATCGCGGTTTCTTTCGTGCACATTGGACCATAACTTCCTGAATTATGGCCCCCTGATTGTACCA
Source organism: Patella ulyssiponensis (assembly GCA_963678685.1). Taxonomy (NCBI): domain Eukaryota; kingdom Metazoa; phylum Mollusca; class Gastropoda; family Patellidae; genus Patella; species Patella ulyssiponensis. Next base: position 52,409,829 of record OY783232.1, on the reverse strand, counting down.
AAAATCATGTTTTTTAACTTGTGGACCCTTTGGGGGTCACTATTTTATTCCAAATTAAAAAACCGTTTGACTATATCTCCGTTACACATTAATGATGGTTGAGTGTGAATTTCTTGAAAATCGATAATTGAACAGCTAAATCCATAATATTAAATGTTTCGTATACTTAACGTTAACATGGGGCAAAACTTTATAAAAACCAAACGAATTCTAATGATTTTCTGATTATTACTTGTTGACTGCCCGGACGATTTAGCTGCTGTGTGGGCGTATGTTTCGTTGCCTGACAACCTATTTTAACTATTGTAGTGAGAACTGCCAACTCGTTATCTAATCTCCCATAATGTATCTTTAATTAAAGAGTATTACCATCAATTCTTAAATATTTAGCAATGTTGTAAAGCGTGTTGAGATAGTATTTGTATATTGTAATGCGTTATATAAGAATAAATTGTTATTATTATTATTATACATGTACTTGTCTAGATATGTCAAAAGCTGTCTGAATAAGGCCCCTCCTACTTGTTTGCATAATGCCCCACCTATTTATGTTTATAACCTAAAGATCTTGGTTCCATTGCATATTTGGGCATACTGGATCGTAACTTCCTGAATTATGGCCCCTGATTGTACGAAAATCGCCAATTATTAACGGATTTAAAATAATGTTTGATTATATCACTGTTTCGTCGTAATGTAGGGTGAGTTTGAATTTCGTGAAAATCGGACCAAAACTGATGGACATAATGGCCGCCGCTTGTACGCGAATGCTATGGTATATCAAGGTTGTAGACCCTATAAGGGTCACAATTTTATCTGATTTTGATGAAACTTTAAATGCATGTTTATAATCCAAAGATCTTGGTTCTGAATTATGGCCCCTGATTGGAGGAAAATCATGTTTTTTAACTTGTGGACCCTATGGAGGTCACGATTTTATTCCGAATTAAAAAACCGTTTGACTATATCCCCGTTACACATTAATGATGGTTGAGTGTGAATTTCTTGAATTTCTATTTCTTGAAAATCGATAATTGAACAGCTAAATCCATAATATTAAATGTTTCGTATACTTAACGTTAACATGGGGCAGAACTTTATAAAAACCTAACGAATTCTAATGTTTTTCTGATAATTACTTGTTGACTGCCCGGACGATTTAGCTGCTGTGTGGGCGTATGTTTCGTTCCTGACAACCTATTTTTGTCCCCCGCCTTTCGAAGAAAGCAGGGGACTATTAAAATGGGTTCGTCCGTCTGTCTGTCCATCTGTCTGTCCGTCTGTCTGTCCGTCTGTCTGTCTGTCCGTCTGTCCGTCTGTCTGTCCGTCACACTTTTTGGGACACAATAACTCTCTTCCTAATTGAGCTAGAATGTTCAAACTTGGTGTATGTGTTTATTAGGTCAATGCCTTGATGGAGTTCGAAGATCAGCATTTTCCGCTTAGGGTAAGCAGAGATAAGCAATTTGATTGGTTGATGCTTTGGGACACGATAACTCTCTTCCTAATTGGGCTAGAATGTTCAAACTTGGTGTATGTGTTTATTAGGTCAATGCCTTGATGGAGTTCGAAGATGAGCATTTTCCGCTTAGGGTAAGCAGAGATAAGCAATTTGATTGGTTGATGCTTTGGGACACGATAACTTTTAATTGAGCTAGAATGTTCAAACTTGGTGTATGTGTTTATTAGGTCAATGCCTTGATGGAGTTCGAAGATGAGCATTTTCCGCTTAGGGTAAGCAGAGATAAGCAATTTGATTGGTTGATACTTTGGGACACGATAACTCTCTTCCTAATTGAGCTAGAATGTTCAAACTTGGTGTATGTGTTTATTAGGTCAATGCCTTGATTGAGTTCGAAGATGAGCATTTTCCGCTTAGGGTAAGCAGAGATAAGCAATTTGATTGGTTGATTCTTTGGGACACGATAACTTTAGTTCTAATTAAGTGAGATTGATGAAACTTGGTGCATAGTTTCATTATAGTAATACCTTGACTAAGTTCGATAATGAGCATTTTCTGCTCAGGGTAAGCAGAGCGATACGCAATTTGATTGGTCGAGACTTTGGAACACAATAACTCTCCTTCTAATTGAGTTAAAATGTTCAAACTTGGTGTATATGCTTATTAGGTCAATGCCTTGATGGAGTTCGAACATGAGCATTTTCCGCTTAGGGTAAGTAGAGATAAGCAATTTGATTGGTTGATGCTTTGGGACACGATAACTTTAGTTCTAATTAAGTGAGAGTGATGAAACTTGGTGTTTAGTTTCGTTACAGTAATACCTTGACTAAGTTCGATATTGAGCATTTTCTGCTCAGAGTAAGCAGAGCGATACGCAATTTGATTGGTCGAGACTTTGGAACACAATAACTCTCCTTCTAATTGAGTTAAAATGTTCAAACTTGGTGTATATGCTTATTAGGTCAATGCCTTGATCGAGTTCGAAGATGAGCATTTTCCGCTTAGGGTAGGCAGAGATAAGCAATTTGATTGGTTGATGCTTGGGACACGTTAACTTTAGTTCTAATTAAGTGAGAGTGATGAAACTTGGTGTATAGTTTCATTACAGTAATACCTTGACTAAGATCGATAATGAGCATTTTAAGCTCAGGGTAAGCAGAGCGATAAGCAATTTGATTTGCCAAGACTTTGGAACACAATAACTCTCCTATGAATTGAGTTAAAATGTTCAAAATTGGTGTGTATGCTTATTAGGTCAATGCCTTGATGGAGTTCGAAGATGAGCATTTTCTTCTTACGGTAGGCAGAGATAAGCAATTTTTGGATGACACTTCGTGTTCAGTTTGATTGCTCGATACGTTTGAAAAAAATAAATGTGCGATTAATTAATATGTGTCATCTATTTATTTTGGGATTTCAGCGGGGGACATCAGCCTCACTGTTGGCTTGTAACTTTTGTAGTGAGAACTGCCAACTCGTAATCTAATCTCCCATAATGTATCTTTAATTAAAGAATATTACCATCAATTCTTAAATATTTAGCAATGTTGTAAAGCGTGTTGAGATAGTATTTGTATATTGTAATGCGTTATATAAGAATAAATTGTTATTAAGCTTTCATATTACATATGAAAGCTTATTGTTTCTGTTAAGATTATTATTATTTTTTTTGTGTGTGTATTTTCTGCAAATCGGATTTCTCAGAATCTAACCATGGGATCTTTCTGAAACTTTGACCTACCCCCCCAAAAATGGGAATGCGAACGTTGTTTAAATATATTTTCAAAACGTTTTACGAATCCGAAATCACCGAATTTTACGAACGAAAAAACTGACAATGCATAGTCGTAACTTTGTTATTTTTTGACCGATTTTACGAATTCTTTTTTCTTTGAATAACTTGAAACAAATCATTTTCATCTGCAGTTTCACATTTTCGATTTCGAACCGGAAGTTTAGACCAATTTGACAACTTCTTTAATAGTTGTACGATTTTCATGAAATTTAGTATTTAAGTAGATCTTACCGATGTGACTTCAAAATTATAATTAGAAATTTTCTAAATTATCTCCCCTTGATGAAATTAAGGATCAAATTTTAAAAAAAAAAATCGTCGAAATATAGGTCAGAATCACCTAAAAAAAATTTCTTTACTAGACAAGGATTTACTAATTCGTACACAAAATATGGAGTTTGTCGATCGAACCGGAAGTGCCACCATCTTTAAACGTGAAAAATCAATAAGGCTTTTTTGCTATTTTACTTACAGACTCGAGAGTTATATTTTCGGAATCCTTGAAGGAATCCCTAAAAATCTATTTGATCAGAATTTTGATTTCGGTCACGTGATGGTTACCATTTTGAATTGAAAATGAAAAATAGAAGCAATTTGAAGGGCCGGGAATTTGGAACACAATAACTCTCCTTCTAATTAAGCTAGAATGTTCAAACTTGGTGTAGACGTTCACTAGGTCAATGTCATGATGAGTTCAAAGATGAACATTTTTTGCCTAGGGTAAGCAGAGATAAGCATGCTGATTTGTTGATTCTTTAGGGCACGATAACTTCGGTTATAATGAAGGGAGGGTGGTGAAACTCTTGTCAATCGAGAGTCTAATAGCTAGTCTGTTGTGTGAAATCATTGTATCGTTATTTTTAAATATCGGGGATACAGAAAAATGAGATCGAAAATCCAAAAAGTCGTATTTTTACGATTTGGAGCATTTTTAAAGGTCCTTTTCTCTTAACCCTAATAACTCCTCGGTCACGTGCGCATGGCGGAGTACGCACATGGCTGACTTGATGAAAAGGGGATGTTTTCTGTTTCAATTAGATAATTTTGGCATGAAATGCAGAAACCCGCGTATAGTTATTCAAATTTCAAAAAGGCTTGGCCACTAATTATTGTCAGTTTTCGTTTGTTTGCTTTCGTTCCAATTCCAGCGATGATCGAGTGGTTGGACCGTTGTTGGGACTAGGCCTCTAGGCCTCGGGCAAGTAAGGCTAAATCACTTATGATAATTCAGATTTCTATCTCTACCCTTTGGTAAAAAAAAATAATAGGCCTACACATGTATATTATAAATGCCAAACGAAAGCGTGTGTGACTATCCTTCTGTGTTTTACATGTACACTATTTAATCAAAGTGTGTTATTTAATTTTTATACGCCCACATTTTCATGTGGACGTATATTGTCGTCGCCCCTGTTAGTCCGTCCGTCCGTCCACTATTGTTTGTGAACAGTCTACAGGTCACAATTTTTATCCGATTTCAATGAAACTTAACATATAGGTTTATCACCCTAAGATCTCGGTTCCTTTCGATATTGGCATGTATCGGACTGTAACTTCATGGGTTATGGCCCCTGATTGTACGAAAAATCACGTTTTTTAGCTTGTGAACAGTGTAGAGGTCACAATTTTGAACCGATTTGGATGAAACTTGAAATGCATGTTTATAACCCAAAGATCTTGGTTCCTTTCGATATTTGCGCCAATTAAATCGTAACTTCCTGAATTATGGCCCCTGACTGTCCGAAAAATCGCCTTTTTTAGCTTGTGGTCCCTCTGGAGGTCAAAATTGTTATCCGATTTAAAAAAAACGTTTGATTATATCACCGTTCCATGGTTATGAAGGTTGAGTTCGAATTTCGTGAAAATCGGACCAAAATTGACGGACAAAATGGCCGCCATTTGTACGCGAATAGTGTGAAAATATGTTATATCAAGGTTGTGAACAGTGTAGAGGTCACAATTTGGAACCGATTGATTTGGATGAAACTTGAAATGCATGTTTATAACCCAAAGTTCTTGGTTCCTTTCGATATTTGCGCCAATCGGATCGTAACTTCCTGAATTATGGCCCCTGATTGTCCGAAAAACCGTCCTTTTTAGCTTGTGGTTCCTCTGGAGGTCAAAATTGTTATCCGATTTAAAAAACCGTTTGATTATATCACCGTTCCATGGTTATGAAGGTTGAATTCGAATTTTGTGAAAATCGGACCAAAATTGACGTACAAAATGGCCGCCATTTGTACGCGAATAGTGTGAAAATATCTTATATCAAGGTTGTGGACCTTATAGAGGTCGCAATTTTGTACCGATTTTGATGAAACTTGACATGTATGTTTATAACCCAAAGATCTTGGTTCCTTTCGATATTTGCGCCCATCGGATCGTAACTTCCTGAATTATGGCCCCTGATTGTCCGAAAAATTGCCCTTTTTAGCTTGTGGTCCCTCTGGAGGTCAAAATTGTTATCCGATTTAAAAAAAACGTTTGATTATATCACTGTTCCATGGTTATGAAGGGTGAGTTCGAATTTCGTCAAAATCGGACCAAAATTGACGGACAAAATGGCCGCCGTTTGTACGCGAATAGTGTGAAAATATGTTATATCAAGGTTGTGGACCTTATAGAGGTCACAATTTTGAACCAATTTTGATGAAACTTGACATGTATGTTTATAACCCAAAGATCTTGGTTCATTCGATATTTGCGCCCATCGGATCGTAACTTCCTGAATTATGGCCCCTGATTGTCCAAAAAATCGCCCTTTTTAGCTTGTGGTCCCTCTGGAGGTCAAAATTGTTATCCGATTTAAAAAAAAAAAACGTTTGATTATATCACCATTCCATGGTTATGAAGGTTGAGTATGAATTTTGTGAAAATCGGACCAAAATTGACTGACAAAATGGCCGCCGTTTGTACGCGAATAGTGTGAAAATATGTTATATAAAGGTTATGGACCTTATAGAGGTCACAATTTTGAACCGATTTTGATGAAACTTGACATGCATGTTTATAACCCAAAGATCTTGGTTCCTTTCGATATTTGCGCCCATTGGATCATAACTTCCTGAATTATGTCCCCGGATTGTCCAAAAAATCGCTTTTGTTCGCTTTTGGTCCCTCTGGAGGTCAAAATTATTATCCAATTTAAAAAAACGTTTGACTATATCACCGTTACATGGTAATGAAGAGAGAGTTTGAATTACGTGAAAATCGGACTAGAATTGACGGACAAAATGGCCGCCATTTGTACACGAATAGTGTGAAAATATGTTATATCAAGGTTGTGGACCCTATAGAGGTCACAATTTTGAATCGATTTTTTAGCTTGTGAACAGTGTAGGGGTCACAATTTTGAACCGATTTGGATGAAACTTGAAATGCATGTTTATAACCCAAAGATCTTGGTTCCTTTCGATATTTGCGCCCATCGGGTCATTACTTCCTGAATTATGTCCCCTGATTGTACGAAAAATCACCCTTTTTAGCTTGTGGTGCCTCTGGAGGTCACAATTATTATCTGATTTAAAAAAAAAAACGTTTGATTATAAAAACAAAACAAATTCTAATGATTTTCTGATAATTCCTTAATATGCGATAACTCTTGTTGACTGCCCGGACGATTTGGCTGTTGTGTGGGCGTATGTTTCGTTGCCTGGCAACCTATTTTTTTCCTAGGCCTTCAACCTCAGTTGAAGATACTGCACATGGACATGGTAGGCTTATGATAGTCTTAGGCCTTATGGTACTGATACAAGCATGGATTGGGATGTGCACTCCAATGTGTACACGGCGGGGGGGATCGAACACCCGACCTCCTGGCTAGCAGGCCAACGACTTAGCCACATAGTCTGGACACCCATCGTACATTTCATCCGTCAAATCAAAGCATTTCATTGCATTAGACCAATAATTAATTATTCTTAATTTAAAACTTTATTTTAATATTAGTCTGGCATTATTAAATCCTAATTTTATTGGTCTTATTTAAAATTAAACTTTCATTTAACTATGAACAACCCATAACGCGTCTCTTTAAAACAAATAAATACTCTAAAACAGTAGCTCAACCTTTTGACCTAAACTCATTAATTTACGATTTTGTTGTAAGCCACTTGTTATTCTCCCTATATGCCATATAGCACGTGTCTGATTTCAAAGGGGGGGGGGGTAGCTGAATGGTTAGCACGCGCGCCTGTCATTGAGTTAACTAGCGTGTTTTCGAATGCCCGGTTGTTGTGACAAGGAGTAAGGTCGCCTGTCCAACCTGCCATTTTTAGTTCTTTCCCGCCATTTTCATTTCATTTTCTCATCCGTCTCATTACAGTAATACAAGTTTCAGTTATTTCCCTTTAGTTTTCAGATTATTGTTATGCCTGGGTTCAATGTTTCATACTATATTTAGACTTGTAACTTCGCGAGTTTTTGACCAATTTTGATATTTTTTTCTTCTTATCCTTTTATTTAGGATACTTGATACAATCAATGACACATGACGTTGAATATGAAAGCTTTCATATCTGCATGGGACAGTAGCAGATCTTGTTATTTTTTTTTTGTGTGTTTTATCCACAAATCGGATTTCTCAGAATCTAACTATAGGATCTTTCTGAAACTTTTACCTACCCCCCCCCCCCAAAAAAAAAAATGGGTGGTGGCTGTTGATTAAATATATTTTCAAAACGTTTTACGTATCCGAAATCACCGAATTTTACGAACAAATGCATTTGACCTACAATGCTGTAACTTTGTGACTATTTGACCTATTTTACTAAATCTTTTTTCTGTCAATACCTTGAGACAATTACTTGAAATCTGCAGTTTCAGATTTTCGAATTTCGAAAATTCGTCGCTGTGATTTCGAACCAGAAGTTTAGACCAATTTGACAACTTCTTTAATAGTTGTACGATTTTCATGAAATTTAGTATATAAGTAGATCTTACAAATGTAATTTCAAAAATGTAATTAGAAATTTTCTAAATTATCTCCCCTTGACGAAATTAAGGATCAAATTTTTCAAAAAAATCAAAGAAATATAGGTCAGAATGACCTAATTTTTTTTTCGATACTAGACAAGTAATGACTGATTCGTACACAAAAAATGGAGTTTGTGGATCGAACCGGAAGTGCCAACATCTTTAAAAGTGAAAAATCAATAAGGCTTTTTTGCAATTTTACTTACAGACTCGGGAGTTATATTTTCGGAATCCTTGAAAGAATGCCTAAAGATCTGTCGGATCAGAATTTTGATTTCGGTCACGTGATGGTCACCATTTTGAATTGAAAATGAAAAATAGAAGCAATTTGAAGGGCCGGGACTTTGGAACACAATAACTCTCCTTCGAATTAAGCTAGAATGTTCAAACTTGGTGTATACGTTCACTAGGTAAGTGTCATGATTGAGTTCAAAGATGAGCATTTTCTGCATAGGGTAAGCAGAGATAAGCATGCTGATTTGTTGATTCTTCAGGGCACGATAACTTCGGTTATAATGAAGGGAGGGCGGTGAAACTCTTGTCAATAGAGAGTCTAATAGCTAGCCTGTTGTGTGAAATCATTGTATCTTTTTTTTTAAATATCAGGGGTAGCACAAAAAAAGAGATCGAAAATCCAAAAAGTCGTATTTTTACGATTTGGAGCATTTTTAAAGGCCTTTTTCTCTTAAAGTCAACATAATATTTTTGGGGAACTTCTTCTTCAAAGAGTCTTATCGATAGTATTTTATATGAAACCATCGATCAACAGTCCAAAATTTCAGGAGTAGAAGAATAAAAGGATCGGAAATTGAAAACGGCACCCTTTCATTGTTAAGCAAAACATGCAGTGTGGGTGGCTACAATCTTCACATTTAGTCATCGTATAGAGCTTATACAACAGTATCGAATTCCAACTGCTAAGGGATCTTTTACGTGCACTCCACTGTGTACACGGGGGTGGGGGGCACGCCAGAAAATTGAGATGAACTTTCTTGGCCAATGCAGGGATCGAACACCCGACCTCTTGGCTAGCAGGCCAACGCCTTAGCCACTTAGTGTGGACACCCATCGTACATTTCATCCGTCAAATCAAAACATTGCATTGCCATCAGACTAATAATTAATTATTCTTAATTTAAAACTTTATTTTAATATTATTAAATCCTTATTTTATTGGTAGACGTTCGTCTTATTTAAAATTAAACTTTCATTTAACTATGAACAACCCTTAACTTCTCTCTTTAAAACAATTAAATACTCTAAAACAGTAGCTCAACCTTTGGACCTAAGCTCATTAATTTACCATTTTGTATGTGAGTGACTTGTTATGGCCCTTGATCCCTTCAAAAAATCTTATGGACGCTCTAGAGACCAAAGTTAATATCCGATTGACTTTAAATTTATACACATTGTTTAAGGTCATAAGACGAAGAAGCCTATTGATTTTCATCGATTTCCGATAATTAGTGCCAGAGTTATGGCCCTTGATCACTTCAAAATATCTTGTGGACGCTCTAGAGGCCAAAGTTAATATCCGATTGACTTTAAATTTATACACTCTGATCCGATGTAAATAAATCCTATATTCAAGACGCTGATATCCGTTACTAGAATAGTGTTAGAATCCATCCTCTTTTTCTATAGGCGTATTAATATTGCTATCTCATAATGATTTTCTTCATGGAATGCAAAAATATATTTGTTGACTAAAGTCTCCAGGACAATGACTTTGGATAAACGATTTATGTACGTATTATTTTAAAACGGAACACAGAAGATTCATCAGAATATTTTGACGAGCTTTATATTTTCCCCGGCGGAAAGAACCCAAACCACCACGGGTGCGCTTCCGGTGTTGAGTGGTACCCCTCTCATTGGTGCAGGGCGAGGACCTAAACACATTAGCGTGCATGTAAAAGATGCCCTGGCTGTTGGAATTCAATATAAGATAACGCTGCTGCCCGGGCATAATTGTCCTCATGGCACACTGTATGGCGTATGTATGCCCTTCATTTGACTAGTTGAAATAGTAAAGTAGGACGTTAAACCCCATTTTATTTCTTTCACCTTTATTGGAAAGCAAAAACTGACTTTTGTCGGTCTTCCTTTGGGCCTCAGATGTCATAGAAATTATAACTTAGATCTTAATTTAAACAACAAGCCAAAAATCAACTCTGTATATACCCACGGGTGGCTTGGATTAGACTCGGATTTAAACAGGATTTCCTTGATTGATTTAATCACAATGCGAATGGCGTCGTGGTCGGAGATTCTTCGTGACGTTGACGTCCTAATACTTCCGAAAATTAGCAGCTTATCACTCTGCCTTCCCTATATAATACACACTGTCGTCATTATACGCGATTGTCTGCGATATCACCTCGGTGGAAGCGGACGTTAAATAAAGCTATTTCACACATTTTATACGCGCTTCTGTCACTTGCGTTTCAGTAAAATTATGGAAATTGATAAACATCGCAGTTAACATCACCCCAGTTGAATTGCAACCTCATCGGATCACTGTTTTCTATTCGTTTGCTTAGGGAGTCACTGTGACTGAGGCCTGCCTGAAGTAAAAAAGAGTACACGCAGGCAACGCAAGAAGTCGGCTGTTTATTTTAATTTATTTACAATACTGCCTCGTTGATTTGGTTCATTCCTTTCAAACTTTAACTCCTGTCGCAGACTTTCTCTTCGTATCTACATAATTCTAATTTGTAGTAAATAATAAATGTAATACGAATTGAATTGCAGTCCCGTCTCAAACCGAATACGCTAACAGTACCAGTCATTGTAAACATTACTTGATAATCGAGACTATGTAGGTGGAGTTAACGCCTGTCAATCAACGATCGGCCAGAATCGAAAAAGGCTGTCGATGCCATTTCTAGTAAAAATTATAGTGGTATCAACTTTGTTCAGAATAAAGTAATTTATAATGTGACTGAAATTTTCAATATATTCGTGTTTCATCTTATATTTTTGAACTGTTATAGCAAGAATGGCTAACTCCTTATAAAAATCTCCCATAATGTAACTTTATTTCTTTTATTTTTAGGGATAGAGTGTAAACAGTGTGCTCGTACTAATATATTAGTAACAGAAACTAAATTCTGTTTATTTGGCTGCTGTAATGGTTTATTAGACTTAACAACCGGGTTTGATAACAAAGATATCTGCTGTGCTCCCTCGTAAGTAGCAATTTTAAATATCCAGTGTACTTAAGACAACTCTTGTATATTCTATGTATCGGGTGAGGGGGGGCGTATTGCGTTTACGGGTACAGATACTCACTCAAACAAAATGAAATGGGTTTAACGTCCTACTCTTTTGCACCTAACCTGGGCTATTGAAATACGGGCCTACGCCATACAGTGTGCTATGAGGGAAATTTTGCCCGGGCAGCGGCGCTACGGCCTACTCTTATATCGAATTCCAACTGCCAAGGGATATTTTACGTGCACTCCAATTTGTACACGGGACCACGGTTTTTCGTCCCATCCGAACGACTAGGCAGCTGTCCTTGTCAGGCCCTCCTTCTGCATCACTGACAAGGAGAAATCACGCCGGAAAATTGAGATGAACTTTCTCGGCCAATGCAGGGATCGAACACCCGACCTCCAGGCTAGCGAACTCAAACATATTAGAAAGGAAAATTTAGTGGGCCAAATCTGAGGAGGTTTTCAGAATTACAAGGGAGGTTTGGGTTGGTGTACGTGATTCATTAACGGAAAAGTCTTATGAAATTTTCACATGTTCAGAAGTTTTTCCTGTATCGAATTACCTTTTAGAAATATTCTCAGATATACTGTAAAATGGCCCTTCGATTTTTCAATCCTTCAATATTGACCCCCCTCCCCCCATACATTTGAGTACCACTCGGGAACGTCTGTATTCGCGGGCCCTCCACTGCTACGTTATATATCGAGCTATATATTTGTCTATTCTGTTGCCCTGTTTATTTCACTGTATCTAGAATGTAGGCCACGGAACACTACATTTCTTTTTTAAATATAGGCCTATATCGAACGACGATCTGTCGGTCCGCAATTGGTTATGCCCTCGTGACTGGTTGTTTCGGAATTTGTCCACATGGTTTAGTTCATGATCTGTAGGGGAGTTGGGATGGCCTAGTGGTCTAGAGTGCCGCGCTTCGACCTCTGGCTGGCCGGTCACCTCTGGCTTGCGGCTGTGGTTACGGGCCCTGGTGTGAGCGTATGTGACATGGAGATAGGGGCGCCTTCTCAACCTCGTGGGCACTCCGGTTTCCTCCCACTGCTAAAGACCCCTACGCGCAGGCGAATTATTGAAATAAAATGGAACCATATGTTAGTCCCAAAATGACCTAGTTTGTGTCGAGTGGACGTTAAGCCCCAGTTCTCTCTCTCTCTCTCTCTCTCTCTCTCTCTCTCTCTCTCTCTCATGATACCGACTGATTCTCAAAGAATTGTAACAGTATCTGTGAAACCTACTGCCCTTTAACCCCACCGGTTTTCACTATCTGGTGAAAATACAGATCTATATTTCGTTTCTTTTTTATACTTTTGATGGCCTACGCAGGCCCGTAGCTAGCCCAAAAGTGTTTAGGGGGGCGGGGCAAATGTTTCTGGGGGTGCCGATGTACCTACAATTGACGGTCCACGGCGAACGGTACCGTGGAAGGCCCCTCCCCCTACCCAAGAGAAAATTTGACGACCTCAAACGCGTTTTTTTTTATATATATTTTAGTCCCCGAATACAGTAGGTGGTCTGATATAGCCTAACTTAGGTGACTGAGTCGAATTCCAATTAATCTTTTATATTTCACAAAGACGGGGGCCGTCGGGAGCAAATTTTGACTGCCGCAAACGTGTTTTCCTGCTATTCCAGTCCGTGAATGCAGCAACTTAAATGTGGTTCAAAATAGTCTACCTTAGGTGGCGTGCCATACTCCTCGCAGTGTTTCGTTTAATTATAGCTGATCACACTTAACACTGCTGCAACGCTTTAAGCGGAGCTCGAAATTGGACCAAATATTTTTATATAACATTACGTCATGGCTCACCATTTTATTATACCCAATTAACCAGTGCATAGCAAAATGTTGCAGAGAAAAGTAATTGCGTGCTAAACGTGGCTATCGAAAGGGATACAATACCTCAATTCACTGTCCAAAGTTTTAGGGAAGACCTAAGATTAAACGAAGGGCTGTCATGTTGCTGGCCAGAGCAAGAATTCTTGGGCCATTGATTCAGGAATATAGTAGCTTACCTGTATCCTAAACAACCGCCGCATATATGTGTTTTTTTTTTTTTGTTTTTGTTTTGTTTTTGTTTTGCTATTCTTACCCAACAGTAAAGTTACTACCAATTTTTCAATCGTTTTGCAACCGAATCCCACTCTATTCCGATCTGAATTCCAACCATCCGATCGTACTGTTGCAGCTGTATTCACAAATAATAATCGATACCCGAAAAATGTGCCACAAAGTAGAGTGGCTCCAGACAAAATGTTTTAATCGATATAGTCAATTTAGTACAAATTTGTGGTATTCAATTTAAAAAAAAAGGTAAAATTAGTGTTTTATTACATTTCGGGCTCTTTATTTTGCCAACTAGATGAAATAATATTGTTTTTGTTTTCACTTTACCCGTCTGCCTGAAAAGTCAGATTGCCTATGGCGCATTCCTCCAGGACATTTTGGAAAATAGGGTTTACACCTGAAAAAGACGGAAAATTGAAGCTGAATGTGCGATACTGTGATATTCGGATATGAACATTATAAACGTTTGGAGGAAGGAATACGACTTTTGAAGATTATCACGGCATTTTGGACGCCCAATTGATTCGTGGGTGCCTAACTAAGTGGATTAGCATTATATTATGGGCGTCAATGATCTCGGATGAGGCACCCCACAAATCATGCCGTTTTGAGCGCCCCATTGATCAAGTCGTGGGCGCCGAGCTAATCTGATTCGGCATTATTCACTATGTGCGACCACACATTATAAGGCGCCTCACCAATTATGTCATCCCCGAGATAATGCGCTCCACGAATCAAGCGGTTTTCGGCGCCAAATTCATTCCTTGGCGCCTAACTAATTTCACTAGAATTATAAAATGGGCGCCCATTGTCTCGTCATTCTGGGCGCCTTCCTGGATCGGGCACCCCACAAATCATGCCGTTTTGTGCACCCAATTCTTTCGTGGGCGCCTAACTAATCTCAATAGCATTATATTATGGGCGCACATGATCTGTTTGAATTTTGAAGAATATCAAGCCGTTTTCGGAACCCAATTCGGGCATTATGGGCGCCCTTCCGGAATGAGGCACCCACAAATCATGCCTTTTGAATTTAGAAAATTATCACGCCGTTTTGGGCGCCCAAATTTCTCTGCATTATCGGCGCCCCTCTAGGATGAAGTATCCCACAAAACACACCGTTTTGGGCGCCCCATTGATAAAGTCGTGGGCGCCTAACCATATGGAAGACCAAACAGCTCTTTATTCAGTGTTCGTAGTTCTTGGTTCTAATTCAGATTCCTTAATTCTTACTTCTTCAATTGTTGTCGTATTTCGACAATGCAAGGATCGAACACCCGACCTCCAGGCTAGCGAACCAGCGCCTTACCCAATTAGCCACCGTGATTCCCGCGACGCTAGTGAAACGATCCCTTGTCAGTTGGAATTCGATATAATAGTAGGCCGTAGTGCAGCTGCCCGGGCAAAATGTCTCTTATAGCACACTGTATGGCGTATGTTCGTCTTCATTAGCCCAGTTTAGGAGCAGAACAGTGGATGTTAAAGCCCATTTCATTTCATTTCTCTAGTGAAACGGCTAATCGGACCGGGCCTTCGATAACGAAAATAAATTGAAAGTAGTTTATTTTCAGAAATTAGGCTTTGTCTGATAGAGACATAATTCTTTGTTCAAAGAGAGGGAGAAATGGAGTTTAACAATCACTCGACACAACTAGGTCATTTTGGGACTAACACATGGTTCAATTTTATTTCGCGTAGGGGTCTTTAGCAGTGGGAGGAAACCGGACGCCCTGGAGAAATCCCACGGGATTGGACAGGCGTCCCTACTCCTCGACACGTACACCGAAACCACGCCGGTTGACTCAATGACAGACTTTATGGTATAGCGCTTACGTGCTATTCATTAGACCATCCAAACCCCCTCCTTTGCTGAAACGAAAGAATGTTTTACTTCTAAATTATGTTTTCATGAATGTTCTTGGGAATACATTCATACAGATTTTCCAGCGTTATTTCCCCTTCTCAGTGATGCAGGACCAATGGCCTAACAAGGACAGCTGTGTAGTCGTTCGGATGGAACGAAAACCTGAGGCCCCGTGTACACATTGGTGTGCACGTAACATATTCCTTGAGAGTTGGAATTCCATATAAGAGTAGGCCGTAGTGTCGCTGTCCTGGCAAAATCTCCCTCATAGCACACTGTATAGCCTATTCCGTCTTCATCGGCCCAGTTCGGAGCAGAATAGTTTTAGGACGTTAAACTCCGTTTCCCGTCATTTCATTTATTAAGTGAGGGGATTTGGCGGGAATTTAAATCTTTAAAAAAGGTTGCCAGGCAACGAAACATACGCCCACAAAGCAGCTAAATCGTCCGGGCAGTCAACAAGAGTTGTCGCATATATTATGTAATTATCAGAAAATCATTAGAATTTGACATTTCAAATTTCATCAAAATCGGATTAAAATTGTGACCTCTACCTGGTCTACAACCTTGATATACCATATTTTTACGCTATTCGCGTAAAATTGGCGGCCATTTTGTTCAGCAATTTTGGTCTGATGTTCATGAAATTCAAACCGAAAATTCATTACAGTGTAACGGTGATATAATCAAATATTTTTTTTAAATCAGGTAATAATTGTGACCTCCAGACGGACCACAAGATAATAAAGACGTTTTTTCGTATAATCAAAGGCCATAATTCAGGAAATTACAATCCGACATGTGCAAATATCGAAAGGAACCAAGATCTTCAGGTTATAATCACGTATTTCAAGTTTCATTAAAATTGTGACCTCTATAGGGTCCACAACCTTGATATACCATATTTTTACACCTTTCGCGTACAAACGGCGGCCATTTTGTTTGTCAATTTTGGTCCGATTTTCACGAAATTCAAACTTAACCTAGATTAACCTGTAACACTGATATAATCAAACGTTTTTTTTTTATATTTACATAACTTGCAAAAAGAAAAACAATTGACTGGCACTAACAAATGAGGGGTGGGGAGCGTATTTAACATTAAGATTCCGACCATAACACGAAATACAAGATATAGGGTTGCACACCATTAAGAAGGTCCAAATACATTTTGACAATTGTAAAATATTTTCTGACAAATATATACAATTTCTTACATATACATAATTTAGAAGAGATAAAGTCCTCTTTCATTGACCAACGACATATGTCTACTTTCAATTTATTTTACTTAAAGGGACAATAACATTCTTGCTGGCTTGGTAGCTCCAGAAAATAAATAATACCCTTATTCTAAGTACTAGATGCTTAAATGTCCTACCTGTTGTGTAAATTATCCATTACAACCTATTTTATTTGTCCAGAGGGTTTGAAAATATTTTAAAATCCAAGTCACATTTGAAAAGGTTTACGTTAGACTTTTCAAATCAATTGGTTGAATTTTTCCAATTTTTTAAATTAGGTGTGTTAAGATGAAATTTATATCATCATTTAATTGGAATATTCTAAAATAAGACGATTTGTTGACCAGAATGAAGATTGGGACATATTTTTCAGTTACAACAAGAGTGTTATTGGGGCTTTAATGCTAGATCATATTAACCAATATATTTATATATAGAAACATAACACGCACGTGATTCCATTAAAGTCACGGTCATTGTACGATTTTACTTGTTGTATGCTTGCTCGATTCTTCATAATTGTATGGTGACTATTGTAAAATTCGGTAATATTATACTGTATTGTGAGTATTTTGATTCACAATCATTATATTTGCGATTGCGTTTATACTTTCTAGCATTGTGTGATAATACGAGTCATAACAGCGATCGTAGGTGGGTCACGCCATTGTGATTCATTGTTGATTGTTCACTTTGACTCTATCGCCGGTGTTTGAAAATCTTTAGAAGTTGAACTGTGTTTGCTTGTTGAAAGAGAATACTGACAGTAATATTCTTTCTATATATATAATCCACCTTCACGGAATAGCTAACTTTTTGTTGGTTCCATTTCCCGCGTGAATACAATTTAAAGGGACGCCATTACTGTTGTTTGGGTGACAGCTAGCATTTTTGTTGGTTCACGGTCCAAGTTGAAGTGTTTTCCTTTTATAAATACATTTATTTATATAGTAATAAATACATTTGTAATAGTTTGTTCGACTTTATTTAAAATATGGCAATTTCCTTTTATAAATACAGTTATTTATATAGTAATAAATACATTTGTAATAGTTTGTTCGACTTTATTTAAAATATGGCAATTTATTTACAGTCTGCAAATATTGACCAGTTGATGTCATTACATTCAATTGGTGAAGGCAGGGCAAACAGGATAACAGCTATCAGACAACAACATGGACAGGTTACGATGGACCATCTCGTAGAGGTTACTGGACTTCCTGCAATTCAGTGACAGGGCGTGTTGGATTCTTGCATCATAACCTTTGAATCTCCAAGTGACAAATAATTACTCTCGTCTTTTGAGGGGGAGAGGGGGGGGGGGTCAAAAGAATTGAAAACATGATAGACCCGAAAATTGAAAATAGTTTTATTAAATTTCAGGATGCAATACGACAGATGGCCAATGATCTGCGTAGGGAGTTCCGGGCCTATTGTCATCCACCATCGCCTTCTTCCTCGCAGGGTTTGGGAGCTGTTGGTGGTGTGGGGGTTCAAGCTACTGCAGCTCCCTTGCCGTCTTCATCCAATCCCTTCATAACAGATCCTGTAATGGAAAATATTTTGAATGCAATGCCGACAGATGGTAGATATGGTTCCATTAAGAAAACAGATGTCCGCTCCAAATCGAAAATCCCTCAAGTTAAGCTCAGAGAATCAATATTGAAAATAGAGCTCTCGTTGGAGGATAGACCTACATTGCATGATGATAGGCCTACCTTAACATTAGATCAAGGTCCACTTAGTGGTCATTCCTTCAGACGTCAATCATCTCGACAAGGTGTGACAGCTTCTAAAAGCCATGTGTCCAAGAATCGATATTCTCCGGACTGTTCATCTTCTGGCTCTGATTCTGAAATAGAACAAGAGAAGCAGCCTCGTCACCGTGGGAAAAACCCTATTCCTCCTAAAATATTCATGTTCTCGGGTGGCGATAAGACTTCTTTGGAATCATTCTATGTCCAATTTGAGCGTTTGTGCCATCATTACTATTGGTCTGGCAGCAACATGTTCGATTATATGTTAAGCTGTCTTCAAGGAAGTGCCCTTGATTATGCAAACCGTCTTGGTATCTGGAAATACCGGACTCTGGCCAATGAAACGAGGCGTAGGTTTCCCAATCGTGAGGCCCCTGTAACTTCCCATAGGGAGCTTCAGTCCATTAGTCAGTATACCTCCTCAAGACTTGGAAAGGATATAAAATTAAAAGGTATAAATTCAGGTATAATGTACGGTAAATTGCTTTCTGACATTCCCGTCCGTATTGATGATAACCCTTTCTACATGACAGCCTGTGTAGCCCCTGTAATTGATATTGTTCAACATACAGCCTTCTTGATGCCTGCCTCTTTGGTATCTGGTACCACTGGACATGTTAGTATTCTTAATGACTCGAGTGTTTGTGTTAAGATCAAACATGGTGAAGCCATTGAAGAAGTAATAAGCCAGTTTAATGAGGAATTTCAGATGCGGTCCTGCAGAATGTCTTCAGAAACTATGTTACCACCGAAAGTTCCAGATCATCTTCGGGACTGGTACAGACGATTTGTAGTCCACTTGCCTGGAAATTATATTGATTTAGCCCGCCTGTTGTTCGAATATTCTGGTTATCCATGCGACGACAGATGGCTTGGGTTGGGCTCGGATTTAAACAGGATATCGTTGATTGATTTAATCACAATGGCGTCGTGGGCGGTTATTCTTCCGGAAATAAGCAGCTCATCACGCTGCCTTCTCTACTGTCGTTATTATACGCGCTTCTGTCACTTGCGTTTCAGTAAAATTATGGAAATTGATAAACATCGCAGCTAACATCATCCCAGTTAAATTGCAACCCCATCGGATCACTGTTTTCTATTCGTCTGCTTAGGGAGTCACTTAGGCCTGCCTGAAGTACAAAAGAGTACACGCAGGCAACGTAAGAAGTCGGCTATTTATTATAATTTATTTACAATACTGCCTCGTTGATTTAGTCCATTCTTTTCAAACTTTCGTGTCGCAAACTTTCTCTTCTTATCTATAGATTAAAAGTCTTAATTCTAATTTGTAGTAAATAATAAATGTAATGTAATACGAATTGAATTGCAGTCCCGTCTCAAACCGAATACGCTAACAGTACCAGTCATTGTAAACATTACTTGATAATCGAGACTATGTAGGCAGAATTAACGCGTCCTTGACGCCGATTGAGGAAGTCCACTCTTCCCCAATGGGCAAAGGGCGCCGAAATTTTCCAGGGGGAAGATTTCGGGTTTTTTTTATAATCCAAATAGCTTTATTTATCGTCGGATTACCGGTAGGTATAATACATGTTTTGTTGATGTTGTACTACAAGCCTATCCCATTTTCATCACTCTCGAATGCTCAGAATATAACATTAGAAAAAAAAGACCACCATTTCGTTGTCCGCGTGATCGACATCCATTACACTGTAACGTCCAAAACATTTTACGTCATCTTCATGGTTACAGTGCATGGTGGTCTGGACAGTTTCTACTCAACACGAACTGTAATCCTCTTAATTGATAAGCAATGGTTGATTTCTGCATAAAAGAGATTGGAATTTAAACTAACATATGATTAATTACTGAAATCTATACCTGGAGAATTCATCGTTCATTTATTTAGCCTTTACTTAAGTCTAGATAAGCCCACACTGTAGTACTACGGCTACTTCTAGGACTTCTTGTTTTGTTGTATTTGTGATCGTAAACTAATACCACAGTGTTTAAGGTATAAGAACTTTATTGTCAAGCTAACAAGTTTACAGGTCCCTTGTTCTCAACAGATAATGGCTGCTAGAATATCTGGGTGAGTTTCTAACGAATCTCGCTCTACCCCCTATTTTATATCCCCCAGTTCCTGCAGGCTCAAGATTAACTTTGAACCTAAATTCCATTCCAAATATGGAATAAAGCCTTACAATTCTCACCACTACAATCAGGCGGTACTCCTTATATGGTCTTCCAACCATAGGTTAAATAACAAGAAGAACTTGACGAATATTTTGACAGTAATTAGGATTTTACCAAAACGCTTTTAATTCGGTGCACGTGAATTTGACTTTATAAAAATAGTTGTTTTTTGACAATTTTCACAAAGACACAATATGGTCTTAAAGACCATATTCTTACATACCTTCCCTCACTAAAAACATGTTCTTACCATAGTAAAAACATGTAATAATAAAAAAATATAGGTCTTAAGGGGAGTAAGCGAAACGGGAGAACAAGGAAACCTTAGCAAAGAAACATAGGATTTCATGCACAAAATTATTTCCATATGATAAAATTTCACTTTTAAAAACTAAGTCAAATTCAAAAAGTTTTTTATTCTTGAAGTGTCCTAAACGCGCTAACAATTCACACTACTACACAAGTATAGTAAAACACGGCACAACTGCTGTTAAACTTTCATCGGTTGGCATCCTTTAAGTCCAATTCACATTCCAGAAACAAACCATCATTCCTTTATCAAATGATATGAAATAAAGTCCTGCTACACCACACATTGTATAATATGTGACCTAATGAAGTTGACCTCCATAGTTTGTTTGATAATATACACTCAGTCTACACGAGTAGGGTCACATATTTGACTTCTGGTTACCACAAAAGGTGAAAAGTTACACCATGTTTAATTGTTAATGACAGTTTGATAGACCATACAGCTACCGAACAATGTGTACTGGAACTGAAACACTCTGGATATATATGTCTATATAGATACAAGTATAATATGGATATATTATATAAGCGCAATAGGAATATTATATAAAAGCTGTCGACAGATGCGCGCACAAACAGTCACTGATTAGTGGGTTATTCACCCATAACACAATAGTTGTATGAAATACACACATTCCGTGAATGGTTGTTTAACACAACACTTCTTATGAAGTCACATGGAAATTTTCCTTTATATCAGGCAGAATAAAGTCAGGAGGTAATTTCTCCACTAATTTCCTTTCCTTTGGAATTCTGGTACCAGTTGCGACAGGAACAGTTGTTGTTCTTGAAGACGTAGTAGACGTACCAAGTACAGGTGTTGACAATATTGGGCTGTGGCGAGATGGTTGCTAATTCATTCCCATTAGTTAACTCGCCTTTTCTTCTCTTGTACTGATCCCCGGACGATTTCCACATTGTTTCCATCTAAAATAATGACTTGTGAATTTTTTTAAATTTCGGGTTGCGTTTATAGCAACAGATAAAGCCAATGAGAATTACAAGTGTTGAACCAATAAGTATTATTAAATGAGAACGTAAAGGTCAGGGTGTTGTCTTTCTCTAAGTACCTCAAATTTTGTAACTCATAAATTAACCCTTGCATAGAAATTGCCCTTGCAATTCTATAATTTTAGAGGTAATTTAGTACTTTTTAGTACTATAATTTTAGAGGTAATTTAGTACTTGTATAATTATTGATGATTATGAGTAGAGTGGCTAAGGGTGTCTAAGTTTTTATCCGAATGATTTGCTAGTTTTATGAAACATAATTACAGTCCACACATAGTAACATTTCAATAAGGGAAATCGTGAGTCTAGTAAGTCTACGAATTTTAGTAACCCAACCGTTTTTGGAACAACACAACTGTTTTTGGCATTCCTAACTAAAAATCGACTCATTTAATTAATCATTAACGTAAAAAAATTCAAATATTATAGCATACTGGCAATCAGTTTTAACAACTGTTTCGTTTTTTTGTTCGGCGATTTTTCAGGTTTTAATTTACCATCGCCCTTTATATCACATTCAAGGACATCCGCATCTATGTTGCGTTCATCATCAGAGGTGTCACTACCACTAGATGACAATCTATTCGTGTCCATAACATTTTCAGTATCTTGATCATCACGAGCCTTCAGACGCTTGGATAATTCCATTAATGGAACATCTTCCCCGTCCGACGCGCTTTCCGATCTTTCCCGCCTAAATCGTGTAGCCAGTTGTGCCAATGGTACATCATCATCGGGCTCACTGGTTTCGTTGTCTGAGCTAGAATCGGAACTCGATGGATCTTCAACATATTGTGCCTTTCGTAGCAACTTTTCCTTATCGGATTGTTTTTCCAGAATTTGCCAATTATCAAGTTTTGCTAAACGCAGATCTTGTGCGTTCGACTTTGTAGTTCGGCCTGTTAATTGATTATGTATTATAAAGGAGACCGGCGACGTTTGTTCGATTATCCGATAATATGGCGTCCATCTTTCCTGTAATTTGTGTCTTCAAAGATGGTTTTTATAATACACTGGGTCACCCACCTTAAAAAGGGTGTCAGTTGCATTTCTATTCACATATTCAGCGTTTTTACGCTGGGTTTTCCTTAACCTCTTGTGAACCAAAAGAAAAGCCTTATGCTGATTTTGCAACGCTATTTCGTAAGGATCGGTTCCCAAATATTTCCTTCGAGGTTTCAAAATGTTGTCCAATGGCAATACAGGATCGCGATTATACAACAAGTAAAAAGGAGAAAATTTAGTAGATTCATTGACATTAAATCGAATAGCGGCCAAAGTTTGATTTAAGTATAAATCCCAAGTGTTATAACTTTCTGCGATCTTTTTAGATAATATGTCATGCATCGTGCGGTGCATGCGCTCAACACGTGCGTTCGATTGTGGGTGGTAAAACGACGTAAGGACATGTTTAATATTTAATTCTTTAAGTGTTTTCTCCATTACCTTATTTACGTTCTCGCTGCCGTTGTCTGTAACCAATTCTAACGGTGCACCATATCGATGGAAAATTTCCTCTATAAGTAAGTGATTTACTTTTTACTGCAAAGGCCTCCGCATAACCCGAAAAATGACAAATAAAACTAATTATATATTTGTTCCCCGAAAGTGTTGTCGGACACGGCCCCGATAAGTCTAACCCTATCTTCGCAAAAGCATAAGCTGGTATATCATAGAACTGCATATGTGGAATTTGTTTAGTTAAAGACCTCGATTGACACAACACGCATTCATTTACATGATTATGAATACGGACATACATGTTTGGAAAATAATGATGTCTTTTTATGGTATCGTGTGTTTTATCTATGCCCAAATGTCCGTTATAGTCATATTGTTTTATAACAGTATTTTGAAGGTGTTGAGGTATGTATAACCTCAGTGTTGGATCATCATCAGGACTTGAGATGAAATATAAAACTTTGTCTATAAGCAGAAATCTATTTTTTGTCTTATTTCCACCCGTATTTGCCTTTAGTTGTTTAATAATAGATACAATTTCCGGATCGTCATTTTGTTCCTTTTCTATGTCAAAATTATCCACATTTAAATCTATTTTATCCGGCAGATCTTTATCCGGAACAGTACATTTCGCATAATTATGTGGAACGAATTCATTTGAATTGAATGCACTAATCTCAAACATATTATCACTAGTGCGCGGTTCGATTGTTTCACCGGCAGAGTTATTATCATTTGCTTCTTGTTTTGATGGAACTCGAGAGAGAAGATCAGCTATAGAATTTTGTTTTCCGGGTACATATTCAATCTTACAATTAAATCCCGCGATCCCCAATGCCCATAACTGTATTTTCTTATTTTGCATAGGTAATTCCAAAAGATATTGCAACGGCTTATGATCAGTTCGAATCGTAAATTTGGCATTATGTAAATAATAATCCAACTTTTGTAACGCGTAATGGATGGCATAAGCCTCACGTTCTACAACACTCCACTTCACCTGAGACTTTGACAACTTGTGTGACAAAAAGTAAATTGGGCGTTCGACTTTTCCTCCGTTTCCATCCTCGTGCACCTGCACCAACGCTGCGCCTATAGATGTATCGCTTGCATCAGTATAAAGGATATACGGTAAATTAGGATCTGGGTAAGCTAATAACGGCACCGTCGTTAAACTCTCTTTTAAAAATTCAAAAGCAGTTTGACATTCAGATGTCCATTTAAATTTTGCATATTTTTTCGTTAATTTGATTAAAGGTTCAGCAATGATAGAAAAATTTGGAATAAAGCGTCTATAATAACTACACATTCCCATAAAACTCCTAACTTCTTTTACCGTACGAGGTTGATCCATACCCTTAATAGCACAAACCTTATCCTGATCTGTTTTAATTCCTTGAGGAGTGATGACAAATCCCAAATATTTAGTTTCTTGTTGAAAAAAATTACATTTAGAGGGTTTTAATTTTAACCCATGTTGTCGCAAACGATCAAATACAAGCTTAATATGTTCATAATGTTCTCGCTTTGAACGAGAATAAATTAGTATATCATCGATATATGCTATTGCAAAATCTTCAAGTCCTTTAAGAACCCGTGCCATTAAATGCGAGAAAATACTTCGACAATTGTTAATTCCAAATGGCATAACATTGAATTCAAACAACCCTCTATGGCATACAAACGCTGTTTTTTCCTTATCTTTTTCATCGACTTATACTTGCCAATACCCTGATTTCATATCGAGAGTTGTGAAGTATTCTGATTTATCTAATCGACCTAACATGTCCTCAATGAGGGGTAGGGGCCAACTGACGGTCTTAGTAATTTTATTAAGCTTCCGAAAGTCAACGCAAAATCTTTTCGTTCCATCCTTCTTGTCTACTAAGACAATAGGAAATGACCAAGGACTGTTACTCTCTTTTATGATATTATTACGTAACATGTCATCGATAGCCTCATTAACAACGGGTCTAGACGTCAATGGAGTACGATATGCCCGCTGTTTGATGGGGGAATGGTTACCTGTGTCAATAGTCATTTTTACAGTATCGGTATGTCCTAACTCTGAGTCACTGATCGCAAATAAATCATGATTTTTTCCTCAGAAGATTAAATAACTTAACGCGTTCCGTATCTGGCACATTGATTTTAGCAAATTTTTTATTTAAATTAGCATCACTACACTGCGAAGCACCTTGTAAAACCCGATCCACAGACGCTATCGTACTGTCAAACGCATCGACAGCACGACCAATAACACATCCGCTTTTTAATCGAAACGTTTTGTTCGTACCGTTTACAAGAAAGACTGGGATTCTTTTACCAAAAGTTTTCGCACGCTCCATGCTGAACACAGAATTGCTGACCATAAGTCCCGGTTCGCTACTCACAAACCCTTTAGTTGGTTGTTCAACCATGAAGACATCTTGCCTACTGTCGTAACTATGTCTCTTCAATTTCGCATGAATGATGTACCTTGTCTGGGGTTTTAAAATGACATCGTTTGCTATTCGCAAAACAGAAGATATTTCTGCGTCATTATCCAAGGAAACATACATTTTTCCAATTTTCATACATCCTAAATCAAAGAAAAGCCTACAGCCATGAGAAACGAGAAAATCACGACCTAAAATTACGTTTCTATTCATATTGGAAACAACATGAAACACTTGTCTTAACTTTTTACCCTTAATTAGAAATTCCAAATTTGCAGAACCCACCAATTTAAGTTCAAGTCCATTTACTGACTGTAATATAATTTTACTTTTGTCCAATTTTGATTTATATTTTAAAGAATCATATACCTGCTTACTAACTAAAGATACTTGAGCCCCGGTGTCAACTAATGATCGAAAATTTCGTTTTTCTATTTTAATCAAACATGAACTTGAACAACCCGAAACATTTATACCAGAGAAGGGCTTTTTAATATCTACTCTTCCCGTAAGCCCCCCGAAAAGAGTATCTTAGTTTCCCGGTTTATGTGGAGTTTTAAGCTTAACTGATTTATCCCGTCGTTTATATCTTGGGTTTGATTTAAGATAGTCATCAAATTTCCTACAGTCACGTTTAAAATGTCCCTCTACGCCACAAAACCAACAAGTCGTATTTCCTTGAAAACTCGCCTTAACCTCGTTTACACCTCGTTTTTGTCTGCATTCGCGGCTTACATGACCAGGACGAAAACATATTCCACACGTGCAGTTTCTTAAATAATCGACTCCATGAGTTCATGTTCGCTATTTGTATATACGCGTGTGTGTTGTCCGCCTAATCTTAACGCAAATCTTTTCCTAATATTTTGTTCTTGGCTGGCCAAATCTACTGCTGCGACGAAAGTCTGCAGGTCGTCCCGTAAAATTTTTGTTTTGATATTTTCGAGCTGAAGTCCGTCGACAAAGAAATTAATTAATTGCCTATCAAATTCTCGCTGTCCGGCATACCCTGGAAATGCTTCAGCGGCTAGAGATAGAATTCTTTCAGCAAAAACGTGCACGTTTTCTTCGGGTTTTTGTCTGATTTTTGCTAGAATTGCCAATGCCTGTTGTGTGTCTGTAATTTCTGAAAAAGTGTTAATCAAATCCTGTTTTAAAGCCTCCCACGTTAAATTGGCATCTGCCATTATTTTTCTTTGAATAAAATGACTTACGACCCCCCTACTTGATTGAAAAGCGACTAACTTTACCCGGTCTTCAGGTACTGTTGCGAGAACACAGTATTTTTCAATATTTTTGATCCATTCTTTAAATTGTTTTGGATCCCCTTTATACGGTAAAGAACTTATATAGGCTTTGCCTGTTGTTCAATCCTTTTCATATGAATAAAATATTGTTTAAACTATACGGTTCAATTATATTAGCTACTGAATTTGTGGATATTGAGGAAGACAAACCTATCAACTGGGCACCTAAGTTTCTATAAAATTCTTCAGCCATTATTACAGATAGAAATCAGTGAAAAATCGAAAAGAGATACTCACAAAAATAAAATTTGGCTAATTCTATCTGCCACTGGAATCACGGCACCAAATCAACACTGTAGTACTACTGCTACTTCTAGGACTTCTTGTTTTGTTGTGTTTGTGATCGTAAACTAATACCACAGTGTTTAAGGTATAAGAACTTTATTGTCAAGCTAACAAGTTTACAGGTCCCTTGTTCTCAACAGATAATGGCTGCTAGAATATCTGGGTGAGTTTCTAACGAATCTCGCCCTACCCCCTATTTTATATCCCCCAGTTCCTGCAGGCTCAAGATTAACTTTGAACCTAAATTCCATTCCAAATATGGAATAAAGCCTTACAATTCTCACCACTACAATCAGGCGGTACTCCTTATATGGTCTTCCAACCATAGGTTAAATAACTAGAAGAACTTGACGAATATTTTGACAGTAATTAGGATTTTACCAAAACATCACTTGTTTTTTATGTATAGCTTTTAATTCAGTGCACTAGGTGCATGTGAATTTGACTTTATAAAAATAGTTGTTTTTTGACAATTTTCCCAAAGACACAATATGGTCTTAAAGACCATATTCTTACAATACTTAGTGTATAATTTACTTAGGCTAATATAAGTAGGCTATAATAGTCCTAAGAAAACGACACCATCTTGTAATGATTAATGGAATTTCCAAGCTAGCTGAATTTTTATGGTAATGTAATTAAATTATCATCTATTAATTTACGCTTAGTTAAATACTCAATAATCATGGTTTTGCAGTTATAGCCTACTTCAATTTTGATAGGTCTGTGTATGTTTATGATCTGTTTTTTCTGGCATATTAATAGCATGAAGTTGTGGTTCGAGTAGCCTATTAGACCTAGCCATTTGTACTAGGCTGCGATTGCATTCGTTAGTGAAACTTCGCCAGTCAGCAAGTTGGATAAAAATCAAATGTTTGTCAGTTCGTTTTTCGTCTTATTTCATTTCAAATTTGAATGTCACGTGGCCCATCCTTCCGTGGAGAACGGAGAACGCTAGATCGAAGACGGCCCTACGCACTTTAGCACATATGACGTCATTTATAGAATGTGGGTTAGGGTAAGGGCTAGAACCTGTAGAATCTCGAAATGTAAATAGGGCAAACCCTAACCCTTACCCACAATCACACATATGACGTCATAATATGCGTAGGACCGAGAACGCTAGATCGGAGACGGTCCTACGCATTTGAGCACATATGACGTCATATATAGATTGTGGGTTAGGGTAAGGGCTAGGACCTGTAGATTTGGTCAAAGTCCCGAGATGTAAACAGGGCTAGCCCTAACCCTAACCCATGATCAAGCCTAATCCTAACCCACAATTCACATATGACGTCACAATTTGCGTAGGACCGTCTCCGATCTAGCGTTCTCCTCCTTCCGTCGGTCGCGTCACAAAGATCCGAGATGGCTTATTAAACTCGCGTTTCTACAGATATTTCAGTTATTATAAGCCGAA
Organism: Patella ulyssiponensis; assembly: GCA_963678685.1. Lineage (NCBI taxonomy): Eukaryota > Metazoa > Mollusca > Gastropoda > Patellidae > Patella > Patella ulyssiponensis. The sequence continues at coordinate 52,381,040 of OY783232.1, read as the reverse complement.
TCACTCACATTGTGCGCAAAAATAGTTCCCGGTAATCATCCAATCGGCTGTTATCGAATGAACTTTTGCTGTCAAGACGTGGAAAATGTTCCAAGGATCATAGTAGATATGTAACTATGCAACGAACCGATGGCCATTTGTTGATAAATCGACAGCATTTAATTCTTCCAAAGTCCGAAGCCACAAGGGGTGGGGGGATTTGGAACGATTGTCAAACTACGTTGATTCATGCTTGTCTTCTATTTGTAGGACTGGTGTTATAGTTGGAATATCTGTTGGTGGTTTAGCTCTTCTGATTTCTTTTATTGCATGCTGCTATTGTTGCTGTTGCCGACAACCAGGACGACCGACAGTTGTGGTCGCCCCAAGTGCTGCTCCAACAATGGCAGTTGTAGGAGGTGAGTTGTTACGGGTGAACCTGAAGCAATCCCACGAGGCTGGACATGCGAGCCTACGCCGCTTGACTCAATGAAGACCTCATGAGTTAACGTTCACATGTTTTATTTCATTTTTCCGGACTTTCGAGTACCATGTTCCAGAATCATAACTTTATGTGACTCACTGATATTTATAACGTATCTGAAACCATATTTTTTTTATTACAGCACAAGGAGGTTACCCTCCTCAACATGGATATCCTATGCAACCCCAAGGTTATCCAATGCAACAACCCGGTTATCCAATGCAGCAACCCGGTTATCCACAGACGCAGCAACCTGACACTCAAAAACAGACGTAAATGCATGAAAGATCATAATGATGGCAGATGGAAAAACACGCAGCAGTCAACACATGGTATATTGACGATAACCTGATCTGATACTTAGACTTGCTCCTTGGTAACTCTTTTTCTCATTGGGTGCCAGACTGTACGTCACTCAAAGTCAGGGCCCTGCTTCGCGAAATCGTATCTAAAGATAAAATCCAAATTTAAGTAGATACTGCCATTCTGATTGGCTAAGCACTACAATTAGTCTAATATTATCCAATCAAATTACAAAAATTGTGATTTTATCTTAGTTACAATTTCGTGAAACGGGCCCAGCGCTCTGATCAAAGAACACAGACCCAGCATCACAGCGCCATTCTGACTTCAATAATAGGTCAGAAAGGAGTGACGCAAGAGCATGTCTGACGTATTATAGCAGGTTGTTTATATAATAGATATATCGATAACAACGTCGTACAACATAACAATCATCATAATGAGATAAAAATTAATTGATAGATCAAAACCCGACATTAACAGTTTGGTCACAGAAACTAAAAACAAAGCCGTTAATGAAATTAATAATCAGATTTTCATCATCTTTGAATTTAATGTTATTTATATAAACTTAGATCGTGTATTGCCTTGAGATAACAGATATCATATGTGACAACTTCGGGCAACCGTGTTGGATGTGACTCCCTGAACATATGAGGTAATTTAAGTTATTTAAATACAGATGTGACATCCTTTGTTGGCCTACCATTATTTCAAATAACGGTAACTACCTTTAATGACTTCTGTCTCTGGTCTGTGATATATTTTTTATACGCCCACATTTTCATGTGGACGTATATTGTCGTCGCCCCTGTTCGTCCGTCCGTCCGTCCACAATTGTTTGTGAACAGTCTACAGGTCACAATTTTTATCCGATTTCAATGAAACTTAAAATATAGGTTTATCACCCTAAGATCTCGGTTCCTTTCGATATTGGCATGTATCGGATCGTAACTCCATGGGTTATGGCCCCTGATTGTACGAAAAATCACCCTTTTAGCTTGTGGAGGTCAAAATTGTTATCCGATTTAAAAAAAAACGTTTGATTATATCACCGTTCCATGGTTATGAAGGTTGAGTTCGAATTTCGTGAAAATCGGACCAAAATTGACGGAGAAAATGGCCGCCGTTTGTACGCGAATTGTGTGAAAATATGTTATATCAAGGTTGTGGACCTTATAGAGGTCACAATTTTGAACCGATTTTGATGAAACGTGACATGCATGTTTATAACCCGAAGATCTTGGTTCCTTTCGATATTTGCGCCCATCGAATCATAACTTCCTGAATTATGTCCCCTGATTGCCCGAAAAATCGCTTTTGTTAGCTTGTGGTCTCTCTGGAGGTCAAAATTATTATCCGATTTAAAAAACCATTTGATTATATCACGGTTTCGTGGTAATGAAGAGAGATTTTGAATTTTGTGAAAATCGGACCAGAGTTGACGGATAAAATGGCCGCCGTCTGTACGCGAATTGTGTAAAAATATGTTATATCAAGGTTGTGGACCCTATAGAGGTCACAATTTTGAACTAATTTTGATGAAACTTGAAATACATGTTTATAACCTAATGATCTTGGTTCCATTGCATATTTGCCCATATCGGATCGTAACTTCCTGAATCATGGCCCCTGATTGTACGAAAAATCACCCTTTTTAGCTTGTGGTCCCTCTGGAGGTCACAATTATTATCTGATTTAAAAAAACGTTTGATTATATCACAGTTACACCGTAGTTATGGGTGAGTTTGAATTATGATTTTCTGATGATTACTTAAAATGCAACAACTCTTGTTGACTGCCCGGACGATTTGGCTGCTGTGTGGGCGTATGTTTCGTTGCCTGGCAACCTATTTTTCATTATTGACGTCATAAAAATAACATGATGAAATCACGATTTTATGTGCATAATTTTTATTATTTCGTATGCATAATTTCTATTATTTTGAATATTAATGACTTGAAAGAATTTTGAATATTAACTACTTAAAAGATTTTTGAATATTTTTGTATATTAACTACTTGAAAGATTTTAAAAATATTAATGGCTTTAAAGATTTTAAGATTATATCTGCACATTCCAATCGAATAGAGCGTGTGTTTTTCTACGTCATCATTTTTTTTTTTGCTCTTTGAGGTCATGAAAAATAAATTGTCACTTGTATGTTTGGTTTAAAATAATATAACAACTTAAATATTTGAAAAGAACAAGCAACCTTTATTGGTTTAAGATTATCCCTCCCACTCCCTACTCCTAAGAAATAGAAAACTAAAAATGAAAAATAGATAAATTCATTACGAGATATTTCTAAAGCAATCAAAATATTATTACTGTACCAATTTTGTGTCGTAAACGATATTATTTTTTAATTATTTTGCCACTCCTGTAATCTTAAAGCAAGAATTCCATATTTTCTATGAAAGACAAATATTATTATTCCTATGTGTTTTGCACAATAGGTTGTCAACTCACTGTTATATGATCACAGATATCATTCTCACACATAAAAATTATTCACTCCGGAAATAACACAATTACCTCCCTTGGTTTTTTTTATTCCCCCATGGAATAGACATCTTTAAACGTTTGAATTTGAAGTTGAAAATGATATATTTTTGGCAATTTTTGAACAAGCAATAGTGAATTATAGGATTAATAGAAATATTCTCTAACAAGATAGGACTGTTTATAGATACCATCGATTTTAAGGCCTTATTTTAATACATTTTAAAAATATAACTTAAAAATATGAAATTATCGCTTTAAGAGGTGGAAGTAAAAAAGAGAGATTACGTCATTAGGAGATTTTGCTTTGATATTCCCCAAGAAACTATTATTTTATAAAATAACATATCACGATATCTATTATATTATATTATATTTGTGTGACGTTTGTATAGCCTGCTTTCATTTATATTAACAATTATTCGCTATTATTTTAATGTATTTTAGTTCAAGTTTGTGTATTATGTGATTATGTATTATTATTATTTTGTGTTTTCTGAACAAGCCTTTGTGTAAAGAAATGTGGTCGTCGTCCCCGCCCATCCGTTCGACCGACGCTCCAGAGGCTAACGTTAATATCCAATTGACTATTAAGGTCAAGAGACGGAGAAGCCTATCAATTGTCAACAATTGCCAATATTTAGTTGTGGCCCTTGATCACTTAGCTCTGGGGGCTGAATTTGATATAATTTTATACACGAGACAAACAATCCAATTGACTATTGAGGTCAGGAGACGAAGATGAAGCTTATACATTGTCAACAATTGCCAATATTTAGTTGTGGACCTTGATATAATATAATTTTACACACGAGACAAACAATCGAAACAAATTCTAATAATTTCTTAATGGGTTGTTAGTCGTAATCAGATTTAGTGTGTTGCAAATGTTTTCAATACTGACAACAGAAAAAAATATGCGAAAACCCTTGTTGACTGCACTGACCACTTAGCTGCTGTGGACGTATGTTTCATTGCTTGGCAACCTATCCTTTAATATTTGGATTATATAACACTTTCAAAGTGGAAATTAATAATAATGTATTTCGTTTTTGTTTTATTTTCATTTTTTTAATTGTTCTGGCATATATTTTAATAAACATTATATTTTCCTTCGGATTTGTTATCTATGTCGAAATATTTATCTTATTTTGAGGAGGGAACGATTGTGGCATTAGGGCAACGGCGTAAAAAAAATGAATGAACGGAGAAAAGGGACGTGTGTCCAGATTACATCGTTAACACTGTTCATCACGTGCATTTTGTATACCGATAGTCCATTGGCCAATCATGCTATTTCATTGAGATTTCGTCTAATAGTTTGGATGCAGCGATGGCGGGTGTGGCGCCAGGCAGGGTAAGCTTACTCTTCCGGACACCTGTTACCACTGTTTGTCGTGTATTTTGTACACGGTGAACCAGCTGGGTCGGTCTAATAGGTCGCTAGCCGAATAGGTCGCCAATTTGTGTTTGGTTGCGCCCACGGTGTCAAGTTTTCCTGTTAAAGTAAACGAGTAGCCGCATCGCAAATGTATGGGCGTAGGTACATATCACTTACTGTCATACAGCCGAGATTAGATGTAGGTTCCGGAACAGGAATCTGTTGAGGATTGCCGAGTGGCGGTGTAAAGTGTCTTTCTGCAGAGCGGTCATTGTATCGGAAGTGAGATTTTGACCCCAGTCAACATCAAATCCTCGTGGCAAAAAATCTAAACTGTCAACTCTGTACAAATAATGATGAGCAGAACAGTAGGACGTTAAACCCCATTTCATTTTAATTCATAATCAACCCTTGATGTCGTCGGATTACTCCGATCGTAAGTAGAATTTAACGGTTCGATTGATTTAAAGAAGCTAAATCGCTAACATTTGGGACCCAGAAATTGACACAAGAGGGTCGTAAAGCATATAATAGTTTAATACTGTAGTATGAATGTATATACACTGATTTACATTCAATGGTTGCCGTTTTTACTCTAATTTCAAATCGTTTATGTTCGGCGAAATAAATCGGCAGTCTAAATCGAACGCAAATTTCTGACGTCTGGTTATTCAAGTCTACATACACCGTTGCAATGTGTTTAGCCTCTTCCCTCTAGCCTCTTGTTAAAACTGTGGCTGAAACGCATTATGGTACACGATTCGTGTACCAATGGTAAAATGTTTATTTCGTCTTAAATATTGGAAATCAGAAGCCCATCTTTTCCGGAAAGATTACAGCATCAATGTTGATTTAAATTGGCAAATAATTCGTGTTTTCAACGTTGAAGATCTTGGATGATATTGCGTTAGAGACTAAGTTACTTTAAACACGGAGAAGCGAAGGTAAGACTCGAATAACCAGCGACGTGGTAACGATAATCAAAAAATAATACATGTACACACATCTAGCCAAAAGTACACTGAATAAATTAATTTGAATGATACTTTTAATACGTTCATCTTGCATGTTATAATTTTGAAATTTTATTGCAAGAACGGCTTGCTTTTTATCTAAATCTTGCATAATCCATATTTAATAGAAACTGATATTCAACCAACGATAATTGATTCCAATCAGCACGAATAACGTTTTGTTCTCCACTTTCTATATATAAAAATGCTAAATAATACACCAAATACAAATCAATAAAGTGCATTTAATCGTGGTAGAATGCAATAAAACAATGCTCATGGAAACGTAGAAAAGATACCATTATCCTGCATCATCTGTATCGTCCTTCAGAACGGAAGCCGTAGTTGCTCAGTGAGTAAGACACTGACTCGATAACCAGGGAATTAAAACCACTCAATAACAGACCTTATGATACAGCGCGCACGTGCTAACAATTCGACCATCCGAGTTAATTGAAAAAAATTCATTTCAAGTCGAAAATCAAAATAAGTGCTGACGAATTTCAGTGCATTGCAGTTGTACACCACGTCCTAACGTATCTCGACGGGGGGGGGGGGAGTTAGCACGTGCGCGCTGTATCATAAAGCATGTCATTGAGTGGCGTGGTTTCGAATCCCCTGTTGTACGGGACAAGGAGTAGGGTATCCTGTCCAATCTCGTGGGTTTTCTCCGATTTCCTCCCACTCCAACAGACCCCTTACGCACAAGCGAATGATTGAAATAGAATTAAACCATATGTTAGTCCCGAAATGACTCAGTTTCTGTCGAGTGGACATTAAACCCAATTGCGCCCTCTTTCTCTCTCTCTCTCTCTCTCTCTCTCTCTAACGTATCAACATTTGAGCGGCCATTTCCAGAAGAACGGGCTCGTTCGCTTCGATAGTTCACCTGAACATTCCTCTTTTATAAACCATTGGTTCGTTTATAAAACTGCTGCACAAAATGAATATCATGCAAAAAAGTAATTCACAGTGCACAATCAGAGAGAGAGAAATGGGGTTTAGTGTCCACTCGACACAAACTAGGTCACTTCTAGACTAACACATGGTTTAATTTTATTTCAATAATTCGCTTGCGCTTAAGGGTCTTTAGCAGTGGGAGGAAACCGGAGTGCCCAGAGAAAACCCACGAGATTGAGAAGGCGCCCCTGTCTCCATGCCACCATAGAACTATGCCCAGAAGTAATATTTTGAAAAGAGGACCTCTGGCCACCAATTAACACCTTTTGTTTTCGATTAGATAAATAATTTTCGATTAATTTTAAAGTATTATTTCTAATACCTACCGAATTTAGTTTATGCAAAAGGACCTCGTGCCAAACACGATCAAATGCTTTACTTATATCAAAGAAGATGGATTTGACTTCATGTCCTTTGTCGATGGCTCTACATATATAATCATACATCTCAATCAATTGGTAAACGGAAGAATTATTTGGTTGAAAGCCCGACTGTAAAGGGGTTATAAGATTGTGGCGTAGAGTAAAATTAAAAATATGTTTGTACACAATTTTTTCAAATACTTTTCCAATCGAGCTGAGAAGAGATATAGGCCTATAATTAGAACAATCATGAATATCGCCTTTCTTATATATCGGAACTATATTAGCTTCCTTCCAGCAGTTTGGGAAAATACAATTTTCTATTAAAATGTTAAAAAGTTTGAATAGGGGATTACTAAAATAATTGCTTCATCGAGACCATCTAGTAAACTAGCTTATGCTTTCGTCTTTAGAGGTAACGGATTGATCGTTTCAAATCAATTTGGGAATTTGGATATTTCTTTTTCAGTGTGTTATACTGAAAGACGAAGAAGGTCAAGAATGTGGTAGTAGTACCGGGTGACGTCAAACAAATAAAACATTAATTATAGACCAACTTCAGTAACCGATTTAGGGGCTCCAATATTAAGGGTCGTCCAAGAATATCCAAACGGCCGCTTGAGGAAAGGAGGTGGCGACTGTCATCAGTTGGGTGTGTGTGTGTGACATAGCAATGCATTGTACTGTGTGGTCATATTTGATGCTATATACACCGGATCGAGGATGCAATGTATGTGAAATAACTATAGACCTTAGACATGGCAAGGTTTGGGGGCGTTTTGAAAAGCGGACCATGAAAAATTTGCTTGAACAATAATAATGTAAAATGTGGGGAAAATATATTCTACAAAATTTTATTCTGTTGTGTGCTCTCAAACATTTCATCTCAGACCCCCTGAGATCCAAAGGTATTAGTAAAAAATCCAAAAAAAAATCATTAATTTCTTCTCAGACCCCTTACATACCTGTGTGGTACCACATTCCACAAGATTTTCGACTTAGAATAATTTTGATAGTGTTATTTGTCTGTGGTGTTTTTTACCACAAGAGTTCCACAAGATATTAGACTTAGAAAAAAAATCTTTTTTTTTTTTCCAAAATTTCTTCTCAGACCCTCTATATGCCTGTGTGGTACCACATTCCACAAGATTTTCGACTTAGAATAATTTTGATAGTGTTATGGGCCTGTGGTGTTTTTTACCACAAGAGTGCCACAAGATATTGGACTTAAAAATAATTTTTTTTTTCTCCAAAATTTCTTCTCAGACCCTCTATGTGCCTGTGTGGTACCACATTCCACAAGATTTTCGACTTAGAAAAAAAAAAAAAAATTTTCTCCAAAATTTCTTCTCAGACCCTCTATGTGCCTGTGTGGTACCACATTCCACAAGATTTTCGACTTAGAATAGTTTTGATAGTGTTATGGGTCTGTGGTGTTTTTTACCACAACAGTTCCACAAGATATTGGACTTAGAAAAAAAAAAAATTTTCTCCAAAATTTCTTCTCAGACCCTCTATATGCCTGTGTGGTACCACATTCCACAAGATTTTCGACTTAGAATAATTTTGATAGTGTTATGGGTCTGTGGTGTTTTTTACCACAAGAGTTCCACAAGATATTGGACTTAAAAAAAAAAAATTTTCTCCAAAATTTCTTCTCAGATTCTCTATATGCCTGTGTGGAACCACATTCCACAGGATTTTCGACTTAGAATAATTTTAGAGTGTTATGGTTCTGTGGTGTTTTTTTACCACAAGAGTTCCACATAATTTTTTTCTCCAAAACTTATGCTACATGATTATATATACCGGTATGCACTTTGTAAATATGTATAAATATTGTTACTGTGTAGTTGCTAGTAGTTTTGGGTCTGTGGTGTTTTTTACCACAAGAGTTCCACATATTTCAAAAAAATTTCTCTCAGACCCCCTATATGCCTGTTTTGTACCACAAGATTTTCGACTTAGAATAATTTGATACAGTATTTTGGGACTGGTATTTTTCTAGATAAAATCTTTTTTTTTTAAATTTCTTCTCAGACCCCCTATATTCATGTATGCCTGTGTGAACCCACAATCCACAACATTTGAGACTTAGAAAAATAAATCATTTTTTGTGGTGCAGTCATATTATTTAATATCAGACATGGTAAATGAAATGAAATGTGGTTTTATGGCACGTCCGCTCCAACCGGGCTATATGGCGCCAGGCATATGGTGAATATTACGAGACAGGCTATATGATATCACAGAAAAACATTATATGCATAAATAAAAACAATATCACAGTTTGTAAAATTAAAAGTAAAATACAACCTTTATGCATATAAGTATTAAATACAAAAAAGAAATGACACACATATATATATATACATAATTAAAATTTATAATAAAATCCTGTCTCTTTTAAAAAGTCCAACACTTTACCATATAAACCCGGTTGGGCAAACATGTGATGCAATGACTGACAACGGTAAAAATGCGATCTAACATCCTTGAGATGCTTGCACTCAATCAAAATGTGGTTAACTGTCAAGGGAACATGACAGTGTTCACATTCTGGTTGAGGCTCTCGCTTTAAAATGAAAATATGAGTTAAAAAAGTATGACCAATGCGAGTCAGACATGGTATTTTACATATGCAGACAAATGTGGCAAAAATGTACATATTTAATAAGGCTAATCCAGGTTGATGATAATAATAATAATAATAATAATGAAGCTAAAAATTTGGTTTGGCTGCTCTGAGAGTATTGGTCGAATTTATAATGTTACGTTCTTGTGTCCTTCATTTCTTTTTTTTATTTCTTTCTGTGTCTTGACCGCAGTCGCATTTTCATGGGTGTAATTTTCTAAAATAAAGATGGTAAGTATATTACACAATAAATAAAATAACACAATCTTTATCATTTGTTATTTTGACAGAAAGACTGATAGGCAATCTAGGTCTTTTCAGGACTTCATACTCAAAGCAGTCTCTATATCACGACTTGATATATAAATGGAAACTATATACATGTACTCTATAAATATTACTGTTACCTTTTTTCTTGCCGCTTCTTTAATTATGTGAACCGTGTCTCGAACACCTAAAACGATTACACCACCATGTTTAATGTAGAAGGTCAGAGAGAAAACAATATTAGTTCTAGGACAAACATACAAATGATAATGTTATATTGTCAAGTTGGTCATACCTATGACACTATTCATATTATATTTATCTTTTCAGCCGTATAATAAGCTTTAAAATGCTATCAAGTTATCAAATCAGGTTACCTTTATTTTCATTCTCGACCGCTCGTACCTGCAATGCTTCCAAAATCTGCCAAAAGAAGTATATTATTATGTCCATATTGAATGCTTGAGAAAGATTTGGAAACATAGAAAATATAGTACACTATTCTTTAACCATGCGTTATGCCAAGAGCTAAATTTGCCTATTTTAAAAGTCTTTCTCTGTTATTTAATTTATTAACTTTACCCGGCTATACTCATCCCCCGGTGTCCCTTTAAGTCTGACATTGACTTGTGTGTGGGTCTGGGTGTCGCCGCATATAGCGCTCAGTAACTCGGACATTATATTGCCCCCCCCCCTCCAGCACTCTACGGCAACCCCAGTTTTAAAATCCTACATACGGCCCTTATATGACTTCTCATTTGTATGGGGGTTCTGTATACAGACATTGTTTTTGTTTTGTAAATGTTCGGTTAGACATACCATGTCAATAATAATCAATAACTACACTTAAAAAAGGAAAGGTGTCACTTATACCTGTTCATGTATAATTGGCGGTATTTCCTCTACATCTACCCCAATGTCTTCCAGAATATTCCCATCATCTGTGGTGGTGTGTTGATTATCTGGTATACGTTGCTGTAAATATATTACATGTAATTAAACATAGATTACGCCTGAAATGTCATATGAATTATTAATCTGTGGTGGTGTGTTGATTATCTGGTATACGTTGCTGTAAATATATTACATGTAATTAAACATAGATTACGCCTGAAATGTCATATGAATTATTAATTAGACATTAATTATCCGGACCATAATCAACACTCAATGCTATCGGTAGTTTATAATGATTATCAAAAACTTGATAATACCGCTTTTCAGGTATGATGGTCATCGAGGCTCGCATAAAAATCAAATGTCAATATCTCTGTTCGGAGTGAGTGCAGCAATTTTATTGAATTTTTAGCATATTTCTATTTACGTTACCTATTGTTAAACTATTATGGCGAGAGCCGTCAACTATTTGCTAATTTCCCCAACATGCCATTTTAACACTTACGTCATGTTTGTTACACATGATGTTTGAGATACATTTACAATCAAGCGGTCGGTATGAATTATCATTTACACTCTTGGATCATATACATTATCTGTATAACATAATTAGAATGGGGGTTCATTATTTCATTACAACAATGTTTCACAGTATTTTAAGACAAATGTCAAAAAGTTCTATCGTGTTTAGAAGCCAATCATTGACGGATTGACATAATACTCTCATACTGAAATTATACAAGTAAGTGTATTTACCTCCGGGTCTGATTCACTGCTACTACTCCTGTCGGTGCGCTCAAAATGTGAAGGTGTTGTCTGTAAAATTATATTAGAAATATACTATTGTTTTACTGTGTTAAATAATTGGCCGATACATTTACAATTAAGACTCGGTATGTTTAAGAAATTGTAATCATTGACACTGTACGTTAGCACTAATAATCGAATATATTTAGTATAATTTTATGCTTCACGCCAAATTTAAAAAAATGAATCTGTCAAAAACTCTAGCGTCTATCGCAATCCGAAACCAATTGCTGATGTATCGAATACGTCCCAACTGAAATTATATGAGTATTATATTTACCTCTGTGTCTGAACTTGAACAGTCACTGCTGCTGCTGTCGGCGAAGTATAATGGCGCTACCTGTAAAATGATACAAGAAATATACAATGACTTTACTTCATTATTGGATATTATTAATTTTCCGCCTTCTGGCACAAATCTGTCTTTCCTTTCGTGGTTGAATGGAAACATAAGTATAATCTGTGTACTTACAATTGGATCGGTAACATTTCTTTCGATATCATCCTCCTGTAAGAAATATTTTACTTTTAAGTCAGTTTTGGTAAATAATAAAACCTATTTGAATCGTGTGTACTTGAAGCTAATACTACAAGCCAGTAGATACCACAATATTTGATACATGATACTAGGACGTTTAAATATTCTATTTTGTAAAATACTACATACGATCTACAGCTTAAACGTTGACGGATTGTGTAGGATGCATGGCGACAAAATAATACATATCTTCAACGAAGCTTACCTGCTGTATTTCCACAAGCCCAAAAACTGAAATATATAAGTAATGTACATATAAGTTGCTAAATAGACATCAATTTCGCAACTGTAAGAATTACATGTATGCAGTGTTACTTTGGGGATGGTAATAAGTGAATCTTCAATGGCAATAAATGCTTTCTTTCCATAATTATCATGATTTGAGAGAAGGGCACGTTCGTTTTACAGAATAAAATGTTAAATTACCTCTGTCGACATCATTCAAAAGAGTCGCCGGCAAGCAGTCGCGTCTAATTAAAAGTGCGGAGCAGCAATGGTTTCTGGGGTTACCAAACCATTCTTGACTGCGTACAACATTGTCGCCTCCCAGGGACATAATTTCTTGGCATACGTTTTCAACCTGTTTCTTACATAGCTCACTCTCATCGCCGGTTATAAGTTGCATAAGAGGTTTTACACGAATAGCAATAACAGTGGATGAGGTTCCAGTGGTCATTGGTAGCTTTCCGTTATCAAGCAGCCTCATCACTGAGACTCAGAATCTAGAATAGAATCTTGCGATTTATGTCTTTTAAGAGGAAGCGAGAAGTTGCCGACCATTCATGTCACCGTGGACCCCATCGAAAATCGTATGAGGAAAACAAGTCATGGCGATTTGAGAAGTATAACATTCCATTCAACTCGTTCATCCATTTGTAATGGAAGTGACGTGTTATCGTCTGCACACTTGAAACGTGATGCTATTGAATCTCGATGTAGGAAAATTAGCCTAGGCGACTTGCGTGGTTGGAAAATCCACCCAAACCCCCATTCGCCTTCGGATAAAGACCATTTTGATAGTGACAAAAATGGAGTTCATGTTGACCGACAAACAAAGAAAATTGCCAGAAAAATATCAGGTCTACGACCCCATCCATTTTCTCCGTCCTTGAACAACTCTTTGTAGCGGAATATATAAACATATCGGAATATTGGCAGCAGAGGATGTCGAAAGCTGCGAAATTTTTAATTCGTTATATCGTTTGTAAATATTGAATGAAAATACGCCCCTTTGGAATGATATTCATATTAAATGTTCAATTTTAGCAATTTTGTTCCTTTCAAGGGATCCGAATCCCACCGTGGTGTAACACAACATTAAGCAGCTGTGGTTTATAGCTGTCGTACAATTAGTATATATATGTGTTACACGTGCATTATTTAAGTTAGTTAATTAGTCGCTATCTTCTCGTATTATTAGATAATATTATATGATTGTCCATTTAATGAAGGCTTCTAATATATATGTATTATAACTTGTGAATGGCTGTTAAATACTAATAAGGTTGTGGATAACACCCTGGCCTTATAAATGATCTCAAGCTTAACAGAGACGATGGAAGACAATCTTATTGAGAGGCCACAGACCGGAGACTGCTCTACAACAAGACAGAACGAGGGCATGTGACAATGGAAGCAGACGTGAATTTGGACGCTGGTCATTATGACGACAAACTAATGTTATGTTCCTGTGTGCTGTATTGGTTGTAGACTTATAGATGTATTTGTAATGTTCGTTCCTGCAATGTTATAATAAACAAGTCAAATCCACAGTTATTATCTGATTATGTTACAACGCAAACATTTGGTGTCCGTGACTGAAGAACCTGTTGGTCGATGTTGAGAAGAAGACAGAATTCGTGTCAATCAACAGTTGAAAAAAAGAGAACACAACGTCGAAGCCGTTATAAAAAAAAACGAGAAAACATGGAAACAAGTTATGAAGAAAAAAGAAGTTATTGTACAACAAACACCCGAATAATGAAAACTCTAAAAGATTGAGATTTTAAATTTTAAAGAAGAAAGAACTGTGGAATATGAACTCTTTGTGTAAAATATCTTTGTAGAAGGTGAGTCATTTTGTTTTAAAAGAATATAAACGATTTGTGTCTTAATTTGAACACATCTTTTGGCATATTATGAGAAATATTTAGGTATAAAGAAAAAGAATATGTACCTATTCTTAAAAGAATTGAAATATTTTGTGGTTGTCTCAAAGATTTTTGTAAAACGCTTAAGACGTATTCCGTAAAGTTTCGGTTTTGATTAAAGAGGCAATCCCAAAATTAATGTTTTATCTTCCTATAAATATGTTTTATGTATATATTTTTCCCGATAATTAATGGGATGTATTTTATTGAATTCCTAAAAAGAGAGGAACATGTATTTATACCCTCCGAGGAAGGGTTTAGCTCAAGTTAAGAGCATTATGGTACATTTTTAATATGTAATTACCCCAGAGGAAGGGTTTTGCTCAAGTTAAGAGAATTATGGTAGATTTTTACTTTGTGTTGTCGTTTGTTTTGTATAGGAAGATGAATCATTTGAAAATTTGATGCGTTATAAAACAGAAAATATCTTATTGAAGATAATTATATGTGTTCAAAATATTCATAATCGTTTATCTCGAGTAAAATCAATTTGACAAGACCCTTCTTATGTATTGTTTGTAGATTGTTATGTTATTCTTATGCATTTATAAATATTTCATCCTGTCGACCTTAACAAGGAAAAAATGATGATTAATTCATACTTATTTTGGCTGTTTCACAGCTTAAGGAAGGGAGGAATTGTAACACAACATTAAGCAGCTGTGGTTTATAGCTGTCGTACAATTAGTATATATATGTGTTACACGTGCATTATTTAAGTTAGTTAATTAGTCGCTATCTTCTCGTATTATTAGATAATATTATATGATTGTCCATTTAATGAAGGCTTCTAATATATATGTATTATAACTTGTGAATGGCTGTTAAATACTATTAAGGTTGTGGATAACACCCTGGCCTTATAAATGATCTCAAGCTTAACAGAGACGATGGAAGACAATCTTATTGAGAGGCCACAGACCGGAGACTGCTCTACAACAAGACAGAACGAGGGCATGTGACAATGGAAGCAGACGTGAATTTGGACGCTGGTCATTATGACGACAAACTAATGTTATGTTCCTGTGTGCTGTATTGGTTGTAGACTTATAGATGTATTTGTAATGTTCGTTCCTGCAATGTTATAATAAACAAGTCAAATCCACAGTTATTATCTGATTATGTTACAGTGGATTATCAGTGACTTCTAGTATTCAATTTACGGCCATCTAAAACTGGCCCGTTAATTGTTACAGCAAAAATGATGGCGGGTACTTGTTACAGATAGCCCACTGGGTCGATGGAATTTTCAAGTAGCCATATATCTTTGTAAATACTTAAAGATACATTATGAAAGACTAGGTACAGAACTTGCAGTTCTCACTATAATAGTTAAAACGAAAATGATATGAAGGAAAATTTTAGTCAAATTAATCCACTCTGAACTGAGAACTTCGGCCAAGCCTCGACCATCATTACTAAAGTCGGTACGATAAAATCATAGTCTCGATTATCCATTTCTTGATTAAATCATGATTGAAAGTTGAGCAAGCAAATCGGATCCGAATCCAGTTAATATCACCGGCTAGAGATGACATCGAGAGTTGACCTATCTCAATAATGGCATCAAAGATGGTGTCTTCAGGGGTGTATCAATACTCACTTCTATGAAGGTATTGACTGACTTCCCTTCGTAGCTGTAACAAGCAGGGGCTTTGGCGTGGCTTATTGCTTAATATTCCGTTGGTTGGTTATCGGCACAGAGTGGCGCGTTTGGCAACCTCCTCATCATTCATAATTACGTAGGGGGTAAGCCATTCATGTTAAGATGTTTTGCTCTGCAGAAAGAAACCTTACACCCCTATCCCCCCGCAGTACTATCTGTATTACCCAGTATTCCTATGAAATTGCAAATGTGATCCCTTTTCTCCAATTCTAGACCCAAAAGTCAACCCAATAAATGCAGGAAAAGGGGAGAAAAAGGGAAAGATTGTCTATTGATATGGTAACCGGTTAGATCCATTTACAATGAAATTGCAAATTTGATCCCTTTTCGCCAATTCCAGACCCAAGAGTCAACCAAAAAATGCAGGAAAAGATCACCGAACCTAGCCCTAATGCTTATCGTCACCCTAACTTACAATCTCGCGCACAATCACGTGTTCTAACCTTATTTACATCTCGGTGACCTTAACAAAAATTGAGCTGGTGTAACAAATAGATTTAGCCCGCCCTACCGATACAGCGAAAACACATACGTGGGCCCAGTCTATAATGTGCATAACAAATACACAGTGAATACAAGAAATAGCAATAATAAAATCATATGATCAATAGAACTAAGCCTGGGCATTCAAGAACCTAATGGCACGCTTTATACGAAACTAAATCAGTCAGATGTCAAGGTATCGGTGCAGTTGGATGCGCGAGAGCTGTCTGGTGAAGACAACAAAAAAGGCGTGGTTTTAATTGATTCTGGGAAGTGAACCAAATCTGACGTCTGTATAAACTGCACCTACCTTGTTATCAATAGTAAAAGATGGATAGAATATTATCTCTGGCGTGTTCACTTATTATCGTATACATATGTATAGCAGTAACTAATATGCAACTTTTATTTGTCAACAATATCATTTGGATGGCAGAACGTGTTCGTGAACTTATATAGAGAAAGTAGCGAACATGTTTAATATTTTTACTGGTTTTGAATTTTACTTTATGAAATGAAATGGGGTTTAATATCTAGCATTTATGAATTATTCAGACTAAAAAAGACTGCAATAGAATGACTAGGGCGGCCACGTCTATTTGTATTGTTATGATACAAATTGTCTGAATAAGGCCTAACGATATACATTGTGATATGATTTAGATCATTCAATATTTAACCAGGAATAATTATATAGATAATAAGGATGGAACTATTTTTTGAACGGAACAAACAAGATTCCGTAGAATATCTAGACTACCTATATATATCGGCAATCCCATGGTAGGGCGGTCTGGGACCAAAAATACAATATACGAGCTATATTTGCGGATTATTTTAACATATTATGACGAGACTTATCATTGAAATCATCATTCATAAACATTGGATTTCTGTATGATGTGAACATTTGAATGTTGTTTTTCTTTTTTAACCTTACAGCTGTAGATTTTTTGTCACAAAAAGAAGGTCCTAGAGAAAGATTTAATAATTTAACCCTTTAATAATGGATAAGGTTGTTTAGTATCATCAGAAATACTGATGTGCGAACTAGTAGAGATATTTAATAACGACCTCCCTTCGGTGAGATTGGAGAAGTGACTGTCGTGGGGAGAGAGGTGTGAGGATTATTTCCTGATATAGACTATAGTTCCCTTTAGAACCGTGTCTGGTCAGACAATGTCCGCTAACAGTTCCTATCGCTTGCATTATAGCTGCAATATGAAAATACCGCTCATCACCACCTCTGGTCTAAGGTCGAAAAACGAATATTTCGTGTTTTGTTATTCGCCAATATCGAAACACAGGCTTCTTGTTTTTCGTAATTCGCCAATATCGAAAAACGAGTAGCTCGCCCTGTCATATTTACCAATATTGAAAACCGT
Organism: Patella ulyssiponensis; assembly: GCA_963678685.1. Classification (NCBI taxonomy): domain Eukaryota; kingdom Metazoa; phylum Mollusca; class Gastropoda; family Patellidae; genus Patella; species Patella ulyssiponensis. The sequence continues at coordinate 52,363,224 of OY783232.1, read as the reverse complement.
AAATTGAGCTAACTTCACGCTGCCCAAAGGCTGCTTTGGTAAATTAAAGCAAAATTGTGCAGTAGTTGTACATACGTTCACACTGTCAGTGTCCGTGTAATGAAAATGACATCTACGAAATTAATGGTTTTCTATACAGAAATTATATTTCCTTTTATAAAGATAATGTCGATGATATTGTTTAAAATATATTTAGCACAAAATTTATACAACATTTAGCTTTTTCATAATGCGTCTTTAAATTTCGTTCTAACCGGGATTGTTTTGTTGGGTTTTTTCCTTTTTATTAAATTTTTGTCTCTAGGTATAGATTGTGAAGAGTGTGCTGTAGGTCGTACTCATATATTTTATACCGATACCATAACCTGTTTATTTGGCTGCTGTTATTATAATGCCGGATTGTATAGCAAAGATATCTGCTGTAAGCCCTCGTAAGTAGCTATATATATATATATCTATGTATCCATCCATATATGTATCCACCCATCTATATATCCTTCCATATATTTATACATCTATCCATCAATACATCTATCCATATATCTATATATCCATCCAAAGAGGGGGTTGTATGGCTGAATGGTTAACATATGCGTGCTGTATCATAAAGCCTGTCACTGAGACAATTGGCGTGGTTTCGAATCCCCGGTTGTACGTGTCCAGAGGAGGGGGGATTTGTAACGTCCACTGGACACAAACTAGGTCATTTCGGAACTAACATATGATTCAATTATATTTCAATAATTCGCTTGCGTGTACGGGTCTTTAGCAGTGGGAGGAAGTCAGAGGACCAGGTGAAAACCCACGAGGCTCACCAGGCGACCCTAGTACCCCACTCCTTCCCACGTACAGCCGGGGAATCGAAACCACACCAGTTGACTCAATGGCAGCAGACCTTATGATACAGACCCCACGTGCTAACCATTCAAAGATCCAACACCCCCATCCCCCGACCTGTTGTAGAGTTGAAACCGATAGTGAAATTTATGGCCTCGACTACCAGACTATACCTTAGCGAAACATTTTTGGTCTTTAGAGTAAGTCTGAGAATGCTTTGTGAACTCGGGGCCTGGACACCCATCGTACAGATGCATGTATTTCCGTTGTCCGGCCAGGGCCCGATTCCTAGAAAATTCTTAAGCACGCTCTTGTGCTTAGATTTTAAGTAGACTTTGCATGTAAGTAAACTTACCGTACTTTGTGTTCCCAGAAAATTCTTAAGAACGTCCTTGTGCTGAGATTTTAAGTAGACTTCAGTGTAAGCACAAGCACGTTATTATGTGTTCCAAGAAAAAACTTAAGCACAACTTTTTTCTTATCTAAGCACAAGTCCCAAGCAAGGTTAAGGCTTGCTTACCAACCTTAAGTCTGTTTCTGCTTCGAACAAGATGGCTGACAGTTTGTTATCCCACGGCATTTCCTACATCTTTTGATACCTAAGAGACAATCGAAAGGCAGAGGAATCCTTAGAAACATATTCTCGAGAAGTATGCTATAGAAAATTTCGCTTCATAGCCTGAAACAATTTTATTTACTCAATGACAGACCTAAAGATCTAAGGCGCATACGTTAAATTATTCTGTGCCCATCTTCATTATCAGGGTTGGTGCGGAATAGTAGGACGTTATACACCGCTTTATTTCATTTTATTCCGGAATTTCTATATATCGGGGTGTTCGTGGATGGCCGAATGGTTAGCGTATGCGCATTGTATCCTAAAGTCTGTCATTGAGTCAACTGGCATGGTTTCGATTTCCCGGTTGTACGTGACAGTTTGCCCCACTGCTAAAGACCCCAACGTGCAGGCGAATAATTGAAATAAAATTAAACCATATGTTAGTCCCGAAATGACCTAGTTTGTGTCGAGTGGACGTTAAACTCTCTCTCTCTCTCTCTCTCTCTCTCTCTCTCTCTCTCTCTCTCTCTCCCATGTTTATCCATATATTGGGGAAATAATTACTTTATGTGGCTGATATTTATGACGTAACTGAAACCATGTTTTTATTACAGCACAAGGCTACCCTCCTCAGCAGGGATTGTCTCCGCAACCTGAAATAGTGCAGCAACTCCAATTTCCACCGAACCAGGGTTATACACGAATGACGTAACTCGATTATCCACAGACGCAGCAACCTGACATTCACAAATAGAAATAAACACGTGGAAGATCATAATGGCAGATGAAAACATGTAACAATCAACACAGAAAATCTGATCTAACACGTCACTGTGGCCACTTAAACATTGCTTTCGATGACGAATAAAACATTAACATCATATTCGTCTACTTCTGAAACGATTCCAATATACCATTCTTTATCGTGTACTCATACTACAAAGTCGCCATCCTTTTATGCTTTCTGTTGGAGACCATTATTTGAATCGACAGTTTCGGGAATTATATCACTATCAATAGTATCGGGAACCGATTGTTACTGTTCATCGCCGCCCCTGACTTTGATATTCATGATATCCAAAACATGTAAGTCCCAACGATTGCAAACCCAACCAATGAGACGGATAGGACAGTAACAAAACCTTTCCTAGACACTTACTGATCTGGTGTTCAACAAGATATTTACGTTACTTTTTACGTTACCACCATTAAAGTTCAATAGTCCAATTTAATAGCAAAAAGTACGCTGTGTAAATACTTATTTTTCGCGTAAAAAAAATTCAATTTTAGGATTATACACACAACTGACCCGGTATGTCTTGATTCATTATCTGGATAGTAGGATTGCCACTGATGAACACTCGTTTTGTAATGTCATTTATGACTATAGTTTTCGAAATTCCCTATCAATAAAAGTACTGATATTTTGATTGATTTGTGAAATATTGCACAATATTTCAAGTGTAATAAACAAATGAATGATGATATGGTCACTATAATAATGACATCACCCATTTGGGTACAGGATAAGAGGAGTTATATTTACGTTACATTTTGTGTTTTGAAATGAAAGTGATGTCTGAACATGGCAGAAATGTGCAAAATAGCAACATAAATATTATTGGGCTTACCGTAAGGCGACTCTGATTTCAGTGTGTGAGCTGTTTTAACAAGTAAGCATAAGCCAAGTTTAGGCAAGTCATTGGCCACGTTTTCTGTGGTTTGAAAGTCGAAGAAATATCTAAATCGAGTCTGATCACATGAAAAAACATTGGCCAATATACAAATTTGACCAGGTTGATAACGTAAATATCAGTAACGTAAAAATGATTTTCAGACTGATGTAGCCTTAGCTAGAAGAAATAGTTGTAACTCGTTCTGCATATCATGGTTTTTTTATACTGATATTTGATATGCTTTTAATTTATAGCAACTATTTTTAAATATTCAAACTTTTAATACCTAAAATGGTTGTAACGTAAATATTTCCTGAAATCAGGTCTTTTTATAATTTTTGAAAGAATGTCAAAATTCAGTAAATTACAGATAACTACTCATAATACATTCACATATTTTCAAAAAGTAGGGAATATAACCTTCTGTTGTATAAAAATAACTTATAATATGGACTCAATGTAATAGCATAAATATACGTTGTAATACAATTTACCTCGGTTAAAAAGCCGAATTTGAATTTTGGCGACAGTTCTTAATGCCACTGTGTATGACTGAATTATTTGTATTATCGTGTACATTGTAGGTAAAATGTTGGGAGATATATGTCAAATGAAAGTAATATAAATAGAATATACCAAAAGTCGAGTATTTTGTTTATGTCGCTCTTGCTATAGTAAACTATTGCTAGGCGACAGTAACGTAAATATCGTTTTTTGAACTTTTGTGTCATTGTGTAGCGTTGTTTCAAGTAAATAAACACTGATTAACATAATGTTTTATTTAAATGGCCAATGTCTTTGATACAGAATAATTAAACTGTATAGATTCAACTTTCTGTATAAAATATAATGATATCAACAGCTGCGACACGTAAATGCTCACTTTTTCTGGGAATGGGCAAAACAATTCAATACACGCGTGGTATGTAGTGAAGACAACAAAGACGTGGACTGATTCTGGGAAGTGAACTAAATCTGACGTCTGTATAAACTGCATGTGCCTTATTATCAATAGTAAAAGATGGCTAGAATATTATCTCTGACGTGTTCACTTATTATCGTATACATATGTACCACTGGTAAGTATAACAGATATGCAACTTCCATTTGTGAACTATATCATTGGGAGGACAGAACGTGTTCATATTACCTAGATAGTGAAAGTAGCGGACATGTTGAATTTCACTGCTTTTGAAATTTCATGTTGATCACTTAAAATGGATGAAATAATATTTTCTGCACCATTGGGGCTAATCAAAACGGCATGCGATATATGTAGGGGGGGGGGGTATTTTTGCTCGGACAGCGTCGCCACGACCTACATGCACTCTTATTGTTCCGAATTCGTCTAGGGTTCTTGTGCATGCACGTTCATTCGTACACGGACCCTCGGTTTTTCGTTTCACCCGAACAACTCGATGTTGTTCCTTACCAGGCCATCCGTCCTGCATCATTAACAATGGGAAACCACGTTCGAAAATATCCTTAGGTTTGATCCAGGGGCCTGCTTACCCACTAAACCACCGTGACCCCCCAAACTTAATTGAAAACCCGGTTATAACGCTAAAATAAAGGGTGCATTTTGTATAATAATTCAAAATGAATGTATTGACAATTTCGCTAGAAATAGAAAAATAAAATGACTGTACTTAGAAACATCTGAGAAAGAAGAAAAAAATACTGAATATCGTCTAGAGAGAGAGAGATATGAGATTTAACGTCAACTCGATACAAACTCGACTTTTTTCGGCCCATAATATGCTTCAATTATATTTTATTAATTCGCTAGTGCGAAGGGTAAATTCGCTAGCGCGTTGAGTTCTTTAGGGCCCTAAGAAGCCCACGAATTATAAATATATACCCAAACTAGACTATACCAGTATACATGTACATGTATAAATATATAGAGAGAGACTCACGCTGACTATTAGTGCCAGACTCTCTGTTTAAATGACTGATATTGATTTAATAAAATGCGTTTCTTAGTTGTACTGTGTCCATCCCTGATTTTTAGGGGTGTGGGGGGGGGGGGCTATTTTAACATCTGAATATCGAAAAACGAAGATTTCGTGTTTTGTTATTCGCCAATATCGAAACACAAGCTTCTTGTTTTTCGTAATTCGCCTATATCGAAAAACGAGTAGCTCGCCTTTTGATTTTTACCAATATTGAAAACCGTAAATCGAGCTAACTTCACGCTGCCCACTGGCTGCTTTGGTAAATTAAAGCAAAATTGTGCAGTAGTTGTACATACGTTCACACTGTCAGTGTCCGTGTAGTGAAAATGACATATACGAAATTAATGGTTTTCTATACAGAAATTATATTTCCTTTTATAAAGATAGTGTCGATGATATTGTTCTAAATATGTTCAGCATAATTCATACAACATCCAGACCGATTTAGCTTTTTCATAATGCGTCTTTAAATTTCTTTCTAACCGGGCTTGTTTTGTTGGGTTTTTTTTTCCTTTTTATTAAATTTTTGTCTCTAGGTATAGATTGTGAAGAGTGTGCTGTAGATCGTACTCATATATTTGATACCGATACCATAACCTGTTTATTTGGCTGCTGTTATTATAATGCCGGATTGTACAGCAAAGATATCTGCTGTAAGCCCTCGTAAGTAGCTATATATATATATCTATGTATCCATCCATATACGTATCCACCCATCTATATATCCATCCATATATTTATACATCTATCCATCAATACATCTATCCATCCAAAGAGGGGGTTGGGTGGCTGAATGGTTAACATATGCGTGCTGTATCATAAAGCCTGTCATTGAGTCAATTGGCGTGGTTTCAATCACCGGTTGTATGTGTCCAGATGAGGGGGGATTTGTAACGTCCACTCGACACAAACTAGGTCATTTTGGAACTAACATATGGTTCAATTATATTTCAATAATTCGCTTGCGTGTACGGGTCTTTAGCAGTGGGAGGAAATCAGAGGACCAGGTGAAAACCCACGAGGCTCAGCATGCGACCCTAGTACCCCACTCCTTCCCACGTACAGCCGGGGAATCGAAACCACACCAGTTGACTCAATGGCAGCAGACCTTATGATACAGACCCCACGTGTTAACCATTCAAAGATCCAACACCCCCATCCCCCGACCTGTTGTAGAGTTGAAACCGATAGTGAAATTTATGGCCTCGACTACCAGACTATACCTTAGCGAAACATTTTTGGTCTTTAGATTAAGTCTGAGAATGCTTTGTGAACTCTGGGCCCGGACACCCATCGTACAGATGCATGTATTTCCGTTGTCCGGCCAGGGCCCGATTCCTAGAAAATTCTTAAGCACGCTCTTGTGCTTAGATTTTAAGTAGACTTTGCATGTAAGTAAACTTATCGTACTTTGTGTTCCCAGAAAATTCTTAAGAACGTCCTTGTGCTGAGATTTTAAGTAGACTTCAGTGTAAGCACAAGCACGTTATTATGTGTTCCAAGAAAAAACTTAAGCACAACTTTTTTCTTATCTAAGCACAAGTCCCAAGCAAGGTTAAGGCTTGCTTACCAACCTTAAGTCTGTTTCTGCTTCAAACAAGATGGCTGACAGTTTGTTATCCCACGGCATTTCCTACATCTTTTGATACCTAAGAGACAATCGAAAGGCAGAGGAATCCTTAGAAACATATTCTCGAGAAGAAAGACTATGCTATAGAAAATTTCGCTTCATACCCTGAAACAATTTTATTTACTCAATGACAGACCTAAAGATCTAAGGCGCATACGTTAAATTATTCTGTGCCCATCTTCATTATCAGGGTTGGTGCGGAATAGTAGGACGTTATACACCGCTTTATTTCATTTTATTCCGGAATTTCTATATATCGGGGTGTTCGTGGATGGCCGAATGGTTAGCGTATGCGCATTGTATCCTAAAGTCTGTCATTGAGTCAACTGGCATGGTTTCGATTTCCCGGTTGTACGTGACAGTTTGCCCCACTGCTAAAGACCCCAACGTGCAGGCGAATAATTGAAATAAAATTAAACCATATGTTAGTCCCGAAATGACCTAGTTTGTGTCGAGTGGACGTTAAACTCTCTCTCTCTCTCTCTCTCTCTCTCTCTCTCTCTCTCTCTCTCTCTCTCTCTCTCCCATGTTTATCCATATATTGGGGAAATAATTACTTTATGTGGCTGATATTTATGACGTAACTGAAACCATGTTTTTATTACAGCACAAGGCTACCCTCCTCAGCAGGGATTGTCTCCGCAACCTGAAATAGTGCAGCAACTCCGATTTCCACCGAACCAGGGTTATACACGAATGACGTAACTCGATTATCCACAGACGCAGCAACCTGACATTCACAAATAGAAATAAACACGTGGAAGATCATAATGGCAGATGAAAACATGTAACAATCAACACAGAAAATCTGATCTAACACGTCACTGTGGCCACTTAAACATTGCTTTCGATGACGAATAAAACATTAACATCATATTCGTCTACTTCTGAAACGATTCCAATATACCATTCTTTATCGTGTACTCATACTACAAAGTCGCCATCCTTTTATGCTTTCTGTTGGAGACCATTATTTGAATCGACAGTTTCGGGAATTATATCACTATCAATAGTATCGGGAACCGATTGTTACTGTTCATCGCCGCCCCTGACTTTGATATTCATGAAATCCAAAACATGTAAGTCCCAACGATTGCAAACCCAACCAATGAGACGGATAGGACAGTAACAAAACCTTTCCTAGACACTTACTGATCTGGTGTTCAACAAGATATTTACGTTACTTTTTACGTTACCACCATTAAAGTTCAATAGTCCAATTTAATAGCAAAAAGTACGCTGTGTAAATACTTATTTTTCGCGTAAAAAAAAATTCAATTTTAGGATTATACACACAACTGACCCGGTATGTCTTGATTCATTATCTGGATAGTAGGATTGCCACTGATGAACACTCGTTTTGTAATGCCATTTATGACTATAGTTTTCGAAATTCCTATCAATAAAAGTACTGATATTTTGATTGATTTGTGAAATATTGCACAATATTTCAAGTGTAATAAACAAATGAATGATGATATGGTCACTATAATAATGACATCACCCATTTGGGTACAGGATAAGAGGAGTTATATTTACGTTACATTTTGTGTTTTGAAATGAAAGTGATGTCTGAACATGGCAGAAATGTGCAAAATAGCAACATAAATATTATTGGGCTTACCGTAAGGCGACTCTGATTTCAGTATGTGAGCTGTTTTAACAAGTAAGCATAAGCCAAGTTTAGGCAAGTCATTGGCCACGTTTTCTGTGGTTTGAAAGTCGAAGAAATATCTAAATCGAGTCTGATCACATGAAAAAACATTGGCCAATATACAAATTTGACCAGATTGATAACGTAAATATCAGTAACGTAAAAATGATTTTCAGACTGATGTAGCCTTAGCTAGAAGAAATAGTTGTAACTCGTTCTGCATATCATGGTTTTTTAAACTGATATTTGATATGCTTTTAATTTATAGCAACTATTTTTAAATATTCAAACTTTTAATACCTAAAATGGTTGTAACGTAAATATTTCCTGAAATCAGGTCTTTTTATAATTTTTGAAAGAATGTCAAAATTCAGTAAATTACAGATAACTACTAATAATACATTCACATATTTTCAAAAAGTAGGGAATATAACCTTCTGTTGTATAAAAATAACTTATAATATAGACCCAATGTAATAGCATAAATATACGTTGTAATACAATTTACCTCGGTTAAAAAGCCGAATTTGAATTTTGGCGACAGTTCTTAATGCCACTGTGTATGACTGAATTATTTGTATTATCTTGTACATTGTAGGTAAAATGTTGGGAGATATATGTCAAATGAAAGTAATATAAATAGAATATACCAAAAGTCGAGTATTTTGTTTATGTCGCTCTTGCTATAGTAAACTATTGCTAGGCGACAGTAACGTAAATATCGTTTTTTGAACTTTTGTGTCATTGTTTCAAGTAAATAAACACTGATTAACATAATGTTTTATTTAAATGGCCAATGTCTTTGATACAGAATAATTAAACTGTATAGATTCAACTTTCTGTATAAAATATAATGATATCAACAGCTGCGACACGTAAATGCTCACTTTTTCTGGGAATGGGCAAAACAATTCAATACACGCGTGGTGTGTAGTGAAGACAACAAAGACATGGACTGATTCTGGGAAGTGAACTAAATCTGAAGTCTGTATAAACTGCATGTGCCTTATTATCAATAGTAAAAGATGGCTAGAATATTATCTCTGACGTGTTCACTTATTATCGTATACATATGTACCACTGGTAAGTATAACAGTAAATATGCAACTTCCATTTGTGAACTATATCATTGGGAGGACAGAACGTGTTCATATTACCTAGATAGTGAAAGTAGCGGACATGTTGAATTTCACTGCTTTTGAAATTTCATGTTGATCACTTAAAATGGATGAAATAATATTTTCTGCACCATTGGGGCTAATCAAAACGGCATGCGATATATGTAGGGGAGGGGGGGGGGGGATTTTTGCTCGGACAGCGTCGCCACGACCTACATGCACTCTTATTGTTCCGAATTCGTCTAGGGTTCTTGTGCATGCACGTTCATTCGTACACGGACCCTCGGTTTTTCGTTTCACCCGAACAACTCGATGTTGTTCCTTACCAGGCCATCCGTCCTGCATCATTAACAATGGGAAACCACGTTCGAAAATATCCTTAGGTTTGATCCAGGGGCCTGGTTACCCACTAAACCACCGTGACCCCCCAAACTTAATTGAAAACCCGGTTATAACGCTAAAATAAAGGGTGCATTTTGTATAATAATTCAAAATGGATGTATTGGCAATTTCGCTAGAAATAGAAAAATAAAATGACTGTACTTAGAAACATCTGAGAAAGAAGAAAAAAATACTGAATATCGTCTAGAGAGAGAGAGATATGAGATTTAACGTCAACTCGATAAAACTCGACTTTTTTCGGCCCATAATATGCTTCAATTATATTTTATTAATTCGCTAGTGCGAAGGGTAAATTCGCTAGCGCGTTGAGTTCTTTAGGGCCCTAAGAAGCCCACGAATTATAAATATATACCCAAACTAGACTATACCAGTATACATGTACATGTATAAATATATAGAGATAGACTCACGCTGACTATTAGTGCCAGACTGTCTGTTTAAATGACTGATATTGATTTAATAAAATGCGTTTCTTAGTTGTACTGTGTCCATCCCTGATTTCTAGGGGACGTGTTGGGGGGGGGGGGCTATTTTAACATCTGAATATCGAAAAACGAAGATTTCGTGTTTTGTTATTCGCCAATATCGAAACACAAGCTTCTTGTTTTTCCTAATTCGCCTATATCGAAAAACGAGTAGCTCGCCTTTTGATTTTTACCAATATTGAAAACCGTAAATCGAGCTAACTTCACGCTGCCCACTGGCTGCTTTGGTAAATTAAAGCAAAATTGTGCAGTAGTTGTACATACGTTCACACTGTCAGTGTCCGTGTAGTGAAAATGACATATACGAAATTAATGGTTTTCTATACAGAAATTATATTTCCTTTTATAAAGATAGTGTCGATGATATTGTTCTAAATATGTTCAGCATAATTCATATAACATCCAGACCGATTTAGCTTTTTCATAATGCGTCTTTAAATTTCTTTCTAACCGGGCTTGTTTTGTCGGGTTTTTTTTTCCTTTTTATTAAATTTTTGTCTCTAGGTATAGATTGTGAAGAGTGTGCTGTAGATCGTACTCATATATTTGATACCGATACCATAACCTGTTTATTTGGCTGCTGTTATTATAATGCCGGATTGTACAGCAAAGATATCTGCTGTAAGCCCTCGTAAGTAGCTATATATATATATATATATATATCTATGTATCCATCCATATACGTATCCACCCATCTATATATCCATCCATATATTTATACATCTATCCATCAATACATCTATCAATCAATCCATATATCCATCCAAAGAGGGGGTTGGGTGGCTGAATGGTTAACATATGCGTGCTGTATCATAAAGCCTGTCTTTGAGTCAATTGGCGTGGTTTCGAATCCCCGGTTATACGTGTCCAGAGGAGGGGGGGGTGTAACCTCCATTCGACACAAACTAGGTCATTTCGGAGCTAACAGATTATGGTTCAATTATATTTCAATAATTCGCTTGCGTGTACGGGTCTTTAACAGTGGGAGGAAACTGGAGGACCAGGTGAAAACCCACGAGGCTCACCAGGCGACCCTAGTACCCCACTCCTTCCCACGTACAGCCGGGGAATCGAAACCACACCAGTTGACTCAATGGCAGCAGACCTTATGATACAGACCCCACGTGCTAACCATTCAAAGATCCAACACCCCCATCCCCCGACCTGTTGTAGAGTTGAAACCGATAGTGAAATTGATGGCCTCGACTACCAGACTATACCTTAGCGAAACATTTTTGGTCTTTAGATTAAGTCTGAGAATGCTTTGTGAACTCGGGGCCTGGACACCCATCGTACAGATGCATGTATTTCCGTTGTCCGGCCAGGGCCCGATTCCTAGAAAATTCTTAAGCACGCTCTTGTGCTTAGATTTTAAGTAGACTTTGCATGTAAGTAAACTTATCGTATTTTGTGTTCCCAGAAAATTCTTAAGAACGTCCTTGTGCTGAGATTTTAAGTAGACTTCAGTGTAAGCAATAGCACGTTATTATGTGTTCCAAGAAAAAACTTAAGCACAACTTTTTTCTTATCTAAGCACAAGTCCCAAGCAAGGTTAAGGCTTGCTTACCAACCTTAAGTCTGTTTCTGCTTCAAACAAGATGGCTGACAGTTTGTTATTCCACGGCATTTCCTACATCTTTTGATACCTAAGAGACAATCGAAAGACAGAGGAATCCTTAGAAACATATTCTCGAGAAGAAAGACTATGCTATAGAAAAGTTCGCTTCATACCCTGAAACCATTTTATTTACTTTCCAATTAGAAATAACACAAAATCACGGGCTATCGGTACTTTAAGATCAGGCGCCCTCACAATTATTAAGAGTGTTTGCAAGTGCTTGCGTTTTGGGGGTATTTTTGAGCTTGTGCCACATTTTATATGTGTATAGGGGACATGTCAAATGCATCTAAATCGACCATTTGCCGGGAAGCAGACGACAAATTTAAGACGTAATTCGCATACCAAAACTGTTTTTATGACGTTTGAGAGCATCATAGTCTCAGTTTACCAGTCACAATGTACTTAGACTCGTACTTGACTCGTGCTTACGTAAGAACGGTCTTGAGATTTTTCTAGAGACGGTATTTTATAAAGTTTCTTACGTAAGCAGAAGTGAAGCATGACTTTGTGCTTACTTTTAAGAATTTTCTAGGAACCAGGCCCAGGATCGGTTGGCAAACTACGTTTATTCAAGCTGTCTGTTTCTACGACTAGTTTTTGAGTTGGGGTATCTGCTGGTGGTATAATTCTTCTGGCTTCTTGCATTGCAATGCTGTTATTTGTTTATTCAGGCTTGTCGTCTACCTTTCTGTTTGAAGGACTGGTTTTTGAATTGGGATACCTGCTGGCTCCTTGCATTGCAATCTGTTATTGTTTATTCATGTGTGTCTTCTACCTTTCTGGTTGCAGGACTGGTTCAGAAATTGGAGTATCTGTTGCTGGTATAGTTCTTCTGGCCTCTTGCATTGCATGCTGTTATTGTTGCTGCTGTCGACAGCGTGGAGGATCGGGAGTAGTGATCGTCACCCCAAATGCAGCTCCAACAGCGACAGTTGTATCAAGTGTAGTAGGTGAGTTGTTGGAGGGTTGGACGTTAACTCTACACAAAGTGTGGTGCAATTTGTATTTCGATAATTAAATTGCGCGTAGGGGTATTTAACAGACGAAACCGGAGAAACCCCACGAGGTTCGACAAGCTACCCTACGCCCTGTCACGTACAATCGGGGAATCCAAGCCACGTCACTTGACTCAATGACAGACCTAAAGATCTAAGGCGCATACGTTAAATTATTCCGTGCCCATCGTCATTATCAGGGTTGGTGCGGAATAGTAGGACGTTATACACCGCTTTATTTCATTTTATTCCGGAATTTCTATTTATCGGGGATTTGTGTTTGGACGAATGGTTAGCGTATGCGCATTGTATCCTAAAGTCTGTCATTGAGTCAACTGGCATGGTTTCGATTCCCCGGTTGTACGTGACAGTTTGCCCCACTGCTAAAGACCCCAACGTGCAAGCGAATAATTGAAATAAAATTAAACCATATGTTAGTCCCGAAATGACCTAGTTTGTGTCGAGTGAACGTTAAACTCTCTCTCTCTCTCTCTCTCTCTCTCTCTCTCTCTCTCTCCCATGTTTATCCATATATTGGGGAAATAATTACTTTATGTGGCTGATATTTATGACGTAACTGAAACCATGTTTTTATTACAGCACAAGGCTACCCTCCTCAGCAGGGATTGTCTCCGCAACCTGAAATAGTGCAGCAACTCCGATTTCCACCGAACCAGGTTTATACTCGATTATCCACAGACGCAGCAACCTAACATTCAAAAATAGAAACAAACACGTGGAAGATCATAATGGCAGATGAAAACACGTAACAGTCAACACAGAAAATCTGATCTAACACGTCACTCTTTTTCTCACGAGAAGCTTTAATGATCTGGGAACGGCATGACGTCATTTTACCATTACGATGACGATTGAAGCCAATGACGCCATTTTGATTAACCCAAAACATTAGAATTAATTGGTTGTGTGGAATTAATATAAAACTTTTTTTTAATTTTAAAAAATACGAGAATCCGATAATACCAAATTATGATGAAATTTGTTTTACACAATTTAAGGAAACACATATACAGATATAAATAATAAATTATTCTGTTATGTTATGATAAATCATGTAATGTCTGTAAAGTTATAGAATTAAAAATATCATCTCAAACCGAGCTGCCGATATACAACAGATTGTATAAGCTATGTGTTATCTAGATTATTAATTAGACATTAGTTAAATTATCTTAACCATAATAAGCTCTCGATGTCATCGCTAGCTGATTTGGGATGTAACTATCATACATGATTAAATCATGATCTGGATAATCGAGACTATGTTGTTTTATCGTATCTACTTTAGTAATGTTTATCGAGGCTATGCCGAAAATGCAATCGCTAAATCCTCGGTTCAGAGTAAAGCAATTTGACTGATATTTTCCGCATTATAAAGTTTTTAACTATTACAGTGATAACTGCCAGTTATTTTTATCAAATCTCCCATAATGTATCTTTAATATTATGATGATATCATGCAAATGAACGAAATACTACAAGTGTAATAGTCAATATTTGCCTTGAACCTTATACACTAAATATGGAACCAAAATTTACTAGAAAAGGTTATGAAGTTTCACACTTCTTTCCACATTTGGGGGGTTGGGATGGCTTGCGGCTGTGGTTTCGATCCCTGGTGTGAGCGTATGTGGCATGCAGATAGGGGCGCCTTCTCAACCTCGTTGGTTTCCTCCGGGCACTCTGGTTTCCTCCCACTGCTAAAGACCCCTGCGCGCAAGCGAATTATTTAAATAAAATTAAACCATATTATGTTAGTCCGGAAATGACCTAGTTTGTGTCGAGTGGACGTTAAACCCCATTTCACTCTCTCTGTCTCCTCTCTCTCTCTCTTTCCACCTTTCTGGTTACAAAATCCCAATGAGGTCAGAGGGTTTGCAAGTATACAACAAGTATACATAAAGAACATCACATCAAATGTGTATTTAGCTAAAATCAAAAACTGGAATTTAGAAAAAAAGATAGGCAATGTTTATAAAAACCCAATCAATATTTGATATTGAAATAGGTGTTTGATTGTGTTATAATATGGTCTTAATTTATAATGTTCCATGTATTATTTAAAAAGAATGGAAGAGATATTAATTTCATGAACTATTAATTCTGAAATAATGAACACGCAAGTTACAGGTTTACTCAGTTTTCAATATTATATTACAGTTCTACTAATGAAACCTGTCTATCTATCGGGTTTCATTTAATATAAATCTCCCTCTGTCTCTCTCACTCTCTCTCTCAATATTAATTATACCCATTTTCGGTGACGTTAATCCTATTTCAAGGGAGGTAAGTCACATATCCAACACGAGTAGACTACAGATCTTTCACGTCAGCATTTCTCTATCAAAATTAGTTATGCTCATAAACAGCTTACCCACATAAATATCTTAAGGTACTTTACAAATTGTTGTTCTTTTTGGAAATGAAATGAAATGGAGTTTAACGTCCTACTCTTCTGCTCCGAATTAGGCTAATGAAGACGGGCATAGAGTGTGCTGTGAGGGAAATTTTTCCCGGACAGCGGCACTACGGCCTACTCTTATATCGAAGTCCAACTGTCAAGGGATCTTTTACGTGCAATGTGTACATGGGACTTCGGTTTTTCATTTCCCCGAACAACTGGAGAAGCAGTCCTTGTCAGCATCACTGACAAGGGGGAACCACGCAAGAAAATCTGAATGAACTTTCTCTGCCAATGCAGGGATCGAACACCCGACCTCCAGGGTAGCGAGCCAGCGCCTTTTGTTATTCAATTACAAAGTACGAATTATAAGTTTTCGTGGCGATTGATTATAAATGGTAGCAGGTAAAATACACCAAAAGTTAAACAGAGAGGGAGAGAGGGGAGTGAGAAAGAGAAAGAGAGAGAGATGCCTTATGTAGAACATTTCGGGACTAATATATGGTTCAATTTTATTTCAACAATTCGCTTGCGCGTAGGTGTCTTTAGCAGTGGGGGGGGGGGGGGATAAGGAGAACCCGGGGAAAATCCACGATGTGGGCCACCCATCCATACGTTTTTCTAATAAGGTTTGAAAAAAAACTACTACTATGTTAAGTCTGGCAGGTATACGGAGGGCATCCGAAATTCATCGTGATCGACATGAAATCATTGATTGTCCCATTCGCCTTTAAAGGTAGTTTCATTCCCAGATTTGGGGTTTCTAGAACGACTGCGATTATAAAGAAAAAATAAAAATTGAAGGTAAAACAATTTTCATGCTTTTATTATAAGACCTACATTAATTGTCCTTTTAGACCCAATTTCGTCCATTTTAATGTACCAAATAATAGAGTTATGCCCCCTCAATGATTATCGAATAGACAGAGTTTCACACTCTTATTGGGGTGTGATAATCTGCCAATCGCTAATATAATTAATTTTTTCTTAAATTAACCACTTTAAGATCAACTGGCTAGCAAGTCGTTAACCTGTAACCCCCTTTCAAGCCGTCATTGGGTAACGACGTTAATACCTTCTATTGTTTTCGTTGATTGATTATCGACATGCCAGCTTAAATCGCAACAATTACCTTCATCCTATTATCTGATTTTCCTTACATATAACAAAATTTGAACATTGAAGGCAGTCACTAGTAACACTGGATCCTAATATTTTTAAAAATTACAGACACGTCTCTAACTTAAGTTTTATTTCTAAAATATTGAAGAAATGTATTGCTTCTCAGATAAAGGCCCATCTAGATGATAACTATTTGTATGAACCATTTCAAAGTGCTTATAAACAATTTCACAGCACCGAAACAGCCTTAACCTGGGTTTCAAATGATATTTTGATGAAAATCGATAATAGAAAATGTACATTTTTAATTTTATTGGATTTATCTACTGCTTTCGACACAGTGGACCATTCCATTCTTCTGCGTAGACTACAGTTTAAATTCGGTATTTGTGGCTCTGCATTCCGAAAAGAGAATTTACACCTCTAATCTATTACAATATGATTTGTTCAGTAATATCCGAACTCGTATAGGAACTCGAACTCGTATGGATAATTTGTATAGATAACAAAAAACAAAAGTAAAGAGTTTCTACTTTAACGCGGGAAAAGACACCAGTCTGCATTAGCCCAGTCGGTGCAGAACAGTAAAACGTTTAACCGTAAACCCGATTTCATTTCATTTCGGAAATGGACAAATTAAAAAACGCGTTATCTCCTTGTCGCTATATCATGGAAAGTATACGCCATCGAGAGACTGGTGTTGCAAGTATATTGATAAATAAAAAGATAACAGTAAAAATAGTCTGGATGAAAAAGTCTTGATTGCTGCAGCAACAACAGGTGTTTGGAACATGGCTGTGGTATTATCTGTTACCAGTTCGATTATTATATTTTATCTATATTTGACGGGTAAATATGTCTAAATACAATATATGTATAATATATGAAAAACCATGAGAGAGGGAGAGAGAGAGGGGGGGGGGGAGAGGGACAGAGAGAGTGAGATGGGGTATTTAGGGGAGAGAGCGGTGGGATTTAAAGTAGAGAAGAAAAGGGGTTTAAACAACTGTACTGCTCTGAACTGGGCTAATTTTGCACGGACAGCGGCACCACGGCCTACTCTTATATCGAATTCCAACTATCGAGGGATCTTTTCCGTACGCTCCAATGTGTACACGGGACCTCGGTTGTTTTTTTTGTTTTTTTTTTGTCCCACCAGAACGACTAGACAGCTGTCCTTGTCAAGCCCTCGTCCTGCATCGCTGACAATGCAGGGATCGAACCCCGACCTCGAGGCTAGCCAGCATCAGACCGACTTAGCAACCGTGACCCCCCTATACAATAATGTATTAATGATAAACAAGACTGTTTTATACCGTTTTAAAACACATATCAATATATCCGTCTAGAATGTATGTAGCACGTGCAATGAATCAATAGAATTGTACTATACATGTATATATAATAACTAGTCGTTATTAGAGTTATATAACCCGGTCGTAAAAAATATGTTTATCGTTCAACATGTGGGTTAAAGTGCTGATAAAATGAAATGAAATGGGGTTTAAAGTCACCACCCAGGCTAATACAGATGGGCATGCGGTGCAGTGTATAATGAGGGAAGGTTCACCTAGACTCTTGTGCGCGTTTGACCATTAGTCCTGTCATTGAATCAAATAGCGTGGTTTCGATTCTCAGCTTGTACGTGCCAAGGAGTAGCGTCGTCCGCCCAACCTCGTGTGTTTTCTACGGGTCCTAGGATTTCCTGACACTGCTATGTTTGTTCAATTTTAGTTACACATACCTTAAAGGGACAATAACACTCTTGCTGGCTTGGCAGCCCCAGAAAATAAATAATACCCTTATTCTAAGTACTAGATGTTTAAGTGTCCTACCTGTTGTGTAAATTATCCATTACGACCTATTTTACTTGTCCAGAGGGTTCGAAAATATTTTAAATCAAAGTCACATTTGAAAAGGTTTACGTTAGACTTTTCAAATCATGTAGTTGAAGTTTTCCAATTTTTTAAATTAGGTGTGTTAAGATGAAAATTATATCAACAATTAATTGGAATATTGTAAAATAATACGATTTGTTGAAAAGAATGAAGATTGGGACATATTATTCAATTCCAGCAAGAGTGTTATTGGGGCTTTAACAAACGATTTGAAACTTTAAAAAGAAAACAAAATGATGATTTTGTCCCTAATTGCCCCCTTTTCAGGATAACTAGCACAGCCTGGGCAAACAGTGTTGATCAACATAGATACATTACTATTTCATATTACCTTTCCTTACTATTCCACCTCGATTTATTTGTTTACTATTTCGTACTAAAAATTCTTATAATTTCGTACGAACTTTTTTATTATTTCGTACGAACTTTTTTATTATTTCGTACAAATAGTTATTACTATTTTGTGCGAACTTTCTATTTCGTACCTATAGTGTGTTACTAATTTGTTTCTATTTTGTATCGATTTTGTGCCTATTTTGTAACTATTTTATACTTATTTTGTTACTTTTTCGTAATAAATTTGTTACTGTTTAGGACCAAATCTGTTACTCTTTCTAATGTTTGTTACTATTTCTTGCAAAGGTTTTTTTAACTATTTGTTTTTACCATTTCGTTTTGTTTTTGTCACAAGTGAGTAATGGTTTTTGTCACGATTTCGTACTAATGTTTTTACTATTTCTTACTATTTCGTACTATTTATTACATTTTCGTGACATAAATTTTACTGTTTCGTCCCATTTTGATCACTATTTACTAATGATAATTTATCCTAATGTCGTACTACTATTTCTGCTATTTTTGTGCTGATTTGAGATTATTTTTCTTCTAGGCATAAATAGCGAACACTGTGTTCGTACTAACGGTGTGACGACAGAATCTCAGTTTTGCTGGTTTGGATGTTGTGATGCAAATTTTGATATTGCAACTGGATTTAATAACAAAAATTTATGTTGTACAATAACGTAAGTATTTTAACATTTTAAAAATAATTATGATGAGACAAAAAAAAAACAACAAATACTTTATGTTGCACAAACTTCAATAACAGAATTATTTTAACTTTGTAAAAATAATCACGAGGAGACAAAGGAAATGAAATGAAATGGTGTTTAACGCCCTACTCGCCGGATTGGCATGGAGTCAATCTGATTATAATACAGATCCATATTTCGTTTCGTTTTTTTATACTTTCCATTGCAGCCACTACATGGAGATCTGACCGGTTGTACTGGAAGGTCGGGTGAGGGGTCATACGAGCGTCAGTCATTTGATTAACCAATCTACGTTGATTTTTTTTCCAGTGGGATCCCCGCGGGTCCATGCACCACGCGTCAAAAATTCGCCGTAACAGACCGTTTCATTGGTTAATCCCCCACCCCAACCAGAACGTGGAATATATAACAATTCTTCCAGATCCTAGTATAGTAAAGACTAGTAAAACGAAATTTAGAACTATAAAAACGAAACGAAATAGGGTCTATGTTTTAATCAGATTTGAATGGTGTTTAATATCCGGTCAAAACTCTGCTCAGTCTGAGACTTAGTATGGTAACTAGGTATAATCTGGACTTAATGTAAGTTGATTGAAATGTAATGCACTGACAGTACACGTATTTCTCTCTACTTTCGCTTTGCAGTATAGAAATTATAATAGGAATAGTTGTTGGTAGTCTCGTGCTGCTCCTTATTTTGATTGGATGTTGTGTTATCTGCTGTTTACGATGTGGTAAAACATCAATTGGCATCAATACCAACAAAGTTCAAAGATCAAATGATGTAGCTGGTAAGTATGGAAACTTGCAGAGATACAGAGAGAGATAGAGACTTCGCTTGAGCACAGGTACCTTTGGCAGTGGTAAACAACCCTACGGGGTTATTTAGGCCACCAACAGTTATCCCGTCCAAGCTTTGTACCAAATCGGGGAATTGGATGGCCGAATTGTAAGCGCGTGCTCGTTGTACCATAAGGTCTGTCGTGGAGTTAACTGGCGTGGTTTCATTTCCCCGATTGTATGTGACCTAGTTTGTGTTAAACCCCATCTCTCTCACCTCTCTCTATCTCTTGCAGGTCTTTCGTTATTCCTAAAATGTGATCTAAATTATTAATTAGGCATTCACTAATATATCTAAACCATAATCAACCCTCGGTGTCATTGCCAGCCTGTGAGATTTACTGGATTAGGATCCGATCTGCTGCTCATCGCTCATTCATGATTACATCAAGAAATGGATAATCGAGACTATGATTTTATCGTGCCGACTATAGTAATGATGATCGAGGCTATGCCAAACATTTAATCGCTAAATTCTCAGTTCAGAGTGGATCAATTCTACTGACATTTTCAGCATATCACCTTTACATTATCTAGTTTTTAGTGAGAACTGCCAACGCTTTATCTAATCTCCCATAATGTATGTTTAAGCGACGAAATGAAATGAAATGGGGTTTAACGTCCTACTCTTATGCACCTAACCTGGGCTAATGGAAGACGGGCATACGCCATACAGTGTGCTATGAGGCACTACGGCCTACTCTTATATCGAATTCCAACTGCCAAGGGATCTTTTACGTGGTGTTTACGAGACCTCGGTTTTTCGTCCCGTCCGAACGACTAGGCAGCTGTCCTTGTCAGACCCTCCGTTTAAGCGACGAATATCGTTACTTGTATTGCATTTTGATATTATGTCATGGTCCTGGCGGTATTATTATTTCAGGGCATCATCCGTACTATTCCATTGAAAAGTCCAGTTAACTTGACCAGAAATCAGGATAGCCGATACTGTAACTTCTAAAATCAAGAAAGTTCAAATCATTAATATATTTTAGCCTGTGTGGAGACAGATATTAGACAAGTAGCTTTTTAAATGTTATCTGTAGTGCTACAAAAATCACGATCACGATCACAATGATGTAAAGACTTCAAAAATCAAATAAAACTTAAAATAATACAAAGAGTGTTGAAAATTCACAATGTCCCCTACGTACAGAGGGGCTACTCTATTGTTGTGTTATTTGTTTAACTTGCCGGGGGTTGAGTGGCCGAATGGTTAGCACGTGTTTATCGCCCAAGAGTTCCTTTGTAAAGTATTTTTGGATACAGTCCACTTAAAACAGTCGGTCAAATCCTTCTCTGAACATACCTAAAACCTTCAATCACGGTTCATTGTCAGAAATATCGGAAAAGATTGCCTTTTGATCCAAATTTTCTTCAAGCTTTGGATCGACCCTCATCATATTTGCATCCACATCTATTCCATCGTGAATATGATGACTAAAAAGGATTGATCATTCGTCTGACTTCGTTTAACTATCCATTTTGTTCTAGCTTTCAATTCAATTACTCCAAAATGGCGACGTATAGACATGGAACGAATTTTGATACTTCTACCTATAGTAACCATCATTCTGGCGCGTCGTTTGGTATCACCACTGTGTGCTCAATATGGATGCTTGAGCGCCTGGTCGGGACCATTATGTTCATACAAAAACATTATACATTTAATCCCCACTGTACTCGTCTGGCTGAAAAATATGATTACCACCCCTCATTACCCGTGTGTAAATAAAAGAATGCTTGGCAGTAGCTATTAAACGAAGACTAACAAAGTTTCTCTCATAGCACGCTGCATGACACGTGTTCGATTTCATTAGCCTGGTTGGTGCAAATATGGATGGATGTTTTTCGGGGTTTTTTTTATTTTGGTCGATGCAAGAACGACTCTACACCCCATATATTTTCAATTTAACAATGGTCTTACCTTAAATAAACTCTTGTCGGGGAGAAAGCAATCAATCAAACAACAGTTTGAAGATATGTAACAAATTTAAAGTTATCTACTTTATGTGTTAAGCACCTTTTTCTTAAATCTTATGACATTTAAACGACAGGAGCATTTTATTTATGCATATTGTTATGTATGTACAAGGATGCATGTAATAATGCAGATTCGTTTTAACGTCCACACAATGTGGATTTAATATCCAGTATACATACATTAGGTCATTTCGGGACTGAGAGGGCTGGATGACCGAATGGTTACCGCGTGTGAGTTGTATCATAAGGTCCGTCATTGAGTCACTGGCGTGGTTTCGATTCCTCGGATGTAGGTCACAAGGAGTAGGGTCGCGTGTTCAACCTCGTGGATTTTCTCCGGAACCTCCGGGTTTCTCCCACTGCTAAGGACCCCGACGCGCAAGCCAATTATTGAAATAAAATTGAACCATATGTTAATCCCGAAATGACTTAGTTGGTGTCGAGTGGACGTTAAACCCCATCGAAACTACTCCGCTTGCCTTTATGACAGACCTTATGATCTACAGCGCACTTGTTAGACCAGTCAACTGCAAAGATGAAAAAATATAACTAATCAACTGGTATCTTTAATAAACTGAAAGTTTATAACAGAGGCTGGACTGCACGTACTAGAATTTAAGAACGCTGGACAGTTTTGGTATTCGAAATAGTAGTAGGCCTTAAAGTTGTTGCCCAGGCAGAATTTCACTCTATCACACTTATTGAGTTTGCCCATTTCAGTTCTAAAAATAGAACTCGTTAGAATTCGCCGTTCGTAAATTACTGTAGATATAACACATCGGTAGGCCTCGTCTATAATGTACATTATAAATGCACAGTGCGTGCACGAAATAGCAATAACCACATAATATTATTATGGCCTTCAAAATGCCAAACGTCCATAAGTTAGGAAAACAACAATATCATTTCATCCTAACCAGTTTTAGAATTAGGGTGTGTCATGTGACAAGCTTTCTACGAAACTAACTCAGTCAAGTTTCTAAGTATCGGTACAATTCAATACACGCGTGATGTGTAGTGAAGATTACAAAATAGACGTGGATTGATTCTGTTTAGTGAACTTAATCTGACGTCTGTATAAACTGCATGTGCCTTATAGTAAAAGATGGCTAGAATATTATCTCTGACGTGTTCACTTATTATCGTATACATATGTACAACTGGTAAGTATAACAGTAAATATGCAACTTCCATTTGTGACAGAACGTGTTCATATTACTTAGATAGTGAAAGTAGCGGACATGTTGATTTTCACTGCTTTTGAAATTTCATGTTGGTCACTTAAAATGGATGCAATAATATTTTCTGCACCATCGTGTCTAATCAAAACGGCATGCGATATATGTAGGGGAGGGGGGTAATTTTGCTCGGACAACGTCGCCACGACCTACATGCACTCGTGTTCCGAATTCGTCTAGGGTTCTTATGTATGCACGTTCATTCGTACACGGACCCTCGGTTTTTCGTTTCACCCGAACAACATACCCGAACAACTCGATGTTGTTCCTTACCAGGCCATCCGTCCTGCATCATTAACAATGGGAAACCACGCTCGAAAATATCCTTAGGTTTGATCCAGGGGCCTGCTTACCCACTAAACCACCGTGACCCCCCAAACTTAATTGAAAACTCGGTTATAACGCTAAAATAAAGGGTGCATTTTGTATAATAATCCAAAATGAATGTATTGACAATTTCGCTAGAAATAGAAAAATAAAATGACTGTACTTAGAAACATCTGAAAAAGAAGAAAAAAATACTGAATATCGTCTAGAGAGAGAGAGATATGAGATTTAACGTCAACTCAATACAAACTCGACTTTTTTCGGCCCATAATATGGTTCCATTATATTTTAATAATTCGCTAGCGCGTTGAGTTCTTTAGGGCCCTAAGAAGCCCACGAATTATAACTATATACCCAAACTAGACTATACCAGTATATATATAAATATATAGAGAGAGACTCACGCTGACTATTAGTGCCAGACTGTCTGTTTAAATGACTGATATTACACATTTTATTAGATGTATATTGTAAGAATTTGATACGGGACTGACGGTTTTCGCTATAATTACTTTAAAAAAAAAAATTATAATAAACAGAGAATACGTTGCAAACTTCAGTCAAATTACCTTTTTTGTGAGCGAAGTTATTAATATATAAAGTTTTGATACGAATAGCGATGTCTCGATGTTCATTACTACTACAGACGGATCTAGGGAGTTGTTATGTGAATAAACGTCTTATGTAAGATTTCAGGCCAGCAATAGGCAGATTTAGCTCTTGCATAATGCTTCTTTAAACGCTTATCTTATATTCAAATCACGGCATATCCAAAATAAAATTTTGATTTTATCAAAGTTCTTTTTAAATTGGATCAAATATTTGTGCTTTCTAAATCATTATATTCGTTTCATACGTTTTGATCGATTTCTTTTTTTTAAATTTTAGTATGTCTTTCTTCTGTATATATTATTTTTGCGTTAGTGTAGTGTAATTTCTTAGAAAAATATGAATAGAGATGAACATGTAAAGCCCCGGAAGTGTCGTGTCGGTGATTCATATAGATCCGAAAATCTCCAAATGTTGGGTTGTTTTGTTTCTAATTTGAGTAAATTTTATTTGAAAAATATTTGGTTTTTCATATTTGACAAGTAGGCTATTGCTTTTTTCTATATACGTGTTTCGTAGAAATTTATTCGAGTGATTTCTCAGAAAAATATCCATGGAATGTTATGATCGTTATTGACAACACAAAGCTCTTGCCGGGTCTTGTTGTTGATTTTGCGGCAAGGATCGTTCAGCAATGTGTCGATAAAATGTGTTGCAAGACATCTTAAAGTCTCAAGAGAGAGGGAGAGAGAAATGGGGGTTTAACGTCCACTCGACAGAAACTAGGTCATTTCGGGACTAACATAATAATATGGTTTAATTTTATTTCAATAATTCGCTTTCGCGTAGGGGTCTTTAGCACTGGGAGGAAACCAGAGTACCCGGAGGAAACCAACGAGGTTGGACGGCCGACTCTACTCCTTGCCACGTACAGCCGGAAATTCGAAACCACGCCAGTTGACTCAATGGCAGACTCGCTAACCATTTGGCCACCCAACCCCCCTTAATGTCTCAAACTAAATTTTAATGTGTCAAATTAAATTTCAATTTTAACGTATCAAACTAAATTTTGATTTTAACGTATCAAACTAAATTTTAATTTTAACGTATTAAACTAAATTTTAATGTGTCAAACGGAATTTTAATGTGTCAAACTAACCTTTGGATAATTCAAACAAAATTTTAATGTGTTGAAATACCTTTTAATATGTCAAACTAAATTTTTATTATTCTCTTATTCTTTTTGTTGTTTTTTTTAATTTGTCGAGTTGGTTAGGGACATCGGTGACACATGTAGAGATATATCGGTCTAGGTCTGAATGTATTTAAGCCCGAACCTAGCCCATTTGTCGAGTTGGTTAGGGATATCGGTGACACATGTAGAGATATATCGGTCTAGGTCTGAATGTATTTAAGCACGAACCTAGCCCATTTGGAAGAGCAAGTAAATATCCTTAAAACAGAAATTAAAATTTTTTCGGAGCAATTATATATGCACTTTACATTAAAATTTGACACACTTTATATACTTTCGAGAAGTAGGAGCTTCCATTCCGTATACGTATAAGTAATCTCCTTGAAAAACATCGTCGATCCCTGCATTGGCCGAGAAAGTTCATCCAGATTTTCCGGTGTGGTTTCCCCTTGTCAGGGATGCAGAACGGAAGGCCTGACAAGGACAGCTGTCTAGTCGATCGGATGGGACGAAAAACGGAGGTCCCGTGTACACATTGTCGTGCACGTAAAAGATCCCTTGGCAGTTGGAAGAGTAGGCCGTAGCGCCGCTGCCCGGGCAAAATTTCCCTCATAGCACACGTGTATGACGTATGTTCGTCTTCCATTAGCCCAGGTTATGTGCAGAAGCCTAGGACGTTAAACACCATTTCATTTCATGTTGGAAAACGTTAATAGAATTATGGTCGCTATGGACAACAGCCAGTTGATATCCTTAAAACATTTATTTTCCTAGCAATTTACATAAAAATTGATAGGCCTTCCCTGTAATTTAACTTTTATTTGATCTGTAGGCTCTTTTTTGTTCTATATACATATTTTTTTAGAACCAATGTTAGTGTGATTTCGTAGAAAAACATCAATAGAATAATATGGTCGCCATTGACAACAAAACCACTCTTGTTGTCAATGATTTAGTATAGAAAACCAAAGTTAAAAGCGGCAATTTGAGTAAATTTTATTTGATTAAAAATATTGGTTTTTCATATTTGACAAGTAGGCTATTGCTAGGCTATAGAATAATATGGTCGCCATTGACAACAAACCACTCTTGTGGGGTCTTGTCAATGATTTAGTATAGAAAACCAAAGTTAAAAGCGGCAATTATCGTTCAGCAAAATGTTAGAGACAGAAATGGGATTTAACAAACTAGACCATTTCGGAACTAACATATGGTTCAAATCAATTCAATAATTCAGTTATGTGTAGGGGGCCTTTAGCAGTGGGGGGGGGGGGGGGAGTTGGAGGACCAGGAGAAAAGCCCCAATTCATTTTTACATGCAAGTGGGGGAAAGGAACCACATCACTCGACTCAATGATCCGCCACTGCCCCTGTGTATTTAAAGTAACTCCTTTGTATCCGAACAACGCAACGATACACAGGGTCACCGGAAGCTATCGGATTCATCTTGCCAACTCTGACGTCCAACAAAACATACGGGGATGGAACATTTATCAATACAACTGCTCTTCCAGATCCTAGTGTTGTGCAGACAAGTAAAAAGGAATTTTGAACTGTAAATAAACAAAACAAAGTAGGATCTTTGTTTCGATTAGATTCGAGCATTTATGTACAGCGCACCGAATGCTTGAAATGAATTACCTGCTATAATTAGAAATATTGTAAAATACGAGTCCTTCACATCATTGTATTATTATCAATTTTTAAATGTTTAGCAATGTTGCAAAGCGCGTTGAGATATTATTTGTTTATTGTGTAATGCGCTATATAAAAATAAATTATTATTATTGTACATAATACTTGTATACAACTCACAAGTTGTTTGAATAACGCCTCGCCTATTGTTATGCATAAGGCCTCGTCAATGTGTATAAATATGTCACAGATTGTGTGAATAAGGCCTGAGGGTTTAAAATGTAATATGATTTATTCTACTAATACTATGTAACAACGTGCTCAAAGTTTTTATTTTCTACAATACAAACCGTTATTTAGAAGCAGTGAATACCAGCTGGTTTTGATAATGTATGATATTGGCTTCTCTACTATACACACACTTTGTTCTAAACACTTAGGCAATGTTTTGTATTCAATCGAAAAAAAAACAACACAGATCCTGTTTCGTTTCGGTTTTTATAGTTCAAAATTTCGTTTTACTTGTCTTTACTACGCGTTTTACTTGTCTGTACAACGCAAAGATCTGAAACAGTTGGAGTGAGGGATTAGCCAATGAAGCGGTCTGTTATGGCTAGCTCTAGGCGTGTTTTGCACGTAACTGTGGATAATCTACTAGAAACATCAATGTTAATCAAATATCTGATGTCATAGGGTTAAAAGCCGCTTGTATGACCTCTGACGCAACCTTTCTCTACAACCGGACAGATCTGTATGTAGTGTAGGCCATCGAAAGTATAAGAAACGAAATATTAATGTGTATTTTAATTCGATTGTTTACTATCATGTAAGGACAATGTAGATATGACAGTTGCAGACAATCTGTTTCACAGAGAATTACTTACGAATTATCTCCGTCACAGATGACTGTCTTCAACACGTGCATTGGCATCACGTGGCGACAATCATTGGCTCAAAGGCTAGTGCATCGTTTACATAAGACGTAACTGATCCGGGCAAAATGATGCCTTTTACTCATTTACACTAAATAGGAAATACTTTTTAACTACAAATACTTCAGACGTCTTTACTTATTTTTCTATTACACACAAACAATGTTTTAGAATTTAATTTGTCGAAAGCAAAAACGTTAATATGGGGGACTAATGAAGTCGCGTCGAGGTCATCCTTATCAGTGATTGTAGCGGCCCAGCGAATATTCACTGCTGATCAGTGCAAGTTGCAGATACAACAGACATACGACGAAGCAGGAGGGGGGAGGAGCAGTGACCGGCGAATTGACCCACCAGAGTTCAGCCATGATATTAAATGTTTTATTAGCATGAGCCAGAACTTAAAGCCAAACAAATTCTACTAATTTGATAATTACTTAACGAGTTGTTACTATTAATCACACTTTAGTGTATTATAAATGTTTCATTACCGTATTATAAATATTTCAGTACTCTTCCTGACTGCACGGACGACTTAGCTGTTGTGTGCGGATGTTTCGTTTCCTGGCAATCTATCTTTTTATCTTTAGGCATAGAGTGTAAACAGTGTGTTCGTACTAATTTATTGGTAGAAGAAACTCAATTCTGTTTATTTGGCTGCTGTAATAGTGTGTACGATATTACAACCGGGTTTGATAACAAAGATATATGCTGTACTCCCTCGTAAGTAGCCATTTTAAATATCTTTGTGTACTCAGGACAATATTTGTAAACACTCGGCAAACCTCGGCCGATTCCTGTACCCTACATCTAGCCTCGACTGTATGACGAGAAGTGATATGTACCTACGCCTATACAATTGTGGTGCGGTCTGTCACTTTTGGAAAGAAATTCTCAAAATTGCGTTGTTCGAAGAGTGTGTAAAATTTTCAGTGCATATTTGTCCTTGTCTAAAGAAAATCGGATAAACTTGGAAGAAAAACAACTTCAAACTTTGAAATCTTCGTATGATCAAACATTCTTCAAATGCATCGGCATGGGCAACGCCGTTTGGTATTCCGGGAACTTGCAAGTAGTTCCAATGGTGGACTGCGTCATACAGCCCAGATGTAGGGTACTGGAATCTGCTGAGGTTTGCCGAGTGGATTTGTAAAATATTATTTCTAGTGATAGTGACTCTGCGAGCAGCTAGTACAGATACTCACTCATATGCTCCTCTAGATTAATGGTGCCACGCTTTCTATTATCAAAATGATTTATTTCGCTTAGGATTTTGCCAAAGGAATAGAATGTTGTACATATTTAGAACGGAAAACATAGTAGGCTAAATCTGAGGGGTTTTCAGAGTGGCGTGTTGGGTCTAGAGTGGCGTACGTGATTCATTTGCAGAAAAGTCGTAATAGAATCATCACATGTTAAATAATGTTCCCATCAAGGAAGTCCCCCATCATAAACATTTAGGTTGACATTTCAACAAAATTGTAAATGGAACCAACGCATTAATGACGTTATAGAAAAAAACAGCAAATCTATTGTTTAAGATCCCTTAAATACAGACTTAACCGGAAATCGTTACAAACTATCTATTCCTCTTTTATCCTAACCCATTTTGATTATTGCGACGTCATCTGGGACAACTGCAGAGACCAACTAGCTAACAAATCAGAGCACCTACAACTGGATGCACTTAGGTCCATATGTGGTGCTGTAAAGGGTACCAGCCATAGACTGTTATATAAAGAAATCGGTTTTATTACGCTAAAAGAGAGACGCAGAAGACATAAACTCAAATTCATTTATAAAATTATAAACGGCCTTTCTCCATCCTATCTCCATGATTTAATCTTGACAAAAAGTCCGAAAACAAGCCTTCCCGAATATAAATGCAAAACAAATATCTTTTATAATTCTTTCATACCATCGTCAATAAGAGAATGGAACAAATTAAGTTCGGAGACAAAAAATTCAACATCTCTAAATATTTTCAATTCGAAACTCATGGCTCAAGATCCGATACCACCTAAAACATTCTCTTTCGGAACACGTGTAAACCAAATCATACATTCTAAACTGTGTCTCTTGCAGCAATCTAAACGGACATAAATTTTTACGCCGTATTTCTGAAACAAAAAAACAAAGCAGTTGAAAAAATAAAACGAGAGAAAAATGCTAAAACAGATGAAAAAAAAGAAAGAAAATGTACCCTAGTTAGGGAGGGCCCCCTGGCCAAGGTAAAGGGCCCCTGAGTCCGAGTCCGAGTCAATTGTTTTCTATACACTGTTACTGTCGAATTTACTACTGAATGAGAATGCAGTCAGTGCTATGGCATGAAAATCATCAATCTAGACCGCCGCCCTCGCCCGCGAAAGGGGGCCCTCAAAATAGTATAGCCTCCGCCGTGATAAACCCTAAAACGCCCCTCTCTTTCTCCCGTCGTTCCGCAATTAGTTATCCTCGCTGCTAGTAGTTTCTACCGTTTTACTCGGAATTTATCCACAGTGTTTAGTTCATGATCTGCAGATACCAATTGGTTCATAAAGATATCTGTCAAACCTGTTGCCCTTATAGTCAACGGTTAAAATACAGATCTACTACATGGAGATCTGACTAGTCGTACTGCTAGGTCACGTCAGGGAACGCACGGACGGCTTTTGATCCTATAGCGTCAGGCGTTGATTAATCAATCAACGTTGACGTTTCTAGTTGTTTACCCACAGTTCTGTGTAACGCGAGTCAAAAAGTCGCCCTAACAGGTGGTTTAATTGGCTAATCCCTCTCGCCATCCAAGTCAAATTACATAACAACTCTTCCAGGTTCTAATGTAGCACAGACAAATAAAACGAAACTATAAAAACGAAACGAAATAGGATCTGTGTTTTAATCAAATTAGGGTTGTCAATAACCCAAACAGCTACATTTATCATCGAATTACCGGTAGGTATACCACATATTTCATTAATGTTGCACTACAAGCCTGTCACATTTTGATTACATCTCATTAGTGGGGGTTGGGATGACCTAGTGGTCTACAGTGCCGCGCTTCGACCTCTAGCTGGCCGGTCACCTCTGGCTTGCGGCTATGGTTTCGAGCCCTGGTGTGAGCGTATGTGGCATGGAGATAGGGGCGTCTTCTCAACCTCGTGGGTTTCCTCCGGGCACTCCGGTTTCCTCCCACTGCTAAAGACCCCTACTCGCAAGCGAATTATTAAAATAAAATTGAAACCATATGTTGGTCCCGAAGTGGCCTGGTTTGTGTCGAGTGTACGTTAAACCCCATTTCTCTCTCTCTCTCTCATTACTACTTCATAGGTTGTCAAGCTATCGCTCTCGACTGCTCTGAATATTAGATTACAGAAAAAGCCGAAGACCACCATCTCGTTGTCTGCGTGATCGACCACCATTCCATTGTGACGTCCAAAACATTTTACGTCATCATCATGGTTACAGTGCATGGTGGTCTAAACAGTTTCTACTCAGCAAGAACTTTAACTCTATTGTTGATAGGCAATGACTTAATTTCTGATTAAAAGAGATTGACATTTGTGGAATGTAACCTAACGTGCGACTACCTACTGAAATCTATATCTGGAAAATCACTCATTTCTTTAGCCTTTTATTAGGTCTAGATAGGTCCATACTTATTGTCTATTATACTTAGGCTAATATAACTAGGCTGTAAGAAAACGACATCATCTAGCAATGATTAATGGAATTTCCAGGCTAGCTGAATTTTTATGGTAATGTAATTAAATTATCATCTATTACTTTACACTTAGTTAAATACTCTCTAACTAAGGTTTTGCAGAGATAGCCCACTTTCAATTTTAATAGGTGTATGTTTATGATCTGTCTCTTCTACCATTAGATTAGTTGGTGAAACTTCGCTAGGCAGCAAGTTGGATAAAAATCAATTCGTGTTTCGTCGTCTTTCTTATCAAATTACATATTTTATAATTAGGCCTTCCTAACATAAGACTGAAAACGGGCACACGGGTGGTTTGTATTGTTTTCTTTCGAAAAAGAACGGGACTGTAGATGGTCTGACCTAATTTTCAGTCGCCAATATTGATTTAAATGTCCATCTGGCCCTCTGGAAAATGATATGTCAGTTATTTTTGCCTTTAGTCCTACCGGATATCAAAAGATTTTGGGCTACTGCGACAGACATTATTAATCTTAAGTCGACGTAAGAATGCATAATATAGTTGAAGTTGACCTGCAGCTAGCCTAAGTAGTAAGGGCGCCTGTCTAGCCACGCACGTGCGCGTACACGTGACCTTGCACTGGATGACCTTTAGCACGTGTGTGACCCCCTGCACGTGCGTGACCTTGCACGTGAGATTGCACGTACGAAGAGAGGGGCGCGCGCGCGGAAAAAGAGAGAGAGAGAGAGAGAAAAGAAGAAGAAGAAGAAGGGGGAAGAGGAGAAGCAGGGAGGGGGAAGGGGGAACAACTCTTTTACATTGATTAAGTTGGCCCTGAAAAGGGCCGTTGGTCCTCACAATGTGAGGGTTAGCAGGAGCACTTCGGCTGCTCCCACCGATTCGGTTTTTTGGTGCATTTCACTAAATGCTTGCTCCGTCTATGACAGGTGTTGCCAATTTCGGTCCCGCACCAAAAACAGACAAGGTAATCGGCATCGGGCCGGTTCCCCTTAAACATGGGGTGATACCCTCCACAAGTGGCGCAATATCGATAATCTTTACGATCCATGGTGTTTGTGACTTCTTTTGGCTTCGACACTCCTATTTATGGCTGGAGTCGGGACGAGTCTAATGTGTTGGGACGACATCATTTTCCAACCAACCAGAATAGCATGACGTCACAAAAAACAGACACGTAATATGTTGCTGACAGAGCATTTTATTGAACAAAACTTTTTATGGTTACAAAAGAAATCAAAGAAACAAACACAAGAAAAAACACACTTGAAGATACCGTCAGGGTAATCACTGAAAAAGTATTAACCTGAGAAACACGAAGTTGTCCGCGTTGTGGTTTTCTTCGAGGCCTATGATTGGCGCACCGTCAGCCATTCTGATGAGAGACAAATGGTGTTTCTTTTTATAAATGTATGGACGAATCCATTTGAGGAAAGGGTGTATGACGTCACATACAGATCTATTCACATGGTGTACCTTTGAGACTAAAAATAGACGTGATGCAACGTTTCCTGTTTGTTCGATGACGTCATGAATGATAGAAGTTGCGCGCCGCCAAAGATTTGGTCAGTTTTACCCCATCACCACACAAAGCCTATACAAGTACAGAAGACAAAACTGCAACAAAAATATAATCTAGTAACTTATAACAGGGAAGGTGCATAGAAATTAAACACTACTGTTTTATATAAAATGTACTTAAATAACACGGATGGTGTACAGAAATTAAGATGGAATATTATGTGTAGTCAATTCTTTTACATATGTGTATGGCTCTATTGAACTTTAATCCTTAGCAACATAATACATTAGGCTATTACATACCTATCTGAACACGGAATCGCCCTTGGAATAAGAACGTCTTTTAAAATAGCAAAAATAAAGATGTAAATAGTTTATCGCGAGTGTTTATAAATCTCACAAGTGTGTAGTGCAGTGCCTTTAGAAGGCCTACTGGTACTTACCGTATATGCAGAAGGAAATATGCTGTATATAATCGTTTTAAATCCAAAGTGAAAACGTGGTTATTTAGACACCATCATTAACACTCCCTAACACCTAGTGCATTCCCTAGTGGATTGAATAGTTGTGCGATACAAATACCATTAGTATTATTATAATTACACAGTGTGTACGGAGCGGTAACGGTACAGGATTGCTTTTTTTGTACATTTGTCATAATTGGAACGCGATCCTCGTCTCGAAGTGCAATTGGTGCATTGTTAGGCGATGCTCGACAACACCCCTCATTGTTACAGTCAGTTTCACCTCGAAATTGTTAAGGTCCAATCTCCCAAACCGAGTTGTCTTCCCTTGCAGTTTACGTTAACCTCTGCTAAGATTCTTGGTATCGATGGACAATGATAAACAATACAATGGAAACCAAATAAATGACAAATATAAATTATTTCGAATTACTATACTAAAATAGAAATGGGGTCATAAAATAATAAAGTATTTACAAATATACAGGGAACTTGTTTCGCGAAAGATTATGGGGTTAAAGGGTCGTTACTACGAACTGCGCATGTCACCGTGCTAATATTTGAATATAAACACGGGGATCTGTTTAACTTTATAACGCGATTCTAAGGCCTAATACATTTACACACGACGAAGCGTGCAAATTAGTTTTTTAGGGAGGGGTAGTAATTGGTGACATTTTCAGCTAAAACTGACTAAAACTCATTAAATGTTTATAACGCCAGGATTTTTTTCTGATAGATGTCATTTTCATCACGTAGTTAATCACGTGACCAACGACCTCTATGTCAACGGGCGCAGTGCGCAAGACGATGACAGAGCCTAATAATGCTGGATAGCGAAATTTGTGTAAAGAAT
This sequence comes from Patella ulyssiponensis, assembly GCA_963678685.1. Classification (NCBI taxonomy): domain Eukaryota; kingdom Metazoa; phylum Mollusca; class Gastropoda; family Patellidae; genus Patella; species Patella ulyssiponensis. Next base: position 52,328,593 of record OY783232.1, on the reverse strand, counting down.
GGTCAAGGTCGTACTCGTACATGGAGAACCAATTGGACTATAACACGCATGCGCTGATTTACCATTACCCGGGTCACTGAAAGTCTTATTCTAGAATCCGATTTGGTAATGAAATGTCATTTATGTTACGATTCTGATTTGGTTGATCAAGGAATTTTTGGTCACAATTCCAAAACAAACAAAACAACAGGAGGATTTAGTCTGTTTAATCGATATTCTTTTGGTTTCCAGGTATCACTTAGCGCCAGATTTGTTGTCTTTGCTGTAGATATACAAAATACTTTTATTGTTGAAACTATTAGAAAGTATAAATTTGATTTCATTATCGTTAATTCCTACATCTCGCCAAAAAATTCAAAATTGAAGACGACACATACTATGTAACGCGCCCATTATTTAATGCTTTGAACAAAAATTTAAAATGTTTCCGCTATCTATGATTAAAGGGTGTAAAGCTTTAACATAATATTATCTAGAGTCTTAGACCTTTACACACACGAATTATTGACCAATTCAATTCAATAGTGATCTTTTAAAGCCCATGGTGGAGGTGTGTATATAATATTGACTAGAGTGTATTGTGGTCACGTGACCCCCATTGGTTTAACGTTGTGGTAATTAATGACGGAAGTGCCCGGGTGAACGCGTTGTAAACAACAGGAAATAAACTGACGGAGAGGTCCATTAAAAATACAGTGCTAATTCCACAATGTCAACCAAAAAAATACTGATTGAAAGGTCTTACTAAAAACAAAATCGTTTTGGTAAACTGGTATCTTTTGGGGGGTTTATTATTTAGAATAACTCTATCATAATGAAGGTGATGCATATGATTTAGGGTAGAACTGACGAAATGATGCTTATTTTATTAATTGAGCAAAGTGGTCGTCCTCGAAAATGTCCAGATCCATAAGTTTTGAAACATGACTCCTCGTAGTTCACATAAAACTTTATTTTGGATAGATCAATTTGTTGGACGATTTGAAAGGACTACGTGATTGAGAACTATAACGCCACCCTGATGAAAAATAAAGAAATAACATAAATTTTAAAAATAAATAATCTGCTTCTGTCATCAACCAAGAGAATATTATTGGATGTGAAAAAAGGAAAAACTCGAATTCACATTTATGCATATCTGCAGCCTCGTTTTGAATTTTTCCGTGAGTGACGTCAGACGTTGTGCATTTCCCCATCGCACTACTACATCCCGTAATAATTTTGACTTACTGGAAGCATAAACATGGTCAATTGCGTTGGTTGGGCTAAACTAATATCACCGACAATAAATCAGGAAGCACGTGACATTTCTTTTTAATTTCCAAGCGAGGTAACGTACAGAACGCTACGGACACAGCGGTGTCAACGAAGCGAGAAGGGCTGGTCTCTAATAATTAATATCTCTGTAAAAGATGATTGCCTTCATTACGTGACGTCACATCACGCGACGTCAATCATTGGTTTAATTGTACGTGCATTGTTAACATAAGACGTTACTGAATCGGGAGGTATATTGAATTTTAGAAGAAAATAAGATTAACGTAATGAGATTTTTGCAGGAGCATCGATTAAAAAATATCAGGCCCTTTTTTCACAAAATTTAACTGGGAATGAACTAATGAAGTTTTAAACCATTTTTTTTGAAAAACTAGTTCGGAGTTTTGAAGCGGGAATCTGAAGAAGAAAATGAAGCATAAGCTTATATTGCAAGAAACTTTCACTTTAATACATCTATTTGATACACTCCGTTTTCAATAATTACTTTTGGTATTTACTGGCACTGTTTTAAGCCTAATTAATCAAATCCGGGGAGTAAAACTAACCGATAAGAAGCTACTAATGGCCAGTTAGTGCATGTCTGTAACTTAAAAACGCCACTCCAATAAGCAGACTTATACTCCAAAGATATTTTCCGTACAATACCAGATGTGTATGCAGATATAATACGCAATTTCCACAATAATTAAGTATACATGATAAAAGTATCGAGTGTTCGGACGCCGTGTTTATTAAATTATTTTACACTATTATCATCATTATACTAATCTAATACTATTTCACTTATAACATATCTTACTTATGAAATGATAATCCACCCTCATTTTGTCCGACATTGAAATAACCAAAACAACAACTCTTTGGCATATTGATATTATATGGCGACGTAGGCTAAATCTTCCCGGTTGTAAAATGGCGTCCAAGCTCCATAGTCGACATGCGATCATTAGACCAGTGACTTAACGTCAAAATTAGGCCATACCCGACAAAAATTGCAACAGAATTTTTTAAGTGATATATATTAAGTACAATGTGTCCCGAATAAATTGTTAAAAATGTAGAAGTGTACTACGTTTGGAAATGTATTTTTTTCAAGGTTATTAAAGGTCATATACTGAAAATTGTATATTCGATTCGCACATTGTGGCTTTGGCACACTGTTAAATTATGTTATCATAAAACACAATACAAGTCATGGAAAGAATATATTTAGATGTTGTATCTCATTGAAAGCCATTTCATGGTCACAAATTGTCCAGGTTTATATATTAATGTCTATTTTCAAGGTTATTAAAGGTCATATATTGAAAATTGTTTATTCGATTCGCACATTGTGGCTTTGACACACTGTTAATTATATGTTATCACAAAACAAAATACAAGTCATGGAAAGAATATTATTTAGATGTTGTATCTCATTGAAAGCCATTTCATGGTCACAAATTGTCCAAGTTCATATTAATGTCTATTAGATTAATGTATCCTATAGTCGGAAATAAACATCATATAACAACTTAATAGAATTTACTGTTCCAGTTCATCTTCGTCGTCCTCATTGTCGATTGGCGAGGAATTCAAACAGCTCACTCCATTGCATTCTGTGCAGGCCATAGTGCAATTCATACCATGTTTACGACAACTGCATCGTTTGGTGTCACAGGAACCCTTGCACGAACATCGGATAACCTTAAGTAAATACTCGGGTGCTACCGGTTGAGATGTTTTAATCGGAATCAATTGATCTTCAATCCTTTTCCATCCCCATTCTGTTGGATCCAAATAACAGTTGTTCATCCACATTTGTACTTGCTGGTATGTACGAAGACTGTGATATTTTGCAGCATTTGATGTTGGCGGGAGACTGGTTACCAACACAGCGGATGTTTTGCTGCTGGCTGTTTTGGAGGTAAACATTCTAAATCTCAATAAATTTAACCCTTCGTGAGGCATTCCATTGTATAATGCTGATATCGCTCCTTCGCCGGCTTTGACGATGTCATCTTGAGAAGATTGTGCACAAAATACTTCCAAATACTGTCGAAGACTTTCATTTTTAGTTGCTTTCTTCAGCGCTATATTTTTTCCTATGCTGTGTAGCCTTGAAGTCGTATCACATCCAGTAAGCGCATGAATTACTGGTAAGAGGTTGCAGAGTGACTGTCCAAGTGCTGCTTTGGTTTTATGAATATCCCATATCCTTACGGGCTTGTTGGCTGTTTGTTTTTGTTCACTTTTAAAGAAGATATTATTGGAGTCCATTGGAGTCAAATGGCACAACAACACTAAGAGATCAGTATCCTCACCAATCAAAACTGTGCAAGTGTCTTTCGCTTTTTCAATCGCAGTTTTTACAATAAGAGTGTCAGCATCGTCATCTGCAACGAATGTAGAGTACCCGTTTTCCTCTAAAATATTCTGCAGCATTTTAATGAAGTTAACTTTGTTTTCTGTGTTCGATAGAAATTGTTCTTTCTTTGATCGTAATATGGTTTCTGGTGAGAACAGCACAGATCTCCCAATGATACCATGTGTTCTACGTCTGTGGGTACTATCCTTCGTTGAACATGCCGGATAGCCATCAAATACGATGGTTGTAGTTGTATATCTCTTCCGCAAATATCCTACATAGGAATTGCAAATATATTGAAAAGAACAGCCACTGCTCCAAGGAATTTTGTGGATCAAAGATCCGCCATCCAGAACATATTGTATTGGTGACGTTGGTAAAGAGATGTCTGTGATATTACACAAACCCCAAAGAGCATCAGCGAGAGCACTTTTTTTTGCTAACCTCATTAGACCATTGTCATCAAACAATGATGGCGGATATGTACACAACTCGTAATCAAACAGTTTCAATGGCTCGTCTTGTACATTTGCTGCTGTCAATAAACGCTGAAAGAGTAATTGGGGGTCAATATGTACATTTTCACCGTCAATTTTAAGTGTATGCGTATCTGCTGCTAGTGTAACTGCTTGCCGTGTGCGTTTGAATGTGTACGTCAGCGGACATTGGTTTTCCATCGTCTCGATGATTCGGTTTCCAAGTTCCAGTGAGCTATCTGCATTTACCCTTTCTGAGGCTAAAACACCAGATTCAATATTTCGTAAAGATTCTATGTCGTCAAAAGGATTCCTAGTTTTTAGAAAAGATAACATCTTTTGTGAATCCAGTTCATCCCTGGCCATTCTAGCTACAGAACACTCTTTGTGTTGGTCACTGGTCTGAAAGTCAATTCCAAGTAAATCTTGCATGGCGACATTGATTTCAGCACATGCTGGCATGGATAAAAGCCAATGTGCCCGTTGATGTTCTGTCATTCCTCTTCCACGGGTCATGCCTCCTGTGGTTTTACAGCTGCGCATCAAAGTTTGTTCTATAATCAAGTCTGTAGAAAGACCAGCCCAATATCTGTCACTGCGCCTAAGGACATGGTGTCCATTGGAAAAGAATTTGAATACTTCTGGTTTAGATGTAGTGAGATTTACAGCATCTTGTAAATACAAGTTAACCGATTTGGTATAGTTGTTATGGCCACTTGCAGCAAAGTAAGGAAGCATTTTCTGTAGCGTGTGAATATGAGCTTTCCAATTCCCCGTGCGTTCTGCTGTGATAAACTCGCGGAGGAGCATCACCATATCCATGTACATAAACCAAAGTGATGCAGTCCGACATTTCCGAAGGTTTGACTTTTCTTTTTCGATGTTTCGTTGGATTCTCTTTAACACTGTAGAGTTATCTAATGTATTTAATGAATTTGACACTTGAATACGGTCATATAGTTCAACAATTTCACGGAGATCTCCAGATGGTAATGCAGTAATATTATTTGTCTCCCCATTCTCAGAGCGAAAGTCTTCATCTGTCACAGTGACACCGTAAATGCGTTCGATCACCAACGCATGTAACACTTTATCCACCAGCATGTGTCCTCGAATGGCTCGGGAGACGGCTTTACCACTTATCATATGAGTAACAGCATTTGGTGCATATACACATTCCAGCAATTCCTTAAGACCAGAACCTCCCATAAGATGCCCCATGCTTCCAAGAAAACTTAGTTCGATATGGAAACCACCTAGTCTCAAAAAAATATTGCAAATGTCATCACGTTCATTGGCTACAATAATCTTTGCCTTCCAGTATAAGGGTTGATCGAAAGTCAATGTAGGTGTTACATTATATTTTCTGGCTAGATTGTTGATATGATGAAGAGTTGAATATATACATGACATATCTGACGGGTTGAGATCAATCATAGGCAAGAATGTGAAAGACGATTTCCCTGGGTGAGGTCCATCTTCAACCATTTGCATGAACCCTGACCATCCAGGAGTTGGAGATCTTAGACACCATACTAAGTTTGGAAGGAGATGAATTGGATGGCGTTCATTGATGTATGTTTCTGGTAAGTTGATACTTCGAAAGTTGTCCATAGAAATTTCCCCGGGTGTACAGTACGGCATAATATTGATGCGGCCAAGCTCAGTGATTTCATTCGTGTTGACATATTGGCGGCGTATCCTTCTTTCATTCATTACAGCCGGAGAAAACCCAGACAGCATGCCCATTCCATGAAATGTATTATGACCATCTAGCGTTCTTAAATTATGGTCGACATTGTCGGCAACAAACTGAACAAAATGTCCACTAGGTAAGGTATGTTGATCAGATGCATGTTGTTTTGCAGCATTTGCTTCAAATAGTTGGACTTCTTTGTAAGATGATGAAAACCCAAGACGATATAATGTGTCAATGAGAAATTTGGATGCGTAATGATGGTGACACTGTATTCCCAAACCTATTTGTAGTGGGGCCAAAATTGACTTTGGTCGTGTTGCTTGAACAATTGATTGGCCAATTGACGCAATTTTAATAGTGTCTTCTTTCAAACCAGTAACCGATCGTAAGAAAAATCTGAGAGTTTCTGGGACAAAATTTATGTTATTCAATAGTGATGAAACGTCGTCCTTTGTCGGATAGAACATTTTAATGTTTGGCATAGACTTGATCTCTGATCTAACCAACTGGGCAGCTGCTTCAATAATGGCTGTTTTCTCTTCAACCTCCGTTTTCTTTTCTTTATTATAATACTTCTTCAGTATATTACTCGCCGTCTGTCTAAACATCACAATGTTTTCTGTCCCATTCATGTCTGCGATATAAACAGAATCACCAAAATAATCCAATATTTTTTTCTTCATGTAATTTGATCGAAATGCTTTGTCACCACATAATGATTTCATCAGGTCTACAAGGTTCACTAATGATATTTGTTCATCCTCATTTTTAACAATGTAGTCGACTACTTCCAAGAACGCGTTTGCTTGTTCGGGATCTTCTGGTCTGCCTTGTTTAACATGTGGTGTTGTTTCGCTCGTAATGAATCTATTTGGGATTTGTTTACCTGTTCTAAAATTCACACTACACAATTGATGGTATGCTGCATCAGCAGCATGCAGGTCGCTTACCATCATTAATCTGGCCATTACACTACTAGACCACTCATCCGTTTTACCTCTTTCCTCACATTTTTTAATAAGTGTGTCCCTCAATTCTACTGTTCGAACAGCAAAGGCGTCGTTCAATTTGCTTTTCTTGTTTTCCAAAATCACGCGTTGGGTACAAAATAAACACTGTTCTTTAAAAGAAAACTTTGTTTGTGGCGATCTGAGTTCTATTTCCCTTCTCTTCAATTGATCCGTTTTTTTAGGAGTAACATCTTTCTTTAGGACATTTTTATTTGTAAACTGTTGTCGGCAGACGGTGTGCACATTTTGGCCAGATTTTACCGTAACCTGTTCATTTCGTTGGTCAGCGGCTACCCGAATACTTGTGCACCCCTTTTCAGTCAACCTAGTTATCTGTTCGCCATTATTTAAAATATCCTTACAAAAAGGGCATTGGTTCATTTTAACTTGAAGCTGACTTAAAAGACCTAAAAAATAAAAAAAATAAATTCTGTTAAACTTAAACTACAATTTAAATCGGTCAGATAACTACCAACAAAATATGTGAATACACCTTATTTTACTGGGGATTTTTTTGTTGGTAGTATTATTTTTATTGTTATTAATTTTAGCATACAGGTTAATGGTTTTATATAAAATCATATATGACGGTGGATGAATATATACAAATTTAATTAAAATATAGATTCTGGCTTATTTTAATAGTGTAAGAGATAGATATAGCACAATTTATAAAACTTAGGCAAAAAAGGATATGGCTGTGGTGGGCTTCCATACTTTTAAAAAATCGAACAGCATTTATCCTTGAATTCTGCTATAATTAAGATTTTGGGATACTAGTAACGAAATTGCGATCGAGATATTAAAAGTCAACGCGTTTTATGAAATTATGGCAAAAACAACCCCACTAAAAAGTCGTAGCAACAGGTCGTCGAGTGAGTGCAATTGACGTGACGTAGGCCTAGGCTAAATAGCGAGGCGTAATATATCTTACAAAGCGCACCCTTTCTACTTCACATATACATACAACTATCTTTAAAAATAAATAAATACATTGATAATATTAATAACTTACCGAATTAATTGTAGATTATGTGTTAGTTTATTCCATTCAAACTGAACCGTATTGCAAACTTTTGTTTATACCGGATATACATTTCTTACCTCCCTTACATTGTACGGTGGCCCAACAGTATCACCATTTTTGTTTGTAATCGAACATCGCACGGCATAAAATAAAATTAAAAATAACGAACTTTCCCGTGCGTACATTCTTCTACATTTTTAACATAACATTTAGATATAACTGCAGAACATTTCTATGCAAACGGAAATTCTGTTGCAATTTTTGTCAGGTGATATTCTATATTCCCTAGACTACATGACCACCGTACACTCTATAGTCAATTACACCTCTATCAGTTATAGTGACACCTTCCTTTGCGCGTAACGTTGGTGTTTTTCATGGAATCCAGTACTTTTCTAGTGAGATTGGTTGTCTTTTCTTTCAACATAAATTTAATGACGTGATCTGTTTTGAGAAGATATTCGACAACAATATACTCTATTGCCAGAAATTAATATTATGCTAACATCTGCTCGGGTGACGTTATCACAGCTTCGTATGTGTTCATCGAATGGCTAGCGACTGTTAAAAAACCCATCGAGACTTAAACTTCGAATTGGCTCTGCATTTGAAAATGAAGTTGTCACATGATAAGCCAGGCCTCTCAAATTCAAGTCACGTGACAAGCAAGTCCCGTTTGTGTACTGGAAAGCATCATTTTTAAGCTACCGTAAACTCCACTGATTGCTAATGAAACTGGATCTTTATGTAGTTGTATTTTACTATTTAGCGGTATATATAATATGATGTATTATATATAACTCTCATTAAACTCGTGTTTAGAGTAATTAATTTTTCATTGATATCAATGTTAGATTGTGTCATGCCTGGTTTTGGGACATGCTAGGGTATTTAAAAACTGTATTCCAGTAATGAGGCCAAATATCTGATCGAAATTTTGAAGAGGGATAACCGAAAGAGTACGTGTACAATTATTCACTCTTTGATTTAGTCTCGGTCACCCAGAACCCCCTTAGTCTTTGACGAAAAGTTCCATTGCTCATGCGTAACCGGGTTTGTTTTTTATGTGGTTTATTATCCAGTATTTTTCGCCAAGTCAAGTAAGAGTTACGCCCCTTACCACAATAAATCCCACAATTCCTGCATAATTATAAACAAACATGAATCGTGACGACGAAATAATTAAAAAACATAAACATGACCCACGAAGAGGGAAATTTGGCATTAAAAAATTAAGTGTAGATTTTCTGGAATGACATTCTTAAATTAATTTCATGGGCGTCGAAATCTTGGTTTATGACTAGTTCAGTCTCTTAGACTTTGTTTATGATAATGTAAAAGACCAAATAATCTAGCCAATGGTAGGGTGCCCCATGTGCCGAAAATTTTCCCGCGCGCGAAATTCTCTACATATCTATCAACTATTAGAGCCGTAGAAAATCAATTGCTGACAATTCTGAATAGCAATAATATTTAGCTGTTTGGGTATTACAACAGCTTTAGAAATTACGTTCGTTTTATTTTTTAAATTGATTTATCATTAACTATACCTTTAGGCGCGAAATCTTTGGGTTTAGTACAAGTGATATCTCTGAAACATTCGGGTTAGGCGGGAACATGATACTAACAGTAGTTTCATTTAACTTTCTGTCATATTTCGTTAAAACAAAGTAGGCTTGTTTGTCAATCAGACAGAGAATGGTCGTTACACTGGTTAAGCGAGACTAATTGCAAAACACCCGATGTTATGACTGAGACTCGTTACCATCTTTCAGTATATTGTTTATGGATGGTTAAATGTTCATAGCATAATCGTTTATTTAGTGACTATAAATGTGCGAAACTGATTTAAGGCTTGGTATACAATATAAATATTGTGGTGTAATTGTCGAGCTATTTAGAGATATTTATTTATGGTGGGGCACCCTACCAATGCAATGGCCTGTTATTCTCAAATGTTGACAACGCATCCAGACTAATATTCGTAGAATATTTTTCTGGGTGATAGAGACTATCTTTGATTCTACAGTGTACAGTTTATTTATCATACTCCATCTTACAACAATATTATCACCATGACTCACATTATTTTAGAATTCGGATCGTTTAAGTGTTTCGAGTAATGAAATCTAGTGTACGGTACGTATGGCATATGTACAATCAACCCTGGTGTCTGTGCCACCAATCATTCTATAACACGACTTCGAACCAGCTGTCAAATCTCAATCCGGGGTTCATTGTGTAACGCATTTCAGAATTATAGATAACAACTAACGTTTAAAACCACTTTTGGATTTCCGCAATTACGGAACACTCGACAATTAATGAGCTACAGCTAAATCACGTAACATGACATAAGAGGAGGCGAGCTACAGCTAAATTACGTGACATGACATAAGAGGAGGCGACACACGATGACATAAGAGGCGACACACGATGACATAAGGCGACACACGTGTAGCAATCAATGTATATTTCAATACATGTTCCTTACGCAACGTTCGCGAGTTTTACAACATCTAAAAACCGTTGCTTCAATACTGAGAAACTCCCGAACTTTGCACCCGTTGTTTTTACATGTGACTTATTAGCATTGTCCAATGTGTGGCACATAACACACTATGAACAAACAAGGTTTTTTAAATTGAGAAACTCGTGGAAAACCAGCAACCTTGACATTGATCGATCTTTGAATTTTGCAACTCGATTGTCACATGTAGGCATTTTAGCTAAAAGCACGAGACTTGGTATTCGCGACGACCGATGAATCTGATAGGTTCCCAAGCTGGGCTTGTGCCAATCGAACTTAGTGGCGAAATATGCAGGGTATTATGTGAAGGGCTTGATAAGATGTATGTAGTTAAGGCGAGATCAAGCCTTCTATTGAAGATGATTTCAATATGGCATCCGCAGAAAGTGACCGTTTGTCAGACTTTGATTCCACCCGAATGTTCTTCCCTATCAGTACGAGCCAATTGGAGAGAAAGAGAGTGAAATGGGGTATACGGTTCACTTGACACAAACTAGGTCATTTCGAGACTAGAGAGAATTAAATGGGGTTTAACGTCCACTCGACACAAACTAGGTCATTTTGGGGCTAACATTTCGAGACTAACACATGGTTTAATTTTATTTCAATTATTCGCTTGAACGTAGGTGTCTTTAGCAGTGGGAGGAAACCGGAGAAAACTCGTGAAGTTGGACGAGTCAATTAGACAAGCAAGCAACAATGGTGACGATGATGGTTCGGAATATTGTACCATTTCTAGCGAAGAACAACACTCGCTACAGACTGCTGCTGATGATAATATTTTACCGTTATGATTATTTGTTTACGTCGTATTCCGATCGTATTGATGAATAACAATATAAAGGGAAAACAACCATGTTGTATTATTCTTTTACACCGAATTTGAATTGTGGGCCTAGCATATTTTATTGATGAAAATTGATGAATAGGCCTAAAAACAACTTTATGTAGCTAAAAAAAAGTTGAAGACATAAAATATATAGATCTAAGTATTGTAGTACGCTATTTTTTTGTTGCGTGTTTTGTTATTCATCGGCGGAAATGTGTCAGAAAAAAACTATGAATTCCAACAAGTTTACTTTAGCCGTATGGTAATACGGTATTATATGTCCTAGCCTACTTTTTTGTGAAACAAATGAAAACGAGGGTGACGTATAGGCCTATCGCTGAAAAAAAAATCTATCACTCATTTACCCACACTGATCAGCAGTGATAAGGATGACATCAATGCGACTTGATGAGCTAAAAATGTTAATTTTTTTCCTTCCGACAAATTAAATTCTAAAACCCCCTTTTTTTTTATTTACTAGAAAAATAAAGACGATTGAAGTATTTGTAAGTAAAAATTATTTCCTATTTAGTGTAAATGGGTATTAAAATGAGTAAAAGGCATCATTCTGCACGATTCAGTAACGTCTTATGTTAACAATGCACGTACAATTAAACCAATGATTGACGTCGCGTGATGTGACGTCACGTAATGAAGGCAATCATCTTTTACAGAGATATTAATTATTAGAGACCAGCCCTTCTCGCTTCGTTGACACCGCTGTGTCCGTAGCGTTCTGTACGTTACCTCGCTTGGAAATTAAAAAGAAATGTCACGTGCTTCCTGATTTATTGTTGGTGATATTAGTTTAGCCCAACCAACGCAATTGACCATGTTTATGCTTCCAGTAAGTCAAAATTATTACGGGATGTAGTAGTGCTATGGGGAAATGCACAACGTCTGACGTCACTCACGGAAAAATTCAAAACGAGGCTGCAGATATGCATAAATGTGAATTCGAGTTTTTCCTTTTTTCACATCCAATAATATTCTCTTGGTTGATGACAGAAGCAGATTATTTATTTTTAAAATTTATGTTATTTCTTTATTTTTCATCAGGGTGACGTTATAGTTCTCAATCACGTAGTCCTTTCAAATCGTCCAACAAATTGATCTATCCAAAATAAAGTTTTATGTGAACTACGAGGAGTCATGTTTCAAAACTTATGGATCTGGACATTTTCGAGGACGACCACTTTGCTCAATTAATAAAATAAGCATCATTTCGTCAGTTCTACCCTAAATCATATGCATCACCTTCATTATGATAGAGTTATTCTAAATAATAAACCCCCCAAAAGATACCAGTTTACCAAAACGATTTTGTTTTTAGTAAGACCTTTCAATCAGTATTTTTTTGGTTGACATTGTGGAATTAGCACTGTATTTTTAATGGACCTCTCCGTCAGTCTATTTCCTGTTGTTTACAACGCGTTCACCCGGGCACTTCCGTCATTAATTACCACAACGTTAAACCAATGGGGGTCACGTGACCACAATACACTCTAGTCAATATTATATACACACCTCCACCATGGGCTTTAAAAGATCACTATTGAATTGAATTGGTCAATAATTCGTGTGTGTAAAGGTCTAAGACTCTAGATAATATTATGTTAAAGCTTTACACCCTTTAATCATAGATAGCGGAAACATTTTAAATTTTTGTTCAAAGCATTAAATAATGGGCGCGTTACATAGTATGTGTCGTCTTCAATTTTGAATTTTTTGGCGAGATGTAGGAATTAACGATAATGAAATCAAATTTATACTTTCTAATAGTTTCAACAATAAAAGTATTTTGTATATCTACAGCAAAGACAACAAATCTGGCGCTAAGTGATACCTGGAAACCAAAAGAATATCGATTAAACAGACTAAATCCTCCTGTTGTTTTGTTTGTTTTGGAATTGTGACCAAAAATTCCTTGATCAACCAAATCAGAATCGTAACATAAATGACATTTCATTACCAAATCGGATTCTAGAATAAGACTTTCAGTGACCCGGGTAATGGTAAATCAGCGCATGCGTGTTATAGTCCAATTGGTTCTCCATGTACGAGTACGACCTTGACCATTCTTTACACAAATTTCGCTATCCAGCATTATTAGGCTCTGTCATCGTCTTGCGCACTGCGCCCGTTGACATAGAGGTCGTTGGTCACGTGATTAACTACGTGATGAAAATGACATCTATCAGAAAAAAATCCTGGCGTTATAAACATTTAATGAGTTTTAGTCAGTTTTAGCTGAAAATGTCACCAATTACTACCCCTCCCTAAAAAACTAATTTGCACGCTTCGTCGTGTGTAAATGTATTAGGCCTTAGAATCGCGTTATAAAGTTAAACAGATCCCCGTGTTTATATTCAAATATTAGCACGGTGACATGCGCAGTTCGTAGTAACGACCCTTTAACCCCATAATCTTTCGCGAAACAAGTTCCCTGTATATTTGTAAATACTTTATTATTTTATGACCCCATTTCTATTTTAGTATAGTAATTCGAAATAATTTATATTTGTCATTTATTTGGTTTCCATTGTATTGTTTATCATTGTCCATCGATACCAAGAATCTTAGCAGAGGTTAACGTAAACTGCAAGGGAAGACAACTCGGTTTGGGAGATTGGACCTTAACAATTTCGAGGTGAAACTGACTGTAACAATGAGGGGTGTTGTCGAGCATCGCCTAACAATGCACCAATTGCACTTCGAGACGAGGATCGCGTTCCAATTATGACAAATGTACAAAAAAAGCAATCCTGTACCGTTACCGCTCCGTACACACTGTGTAATTATAATAATACTAATGGTATTTGTATCGCACAACTATTCAATCCACTAGGGAATGCACTAGGTGTTAGGGAGTGTTAATGATAGTGTCTAAATAACCACGTTTTCACTTTGGATTTAAAACGATTATATACAGCATATTTCCTTCTGCATATACGGTAAGTACCAGTAGGCCTTCTAAAGGCACTGCACTACACACTTGTGAGATTTATAAACACTCGCGATAAACTATTTACATCTTTATTTTTGCTATTTTAAAAGACGTTCTTATTCCAAGGGCGATTCCGTGTTCAGATAGGTATGTAATAGCCTAATGTATTATGTTGCTAAGGATTAAAGTTCAATAGAGCCATACACATATGTAAAAGAATTGACTACACATAATATTCCATCTTAATTTCTGTACACCATCCGTGTTATTTAAGTACATTTTATATAAAACAGTAGTGTTTAATTTCTATGCACCTTCCCTGTTATAAGTTACTAGATTATATTTTTGTTGCAGTTTTGTCTTCTGTACTTGTATAGGCTTTGTGTGGTGATGGGGTAAAACTGACCAAATCTTTGGCGGCGCGCAACTTCTATCATTCATGACGTCATCGAACAAACAGGAAACGTTGCATCACGTCTATTTTTAGTCTCAAAGGTACACCATGTGAATAGATCTGTATGTGACGTCATACACCCTTTCCTCAAATGGATTCGTCCATACATTTATAAAAAGAAACACCATTTGTCTCTCATCAGAATGGCTGACGGTGCGCCAATCATAGGCCTCGAAGAAAACCACAACGCGGACAACTTCGTGTTTCTCAGGTTAATACTTTTTCAGTGATTACCCTGACGGTATCTTCAAGTGTGTTTTTTCTTGTGTTTGTTTCTTTGATTTCTTTTGTAACCATAAAAAGTTTTGTTCAATAAAATGCTCTGTCAGCAACATATTACGTGTCTGTTTTTTGTGACGTCATGTGACGTCATGCTATTGGAAAATGATGTCGTCCCAACACATTAGACTCGTCCCGACTCCAGCCATAAATAGGAGTGTCGAAGCCAAAAGAAGTCACAAACACCATGGATCGTAAAGATTATCGATATTGCGCCACTTGTGGAGGGTATCACCCCATGTTTAAGGGGAACCGGCCCGATGCCGATTACCTTGTCTGTTTTTGGTGCGGGACCGAAATTGGCAACACCTGTCATAGACGGAGCAAGCATTTAGTGAAATGCACCAAAAAACCGAATCGGTGGGAGCAGCCGAAGTGCTCCTGCTAACCCTCACATTGTGAGGACCAACGGCCCTTTTCAGGGCCAACTTAATCAATGTAAAAGAGTTCTTCCCCCTCCCTGCTTCTCCTCTTCCCCCTTCTTCTTCTTCTTCTTCTTTTCTCTCTCTCTCTCTCTCTCTTTTTCCGCGCGCGCGCCCCTCTCTTCGTACGTGCAAGGTCACGCACGTGCAAGGTCACGCACGTGCAGGGGGTCACACACGTGCTAAAGGTCATCCAGTGCAAGGTCACGTGCACGCCCATGTACGCACATGCACGCACGTGCGTAGCTAGACAGGCGCCCTTACTACTGCCTATGACATAATAATTCTATCGCCGTGTCAAAAAATTGAATTGTGTGTTTTCGGTAACTACACTTACACACGTTGGTATGAAAGTAGCCCTACGTCTAGTGAATTCAGTGCTAAAACAAATATTCAACATTAAGTTCGATCCTCTCTATCGTACCGTGCAGCTGAAATATCCAAAATTCCATATTAATTTAAGAGGTGGCCATTTCGAATCCAAGTTTCAGGTATGTCGCACTAAAAATAGTTCCCGGCAAATCATCAAATCGGCTGTTTTCGAATGAACTTTTGATGTCAAGATGTAACTCATGCAACGAACTTACGCCCAATTGTCGAGAAATCGGCAGCTAATCAGGGGCTACGAGAGGCGAAGCTTGATCCCGATTTCACACTGATTATCTCTGTGGCCGAGATTGCGTACCAACCCGCCGTGTTCTAGTGAAGTATATAACAACCAATAAAAGACCTAGCTGTAATTTAACATTTGACCTGACATGTTTAACTTTGTGACAAAACCGAGACATGAACCTGGCATTGTCAGTATACGGAGACATATTTTCAATTCCAGGGCCCTGTTTCACAAAAACTTAAGCTAAAATCACTAAAATAGATTTTAACTAAAATCAAAATGAAATTTTAAATTTTATGCGTTTCACGAAGATTGATTGTAACTTAAAATGCAATTTTAATAGATTTTAGTTAAAATCGCTTGCGCCCGCGCAGTGCACATTGCCGCAGCAGGTACTTAATGTGAGAGCAAATACGCTTCAAAACTAAAAACTGTTGACATGTTGAATTAACGGTTGCAATATCAATGGGGAGAATTTCATCCACTGTAGCAATGTTTGCACACAGTCAGACAGTCGTAAACCGGTGAAAAAAGGAGCTTATTGCCTTATTTTTTAGTTCGAAAAGTATGGGTGGGTTGACCTTGAACTTGCATTTGATTCGTGACCTTGGCATTTGATTTACTCGCAGGCTTCAAATGGAAATAATGTGTATCGATAAACTAAATCGCTTGGATATGTAGTTTTATGGTATTTTGGACAAGAGAAACTATTGAGAATAATTACAAACATATCATATTTGCGACTCAAACGACAAAATAATCTAGGCTGTATTTATTTGTCGTATTTTAAAAGTATTTATTAACTTTAAAATTAATACACCAAATAGCCAATGTTCCGATGCCAAGATTAGAAATGTCATTCCCATAGACCCTTTCAACGATACTTTGAAAATGCCTATTTTACTCAATTAAATGATTTTTTTACCCCAAGATAAAATGGCTATGGTTCTTACAATTTCCCTTATTTATGTTGTTTTATTAACATAAGACTTTATTAAGAAATAATAATAATTTATGATATTAAAATTTAATATAACATTTTTCAATAAACACATGTGAGATTTTTTATTTCTTTTAACAAATCGTTATAACCCCCAAAAGCATGAGGAAATACTACATATTATGGTATGTCTAGTATTATAGGCCTTTAGGCCTTCTGAAACCAAGAAATTAACCATATTAAACCTTGTACACGAAGATATTTTCTTTATATAGTGCTTTTCTTCCCACGACATTGGATATAAATAAATGATTTTCTTTTAGTGTTTAGTTTACTGGGGTTTTGAGTGATTTTTTTTCCTTGGAGTTCTAATATGGAGCGCCATCCAAATGCTTAAATTGCCTTACAATAAAAAAAAACGGTGGTCCTTTGCTGTGAAAAGAAAATGAATGGGAATTGTTATGTGACCCAGGCCGTTCACAATTTTTTTTAATTCCAATTATATCCATATGTCGCAATAGATCTAACAGTGTAGCTCTAATCAATGTTTGTTAATGCCATGATTTTAAGTTAGGAGAGGGTGACGGCTATCCTAAGTTAAAATTGATTTTAGTTAAAATTGTCCTTAAAATCGGTTTGTGAAACGCCACTATTTTAAGTTAAGATTAGATTTTAACTTACAATATTATTTTAGTGGATTTTAACTAAAATGCTTAAAATCGTTTTGTGAAACTCATCTATCTTAAGTTAGGATGAAATTTTAGTTTAAGACGATTTTAAGGAGATTTAAGTTTTCGTGAAACAGGGCACAGATGCATTCCTATTTGTTTGGCCATTCTGATTAAAAACAGAGCCTATTTCGTTTCGTTTTCACTGTTCAAATTCCGTTTTACTTGTTTTTACTACTCTAGGATCTGGAACAGTTATTATCATTGACGTGTTCTTGATGGTGTGAGGGATAAGCCAATGAAACGGTCTGTTACGGCGAGTTTTTGGCACGGAACTGTGGGTAAACCACTGGCACTAGAAATGTATTGATTACCAAAGTCTGATGTCAAAGGGTCAAAAGTACTTCGTTTGATCCCTGGCGTGAACTCCTAATATACCTTAGTCCCGAAATGACCTGGTTGTGTTGAGTGGACGTTAAACCCCATTTCTCTCTCTCTCCCTAATATAACTTGGTCAGATCGCCATGTAGTGTAGGCCATCGCAAGTATAAACAAAAAAAAAAACGAAATATAGATCTGTACATGTGTTTTAATCAAATTGGCTGTTTTGATTTGCTGACCGGTCAGGAACGATTGTCAAACTATGTTGCTTCGTGTTTGTCTTCTACCTTTCTATTTGTAGGGAGTTTGGGATGGCCTAGTGGTCTAGAGTGCCGCGCTTCGACCCCTAGCTGGCCGGTCACCTCTGGCTTGCGGCTATGGTTTCCATCCCTGGTGTGAGCGTATGTGGCATGGAGATAGGGGCGCCTTCTCAACCTCGTGGGTTTCATCCGGGCACTCCGGTTTCCTCCCACTGCTAAAGACCCCTACGCGCAAGCGAATTATTGAAATAAAATTGAAACCATATGTTAGTCCCGAAATGACCTAGTTTATGTCGAGTGGACGTTAAACCTCATTTCTCTCTCTTTCTATTTGTAGGACTGGTGTTATAATTGGAATATCTGCTGGTGGTTTATTTCTCCTGATTTCTATTATTGCATGCTGCTATTGTTGCTGTTGTCGACAACCAGGACGATCGGGAGTTGTGGTCGCCCCAAATCCTATTCCAACAATGGCAGTTGTAACAGGTGAGTTGTTAACGTTGAACCCGGAGAAATCCCACAAGGTTGGACATGCGAGCTTACTATTTGTCACGTACTACCAGGGAATCAAAACTACGCCGCTGGACTCAATGACAGACCCTGTAATTTATCCCGGTTGGTGCGGAAAAGTAGAATATTATAGTCCCGGTTTATTTCATTTTATTGCGGACTTTGGAGTATTTATCCATGTATAGGGAAAGAGTATCACTTTCAAGAATCCTTACTTTATGTGACTAATATTTATGACGTCAATGAAACCATATTTGTTTTATTACAGCACAAGGTTACCTTCATCAGCAGGGATATCCTATGCAGCAGCCCTATTATCCGATGCAGCAACCCGGTTATCCACAGGCGCAGCAACCTGACATTCAAAAACAGGCATAACTGCATGGCATATCATCACAATGGATGGAAACACAGAAAACCTTATTACTGGCGATAACCTGATCTGATACGTAGACTTGCTCCTTGGTCACTCTTTTTCTCAGAGGGTGCCAGATTGTCTGGATAGCGCTATGATGTAGGAACACGGGTCTAACATCACCGCGCTAGCTTTACTTCAATAATAGGTCAGAAAGGAGTGACGTAGGAGCGAGTCTGACGTATTACAGCAGGTTTTTTTTTGATATAATAGAATGATAACAACATTGAGTTGACAAAATTCATACAACATAACAAAAGTGCTAATTAGATAATAATTGATCGATAGATGTAACCCGACATTAGCAGTCTGGTCACAGAAACCAAAAACAAAGCCCAATGAAATTAATAATCAGATTAGCATCATCTTTGAGTTTGATGTTTATATAAACTTTCCAATTTTGGTACAATTGTGCAGAACAAAAATAAGAGTTATCGTCCTTAGATCGTGTGTTGCCTTGATATATTACATCGGGCATTCATGTAGGATGTAACTCCCTGAACATTGGGTTGGCATACATATATTGAGGTGAAAAGGGGGGAGTGGCATCAAACATGGATGCCAAACGTCGCCAAAATAAACTAAACTGATAAGCTTTATTTGTTAACATCTGACGCAGCGCGATGCAAAGACAAGATTAATGGTCTAAGTATTTATGTTTCGTGAATATCCAAATTGGCGGACTACAAAAATTAACTGCCATTAGTGACTTCTGTCTCTGGTCTGTGATATATTTTTTACAATAATGACGTGATAAAAATAACCTGATAAAATCACGATTTCGTGTGTATAATTTTTATTATTTTGTACATTTGTGACTTGAAATATTTTCGAATATTAATGACTTTAAAGAATTTAAATATCAATGACTTGAAAGAATTTGAATATTAATGACATTAAAGATTTTGAATATTAATGACTTTAAAGATTTTGAATATTAATGACTTGAAATATTTTGAATATTAATGACTTGAAAGATGACTTGAATATTAGAAAGAATTTGAATATTAATGACTTGAAAGATGACTTGAAATATTTTGAATATTAATGACTTGAAAGATTTTGAATATTAATTACGTTAAAGATTTTGTTAAGATTATATCCGTACATTCCAATCGAATAGAGAGTGTATGTTTAAACGTCATCATTTAATTTTTTGCTCTTTGAGGTCACGAAAATTAAATTGTCAATTGCGTCTCGCGGACTGTCTTTGGTTTAAAATAATATTACAACTTGAAGAACAAGCATCCATTATTGGTTTAAAATAACCTCTCCCACCCCTACTCCTTAGAAATAGAAAACAAGCAAAAAAAAGAGAGATTAATTCATTACGAGATATTTCTCAAGATATTATTACTGTACCCCTTTTGTATCATAAACGATACTGTTTTTGATTATTTTGCTACTCACCTTAAAAAAATAGAATGCAATATTCAAATGGTATTTCGGAAAAATAAAAAATTATTATACTATTTTTTAATTATTTTGCCACTCACCTTTAAAAAATTAGAATACAAAATTTGAATGGGTATTTCGGAAAATTTAAATTTATTATTGCTATGGACCGTATACGATCCATGAAATATGGCTTAGAATTCAATCTTAAGAAGAGGTGGTATTAAATAGGAGAGATTACGTCATTAGGAGATTACGTCATTAGGAGATTTTGCTTTGATATTCCCCAAGTAATTGTTAATTTATAGAAATAACATGTCACAATATCTTTTATATTATATTTGTGTGAAGTTTTTATAGCTTTCTAATATTTATGTTTACAATTATTCACTAGTATTTGAATGTATTTTAGTTCTAGTTTTGTGTTTTGTAGCGACCTTTTTTTATTCTACTAGCAATTATTATGTTTTATTATCTTGTGTTTTCGGAACACGCATCTGTGTAAAAATTGGCTCCTTTTTTATACGCCCACATTAAAATGTGGTCGTATATTGCCGTCGCCCCCGTCCGTCCGTCTGCCCGGCGTCCACAATTGCTAGAGGCGAAAGTTAATATCCGATTGGCTTTAAATTTATACGTAGTCTTTTACGTCACGAGACCAGTGCCGGACTGAGCCCACCCATCCACCTGTCCGTGACAGGTGGGCCTAAGCCTATAAAGAAAAATGAAAAGAGATCGAAAGAAAGGAGAGGGGGGAAAGAAAGAAGGTAGGAGAGGACAGGACATGACACGGGACAGGAGAAAGAAAAGGTGGGAAGCTTTGGACTAAAATGCTTGGAAAGTGGGTTTGCGGTTGTTAATTTTCAAAATTTTCTTTTTGGAGAACCCTCCCACCCCCACCGGGGAGAACCCCCCCACCCCCGACCCCTATCAAACGGTCGCTAACTTCGACGTACTTGTGTGGGCCTTGGTCAATGACATGACAGGTGGGCCTTCGGCTTACCAGTCCGGCACTGCATGAGACAAAGAAGCCAATCGATTTTCAACGCTTCCGATCATAGCCCTTGGTCACATCGGAAAATCTTGTGGAGGCTCTAGAGGCGAAAGTTGACTTTAAATTTATAGACAGCCAATTGATTTCCGATAATTAATGCCGGAGTTATGGCCCTTGGATTCTAAAGGCAACAGTTAATATTGAATTGACTATCAATTTATCCATAGTTTTTATGGTCATGAGATGATTAAGCCTTTTTAGTTTTCAACAATTTCCAATAGTGCTAGGCTTATGGACCTTGATCACTTGGCTCTCGATGCTTAACTTAAGGTCATGAGACAAACAATGGAAACAAAGTCTATTGACGTCTGGTAATTATTTAATTGGTTTTACTAGTAATCATATTTTAGTATGTTTCAAATGTTTTCATTACTGGCAAAAGAAATATATGCGACACCCCTTGTTGACTGACCGGACGACTTAGCTGTTGTGAGCGTATGTTTCATTGACTGGCAACCTATCTTTTGATATTTGGATTATATATCACTTTCAAAGTCGAAATTAATGATAACGTATTTCATTTCTTTTTTTGTTTTTATGTTTTACTGTTTTGGCATAGATTTTAATAAACATTTTATTTTCCTTCGGATTTGTTATCTACATATTTCGAAATTTTTATCTTATTTTGAGGTAGACCCGATTGTGGCATTAGGGGCAAGGGTGTAACAAAAATGAATGAATGGTGAACGGATAAAAGGGGACGTGTGTCGAGATAGCATTAATTGGCTGTGTCTGTTTTCAATCTGCCAGAACTCTTCGTCAGTTGCCCGAAACCTGGAAGACTACCAAGACTAGTAATTATTTCCCTTCATTTCATGGTGGACGAATGTAGTGCGAGTTATAAATAGACCATTTTCGCTGCATTTTTTACTCCCCTTCCTGCATTTCTTGGTTGACTTTTTGGTCTCGAATTGGACAAAGGGGATCAAATGTTTACGTTCATAGCAGTTTTGGGAAATACTGATGATATTACAGCGGGGGGTAGGCGGCGTACAGTATCTTTCTGCAAAGGAATCATTGTGTCGGGAATATGATTTTCACCCCAGTCAACATCAAATCCCCGTAGCAAAAAATCTGAACTGTCAACACCCTACAAAATTATGATGAGGAGACTGCCAAATGTAGTCCCCGTTGTGACTAAAAAGAAAGAAACCAACGGAATGTTGAGCCAAACGGTACAGCCCGTGATGTAACAGCCATTTAACATTGAAGTCAAAGGGGAAATACTTGCTCCTATACACATACACTCACACCAAGGAAGGATCAAGACCAAGACTGCCAGCTAGAGCTCGGAACAGCGACACTTTTCAACAATAGGACATACCCCCAGAACTATTTCTTCTACGTTGTTGTTTTTGGAATCAAATGATTAATTAGACATTGTTTAACACTGGCCGAGAAAATTCATCGGGATTTTCAGATGTGGTTTCTCCTTGTTAGTGGTGCGAGACGGGGTTGAGACTGACAAGGACGGCTGTCTACTCGTTTTTTTTCTGAATTTTCCGACGTGATTTCCCCTTGTCAGTGGTGCAGGAGGGTGGGGAGGCTGACAGGGAAAGTTGCCTAGTCGTTCGGATGAGACGGAAAATCGAGGTCCCGTGTATACATCGACGTCGGAGCAGTACAGCATTACGTTAAACCCCATTTCATTCCATTCATACTCAACTCTCGATTATCGAATGACTCCGATCGTAAGCAGATTATAACGCTTCGGTCATTTAATGATTTGATTTAAACATGGAGAAGAGAGGCTAAGACTCGTATGACCAGTAACGTGCAGGTAAGGATAATCAAAAATTAATGCACACATCTTGTCAAAAGTACAATTTTACACTGAATTAACTAATTTGAATGGAAGTTTTAATACATTTATCTTGCATTTTATGATTTTGAAATTTTATTGCAAGAACGGCTGGCTCTTTATCTACGTCTTACATAATCTATATTTAATAGAAAGTGATATTCGTCCAACAATAAATTGATCCCTATCTCCATGAATAACGTTTTGTTCTCCAGTTTCTATATATAAATATGCTGAATGATACACAAAATACAAATCAATAAAGTGCATTTAATCTCGACAGAATACATAAAACAGTGTTCATGGAAACGTTGAAAAGATACCACTATCCTGCATGCAATATCTGTATCTTTCCTTCAGACCCCGAGCCGCAGTTACTCAGTGAGTAAACCACTGGTTCCCTAAACAGGGAATCGAAATCACTCTATGACAGACCTCATGATGCAGCGCGCACGTGCTAACCATTCGGCCATCCGAATTAATTGAAGACATTTTCATTTTAAGTCGAAAATATGTGCTGTCGAATCTCAGTGTATGTTTGCCGAAGAACGGACTCGTTCACTTCGCTAGTTCACCGGAACATTCCTCTTCTATAAACCATTGGTTCGTTTATAAAACTGTTGCAGAAAATGAATATCATGCAAAGAAGCCAATTCACAGTGCACAATCAAGTGGGGTCTAACGTATTACTACGTCATGCAGTGTGGCCAAACAGAAGCGACGTGGCCTACATGTACTTCGTTTTCCAACTGTTGGGGGATCCTTAGCGTTCAGTCAATGCACACGGGAAATAGTCTACGATATCATAGCCCTGTCTATTTAATCCATAAATACATGTATCTTTAATGTAAATTACAGACTTTTGCAGTCACAATTCTATACCAACCACCATAATTTCAAAACGCCCACCATTTTCTGCACCATTGCTCATCAGACACACAGTTTGAAAAAAATGGTTTTAAAAGAAGATTACGTATGGGAATTTTTGAGTTGCACCAACAAATTAAAGTTATTGATTTGACGGGGTTTTTTTGTTAGACTGACAGCAAAACAATAAACTGTGGCATAATTGTGCTCTTACAACCACGTGACTTTTGTTAATCGATGGAAGGATTAGTGACGATTTATCCATTTGAATAACAGCGACGGATGAGGAATAACTGCCTCGAAGTAACGAACAAAAGGCGATAACTGATGACAATGGTGCTATGTCTAATATGGTCTGTGATAATTGTATTCCTAAATATTTCAGGTAATTTATCTTACTTAATAAAACCTTTTTGCGAACAACTAATGTAACATTCCTTTTGGACTGTGGAATGGCCCTGCCTCGAAGTAACGAACAATATGTCTAATATGGTCTGTGGTAATTTTATTCCCAAATATTTTAGGTAGTTTATCTTATTTAATAAAACCGTTTTGCGAACAACTAATGTAACATTCCTGTTGGGCTGTGGAATGGTCCTGCCAGTTCTAACTGGGCAGTTCAAGTAGTCACTGCATGATTATAATGTATTTTTATGGTAGGTCCGCTCAGTTGTAATTGGGAAGTACCGTAGCCACTGGGTATTTAAAGTGTGTACTTTATGATTTCGGTAGCATACCAGTTTTAACTTTGTAGTCACGGTATATGTGGCTACATCGTTATTTTGGTTGAACGGCTGAGTTATCCATTATTGTTGGTTAAACGGCCACATTATTGTCCAAATGCCATTCCTTTCGGTATTTCGGGTGATGTAAATGCTCTAATTGGGACGTCCACGTGGCTACTGGGTTGCTATATGGTACCTTTGGGATACACTCAAAGTAAAAACTCAAAACAGCGACGAATATGTGCATGGGACAGAGCATACTTAACCTTCGTTGAAGCCGGTGTTTATACTTCTTGACTCTTGACTTTATACTCCTCGTTCTCAATAAAGTGTATATACCTTTTGATGGCTGCTCAGACAAACCAGGTGAACTCTAATGAATTTCGCTCAACACCCTCTTTTATAACCCCCTAATTTTCTTACGTTATAGACTGCCTTTGGCGTTAATTTCCTTCCCAAGTATGGAATAAACATCTCCATACCCCACAGAACGGGATGAAAACATTACTTGATGTGGTCTACCAAAAACATTTCATAAACAAGATGGATATTTTGATGGATATTTTGACAATGGAAAGGACAAAACCAGTGTTTTTGCGAACTTATCACTGTTTTTATAATCGATTTCATATGAGTGCGAGAAACATGACTCCATACAAAGTGTTTAAGACACATTATGGGAGATTAGATAACGAGTTGGCAGTTCTCACTATAATACTTAAAAATAGGTTGCCAGGCAACGAAACATACGCCCACACAGCAGCCAAATCGTCCGGGCAGTCAACAAGAGTTGTTGCATTTTAAGTAATCATCAGAAAATCATAATTCAAACTCACCCATAACTACGGTGTAACTGATATAATCAAACGTTTTTTTTTAAATCAGATAATAATTGTGACCTCCAGAGGGACCACAAGCTAAAAAGGGTGATTTTTCGTACAATCAGGGGCCATAATTCAGGAAGTTACGATCCGATATGGGCAAATATGCAATGGAACCAAGATCATTATGTTATAAACATGTATTTCAAGTTTCATCAAAATCAGTTCAAAATTGTGATCTCTATAGGGTCCACAACCTTGATATAACATATTTTCACACAATTCGCGTACAGACGGCGGCCATTTTATCCGTCAACTCTGGTCCGATTTTCACGAAATTCAAATTCTCTCTTCATTTCCATGAAACCGTGATATAATCAAACGGTTTTTTAAATCGGATAATAATTTTGACCTCCAGAGGGACCACAAGCTAACAAAAGCGATTTTTCGGACAATCAGGGGACATAATTCAGGAAGTTATGATCCGATGGGCGCAAATATCGAAAGGAACCAAGATCTTTGGGTTATAAACATACATGTCAAGTTTCATCCAAATCGGTTCAAAATTGTGACCTCTACACTGTTCACTAGCTAAAAAACGTGATTTTTCGTACAATCAGGGGCCATAACCCATGAAGTTACAGTCCGATACATGCCAATATCGAAAGGAACCGAGATCTTAGGGTGATAAACCTATATTTTAAGTTTCATTGAAATTGGATAAAAACTGTGACCTGTAGACTGTTCACAAACAATTGTGGACGGACGGACGGAAAATGTGGGCGTATAAAAACTACATAATGTAAAAGCAATTTGGTGAAAATTTCAGTCAAATTGATCAACTATGAACCGAGAACTAGGAGAATGAATGTTCCGCTTAGCCTCGATCATCATTACTGAAGTCGGTAAGACAAAACTAATAGTCTTAATCGTTAATCTCGAAGGAAAGTTTTGCTGCAAATCGGACGACAATCGCAATCTAGCCTTGACATCGAGAGCTGGTTATGACATACAAAAAGAAATGGGGTTGAACGTCCCCCTCGACACAAGCTAGGTCATTTCAGGACTAACATATGCGCGTAGGGGTCTTTTAGCAGTGTGGGGGGGGGGGGGGGGCGGAGTACCCGTAGAAAACCCACGAGAATGGATAGGCGACTCTACTCCTTGCCACGTACAACCGAGGATTCGAAACCACGCCAGTTGACTCAATGACAGGCCGTATGATACAGCGCGCACGCTAACCATTCGGTCATCCAACCCCCGAGAGTTGATTATGGTCTGGATATGTTAATTAATGTCTAATTAATAGTTAATATAACATTTCAGGCCTAAAGAAAGACCTACAATAGGCAGGTATTGCTCTGCATAATGTATGTTTAATCTAATAAATTTTGAAGATATGGTCGCAAAGACCATACTACTACACTCTTAAATATGGCAGGAGAGTTTCCTACAAAACATTTGTCTGTCACAATATCAAGAGTAGTAGTAGTAGTAGTAGTAGTGCTAGTAGTGTTGGTGGTAGTAGTAGTGCTGATGTAGCGGGTGCTCTAGACGTCACTGAAAGCGTAGTGCTACTAAGCCGTTTCTATCAAATACAAAAAATCCATCGTTAGCTAACGACAAAAAGCAAAGTTCTTCAAATGTATGACGTCTCTTTGGTTATAACGGTTGATGGACAGAATATTAAAACAGTCAGGGGTTGCGACCAAAATGTGAGGTCTCTTTAACATGTTGGCGTGCACATAACAAAAGTAAGCCACATCACCACTGTCCGCACAAAGGTTTCTCATCTTCATTAGCAGAAACATGGTACGTAAACTCAATTTTATTTCCTGAATTATGCGTAGTTTAATGTACGCTTGGCACATTGACCGTACCATTATGCGAAATAATGGTACGCCAACATCAAAGGATGACCCAGTGCTTGTCATACACGCTTATTTCACATGGGATCCAAGAACCACGTAAAAGCCGCCCTACTGGATTAAGGCAAGTCGCCCCCATCGCATTGATCATATTTTATTGGGTGGTCGAACTGTATTTTCTGTGCGGTTTTGTTTGGCGGTCGGGCTGTATTGTAGGGGATGTGGTCGTGTTATGGTGGGCGGTCGGACTCTATGCTTTGTGATGTGATCGTGTTTTGTTAGGCAGATGGACTGCAATGTAAGATTTGTGGTCGTGTTTTGTTGGGCAGTCGGGCTGTGTGGCCCACAGAGATGTGGTCGTGTTTTGTTGTGCAGGTGGGTTGTATTGCATGTACTATGATAGTGTTTTGTTGCGCTGTCTGGATTAGGGGGTGGAATTAATTTTGAAATTGTCTGCCCCCCATCGGAAAACTTGGAGACATAGAAGACATTGAAAAAGCAACAAAAAATTTTGGGGTGCAAAGAGGGTTACCCCCCTGTACACCCCTCCTGAAGGTACCGCACCCTGATTTTCGGTAGTTTTATTTGATTTTACCATTTTTTTTCGTTAAAAGAAGTCGTAAGTACACGCAATTGTTCTGTATTGGTGTTTTTTGGGTCGTGTAGTTGATTGCCGATGTGGTTATTTATGTAGTTATATTCAAAATGGCGAAAATCCAAGATGGCCGCCAAAAATCTAAGGTGACCGAACAAATTTTATACAAAATCCGAACATGGGTTGTGTAATACGTCTATTCTAGGGTTTTCGGGGTCGTAGAATAAGATTTTATTGTCAAAATGTGGCTCCGGATTTGATCACAGTCACAAGATGCTCTTCTGACTTCATCACAGTCTTCTGACGTTATCTAATTTTTAGATACATGTATCAATCAACATATGTGATACATAATGTAGGATCTTGCTGAACTTCATGTCAAATCTCTTTATATCTCACATTTCATTATCAATCTCTTTCACAGAGAATTACGAAAGTCTTCTAAGATCTCTGTAAAAGATGACTGTCTTCAACACGTGAAATCACATCACACGGCGCCAATCATTGGCTCAGTGGCGCGTGCATTGTTTGCATAAGACGTAATTGTTTCGGGTAGAATGGTGCCTTTTACTCATTTTAATACCCGTTTACACTGAATAGGAAAGTTAATATTGGGGACTCATTAAGTCGCATCGATGTCATCCTTATCAGTGACTGTGGCGGCATTGAGAATATTCACTGCTGGTCAATGTGGCATTATGCAAGTAACCGTTGCGAGGGGACATACATCATTATCACACATTAATATAAATTCAATTACATGTGTATAGAACATTTATCGTAGAAATTTTCAAACCATTATCATGGAGATTTTCCGGATAGGTGCTAGGCGATCCATAGCTCAATGAATGTTTAAATCAACCACTGCAACATATTTTACTTAGATACTTGTATGTCTTGGTTGGTGATTTAGTCGCCTACTTCACCAACCGATGCAAATGGACCCCCCTGATTTCAATTTGTAGTTTATGAAACCAACACTTCTCGCAGTGTCTATTATGTGTACCGGGGCCCTTTCCAGTTTCTGAGCATCCATTTGTTAAAGTGCATGTCCCGAATCCCCCGAATTCAAAAAATATCACAATTTTGTTTTTGAATACCGTTGGCTAATCTTGATAAAATCATTTTGATCACTTTGATGACCTCATTGCGATTATGACTGGTCACTTTTTCTATGGCATTACACACTGGTGCTATGGAACCGTTATTTTGAAACAAAAACAAGGCAGGAGTGATCACATCCAGGAACTTCACTTAGATCCTGCAAGAGGACCTCATATGTTTTAGAAGCCAGCGTGGTGAACAATAAGAACGGTTTAACAAGATGTGCAAACCAATTAGTGCTCCGCTCGCGTACAGAACTTTTACTCCTTATATCGACTTCCAGCTGTCAAGGGATCTTTTTCTTGCACGCTAATTTGTACATGGGACCTTGGCTTTTGTCGCATCCGAACGACTAGACAGCTGTCCTTGTCATGCCATCCGTCCTGCATCACTGACGAGGGGGCACCACACCGATAAATATGGATTAACTTTCTCGGCCAATGCAGGGATCGAACCCCCACCCCCAGCCACCGTGACCCCTCAGAATTGAAGTAACATCGTCCTAATGATAAAGAGTTACAGCACATGTCATACATGACAAATAATTCAAACATCTATTTTATACACATTATTTGCAATTTGTTCATGGGAACAATTTCAAATTTCAAAACGCCTTTGTATATACTAATTTCACAGTTATATGATTCACAAGCAATGTTATAATGAATATAATAGTTCATTATAATAACCCCTACGCGCAAGCGATTTATTGAAATAAAATTGAAACCATATGTTAGTCCCAAAATGATCTAGTTTGTGTCGAGTGGATGTTAAACCCCATTTCACTCTCTCTCTCATTATAATAATTTGAATAATCCAAATGTATCATACAACCGTTAAAGTAGTGAAAGCAGTCTAGAAAATAAATTCTGAAAGCAGATTCAATTTTGATAGGGCATAGCATAAAATCTTGTCGGCCATCTTGGATTTTTGGCCGCCGTCTTGGATTTCCGCCATTTTGGATAAAGTTACGTTCGTTTTCACGTCAGATATGAACTCAGAGATTCGAAACCCATCAAAATCGAACGTTTTGAGACACCTATGACGCCTTACAACAACAGAAATTGGTAAAATCCGTTAAAAGTACCGGAAATCATGGTCGGATATTTTCAAGGGGGGTGTACAGGGGGGTTACACCCTTTGGAGCTCAAAATTTTTTGTTGATTCTTCAATGTCTTCTATGTCTCCAAGTTTTAAAATGGGGGTCAACTTTGAACTCAAAAATTTGTAATTTTATTCCACCCCCTATCTGGATGTACTGTATGTGCGGTGGTTGTGTTTTGTTGGGCGGTCGGGTTGTAATGTAAGAGAGAGAGAAATGGGGTTTAACGTCCACTCGACACAACTAGGTCATTTCGGGACTAACAACATATGGTTTTTGATTTTATTTCAATAATTCGCTTGCACGTAGGGGTCTTTAGCAGTGGGAGGAAACCGGAGTGCCCGGAGGAAACCCACGAGGTCGAGAAGGCGCCCCTATCTCCATGCCACATACGCTCACACCACGGCTCGAAACCACAGCCGCAAGCCAGAGGTGACCGGCCAGCTAGAGGTCGAAGCGCGGCACTCTAGACCACTAGGCCATCCCAACCCCCAGTAATGTAAGATATGTGATAGTGTTTTGTTGGGCAGTTGGAATGTATGGCCGACAGAGATGTGGTAGTGTTTTGTTTGGCGGTCGGAATGTATGGCCAACAGAGATGTGGGCGTGTTTTGTTGGGCTGTCGGGATGTATTAAATGTGCGGTGATTGTGTTTTGCTGGGCATTCGGCTGTATGATATGTGGTCATGTTTTGTTGGTCGGCCAGTCTGTATTATTTATTGCCATTGCCTCGACACTCTGTCTAGCTCTAAACCCTTGACCTTCTTTGTAAATATTTCGTTTTAACAAAGTCAAGTGCTTTTAACCATTTATTGTCAATACAGTTATTGTTTTGTTAACCTTTTATCTGAAGAGGTTAATGAAAACCGCTGAAGGGTTTAATGAAAACCTTTTCAAATAAAAGCAAAGATATTGATTATAATTAATTAATGTTTTTTCTTCGAGAAAGTTAAGTATTTATTTGAAATATTATAATTGCATAGGATGTGGTATTAACCAACGATTCAGGTGATGGAGCCACGGGATGAGGCGGCTCCTGCCCCCCCCCCACCCCCAGAGCAATTGTTTCGCGGTTTCAATAGAAATGAAATGAAATGGGGTTTAACTTCATACTGTTCTGTTCCTACAGGACTAATGATGCCGGGCATACACCATACAATGTGCTATGAGAGAAATGTAGTTAACGTCGTACTGTCCTGCTCCTACAAGACTAATGAAGGCGGGCTTACATCATGCAGTGTGCTATGAGGGAACTTTTGTCAGGACAGTGGCGCTACGGACTACTCTCAATTAAAATCCTCTCAAGGGTTCTTTTACGTGCACGCCAATATGTGTAGGTTGCCTCGGGTTTTCGCCCCAGATTGAATATTCCTGTGTTTCTATTGGAACTGGTGGGGGGGGGGCTCAATGGGTAGGATATTGGCTCGTTGACTTGGAGGTCTCGTCCTCGATTCCTGCTTTGGCCGCCAATGTTTATTGGGATAGTCTAATTTGCATCCAATTCGTCTGTGGTATATGGCGGAGGGTCAGGTAGGGGATAGCGTGTAGTCGTTCGGATGAGACGAAAATTCGATGTCCGTTGTACACATTAGCATTCACGTAAAAAAAAACATTTGACAGTTGTAATTCGAAATAAGAGTAGGTCGTAGCGCCACTGTCCAGGCAAAATTCTCCTGACAGCACACAGCATGGAGTATTGAGCAAAACGTTAAACTCCATTTCATTTCATTTCATCGCCAGTGTTAGTGCCCATGCCCCCTCGCTCCCCACCCCACCTCCCCCCTCGAACCCCAACTTCCACACTAATTATTCTAGCAAAAATAAAATCGGATTTCACTATTTTTTATGACGTTCGTAATTATAAACTTATTGATCTTCTGTCTATAGAATGGTTTTAAAATAAACGGTTATTCAAGTAGTAATCATTAAAACACAGTTAACTCGGTTTGCTTAACAAGTATTTAATTAGTGTTGCTAATTTTATTAGGAAAAAAATACCGAAACGTATTTTTAATAAGAGGCCCTGTCGCCATCCGTTTAACAAATGGCGGTTACCTTCTCCTGCTGTTCTGTTCTGACTGGGCTAATGAAGATGGAGGACGACATACAGTGTGTTGTTGAGGGGGACGTTTTGCCCGGACGGCTTCGCTACGGCCAACTCTTATAACTCTTATAGCTATGGCATCTTTTACCCTAATGTCAATGTCTACATAGGGTCTCGACTATATATTATGTTGTCCCTTGTCAGGCCCTCTGCCCTGCACTATTGACAATTGAGTACCACGCCGGAAAATACCGATGAAGTTTGTCGGCCAACACTTATCGTTTAAGACTTTTGAATATTTCGCTTTAGACTTTTTATTCCCATAATAAAACATACATTACATTATGGAAGAGCTAAATCAGCCTATAGCAGGTCTTTCTTTAGGTTAAAAATATTATCTAAACTATTGATTAGAAATTAATTAACTTATCCAGATATTTACTGGATTGGAATCCGATCTGCTGCGTAACGGTCATTGATGATAAAATCCAAAAATGGATAATACAGACTAGTAATGATGATCGAGGCTGGGCCTAAAATTCAATTGTTTAATTCTCAGTTCAGAGTGGATCCATTTGACTGAAATTTATAGGCATATTCCCTTTCCATTATCTATTTTTAACTATTATAGTCAGACTGTCAGCTCTTTATCGAATCTCCCGTAATGTATCTTTAATTAAAGCAATGAGACAATCAAACATAAAGAAATCGTATGATCGGAACTAAATTATGTTGAAATTAAGATGATTAATCCGAAATAGATATCATCGCGATTTTACAGTGTGGCTTCTTTTGTCAGCGGTGAAAGACGTGATGCATGACACGGAACAGCGTCTCGTCCCTCAGATGGAAAGAAAAAACGAGGTCTCGTATACACGTTGGCGTGCACATAAAAGAGCCATTGCCATAATTCGAATTAGGGGAGTTTGTTGCGCCGCTGTCCTGGCAAAATTTTCCTCGTAGCACACCGTAAGCCCTTCTTCATTAGGCCTGTAGAAGCAGAACAGTAGGATGTTAAACCCCATATCATTACACTGCTATAGCTACGATGTCCAAGCATAATTGTTCCCCTAATCCAGTGGTTCTCAACCTTTTTTTTGACAACGGCACACTTTGGAACACATGAAAAAATAGCGGCACACCTGGCTAAATATAATTTATGAAAAATATTGGAAGTTTGCAAAATAAAAACATGGCAAGTCATAGACAGAATACACATTGAATGAATCAAACTAAATGAAGAAAAGCACAGTCAAATTACTGGCCTCTCTAGGGAGAAATTCATTTGGTGTGCCGTTAAAAATTTCGCGGCAGACTGCCCTAACCCATAGCATGACGTATCCCCCTTTACATTATACTGGTTGTTGCAGAAAGGTATTAGGACTGAGTTATTAGAAACTCTATTAAGCAATATTAACTTGTTTTGTTTTCGAAAAAAAATTTTTTTTGTGTGGGATGCGGAGGGTGGGGGATTTTAGTCAGAGGTTACAGCCGAAATTGTGCAAAAAGTCTGCCATCACAGATTTTGTTTGCCTTCGCGGAACTAGATTTGGTCAATTTTACAACAAAAAATGATCTCGCGGTTATATCTCTATGCATCTTCGTCAGGTTTCCATTTATTTTTTGATTCTTTGGACGAATCTCAAAGAGCTCCAACTAGCGATTTGTCAAAATTGGAAAGTAAGCACGCTTAGTATTGGAATCGCAGATTTTTGCAAATTCTAGCGACATTTAAGATGGCGGATCTCAGTTACTGTTTTGGGTTGATCAAGGGGCATTAAAAAACAATTTTGTGACGGCTTCCGGAAACCTCCGGGAATTCCGAAACCTTCTGGAAATTCCGAAAAGTTCTGCGACAATGAATAGTTCTCCATAATTTCATATGTGACACTACGGGTAGTATAATGTCGTGACTATCCTGGTCACGGACTTCAAATAGCAACCTGTTACACTATGAGGCCACAGAGGTGACAATGATCGTCAAGGGCTTTTCTTCAGACTTGCGTTGTGGGACTGTGACACTATCATGTGTCGCGGTACCAAATCGACGACTGTGACACTCTAGAAACACGTACTGTGGGTCCCTATGGCCAAATCTTCTGTGTCACACTGTCGTTTGTCTAGGTAGGACTTGACGTTGTGATCAATAAGAATTCAACTCTTTTCTGTACTCTTGAAATATTCTGTATATGTTACAATAATATATTCTACAGCACAGATACAACTATTGTTCTTTAGGTATATAAACGTTATTTCGATCAGCAGTCTCCCTCGGAACTTCTATAATGTCTTGTCTACGGTTTCATCATGACGGCTGCGTCCGGCCAGTAAGCCAGGCCAGCTCCCGGGGTGAACTTGCCCTTGGCTCTCTCGAATGTTGTCTGCTTCCAGCCTGGAAGCCGGGGTAGCTCCCGGTTTGTACTTCCAAGTGGATCTCTCAAATGTTGTCTGAGCGTAAATCAAACAAACTCTCTCCTATATAGAATGTATAATGCGTCATCTATTAGGGCGGGACAATTACCATTTATGGGTAAGTGTTTCGTAAAGGCACCGTTTTACATCAACACTATTCTAGTTAATTGTACTAATCTGTGCACCTGAGGACTGGACGATAGTACCCTACTTTCCAGAAATGTATACTGACATATCTGTCTGCGAGTTAGTCTAAAATAGTAGTAGAATAATGCAAGCTACTTCATTACCCTAGTTTTCGTCATACATCATGTAGGTAAAGAATTCTATATTAAACAGAACACTAAGTCTATAGTGTTACACATAATCCCCAGATGCTATCTTTCATTTAAAGTTTCAAATCGATATTCAGCCTCCAATTTAAAATCGATTTTAGAAAAACCCTTTTTGTTTTGAAGCTTGTCCAGGTGCCAGCAATTATTTTTATTGTTGAATTAGATCCAAATTGTGTATATTTTGTATTTTATTTAGGTATATTTGGGGAAGAGTGTTTGCTTTCAATCCCCCGTGTGACGGAATATAAATCGTGTTTGTTTGGATGTTGTCACCAAGGAGTTAATTCAGAAACTGGGTTTGAAAATGAAGACGTTTGTTGTAGTCCGACGTAAGTAAACTTTAGAGTACTCTGGGGTTAAATGAGTGGGGAGAGGCAAAGAAATGAAGTTTGACGTCTTATCAACAAAATACTGTACCTTTACTACTTACGCTCGTACCCAAGGCAGACTTTATTTAGATTTAGGCTTGCCAGGCTGAAGCCTGGAGACCTCAAGATAAGTGGTAGTGGGAGGGAGAGGGGGAGGCACCTGAGAAGACATAATATTTTGACAATACCATAAGAATCCTTTCTAAAATCTTAAACACACGTCACCATCTTTTACTTTGATCGATTGTGTTTTAAACACAATTTGATCGTCCCTAGTCAGGGGGATGGGAGATGGCGAGGGGGTGGCGGCAATTATTTTTTAAGACCCGTTAACACAATATTTCGGTCATTATATACAATATATCATGCGGTTGGATAATTACTTTGGCTAGGCTATACAATGCCAGGAAGGAAAATGTTTGTTACACATGAAAGAGGTTTTTGGATTAGAGAAAGGGTAATCGTAAAAAGGACCAACTCGTGGTTGGGGTTAGGGTAATTATCTTTATTCGTAAACACTGTGGTAACCGGTTACTCTTTATTCGTAAACACTGTGATTACCAGGTAATCTGTATTCGTAAACACCACGATTACCGGTAAATGTTTATTCATAAACACTGTGGTAACTCTTTATTCGTAAACACTGTGATTACCAGGTAACCTTTATTCGTAAACACAGTGATTACTGGGTAATCTTTATTCGTCAACACTGTGATTACTGGTTAATCGTTATTCATAAACACTGTGGTAACCGGGTAATTATTATTCGTAAACACTGTGATTACTGGTTAATCGTTATTCATAAACACTGAGGTAACCGGGTAATCATTATTCGTAAACATCGTGATTACCGGTAAATTTTTATTCGTAAACACTGTGATTACCGGTAAATCTTTATTCGTAAACACTGTGATAACCGGGTAATCTTTATTCGTAAACACTGTGATAACCGGGTAATCTTTATTCGTAAACACTGTGATTACCAGGTAATCTGTATTCGTAAACACTGTGATTACTGGAAAATCTTTATTCGTAAACACTGTGGTAACCGGTTACTCTTTATTCGTAAACACTGTGATTACCAGGTAATCTTTATTCGTAAACACTGTGTTAACCGGGTAATCATTATTCGTAAACACAGTGATTACTGGTTAA
The DNA here is from genome assembly GCA_963678685.1 of Patella ulyssiponensis. Taxonomy (NCBI): domain Eukaryota; kingdom Metazoa; phylum Mollusca; class Gastropoda; family Patellidae; genus Patella; species Patella ulyssiponensis. The sequence goes on along the minus strand of OY783232.1, from coordinate 52,291,862 downwards.
TCGTTATTCGTAAACACTGTGATTAGTGGGTAATCTTATTCGTAAACACTGTGATTACTGAGTAATCTTTATTCGTAAACACTGTGATTACCGGTTAATCGTTATACATAAACACAGTGGTTACCGATTAATCTTTATTCGTAAACACTGTAGCTACCGGGTAATCGTTATACGTAAACACTGTGGTAACCGGGTAATCGTTATTCGTAAACATTGTGGTAACCGGGTAATCGTTATTCGTAAACATTGTGATTGCCTAACACCGTCCTTTTATTATACAGGAGTGGTATTATGATGTCTATCGTGGCTGGATGTATTGTCCTATTTCTGGGATTAGTTGCGAGTTGTTTCGGTTGCAACTGTCGAGAGTTGTGTAAAGCAGCCCCTGGTAAAACAACAGATGAAACAACCAGTAAAACAACCGATGAAACAACAAGTAACACAACCACTAAAACATCTGATATCCCCAACAACAATTCTTTAGCAGTTGTCACAGGTAAAAGTATAATGTTAATGTAACAGAAATAAATCGTCCGTGGGTAAGGGTCTGGGGCGAATAAAACGAGGTCTGGTATACACGTTGGCGTGCACGAAAAAGAACCAATCCATTGAAAAAAGACTTTGGTAATGAATAGTTTATCCGCGCCAAATTTCAAATTTCCCAATTCCACACTACTGTAAATGACGTATGTCTGTGTTCAATAGCCCGGTTGCTGCAGAAAAGTTGGATGTTGGACCCATTTCATTTCATTCAAATCTAAAAGAGAGTATGCCAGATACTTCGATGTTTTAACGACAAGATGTTCCATGAAGTTACCGAATAAAATGGTCCTACTCGTATTCCAATTTTAAAATTTTCATTTTGTCTGAAATATTGGACATCAGAAGCCACTCTTTTAACGGTAAGATAACATCAATTATGATTTGAAATGACCAATAATTTGCAATGTCGAAGACTGTGGATGAAATTGAGTTAGTGACTTGCCTCCTTTATATTCGGTGTCCCAATGCCCCAATGAAATAGTATACCGGGCCGTCACACCCTATGCTACCTCCATGCAAGCCACAGTTCCTATTCGACAATTATTCTTGTGTATATTTATGTTTCAGCCACCAATGAAAATATCAACAATTCTCCAGTGCGACAACCAATGAAAAAGTCCACGAGGGCTATTCACAAACATCACCTTGGTTACCAGACGCCGCAAATACCCGGATGTCCTATACCTCCCGATTCTACTGTATCCCAACAGACCCGACAATTGCCTTTTAAGTCGAGGAATGGGGTTGGGCACTCGAACAAAACGTCTGGAAAACCAAAATAAATTGTATTCTTCTGTATTCTGATAACCCGACAATCGCCTGTTAAGTCGACGGATGGGGTTCGGCTCTCGAACAAACGTCTGGAAAATCAAAGTAAATCTGTATTCTGATAAACCTAGTCTTCTTAATTTGAGACTGGCTGATCGCAACATATAATGAATTATATATTCTAATAAAACAGTGATGATTATAGTATAACAAGTTAATGCATAATGAGTCCTAACTCTGGACCTAGCCCCAATGCTTGCCCTAACCCTAACCTACAATCTCGCCAACAATCACGTGTACTGACCTTATTGAAATCTCATCGACCGTAAAAATAAAAATAAGTTGGCCGTAACAAATAGATCGAGCCATCACTGAAAAGGGTGACAATCGGACAAGTTAATTAACACTCAATAAACTTTTGCCATTTTTGTAAATTAGTACCAAAAAGATAATAAATTTGTTGGAAGTATATCTGGATAAAAAAATTATTTCCTATTTAGTGTAAATGGCTGTATAAAATAGTATGCGCGGACGTAATTCTGCCTGGATCAGTTTGTGACATGAATTCAAAGGTCAAAGATAAAAAGAGGGAGACAGAGAGAGAGAGAGGGAGTGGGTTTAACGTCCCTCGACTCAAATTAGGTCATTTCGGGACTGTCATCAGCTCCATCTTATTTCATTAATTCACCTGTGCGTGGGGGTCTTTAGCAGCGGGAGGAAACCCGAGGACCTCGAGAAAACCCATGAAGTTGCACAGGCCACCCAACTCCTTGTCACGAACAAGCGGGGAATCGAAAAAAATGACTCAATGACAGACCTTATGATGCAACACGCACGCGTTAACCATTCGTTCCAGCCCCCAAAACCAGAATTAAAAGAAGGCTATGGCTTTACCCCTGTAAAACAGATTGAATCAATTGTACGATTTATATGGTCGTCAATACCGATTGTCTGATATTCCATTAAACCTATTTATCTGTTTCTATAATTGATTATCATAATATCGATATTTAATTATATATAGAAATGAAACACTGATTATTGTAGACCGTGAAATAATGATGACAGTACAACAGGTTAATGATGTCATTTATATTCATGCTACAAATAAAGGACTTCATTCAATGGTGGATATTTTTTGTTAAACAACGGTTGCGTGCTTTATCCTTTATCATCAGATGGTGTGGTGGGATTGAGTACGCAAAGCGCGAAAGAATGCTTTGCATCAATGAAATTGAACCAAAATGTCAAATTTCCTTAAAAGGAGCCTCCTGCAAAAATCCTTGATCCGCCCCTGATTCATTGAAAATAATCAAATGTCCCCCCCCCCAACATTTAGCCCCCCCCCCCCCAATTCTGGGTCACCTAAAATAATTTCACTAAAAAAAAGTAAATGAAAAAAGCATAAGAGAAAGAGTCTGTTTAAAATACTCAAATTGTTAACGAATTCTAAACGTCAATGAAATCGCTGCCTAAATTGTCTCAGATGCACTGAAATTAATCCTAATTTAAAAAAAAAATCCTGGAGGAAAACAGCCCAGGCACTCAAGGGGGCGGAGTACATACTAGAACAACCTGAACAAACAACAATAAGGCCCCCGCAAAGTTGATATGTCCCGGGCCACCACAAGGTTAATCCGGCACTGTTTGTGCGTAGAGGTCACTAGCAGTGGGTGGTAACCGGAGGATCCGGAGAAAACTCACGATGTTGGTTTAGTTAAAGGACAATATTGGCGTCAGTCATTATCACATAATTATGTGATAGAACTGGTTAAAGACATTCCAAATATAATTTTAACACAGAGATCATTGCTACGATAGATGCACAATAAAGGTTTCGTGAATCGGAAAAGACGAACGCAAAAGGAAAACACGAGTTATCCCTCTATATAACTGACTGAAGTAACGAGTGAAAACAGATACACGGCCAAACTTCTGCTCACTAATAATTCCTACTGAATGTAGGAATAATCCTATCGTAACGCATGGAACGACAGCGGGGTCGTAATCTAGAACATATCTTTCCTTCTGCTTGCAAGACTTTGGACGCGATTAACCAAAACAAGTTCTTGTCGGTCTAATTATTGTGACGTTATTAATTCAAAATAGGATGAATAATACCGACGATAAAAAATATATCACTTTTAACATCTCATAAATTATGAATTTCATTTTATTACGAGTTTTTGTTTGTGAGAAATCAATGAATGCATCAACTATGTATCGCTGATTGAATACGATTCTAGCTGTGTTTGTGTCAGACTCTTACCACGTGTACTAAACAATGTTCTACGTTTTTTGTTTATGTCTTTTTTATGGATTAATGTGTTATGATTGTTGTAATTTTATATTATTGGTACTTATGTAAAGCGCGTGAGAACAGATCGCTGAGTTGAATTGTTGGCGCTATTTTAACGTGTTTTCATTGATATGGGACGAAAAACCGAGGGTCCGTATACAAATTGGCGTGCACGTAAAAGTAAAAAAAGATCACTTGGTAGTAGCGCCACAGCCAAGGCCACATTTCCCTAACAGCATGCCCTTCTTCATCAGCCCAGTCGTTGCAGAATAGTAGGACGTTAAATCCCAATTCATTTCATTTCATTTCCTATTGCGCTTAAATCACGTAATGAGACTTTAAATTCTGATTCTATATGTCCTTCTACAAATACTATTCTAAAGAATTAATTTCAGTTTATTGATCATTTCAAGGTATAAAAAACGTACATACATAATTATAATACAGAGATCTCTAGGTGACACAATTAAAACAAACCAAAGTCGATAATTAACTAAATCTATCCAAATGAATAATAATTCTGAGGAAAATGAGTCTTAAGTTCCGGTTTCTATATTTCTGTCAATTAGTATGGCAATCTAATTAAAATACAGATCTATGTTTCGTTTAGTTTTTTTTATACTTTCGGTGGCCAACACTGTGTGAAGATCTGGCGGGTTCTAGTGGAAGGTCGCAAAGGCGTCATTTGAGCGACTTTCGACCCGACCGTAACCAAATAAACAGCCTCCACCACCACCTACACATACACAATGTCATTATGTTGAAGAACTCCCTGAAGAGCGAAAAGTACTTTAATAATGTTAAATTTTATTAAAACAGTGTTGAAATCAGTTTGTGTCTGCGTACCTTGTATCTCTTCATCGTTTACCGTGCAACAAAGTATAGCAGCTTTGCGGTTGTGTTACTATTTTTGGATATATAATTACCATATACATACAAAATAATTATCAACATATACAAAATAATTATCATATACAAAATAATTATCAACATACACAAAGTAATTATTAGCATATACAAAATAATTATCATATACAAAGTAATTATCATATACAAAGTGAGTATCAACATATACAACCTAATTATCAACATATACAAAACAAACCTAATTATCAACATATACAAAACAATTACCAACAGTCAACATATACAAATAATTTTTTGTATAATTAATTATGAATGAGATGAAAATAGATGACGAACATGGAATGTTGAATACTTGAGCAAAATTTTTTTATACTTTCTTAATTTGTTTATTTTTTGCAATGTCTGTTTTCTGTGGTCTCCGCAGGTTTTTCTTGTAGATTTTTGTTTTGTGTGTAAGGTGGTCCTCCTGCACTTATTATTAGAAATTGGCGCCTGATTGCCAGATAAAGAATATCCTCCTTTTTTAAATTTGTATGCATGAAAGCCAATATGCCGAAATACTTTAAGATACAAACAATACTGTATGTAAGATTTTGATAAAGATCTGAGCTTCTTGCTGTAATAGTTTAAAAATAGATGATGAAAAATGAATACCGGTATATTGAAAATTTCAGTCAATTTACTTTATTCTGAACAAAGTTATCAATCTTTGATGTTTTGTCAAGACAAGCTTGTGTCCATTTTCATTGCTAATAGTGAATGTGATTTAATATAATCCAATTAATATCTAACAATTCGAATGCTTAGACAGTTGATTATGGGCTTGAAATGTAAATAAAAATATAAAGAATAATTTATATAAATTTTGAAGTAAGAAAAAGACCTACTGTAGGCAGATTTATCTGTTACATAATCCATCAATACAACTGACCATGATTACTAATCCCTTCATGGATTTCACAACCATTAGATGAAATAAGTTTTGAAATGTAGACTGCTTGCCACTTTGCAAACATTCATTTGCAGCAGCTATCCCATCGAATTTATTGAATTTAGATTTCCATTAATCATAATCCAAGAAGCTGCTGTTTCGGGAAACAATTTACAATAATCTTGTTAGCTCTGTAAATGGTAATGGGTGATTGCTGAAGATTAATATTCTAACTAGTTTTAATTTCAAGGATTATATTAATTTATGGATTTATTTTAATAGATGGAATAATCATCCAGCCCCCTGTTGTTCTGAGGCATAAAGTCCATGCAATAAAATCTCCCCGTTCCTGCTGTACAAAATCCCTAAGATAAAATCCCACATAACTCCAGCCCACAATGTCCACATGATAAAAACCTTTCTTTCCCACTGGCCAAAGTGGATCAAAAAAATCCTGTGGTAGGGCCAACAAAAATTCCTGTTGTTCCTGGAGCACAACCTTCAACTAATGCTCAGGTTAAACAAACCTTGTTTGCATAAAAAGGGTGTTAAAAAACATTGTGGTTCTGGTTCATAAAGTCCCTGTGGTTTTGGTTTATATAGCTCATGTTAAAAAGCTCTTGTGGTTCCCGTTCATGAAGCTAATGTCAATAAGACCCCTGAGATCCAAAGCTCACAGACGTTTGATTATATAGCTCCAATGAACTCCACCAGTAACTTCATCTGCTTTGTACAGCTTGATCCTGGACAGATTCCTAATTGCACGGTAATCATTTTAAAACTATTGAATATACAAAGGCAAAAAGCTACATTTTAAGTTTATCGTCTCATAAACTCTACACCACTTTCAAGATTCCCTGAATCTGAATCCTCCTTAAGAAGTCTTTTTCCTGAATTGTGGCTAGCAGCAGAAGACATACTAGCCGGAGACTGGCGCCCATCTAAGGGTGTGTATCCTCGCTGTACAAGATAGGAATAGATTGGTGGATCAGTTGGTTTAACAGATGGAACATGAACAGGTTCAGGTTGATGTGGACCAGGTACCTGCGCTTGTCCTGGATAATGTGGTGGGGGATAGCCCGGTGGAACCTGATAGGGAACACCTTGGACGGGCATGAACTGTTGCTGGGGGTTGTAAGGTTGATACTGCTGGGGCATCATTCGTGGATCTTGCATCATCTGAGGGTAAAGTCGTGGATCAATGGGTGTCATGTGAGGAGGAAGGGTCTGGATGTGACCCGTATCAGGAAGTGGCACTGATTGAGAACCATGACCTCTAGATGCTGGTTGAGGTTGGGCAGATTGTTGTGCATGATTACTTTCCACATTATCTGCTTCTGGTTCTTCTTCTCCTTCTGGTTCTTCTACTTCTTCTTCAGCCTCCTCTTGGACCTCTTCTTCCACTTCTGATTCATCTATATCTTCACCATCTTCGACTTCCACATCAACCGGATCCAGACCTACTGATGATGTCTTAACCGGGGCTGTTTTTGGACGACGCTGACTCCTCACGGGCACTTCCCTCTCTACATAAGTATCTTGTGGATGGTCATCATCAGCACCAACATATGAATTTCTGGTGGCTGTATAATAACCTGGTGGTTGCGTTTCGCGACTACGATCTGTTCGCCCAGATCTACTGGACAATGCTTTGGAATGCGATCTTTTTGGTGGAAGGCTGTGTTCTGAAAGAAAAATAAAAAAAATGGTCATACACTTCTATAATTCTAAGATACCGGTAATTTAAACAAATGAAGTTTAAGTCCAACAGTTTTGCAAAGACTGGGTTAATGAAGACGGGTATCAACCGTGCATGTGCTTGTGCTTGTGCTATGAGGAAACCAGAGGACTTAGAGAAAACCCACGAGGTTGGAACCCCCAGCCCCAGAATACAAATGGTAGGAGTAAACTCCTGGTTGAACTACCTGTACACGAAGGTAAAAATAACTTTGCTGAAATATTAAAGCGACCATCTAATCTATGATCGTCGGACAAAAGAGAAATAGTCATTTTGGGACTAACATACGGTACACATATAACTTTCAAGGCTAAAATGTAGTCGGATTGGTTATCATTTAACAGTTTTTAAAGAGAATCTCTGAGCGTGGTTCAATCATATCAGGTGGAGCTGTTTAAAATGACAATCAGAGATTTGAAAACACCATATCTTACCATCATCACTGTATTCACTGTTGGCACGGTAACGAGATCTAGAGGGATACCGATAACCAGGATTCCTGGAGACTTCTGATGCCCAAACGCTACTGGTGTCTGATAAGTCGCTTTTAGACATTCTAGTAGAAGGTTCGTAGGCAGAGTTGGTCTTCAGATGAGACAGAGGCTGTTGCTCCCACCGTCTGCTCAATCCCTTCTGCTTACGGTAACAGTAGATGCTGACAATGATGATGGCGATAGCGATGATGAGAAACAAACCACCCACTATACCAACAATAGCTTCCGTTGGGAATTTTCTATGATAGTTGTATCCAAAATCGGCGCCATTATTATTTTCATACCCAGGATCTTGTCCAGCTGAAATGAAATGAAATGCGGGTAGTTAGTATTCTACTTTTCTGCATCTACCTTGTTAATAAAGAAATGAAATGAAATGGGGTTTAGCATCACTACGTCTCTGCATCAATCTTGCTAAACGCTTACATACATACAAAATGCACTGCGCTAACTGGGAAATTTATCGTCCACACTATGCCTTTTTCCACCCGCTTTTCATCTCAATTATCATCTTGACACTGAATCCTTAATTAACTCTTAAGTGACACAGAGGTTTGACGTCATAAAAACCACGTCATAATGGTAACCTGTCAAATTAATGTCAAATCGAAAGTAAACAAACGAGTGAAAGTCGCCTGTTTATAAAGGAAGTAACTCTCATTATGCTAGGAACATTGCATTCAACAACCGGTTTTGTTGATAAAAGTCCCTGTGGGTACTTAATGGTAACATTATAGATCTCGACAAAAAGACGACTTAGGTCAGCTATGAGTTAATATAATTTCTTTAGGGTTTAAGGTCCACTCGACACAAACTTGGTCATTTCAGGACTAACATATGGTTTAATTTTATTTCATTAATTCACTTGCCCGTAGGGGTCATTAGCAGTGTGAAGAAACCATAGGACCCGGAGAAAACCCACAAGGTTGGACAGACGACCCTACTCCTTGTCACATACAACAGGTGTAACTACTGTATCTAATATATCAATATAAATACTATTTACCTCTGATAGATACAAATACTATATACTTTTAAAAGGTGTAATAGAAAATTAATAGTATTTACCTGTCATAATGTAGTATAAATACTATATAGGTGTCAAAGGTGTAACTAATCAATATAAATATTATTTACCTGTAATTGGAATTACTACTATGTCAATGTCATAAGCTGTGTTACGTATATCTTGACGTTGTAACAGAAATGTAACTTTATCCCCAGTCGTCACAAGATCTTTCATACTAAGTTCCGCTCCTTTGTTACAATCAAATGAATCCTGGTGAAAGAGAAATGAAATGGAGTTTAACATCCTACTATTCTGCTCCTACACTGGTCTAATGAAGAAGGGCATACGCCATACAGTGTGCTATGAGGAAAATTTTGCCCAGGCAGCGGCACCATGGCCAAGACTTATATCGAATTCCAACCGCCAAGGGATCTTTTACGTGTACACCAAAGTGTACACAGGACCTCTGTTTTTAGGACATCTGAACATTAGACAGTTGTCGTCTGTAAACATGAACACAATGCAAGAAAATGTCTCAAAAAACAACAAACTTGAAAAGGTCGCGTTCTGACAGCTTTGCAGGTCAGATCGCAGAATCTCTGCAATCAATGGCAACCATGGAGACCACAGGGTGATTGATATCTGACGTTTCCAACCCCCTTTTACCTCGCTTACTATGGCCTTGATGTGCTCTGACACCATTTTCCTTCGGGGCAGCAACGCAGTAAGGACACCAACCTGTTCTGATGGGGGTATAACTGGTGCAAACTTCAGACTTACCAGTGTACTTTGTGTCTTCTCACCGTCATATATAGAAAAATATACACCACAGTCTCGTATCTGTAGAGCGCCGATCTCGATTCTAAACCTAGACACTTCATAAGGTCTTTCTGTCTGTAGCGCTATGGTGCATGACGTTGGTCCCGGGCCGCTCTGTATTGCTCCTTGACCTTTGATGGTCGTCCGTGAACTATAAACGTTCCTGATTGGTCCATTACAATCGGCAGAACTATCTAAATAGACTGAAAAATAGAAAAAAGCAGAATTGTTAATACTTTATTTCACTAAAGCAAAGAAGCTTTAAAATACATACCGACCTTAGCTTTTTTGTCCCATTAATTCTACCCAGGCACTATGTCCATACTGGGGGTTTGGGATGGCCTAGTGGTCTAGAGTGCCGCGCTTCGACCTCTAGCTGGCCGGTCACCTCTGGCTTGCGGCTGTGGTTTCGATCCCTGGTGTGAGCGTATGTGGCATGGAGATTGGGATGCCTTCTCAACCTCGTGGGTTTCCTCCGGGCACTCTGGTTTCCTCCCACTGCTAAAGACCCCTACGCGCAAGCAAAATATTGAAATAAAATTAAAACCCATATGTTAATCCCGAAATGACCTAGTTTGTGTCGAGTGGACGTTAAACCCCATTTCTCTCTCTCTCTGTCCATACTGAAATTTACTATATACATCAATATCGCATAAACGACCTCCTGATTAGTGAGCCATTGACTTACTCACTGAGCCACTGTTTCTCCCTAACATCTAGAGGCCTTAGAGATGGAGGGAGATAGAGAGGGAGGGAGAGAGAGAGGGAGGGAGGGAGAGAGAGAGGGTTTAACATCCACTCTCGACACAAACTGGGTCATTTCGGGACTAACAAATGATTCGATTTTATTTCAAAAAATTGGCTTGTGCATAGGGTCTTTAGCAGGGGATACAAACCGGTTGACCTGAAGAAAACCTACGAGGTTGGACAGACGACCCTTCTCCTTGTCACACACAACCAGGGAATCGAAACCGCTCCAGTTCACTCAATGACAGACCTTTTGATACAACGCCTACACGCTAACCATTCGGCCACCAAACCCCCCTAGTATAGGATCGAGTTATCTCGCTCACACACAGCATCAGTCCTTCCCTTAATCCAGTCGTTGTTTTTTGTATTTCAGAGGAGAGCCAAAAAAAGCTCCCCTCAATCAACAAATTAAAAAAAAATAACTCTACTAAAAGGTTCTCCCAGTTTCAATAAGAGGATTGCTTTAGAAATTAAGGAGAGTAATCTGATATTAAGGAGAGTGATTGGTAGATAAATGTTAATAAACACCCAATGACTTTGTAAAAGAGAGTCATTTTCAATTTAAGGGTAGGGAAAAAAAAACTCTCCTCGGGCGACATTCTGGTGAGCTGTAGGCGCTCGAGAGCGATCACTCGCCTTAAAAAACAATGACTGTTAATCTACTTCCAAAAGGCCTGGAAAAATTGGTTTTAGATGTGCCTGACAAAATGTCAGGCACTAATGAAATAGTACCTAACATTTTCAACTTAGTGACGGACATGTATAAATAGTTTCAATAAAAAAGACAAATCAGTGCCGGACAAAATGACAGGCACCAGAGGTCTTGTGCCTGAATCTGTGCCGGACATTGTCAGCGACAGGTGCCTTATTTCCACACTTGACTTTCAAGATCAATAAAATATATCTTACATTGTAAATTATTAACATTTTGTTCTAATTGTGAGCCGTATAATGGTAACCATAACAACAGGAGCAAAACCTGTATCATTGACCCCATTTTGGTAAAATGTCTTCCAGATTTCACATTCTGAAATGAAATCAATAGTTATTAAAGATACAATATTGAAGATAAACTGATAAGAGCTGGCAGTTCTCACTACAATAGTTAAAACATAGATAATGTAATGGGGTGTGCTGAAAATTTTCAGTTCAATTACTTCGCACTGAGTCGAGAAAATCTCATTTTAAAAACACTGTAGCCTCAATTTTCCTTGTTACTGCTGATACCATAATGAACAAAGTCTCGATTATCCAGTTTTGCAGTTAAGGAGGAAACCAGAGGACTCAGAGAAAACCCACAAGATTGGACGGGTGACCCTACTCCTTGTCAAGTACAATCAGGGATTCGAAACAATGCCAGTTGACTCAATGACAGGCTTTATGGTACAGCGCGCATGTTCGGCCATCCAACCACCCTACAGATTGACAGGTAACAATGAATACCACTATAAATAGGTAAGACATGACATATATGACTGTGCATTATAAATAGGAAATACTTGATATTATAACAATCAATGGGGATATAAAATTGAAATTTCTATTTCATTTGAAATTTATGTATAATTAAATTTGACTGGCCAACCGTTCATAAACCACAGACTGCTTTTCACTCACTCAGTAACTTAGAACTCAACGTCGTTTCGGTAAAGTTGACTGCACACCGCAATTCAGGAGTGAGTCATGCTTTAAAAATGGATTGGGGTTACACAATTAAATTATTTGATAGTTTGGCAGTTACGGTCTTCAGCCTATAAGTTATAATTGTCTTGTAAACAGAAAACAAGGTGTATTATTTGGAGACACGTGGCTAAACGAAAACTACGACTAAAAAATAAGTTTTATAACGGCGTCTTAAAAACGTTTGAAATACAAATATTTACAGTTCTCGCTCACCTTAAATCATTATTTCAAAAAATGTTGTTGTCTTTAATCCGCCATCTTGTGTCTATTTATAGCCGTGGGACAATTTTACCTGTACAGTCAAAACCAGTCGATAAATTGTCACCGGGCTGATGTACCTGTTAAATGGATTTATCTCCCTTCAATGATCGTTACCTCGATGACAGTCAACTCAGTAAAGAGGGCAGGGGACAAGGCGTACCCACAATGATACAAATGGTTGCAACTGAACCAGGGCCCCCGCAATAAAATGACAAAAACTACTGTAATGAATAATGGCGGATCCTTGATTGCTAGAAGGAGAGATAATGAAATAGGGTTTGACATCCAGTCTACACAAACCAGGTCATTTTGGTACTGACACTTTGGTCAATTTTAATTCAATAATTCTCTTGCGCGTAGGGGTCCAACCATTCCTTCCCACCCCTCCACTCCATCGAAGGCACTTAGTGTAATAACAAATGCTTATGTGAGATACCCGGTAACTTGATTCCTGTCCCCTACCCACAATGAAAAGAGCAAATACGTGTATATATGGATTTATTTACACTTAACACTATCTACAAGTCGTCATAGCAATATATATATATATATACATACATACAATATATTACATAAAATATATAACATGCTAGATACACCCACATATTTTACAAGAGATGGACAGAGAACAAGCATACACTCAAGGGCCATATTCCAGGATGTTTCAATCTGCCATGTGTCATTATGGAAAGGAACCAAGATCTTTGGATAAAAATTGTGACCTCTAAAGGGTCCACAACATTGATTTAACATACTTTTACACTATTTGCTCACAGGGAGCGAAATCTGAACTCAATCGTCATTACAGTGTAACGATAACATATTTGAACAGTTTTTAAAATTATCATATTTCGTACGATCATGGGCTATAATCCAGGAAGTTATTGTCCGATATGCACAAATATCGAAAGGAATCAAGATCTTTGGGTTTTAAACATACATTGTAAGTTTCATCAAAATCAGAAAAGAATGCAAACACCAGCTAAAAACATGATTTTTAGTACATTCAGGAACCATAATCCAGGAAGTAATGGTCCAATATGGAGGAATATCGAAAGGAACCAAGAGTTTTTAGATATAAACCTATATTTCAAGTTTCGTCAAAATCGGAAAAGAATTGTGACCTGTAGAGTGTCCACTCACAAAATGTGAACGGACGAACAGGGGCGACGACAATATACGTCCACATGAAATTGTGGGCGTGTAAAACTATTTGTAGTAGTTGGTCTTTAAAACAATAAATGCAATATTTCAAAAAAAAAAATATTAACAAGAACAACATTTCTAGTTGTCACGAAATTGTGATGATAATGTCCATAAATACAATTAAATTCCGTGAATAGAATGATTCGACACAAACAATAAAATAAAATGCAAATCTGATTAAAATACAGATTTATTTTTCGTTTCGATTTTTTATACTTTCGATGGCCTCAGTACAAGAAAATCTGACCAGTTGTACTGAAAGATCACGTAAGGTCGTACGTGCGGTTTTTGACCCTATGACATCAGACCAGGGTTCTTAATCCATTTTGAAATGAACCGGCCAAGGGTAAGCCTAACGGATAGTTGTATTTTCAACAACAGACATGTTGGTTTATGCATACTTTATTCACGTTAATAATTGCATAACGTATTCCGAATAATAATAGCTTAAACTTCGAATAAACAAAACCTTTGTTGTAATTGCATACCTGTATTCATACATCGATAATAATATCGAAATTTATAGTCAAATTTCAGCAACTTGCATAATGCATATTCCTACTTTCCCTTTCATCCAACCAAACGGAAGTTATAATTTAGTAAAAAGAAAAACTACCAGTAAATATAAATATGTTTTTTTACAATTGTATTATTGTGATCATTTGTCAATATATAAAAATAAAAAGAATGTAAGCACATATCAATAATAACAAATTAGCACAAATTAGTTTCTGTGTATAGTCGGAACTCGGAAATATGCCGACGTGCGAAAAGTCACGTAGGCAATTGTCATGATAGGCTATTACTTGACATAATAATTATATACAGGTCAGTAGGTTATTACCAGATTTTTACTCAACGCTAACATAATAATAATAATTATTAATATACGAGATCAGTAGGTTATTACGTGACTTAAAAAAGAAGACTAAATTAATAACTTACGAGACAAAACATTTTCTGTGAAATTTTGTCAAACGAAAGCCATTTGAAAGTAGTTAACCATTCGGAATTAAAATATCTCCCGGACTTCGACTTTGGTTGACCTATATTGGACGTGGGAGTTTCTCCGACATTTGGAACTTCCAATGACGACGTGCATGCTTGGCGTTCAAGGTCAATGCCGCCATCACTATCGTCGGCTAAAACTCATTTACGTTTTCTATTGTCATTCTGTGAGGTGTTCAAGTACTTCAATATTGTGTTAGATAGAAATGAATGAACCGACATTGGATTATATACATTCTTTTACTTGATTGACTCAACTAATTAAGTTGTTTATTTAGGAAATGAGCCGATACGGATTGAAGCTGAAGGTATTCATATTGTATTGACTGATTCTTTGATGGGTTTCTTAATCGACGAGTAATAATTAACTCTTTGTTATCGGCCGAAAGTTGATTGATTAATGATACCATAGTGGCCGGTTCATTGTTTTACAAACCGGCTAGATTAAAGATCAATCGGCTAAAGCCGACAAAAAACAGCCAAATAAGATCCCTGCATCAGACGATGATTAATCAATCAGCGTTGACACTTCTTGTGGTTTACCTACTATAACAAGAACTCGCTGTAACAGACCGTTTCATTGGCTAATCCCTCACTTCAACCAGAACGCTGGTAATATAACAACTCTACCAGATCCTAGTGTAGTAAACACAAGTAAAACAAAATTTTTAACTATAAAAAACAAAAGGAAATAGGATCTGTAATTAAATCAGCTTGATAAAAAGAAGAAGATTTTTTTTCTCCTGGGTCTACGAGTCCGCTGATTTTTTGTTTCCACCGCTAAGACTCTGTATTAAAGCTGCTATTTGTGAATGTTTAGATATTTGTTCCTCTTGTTCCGATATCAGTTCATCTTTTTTAGCAATGGCTGCTTCATGTTCCTGACATACACGTTCTAATGATGATACCTGTAAATAAGAGAGAGAGAAATCGGTTTTAACGTCCACTCGGCACAGACTTGTTCATTTTGGGAATACCTTATGGTTCAATTTTATTTCAATAATTCGCTTGCACGTACGGGTTTTTAGCAGTTGGAGGAAACAGAAGGGCCCAGAGAAAACCCACAGGAGAGATCTGCAATAGGCAGTGAGAGAGAGAGCAAGAAAAATGGGGTTTAAAGTCCACTCGACACAAAATAAAGAATCGACACCATTTCCCATCCAAACGACTATATTTTGTCCCTTGTCAGGCCCTACTGTCTTGCACTACTGACAAGGAGGACAGACGACAGAAAATCCAGATGAACTTTCGAGGTCAACATAGGGATCGAACACAGAAACTCTGGATTAGCGAGTCAACATCTTACTCACTGAGCAACAGTGGTTTCCGACAAGCAAATCTGGACGGTCAGACCATTTCTACCTTCCAGGAAATCTAACTTTGAAAATCGTTATATAGTTCCTCTTGGCACAAAACTTTGAAAATCGTTATATAGTTCTTCTTGGCACAAAACAAGATTCAAAGTCAAAAGACAAGTGCTAATTGCACAACCACGTCACTCTTCCCCCCCACCCCCGACATTTTCCTACAATTATTTACATGTTATGTCATTAATCATTTTTCAGAGCAGAACAGAGGGATGTTAAACCCAATTTCATTTTTATTTTCCATTTTTCAAGTTATATTTCCACTTGATGCCATCTATATCCAAGCCTGGAAATAAGGCACCTGTCACTGACAATGTCAGGCACAGATTCAGGCTTTGTCAGACACTAAACCTCTGGTGCCTGTCATTTTGTCTGGGAGTGATTTGTCTTTTTTATTGATATTATTAATACATGTCCGGCACAAAGTTGAAGATGTCAGGTACTATTTCATTAGTGTCTGACATTTTGTCAGGTACATCTAAAACTGTTATTTCCAGGCCTGTCTATATTTAATATGCAACAAGACATTTTGTTCATTGACATATTGATTACTGATATATACTTTCAAAAGATATTGAACCCAAAAATGAAGTTCTCTTTTTACCTTCATTTGTAAGTTTTTCTTTACGTCGGCTAACTTGCTAACTTCACTTCGTAAACCCTCCGTAGCTTTCTCTAATTCTTCACGGTCTCTTTCTAAATCCTCCTTCTCTTTTTGCAGTGAGGTATATTTCTTTTCTAATTTAGTTAATGATTTTGTAGTTTCTGAAATACATATCACGGTTGAATGAACAGACAATATATATGACACAAAGTAGACACAGTCAAAGGAGAGAGAGAGAGAGAGAGAGAGAGAGAGAGAGAGAGAGATGGGGTTTAACTTCCACTAGACACAAACTAGTTCATTTGGGGACTAACTAACACATGGTTTAATTTTATTTCAATAATTCGATTGCGCATAGGGATCTTTAGCAATGGGAGGAAACCAGAGGACCCGGAGAAAACCCACGAGGTTGGACAGGCGATCCCACTCCTTGACACTTACAACCGAGGGAATTGAAAACATGGCAGTTGACTCAATGACAGACGTTATGATACAACGCGCTAACCATTCGTTGCCCCTCCACCCCATGCTGATAAAGAAAGGAAGATTTAGCTGTTACATAATACATCTTTTTGTATTGTTAACTTACCTGTTAGATTTGTGTCTTTTTCTTTAATCAATTTTTGTTGTTGTTTGCATTCTTTTTCTAAGGTAAATAACTGATCTGAAGCACTGTAAAACAATTTCAAAAGTTTATATAAATTCAACACTGACCCAGGGTAATTGTAATGGGTAATGAAATGTAATCATTACGTTTTTTAAAATTCCCTGGACAGTTGGAATTCAATATGAGAGTAGGCCAAAGTGCCGCTGCCCGGGCAAAATTTCCCTCATAGCTCACTGTATGGCCAATGTCCATCTTCATTAGTCCAGTGGGAGCAGATCAGGAGAAAAAACCCATTTCATTTTATTTCCCATTTTTTAAGTAATGGTCATGTAATGAATAATGGAAGATCTCAAAAGTAAAGCCTAGCTCATATCCCACAGTCTACGATGGAGATTTTAGTAAACCTGTGCGTTGGATTATGCGTCAGTTCAAACATCGCAGACTGGCCGTACAGACTTTTGGTCCTGCACATACAAAATTTTCACCCGCTTCCTTGCGGCTGGTCTGCGAGGTAGGCTTAACGAGTAATGGAAATGTAATTAATTACATTCCAAAAATCATGTAATGGTCAATTACATGTAAAATACATTTTATGACGCATATCAGTGACAAGCCTCTAATATAAAAGAAGTAAATATAGTATATCTTAAATATCTGACAGAAATCCCACAAAAAAATCTAACTTAGGAAGTTGGAGAGGCCAGGTCAGGTGAAACCCCTTTAGAATAACTTCCTACTAACGTACGTGAATTTTCTTTTTACTGTTTTAATGATTATTGTTATATAATGTTATCATTAATGAGATTAATAATAGATATTTCTTTAACTTCTTACAAAATGTGTAATCTGATTGTAATACAGATCAATATTTCATTTTTTATCTACTTTTGATGGCCTTCACTACACGAAGATCTGGCCAGTTGTAGAGGAAGGTGACCTCAGGGGTCATTCGAGTGGCTTTTGACCCTATGACATCAGACATTTGTTTAACCAATCCGCATTGATATTTCTAGTAGGATACCCACATTTCCGTTCATTGCACGACAAGAATTCACTGTAACAGACTGTTTCATTGGCTAATCCCTCACTTCAACCAAAACGTGGGTTATAACAACTCTTCCAGATTCTAGTGTAGCAACGACAAGTAAAACAAAATTTTAAACGAAACAAAATAGTCTCTGTGTTTTAATCAGAATGGTACATTAAATATACTTACACATCATTTTGTTTTTTAAGTGTTGTATGATGTTTCTGTAACATATCGTGTAATTCTGTTTGAGCTTTCAATTCCTGTTGGGCTACCGTTAAAGATCGACTCAATCTTTCTTCTCTGAAATTAGAGATTGTAGGTTAGCACTGAAAATCTGTGGCAAAGCAAAAGGATTCGGAACTAGTTCTATATTCGTCAATGAAAATATACTGCTCATGATTGCTTGAAGCCTTACATTGATATGTCATACGAATCAGATGTCTGTGTTCGTTACTCAACAACTGATCTATAATAGCAAAACTTTAATTTAATTTTACACTATTGAAAGAAAGTTATGAATATATAAATTACCTGTCAGCAATCTCACTATGAACAGCTTTCAACTCTTCGTATTCCTCCGCCCTTGTTGTTAATCTAATTAATATAAAATATATGTAAACATCATTGTAGAAAATAAACAGCAGGACTAACACATGGTTCTATTTTATTTCATTAATTCGATTCGGCGTATGGGTCTTTAGCTGAGGGAAGAAACTAGAGGACCAGGATAAAGCCCACAAGGTTGAACAGGGGACCCCCTACTCTATGTCAAGTACAAGCAGAGAATTGAAATGAAATGAAATGAAATGGGGTTTAACGTCCTACTCTTCTGCACCTGACCTGGGCTAATTGAAGACGCGCGTACGCCATACAGTGTGCTATGAGGGAAATTTTGAAATTATATCGAATTCCAACTGCCAAGGGATCTTTTACGTGCACACCAATGTGTACAAGGGACCTCGTTTTTTTGTCCCATCCGAACGACTAGGCAGCTGTCCTTGTCAGGCCCTCCTTCTGTATCACTGACAAGGGGAAACCACGCCGGAAAACATAGAATTGAAACCATGCCACTTGATTCAAGACAGAACTTGTGATCTAACACACATGTATTAACCATTCAGCCTCCTGTACCGCTAAACTCTGATAAAGCTTTGCGTCTCTTATGAGAGAGAAATGGGGTTTAATGTCTACTCGACAGAAACTAGGTCATTTCAGGACTAACACATGGTTCAATTTTATTTCAATAAATCGCTTGCAGGTAGGGATCTTTAGCAGTGGGTGGAAACCGAAGGATCCAGAGAAAACCCATAAGATTAGACAGGCAACCCTACTTCTTGTCACGTACAAGTGAGGAATTGCAACCATGACACTTGACTCAATGACAACCATATGATCAAACGAGCACATGTTAACAATTACGCCAAACAACCCTCCATTTCTCTTAATCTGGGTTTCACAATGTAGCACTTTATTCAAAAGATTTATTTATCTATCACTATCACAGTTTCACAAGTGATTTTAATCATTTAATTTTACATCTTGATAATCTGACAATGTCAATCGAGCATCAATATGACTAAAATACACATCTATATTTTGTTTCATATTTTTTATACTATCGATGGTCTACACTAGATGAAGATCCGACTAGTTGTCCTGGAAGGTCACATCATAGGTCGCACGAGCGGCTTTTGTTTTGACCCTATGATGTCAGACATTGATTAATCAATCAGCGTCGACTCCAGTGGTTTACCCACAATTCGGTGCATCAAACGGCAAGAAGTCGCCGCAATAGGCTGTTCTTTGGCTAATCCTTCACACCATATAGAACACCGGTAATATAACAACTCTTCCAGAGTAAATTTCGAACTATAAAAAACGAAACGAAATAGAATCTGTGTTTTAATCAGGTTGATCTTGTGTTTACCTTTCATTTTCTTGGTCTAACTGATCAACAGTAGTTTCTAAATTATTCAACTTTAATCTCATATCATTCATCTGTTCTAAATATTCTTCACTCTTTCTCTCTGATTCTTGTAACATTTTGCGTAAATTGTGTGACTGACAAAATGGAAAAATGTGAAATGTGAAAATTTACAGACACTGACATCAAAATAAATGAATTTGATGTCAGTTATGGAAAATTTCCGTGTAAAATGGGTTCAATAGCCCAGTTTCTTTCTCATACAACCACGAAACATGCACATTCAGCTTCAAAAAAATCCTTCCACAAAAGCTACCGACAGGTTTAAAAAAGAGAGAGAAATGAGGTTTAAGATCCACTCAACACAAACTAGGTCATTTCGGGAGTAACATATGGTTCAATTTTATTTCAATAATTCACTTACATGTAAGGGTCTTTATCAGTTGGAAGAAAACCCACAAGGTTGGACAGGCGACACTACGTCATGTCACTCAAATCAACACCTCTTGTCTGAATGACAGATCTTTGTGATTTAATGTGCACTCATTAAACTTCTAGACCATCACCGCCACCCCCCCCCCCCCTGCCCTTTAACGAAATGGGGTTTAACGTCCACTCGACACAACTAGGTCATTTCGGGACTAACATATGGTTTTTAATTTTATTTCAACAATTCGCTTGCGCGTAGGGGTCTTTAACAGTGGGAGGAAACCGGAGTGCCCGGAGGAAACCCACGAAGTTGAGAAGGCGCCCCTATCTCCATGCCACATACGCTCACACCAGGGCTCGAAACCACAGCCGCAAGCCAGAGGTGACCGGCCAGCTAGAGGTCTAAGCGCGGCACTCTAGACCACTAGGCCATCCCCCCCCCCCTGCCCTTTAAGCGTTAAGCGTATGAAAATAATTTGATCAAATAAAGAAGATAATATTACATAGAACCTACCTCTGATTCTACCCGGGCTCCATTTAATCTATATTGTGATATAAGACGGTCAGATTGAACTAATTCTAGAGTTTTTGTCTTCAATAAATTCTCCAGATGTTCTTCATTTGTCTAAAAAAAAAAATCATAAGATCAAAGTAAATAAAATCATAAGTTCAAAGTAAGATCAAAGTAAATTAAATCATAATATGATGTCAATTGGAGACAAACTAGTTTTACATTTTGTTTCAATAATATTCCCCCACCCCACAAAACTTTGCTGGATGTATACTCACTTTTAACGACTGTAGTTGATGTTCATATAACTGTATAATATCGGATACTTTAGAATCTTTCATCTGAAACGTAACATAAAAAACAAACAAACAAAAATTTGAAAGATGCAAGTAAATAACACAATTTTTTATGACTATTTCTTTCATTTAAATGTAAATGTCATCAAGTTGAAAGGAGAATGGGTCAGGCAATGAAATGAAATGGGGTTTAACATCCTACTGCTCAGCACCGAACTGGGCTAAAGAAGACGGGCATACCCCATACAGACGTCATACTGTGTGCTATGAGGGGAATTTTGCCCGAAAACATAGGCACTATGGCCTACTCTTATATCAAACTCCAACTGTTAAGGGATCTTTTATGTGCATGCCAATGTGTACACGGAACCTTGCATTTTCATTCCATATTTCCATCCCATCCAAACGACAAGACAGCACTCCTTGTCAGGCCCTCCCCGTCCTGCATCACTGAAAATCGAAAACCATGCCAGAAAATTTGGATGAACTTTCTCGGCCAATGAAGAGGTCTAACACCTCACTTAGCCCCCATGACCCCCGGGACTATACAGTTGCATGTAAAATCATAAACCTTACTGGGTGTTCAGTCTTTGTGCTATTGATTAACAAACCCTGCATTCCACTCATCTAAGCTGTAAAGGTGCAAGATGGGGGGTTGGGATGGCCTAGTGGCCTAGAGTGTCGCATTTGGAGAGCTGTACTTGGCTGCACATGTCTAGCTTGTGTCATGGTTTCGATCTCTGGTGTGAGTGTATGTGACTCGGAAATTGGATCGCCTTCTCAACCGTGTTTACTGTCCACTCGACACAAACTAGGTCATTTCGGGACCAATATATCAGTCTTTAGCAGTGGAAAAAAACAGAGAAAACAAACAAGGTTAGACAGACAACCCTACTCCTTGTCACGTACCACCGAAGGATTGAAACCACGAAGCAGAATGAAAGATACAGCTAATACCTTATATATTTACCTCTAAATTTGTTTCCATCTTTAATATAAGATTTTGCATAGTTTTATTGTCCTCGTCTGACATGGTGTGTTTAGTAGTAAGTGGTAGGATAGTATTATTAGTATTCTCTTTATTATAACTTATATCAGATAATACAGGATTTGTTCTCTCCGGTACAACTACCGCAGTCACTTCTTCCTTTCTAACATTCATTGTTGCAACACTATCACATAGCCTACAAAATACAATAACATAATTAAAGATACATTATGGAAGATTAGTTAAAAAGCTGGCAATTCTCATTTTAAGGGTTAAAAACTACATAGAGTAAACGGAATATGCTGAAAATTTCGGTCAAATTACTTTACTCTAAGCCAATAAATCTTATCTTAAAATCTTTGTAGCCTCAATTGTCATTGTTAGCAATGTCACAATAATTAACAAAGTCACAATTATCCATTTTTGCGTTTAACTGTTCTGCTCTGACTGGCCGGGCTAATAAAGACCGGCATACACCATACAGTGTGCTATGAGGGAAATTTTATCCAGATAGTAGTGATATGGCCTACTCTAATATCAAATTCCAATTCTCAAGGTTTCTTTTACGTACGTGTGTATACAGGACCTGTTTTTTGTATCATCCAAATAACTATACATTGTCCCTTGCCAAGCCCCTATCCTGCATCACTGACAAGGGGGAACACAGAATCTCCCGGTTAGAAATTAGTGACTGAGTCACTGTGGTTCCGAGATAAATTAAATAAGAAATATAGAAACTTACACTACATCTAGGAAGATATCTAAACTAGCAGCTGTACTAACTAACTGTAACGCTGTTTGAACATGATCACGATTAGCAGATGTTATATAGGTGGCTAAAAACGGTACTAATCTACTATCCTACAATTATAGAAATAAATAAAATAAAACAAATAAAATGGAATGGGGTTTATCGTTCTACTTATAATTGTATAGACATCTCATAAACAAATGTGGAAATCACTCGGCTCAAGAATTGAAATGGGGTCTAACTCGGGTAATAAAGACAGGCATAGGCCATACAGTGTCCTATCGAAATAAAATAAAATGAAATAAAATTTGATTAAATTGTTTTACATAAAATTAAAGCGGCATTAAGTAAGATTAGATAAAGGCTGATAATTCTAGCAATAATAGTTTAAAAACAGATAATGTTAAGAGAATATACTGAAAATTTCAGTCAAATTACTTTACCTGAGCTGAGAAAACCAAATTAAATACATTGTAGCCTCGAATGTCATTGTTATTGATGTTAAAATAATTTTGCCTATGATAGCATTGCTATGAACTTCTCTTATATCAAGTTGCAACTGGCCAGGGGTTCTTGTACGTGCACGGCAATGTGAACATGGGACCATGGTTTTTCATCCAATCTGAATGAATATACGTTGTCTATTGCTAGACAGTCTCTCCTGCACCACTGACAAGAGGGAACTACGTTGGAAAATCCTGATGAACATCATTGGCCAAGGCAGGGATCGAACTTAGGACCCCCAGGTTTGCAAGCCAATGTTTTACTCACTAAGCCACCGTGGCTCACACATTAATATTAACCGATATATAGATAATTTTAAAATATAGATTACCTGAAGCTGTAATTTAAAATAATCGTCCAGATTTATCACATGTCTTCTTAATTTGGACATCAAGTTTAAACTTAATAAAATAACTTCTACATCTATATCACTGAAACATCAAATATACATTAAATCATAATGAAAGACCGGCATATGCCATACAGTGTGCTATGAGGGAAATTTTTGCCCTGACAGTGTCACTATGGGTATGGCCTACTCTTATATCGAATTCCAACTGTCAAGCAATCTATTTGTCCTATCCCAATATCTAGGCAGCTGTCAGGTCCCCCGTCAAATATACAAAATATTATTCTCATCGGTTATACTTTTGTGAACTTTCTGAGACTCTTTTACGAATTCCCACTTCTGGCCCCCAGTTCACAAAGCATTCTCAGATGTGAGATATGAATTTCCACAACTTTCAATCACTGTTTAAAAGAAATATCTTTGATCCAGAAACACAAAGCTTTGTACATACATTCTTATTTATGTTTTCGATACATTAAAACAACAAAAGTTTTATAATGGGCAGTATTTTAGGTTAAATAAGGCAATCAATTTTGTGTAAATTTTTAACTTAAGTCTGAGAATGCTTTGTGAACTCGGGGCCCAATGTACCTTTTACGTGCTCAGCCAATTTGTGTGTGTGACCTTCTTTTTTGTCCAATACAAACAACTAGACACACATTCGTTGCCTGCCCCACAGGCACACCCCACCCCATGAGGGGTGAAAACCACCCTTCAAAAATGACATGTGATTTCACCAGGAAGTTTCACTTCTCAATTTTTTCAAGTAATTCA
Source organism: Patella ulyssiponensis (assembly GCA_963678685.1). Lineage (NCBI taxonomy): Eukaryota > Metazoa > Mollusca > Gastropoda > Patellidae > Patella > Patella ulyssiponensis. Next base: position 52,267,352 of record OY783232.1, on the reverse strand, counting down.
ACCTGGCTATGTGTTATATGTTTCCATTAGGGCGCCTTATGATCACTACAAATTCCGTCTTCACTAGACCAGTCGGAGCTGAACAGTAGAACATTGAACCCTATTTCATTTCAGATCACTACCAAGCTTTAGAATTTTCCCGCCAAAATTTGGTCACAATCAAACTGATTAATTAAAATACAGATCAATATTTCAATTCATTTTTCATACGCCCTCTGACTGTGTGAAGTGGAAGGTGGCATCAGAGGTCATACTAGTGGCTTTAGACTCTATGACATCAGACATTTGGATTAACCGATCAGTGTTGATGTTCCTAGTGGGTTACCTACAGTTCTGTACGCCAAAATCTTGTCGTAAAAGATTGTTTCATTGGCTAATCCCTCATATCATCCAGAACACAGGGTTATATAACAACTCTTCCAGATCCTAGGATCTGTGTTTTAATCAGATTGAGTGACAACATATTTACCTGGCTGTATGATTTTTAGATGAATTATTTATCTGGTACATGTGTTTATTTTGATTAAACTGATGCTGTAATATGGTACGAAACATGTCAACATTGACTTGACTTGCTATTAACTTCTTCACATCATCGTCAGAACATAATACTAAAATACACAATCATATCAATCAATAAAAAATTCAATAACAATCTTAATATGACATGAACTAATATATGGTTCATAATTTATTTCAATAATTGATTTGTGCATACAGGTCTTTAGCAGTTGGAGGAAGCCGGACGACCTGGAGAAAACCCACAAGGTTGGACAGTCGACGCTTTTCCTTATCATGTACAACTGGGGATTTGAAACCAAGCCAGTTGACTCAATGACAGGCTTTATGATACAGCGTGCAGTGCTAACCATTCAGCCATCCAACCCACCTAATTCATCTAAATTAGCACAAAGAAAGAAGAAATTACCTGTTAAAAATTGTAAAACTTTGGTTGTTTTTTCCTGTGTTTTAGTATCACTGGTATCTATAGTTTGTTGACAGTTTTCACGTAATATTTTAATTAATAAAAAAACCATCACTTCAACATGGTTACGACTCATATTATTTTTATCATCTGAAAATAAGACTTCCTGAAACAGGGAGAACAATTAAATATACATCATATTCCTTGTGATTTACTGGGGACACAGAGAGATAGGGTTTAACGTCCACTCGACACAAAATAGGTTATTTCGGGACTAACATATGGTTCAATTTTATTTCAATAGCTTGCTTGCGAGTAGGGGTCTTAGCACTAGGAGGAAACTGGTCGCCTTTAAGAAAAGCCCACAAGGTTGGACAAGCGACCCTACTCCTTGTCATGTACCAGACCACCCAAACCCCAATTTGCTTGGAACCAGGGAGTTAAAGGACTGTTTTATTACCTAACCTTTGTTCTTATTTATCAAACTCTGATTCAAAATTAAAATTTTCAGCTATTTATGTGCTCATGCTTAATATTGAAAAAAAATTCTGTACAGACATCAAAATTTGATCAGGAAAATACCAAAAAAATTGTGTTTACCACTTTGAATTGATCTTAAACTAGATGTGAAATGTCAGAAACATACCAACCTCAAATATTTCTTTTAACAAATCTATAGCCAGTAATGAAGCTGTATGCGTATCAGTTGCTTCTATTGGTTGAGATGCCCAATGTATTGTAGCTAGTAACGGAGATGATGACTGGTTGACTGGTTTGCGTAATAAATTTTCTAATTGAGCCAGATCGCGTAAAGGTTGACATCTGAGCATAATGGAACAAATAGATGTTCTCATCTGACTTGTGGAACTAAATTCTATTAATAGTTCAAAAATCTAAAATAACAAAATAGGTGGATACAGAATAACATGAAAATTGAAATGAAAAGTGGATTAATGTCCTACTGTTCTGATTCAACAGGGTTAATGAAGATGAACACACACCACACGGTGTGCTAGAAGGCCTATTCCTTTATCAAATTCAAACTGCCATGGGATCTTTTGGGTGCACGCCAATGTGTATACGGGACCTCAGTTTTTCATCCCATCTGAATGACTATACATTGTTCCTTGCCAGACCCTTTTCCTGCACCACTGACACCAGACTTGCAGATTATCGAGCTACTATGTTTTTAAGAGCCTTTCTACAAAAAGATTTACCTTATTTAAGACTGTTCCATTTAACTTACCTTTGCGACGGAATCTGGTACACTACTTGTTAATAAATTTAAAGTATTTTCTAGACAGATTGGTAGATGTTCATACCTGTAAAAACAACATAAACAGATATCTTTAAATTAATATTATTAAAGATACATTATGCCTAATGCAGATCTTTTGTTTGGCCTCAAGTCTATACTATTATTTGTGACTTTCATTTGTTTGTTTGTCTGTCTGTCTGGCAGCTACAGTAGCGCTCTCAAGAGGCTGAAATTTGGTGTATAGGGGTGGCTCAGACCAGGATGTAACATAGGTCTGATGGTGACGGACTACCACTTCTGGTTTCAGAGTTATGACAGCATGATCCCCAGGGGAATTTTAGAGAAGCAGGGTATCCTTGTAGTGTTATATAAATCATTAATTAGACCTTTATTTACATGCCAGCCCCTTAATCAACTTTGATACGTGAATAGTAAATTGTGTTGTTCAGAACTTGCATCATTAAATCAGTATTTTAAACATTTGAACCTACTTGAGTAGTGAATGAAGTATTTTAGGACTTTTCGATATATCTGTAAATACATCAACAGCATATCGTCTAGTTATACCGGCATCACCATTTATCAGTAAATTAAATAACAACTGTAGAGTGTTTCTTAAATTAGCACCACTTAATACCTGAAATAAAACATAATATCCAATAAGCACCACTTAATAATGTAATAAAACATAATATCTAATTAGCACCACTTAATACCTGTAATAAAACATAATATCTAATTAGCACACTTAATACTTGTAATAAAACATAATATCCAATTATTCAATATATAACCATACAACAGCTGATTACTAGAAATCAATGAAAATGAAATGAAATAGAGTTTAACGTTCTACTGTTCTGCTCCTACACTGGGCTAATGAAGTCGGGCATACACCATACAGTACTACGAGGGAAGTTTTGCCCGGGCGGCAGCACTATGGCCTACTCTTATATCGAAGTCCAACTGCTAAGGGAACTTTTATGTGCAAGCCAATGTATACATAGGACCTCGGTTTTTCATCCTATCTGAACGTTTGGCAAATTCTTGGCATCATCTATTATTGCAAGATTTTTTTTCAGTTTCTAAATTTATGTAAAATTCCTGTATAATTACCTTTTCTCCTAAAACTTCATGTTGAAATACACTGGTTATAACAGACAGGGAAAATATAACGTTCGTTTTATTCTGGTCCAATAAAAAGTTTAATAAAGCTCGACACAATTTCGAACATTCCTGAAAGTGAAAGTAGAGGAATGGGAAATATGCACTGAATTGCTGTTAAAACTTATTTATAAATGAGGTGAAATGGGTTTTAACGTCCTGCTGTTCTGGGCCCTGTTTCACGAAATTCTAACTTAAGATAAAATCCAATTTTAGTAGATACTTCAATTTTGATTGGCTAAGCACTAAAATCAATCTAATATTATCCAATCAAATTACTAAAATTGGGATCTTATCTTAGTTAAAATTTCGTGAAATAGGCCCCTGCTCCAGCTGGGCTAATGAAATGAAATGAAATGGGGTTTAACGTCCTACTCTTTTGCACCTAACCTGGGCTAATGGAAGACGGGGTGGGCTAATGAAGACAAGAACCTATAAATGTAAAAGATACAATGATGCCTCACAAGAATCTTGTTATCATTATAGAGAGAGAGAGAGATAGAGAGAGAGATAGAGAGAGAGAGAGAGAGAGAGATAGAGAGAGGATTTAAGTCCACTCGACACAAACTAGGTCATTTTGCGACTAATATGGTTCAATTTTATTTCAATTATTCACTTGCAGGTAGAGGTCTTTAGCAGGGGGAGAAAAACGGTTGAAGGAGCGACCCTACTCCTTGTCACGCACAAGCGGGGAACAGAAACCATACAGAATATTTGCTTTTCAAAGATACAGTATGAAGAATATATTATAATAAGTATTTATACCTACCAAGCTTCTGATGTATGTTTGAACTGTTATATTTTTTCTACATATATTAGCTAATAATCCCAGACAGGGTTGTGTTAATTCACTTGTACTCGAACAACTACAAACAGATTGGAACAGTAGATCATTGTCAAAAAGTATTTCAAAACATGGATGCAAAATGAAATAAAATAGGGTTTAACATCCTACTGTTCTGCTCCAAATTGGGCTAATGAGGATGGAAATATGGATGCACCAAAAAGTATGACTGACTAAAAACTGAACGCAACAGCCGCAGAACCCAACAGCCGTAAACACATTTTGATAACATCATCATTGATGTTACGGTACTTGGTGGACAGGGTGCCATGGTTTCTATTTGCTGTAGTTGTCGTACTTAAAGACGCATTATGTAAGATTCAGATACAGAGCTGACTGTTCTTGCTACAATAGTTTGAAAATAGATAATCCAAAATTAATACATTGAAAATTCCATTCAAATTACTTTATTCTGAGAATTGTTTGAAGTTTGGGCATGTATTGTTTCTTATCATAGCAGCGCTACTTGATAATCGAGACTGAGTCTCACTTCTCCATTTTTGAATTAAATCATTAAATGGCAATCATATTTTAATCCATTTACATCTACGCCAGAGAGTTGATGTGTCATGTGAATAAATGTCTAAATAATAATTTATATACCATTTCAGAGAGAGAGAGAAATGGGGTTTAACGTCCACTCGACACAACTAGGTCATTTCGGGACTAACATATGGTTTTTAATTTTATTTCAATAATTGGCTTGCGCATAGGGGTCTTTAGCAGTGGGAGGAAACCGGAGTGCCCGGAGGAAACCCACGAGGTTGAGAAGGCGCCCCTATCTCCATGCCACATACGCTCACACCAGGGCTCGAAACCACAGCCGCAAGCTAGAGGTCGAAGCGCAGCACTCTAGACCACTAGGCCATCCCAACCCCCCATATACCATTTCAAGCCAATTGAAAGATCCGGAAAAGGTAGATCGAGTTCTTACATAATGCATCTTTAACAGACATCAGCTCTTACACACTGTGAAATGAACCTTGTATTTTTAAAAATAATAGAAATCAAATTTTCATTTTTTTTTCCATTCTGTGAAACATAACAATTCAATATTGTACTTACATCTGTTTGACTAGGAATTTCAATAAATATTTAATATGGTTGTCATGGAAATTTATCTGCTGGCCATAAGTTAACGTCATTAATAATTGTATACACTGAAAAACAACATTAGAGACAAAAAGATATTCATTAATCAAGATTAAAATACATCTGAAAGAACAAAATATTATTGTGATCAAAAATAAATGGAAAAAAATGACCATGTGTGTAATGCCTCATCAGTTGGAAAATTTCTTAGTTTCGTATTTCTCCTGGTATCTTTCAAGTTCAATACATATTCATACATCCTTATTTCATTTATTTGAATGTGTGTTTAATCTTTCGAAACCCAATAGTTTTCTATGATTCTCAATGAATTTGAACAGTTTTCCAACAATGGTTTGAAACTAAACACTAAATACAGAAACTCCTGCTAAAACAGCACAAGTACATGATACCTGATATGCAGTAAGAAGCATTTAGTTAAAGCGAGAATTTCAGATTTTCTTAGAACGTCAAAACATAATTATTTCTATGTCTTTTGCTCAATAGGTTGTCAACTCACTATTATACGATCGTAGGCATTATTTCCCACACTTAAAAATCATTCACACCGGAAATAATAACACAATTAATTCCCTTGTTTTTCTATTCCCTTCCCCATGCCTTAGCTATCTTCAAATATTTGAATTTGAAGTTGAAAATGACATTTTTACCGAAATCTCAACTGGCAATAGTGAATTTATAGGATTAATAGGATTATTCTTTAAAAAGGTAGGTTTGTTTGTAGATACCATCAATTTTAAGACTTCATTTTAATACATTTTAAAATATAACTTAAAAATATTAAATTCTCGCTTTAAATATGAACACTGTTGACGAGGCTCACATAGTGTTAATAATAAACAGTTAATAAACCTGATTAAATTACCTCTAATGTAAAACCTTCAGATTGTTTTTCTACGGAATTCTTTAAGACTGAAGCTAAAGATTCACTCAAATGAAACTGACTTTGAAGCAATGTACAAAGGTCATTGTCTTGAACTGAAATATAGAAAAGAGGGAAAGTTAATATCAAAATGTATATTTTAAAGCTAGCGCCCTCTTGAACTAAAATATAGAAAAGGGAAAAATTAATATCAAAATAAAATGCACAAAGTTATGATCTTTAAAAACAACAAGAAACAAAAAAAAAAAATTTTGTCTTTGGCCACGTCAATTTAGATCTTGTCCAATCATATCTATACCTGGGCACTTTCATAAATGAAAACAGATCATTCAAATCAGCTATTTTAATGCTAGTTTTGTAAATTTTGTTCATAAGATATGACTTTTTTTCTATATAAATTACATAATATTGTATAATCAACTAAAAATACCCATTGTATTTATTAAATTTGTTCCAAACTTGGCCCAAAAGCATGACAATATCAATCAACTCTAAATTCAGTTTTTAAAAAAAAGACAAAGCTTACCTAAATTTTGAAAAACCATAATACATTTATTAGCTAGCACCATTTTAACCTGTGGATCATTTAATATTTGAACAACTCGCGTCAGACAATCAACTGCTAACATATTTCTTGTGTTAAAAAACTTTAATGATGGAATATTATCTGTATGGCTTTGTAAACTCTGAAAGACACAATGATAAATATTTAAAAGAAATGAAATGGGGTTTTACTGTTTTACTGTTTTGTTTCCGACTGGGCCAATGAAGTTTGCTATAATTCTATAAGGGAAACTTTGTCCAGACTGCAGCGCTATGACAAAAGGTTCTTTTATGTACACACCAATGTGTACTTGAGACCTTAGTTTTTTGTCACATTGATCTTAAGAGATTTTTGATTTGTAACCATAGTTCTGACTAAATACATTTGCCGAAAAAAAGCTATCAAAACTCACTGAAACAAACAAAGCAAGGCCCCATAATGCATCTTGTGCAATTTTGCCTATGTGCGTTGAAGAAAAAAAAAATAAGATCTTTTTTTAAGATAAATATTCAGGAAACTTAAAACTGCCAAAACTAAAATTCACAGTTCGGATGTCATTTCTCAAATACAAATATATACGGGGCCTGTGAAATGCAAGTCAGGAAAAAGGCACCTGTCACTGACAATGTCAGGCAAAGATTCAGGCTTTATCAGACACAAAATCTCAGGTGCCTGTCATTTTGTCAAGCACTGATCGTCTTTTTTAATGCTATTATCAATACATGTCCGGCACTAAGTAGAAAATGTCAGGTACTATTTCATTATAGTGCCTGCCATTTTTATCAGGTACATCTGAAACTTGTCGCATTAAAGCTTTAGTTACGCCTACCTCCAGTTGACTCTGTAGATAAACCATATTACTGTTACTACTGCTTGTAAAATACTGATTGGCTGCCATGACAACAGCTCTTGCACAAACATCCATCGTTTATTTTATTCTGAAAAATAAGTTACTCACGTTTAAAAAAAAACAGCCTAACCTTTAAAATTCTGGATCTCTGATCATATTTACATACCTTGAGCCACTGAATCTTAAAATATTTACACTGTCGCTGACATGGGCAAAAGAAAATATGGAAAAACCATCCCAAAACATAGCATTCAAAATATAACCTCTGGCTTATTTCTCAATTAATATTAATTGACCTTGATGCAGGGGAACACAGCCATTTACCTTAAGCACCACACCTGGGGAAGCCAATCAATATACGTAGTGGATATTTTACCGAATTCGGCAAAGTATCTACTTTCGCTGTTTTACCGTACATCGTTTCTGATTGGTTTAATATCCAGTGCTAGCGTCACTTCCGTTTGACATGCGCAGTTGTGCGATTCTTGATATATATTCCACCATTTTGATTACTCTGTCTTTCAAGTTTGGCGCAAAGCACGATTTTACTGGAAAAACATTAACACCACTGACAGTCTTAGTACTTAAATTAAAAACCAAAATCCGCCCTCGACCAAAATAGAGTAATATTCTAAATGTTTTTCTACAATTTACATTTATTATCTGTTACATGACATTAAGCAGCTGTGGTTTATAGCTGTTGTACAATTAGTATATGTATGTGTTACACATGCATTATTTAAGTTAGTAATTATTAGATAATAATGCTTGTCCGTTAAATGAAGGCTTCTAATATATGTATTATAACTTGTGAATGGCTGTTAAATACTAATAAGGTTGTGGATAACACCTTGGCCTTATAAATGATCTCAAGTTAGAAGCTTAACAGAGACGATGGAAGACAATCTTATCGAGAGGCCACAGACCAGAGACTGCTCTACAAGACAGAACGAGGGCATGTGACAATGGAAGCAGACGTGGATTTGAACCCTGGTCATTATGACGACAAATTAATGTTATGATATGTTATGTTTCTGTGTGCTGTATTGGTTGTTAGAGTTATAGATGTATTTGTAATGTTCGTTCCTGCAATGTTATAATAAAGAAGTCCAATCCACAGTTATTATCTGATTATGTTACATATAATCTTATTCTCTTTTAAAAATAATTCTATCAAATTCTACCATAGAAATTCAAGTAGGCTATTTCGTCCCTTTATAAGAAACGGAGAAAGAAGCAATGTTAGACACAGGACGAATAGAACTGTTGGGTTAGGGTTTGGGTTATGTTTAGATTTTGGGTTATGGTTAGGGTTTGTGTTATGGGTTAATGTCAGACGGCAAAATCGCCGGCATCATTAAAAGTCCAGGAATCAGAGAACTGCGCATGTCAAACGGAAGGTACGGCAAAATAGTAAATTAGAGTAAAGTGCCGAATTCGGTAAAATATCCACTGCCATCAATATTATATATGGAATTTAGACACTGTAAAAATTGTTCAAAATCAAAGTAGGCCTACTTTCGACAAGTTAAAAACACCATCCAAGTTAACAATAAGTCTCGTTTTTGCCAATACCTGTATATAGCTTGGTATGATAATTAGTCATGAGGAGCTGAGCTTGGTGAAATTTGATTATGATGGGGCTCCAATGTGAATGAGTCCAACTGAAATTGAATTTCAAGCTTAAAAAACATAAACATCAGAATTATCTCAACGTTTTTAGCGACATTTTTGTAGCCAACAGTTCGGCAGACAAGAATTTAGACCAGTAATGATCCCCTTGTTGTTTTCCACAAAATATACTTACAAGAAAAGCTTCTTGGCTTTCCAAAATATTGTAAACAACGTAAGTTTATCAGAATGGGTACACTTTCAAAAAACAAGTTCAAGCGCGGCATAAGCTAACTTGATTTGATAGGTACAATTCTTCTAACTTCTTCAAAAATTGTCCAATGCAACGTAACATTTTTATGAACAATGGGGAGAACACAATTGCAAAGTTCTATAATAACAATTTCAAATTTAAATACGAAATTTGCTTATTTAGATCATAGCACAAGTACATTGTATAGTCAAAGTATGGCTTACGATAAATTAATGCAACATACAACTTTTTAATAACAGCGAAATTGTGAAATTGTGCGAGTATCTACGTCAAAATAAATAATCGAGTACAACTCAAACAAAGGGAGAGAACTCTTATTTTATTTGCTTGCAATCAGGAATCAGACTAGTAATTATTTGTCCATTGACTTCTATGTTAAATGGCTGTAACATCCCCATAAAACATCACAGGCTGTAGCTTTTTGCTCAACATTCCGTTGCTTCCAATCTTTATAGGCACAATGGGGACCACATTTGGCAACCTCCTAATCATAAATTTGTAGGGGGTTAACCATTTAGATTTTTTGCTACAAGGATTAGAAGTTGACTGGGGTGAAAATCTCAATTCCGACATGTGGTCGGATGGCCAAATGGTTAGCGTGTGTTTGTTGTATCATAAGATCTGTCACTGAGTCAACTGCATGGCATAGTTTCGATTCCCCGGTTGTTCAGGACAAGGAGTAATGTCGCTTAATTGTCAACCTCATGGGTTTTCCCCTGTCGTCCGATTTCCTCCCACTGTAATGTTAAATCAAATCCCACTGCTAGTAAAATGGGGTTTAACTGCACTCATCACAATCTAGGTAATTTCGGGACTAACATATGGTTTAATTTTATATCAATAATTCGCTTGCATGTAGGGGTCTTTTATCAGTGAGAGGAAATCGTAGGACCCTGAGAATACCCGTGAGGTTGTGAGGTTGGTGAAACTAACATACTGTAGGCCTACTCTAGGCCTACTTTGTTATATATAATGGTCGAGTTAAAATTAATCCATTTACTTGACATATAGGCTACTGAAACTTATGGAGGGAGAATTGAAGTGTGTGATGTATGGGATTTTGCGAGAATGTCAAACTTTTGATTCACAATTAACACATATTTTAAGTTTCATCTAAATCCAACAAAAATTCTCACCTCTGGAGGCTCCACAAACTTTCTACACATTTTGCGTAAAAGGCAAGGGGAATAACTCCAGAACGAAAGGTCTGATGTACACCAAAATGAACCTCATCCAAGAACTTTTGACCCATAACATATCTATATTTTAAGTTTCATCTAAAATTGTGTCCTCGAGAGGTTCCACAAGTTAAACATGTGATTTTTCGTACATTCAAGTGCTACATAATCCAGGAAAAATTGTGACCTGTAGAGGGTCTACATGTGAGTCGACTGACATATCGACAGACAGACAGGGGCGATGGCATAACACGTCCACGTGAAAATGTGGGCATATAAAAAGAAAATAATTAAAAATTGGAATTATTCAATAACTAACTTTTATTTTACTTTTTCTTTCTATTTATTTGATATTCTATAAAAGATATGACATGAAATATAATATATAATTATTCTAGACAGGGATACTGTATTAAAGATGCATTATGTAAGGATTACAGAAGTAGGTGTCCATTCCTGCTATAATAGTTCATAAATCGATACAAACTGATCCCGCAGTGAATGTTCGCTTGACCGCTACAATCACTGATAAGCATGACATCGACGAGACTTAATGAGTATGGCATATTAACTTTTTTACTCCGACAAATTAAATTCTCAAACATTTTTTTGAAGTGTAAGAAAAATAAATAAAGACGTTTGAAGTATTTATAGTTAAAAAATATTTCTTATTTAGTGTAAATGGGTATTCAAATGAGTAAAATGCATCATTTTGCCCAAAGCAGTTAGGTGTTATGTAAACAATGCATAAGCCGTTGAGCCAATGACTGACGCCACATGAATTCAATGCACATGTTGTGGACAGTCATCTGTGACAGAGTTAATTCATAAGTGATTCTCTGTGAAACAGATTGAAATCGATACAGTAAAAAAAATAATATTGAAATTTTCATTCTTATTGCTTTATTCTGAGCAAAGTTTTAAGATATAGCGGGGATTGTTGATTATCGTCGTTAATATTAATAAGGTCCATGGCCTGTAGCCTATTCTTAGGCTACTTTCCTTGTTAAATCTTACAGATGTTTAAATTCATTGAAGTCTCTGCCATCTGTTTATTTAGAGAGTTCATTATGGGCTTGTCATGTTAAAATCTATATAATAGTTTATATAACATATGAATCTTAAACTATTGACCTGCAATAGGCTGATTTAACTCTAACATAATGCATCTTTAAACAGTTGAAATGGAAACTTTTTACAGATGATCCTACTCATGAATTAATACCTGAATTTAATAGTTGCATGAGAATATGACAATATCCATAACAAATTACCAAGAATTATAGGATAAAAGGGAATGCAAGCTTATAATTAACCTCTTAGACCCAATTCTGTCCAGTTCAATTCAAAATGAATTAAGAACCCTGGTATTAACCCTTTATCACTTAGAACATCCAAAAGAGAGAAATAGGGTTTAACGTCCACTCGACACAAACTAGGTCATTTCGGGACTAATATTTGGTTTAATTTTATTTCAATAATTCGCTTGCGTATAGGCCTAGGGATCTTTAGCAGTGGAAGGAAACCTGAGGACCCAGAAAAAAAACCTGAGGTTGGACAGATGACCCTACTTAGAACATACAAGACACAGGAATAGCTGTAGAACCCTTAAAAACTAGTAACCGGTCGTACATATCTCCAGCAGTTTGAGATCGTTACCTTAATCAAATCAAATGAAATGGTGTTTAAAGACCTACCATTTTGCTCTGATTTGTAATATATCATATGCGGTGAGCTATGATGCATATTTTTCCAAGATAGGAGGAGGGCCACCTATCCAACCTCGTGGGTTTTCTCCAGGTCCTCCAACTGTTAATTAAAGACCCTTATTAGTGAATCAAATTGAACCATATGTTAGTCCCAAAATGACCTCGTTTGTCTCGAGTGGACGTTTCTCTCCCTCTTTATTGAGGAAACATAATGTGATATTCTGTAATTAAATGGTTCCATACTATTCACAGGACTCTGGTGGTTTGAGGAGCTTGAGGGAGCTGTCTTTGTGCTAGAGGGTTAATTTGTTAGTGAGATCATTTTTCTCTGTTTTTTTTAATGAATATAAATTTAAATTTTGTTGCAAAAATGAAGATAATAAAAACACATACTCATGGAAAACAGGTGGCGTTTTGAAGGGAATTCTCATAACATAATAGATTGATAACATTGAGAGGATACTCTTCAAAATGTCACCAAAATTCTACAATGGTTTATTGCTCTAACCAGTTACTAAAAGAATAAAGATAGGCTGGCACTGCCAGGCAGGATACGCCCACATTTTTGAGAGATGGATAGAGAACAAGCAATACCGAAAGTGATTTTTCCTACATCATTAAGTCCTACATTTCATACTGTATTGGGAGCAGCCATCGTGTTGGTCAGTTCCAGTCTGATATTCATGAAATTCGAAGCCGACAATGATTATGGGTTGACGGTACACAACCTAGAAATGTGACTTTTCATCAAAATCGGATAAGAACTGTGACCTGTAGAGAGTCCACAACCATGATATACCATATTTTTACACTATGGTCCAATTTTCTCGAAATTTGAACTCAACCTTCCGTAGGGTGTAACGGTGATAGAGTCAAACGTTTTTTTAAATCGGACAATAATTGTGACCTCCAGAGGGACCATAGGCAATTTTTCGGACAATCAGGGGCCATAATTCAGGAAGTTACAATCCGATATGCGCAAATAACGAAAGGAACCAAGATCTTTGGGTTATAACCATGCATTTCATGTTTCATCAAAATCGAATTAAAATTGTGACCTATACAGGGTCCACAACCATGATATACCATTTTTTAACAGTATTTGCGTACAAATGGCGGCCATTTTTTCTGTCAATTCTGGTCTGATTTTCCCGAAATTCGAACTCAAACCTTTCTTAAGGTGTAACGGTGATATAACAAAACGTTTTTTTAAATTGGAAAATAATTGTGACCTCCAGAGGGACCACAAGCTAAAACAAACAATACCGAAAGTGATTTTTCCTACAATCAAAGGCCATAATTCATTAAGTTACAATTTTATATGCGCAAATATCGAAAAGAATAAAGATCCTTAGGTTATAAACAAGCATTTCAGGTTTCATCAAAATCGAATTAAAACTGTGACCTCTACAGAGTCCATAACTTTGATATACCATATTTTTACAGTGTTCGCGTACAAACGGCGGCCATTTTTTCAGGCAATTACGGTCCGATTTTTTCGAAATTCGAACTCAAACCTTCCGTAGGGTGTAACGGTGATAGAGTCAAACGTTTTTTTAAATCGGATAATAATTGTGACCTCCAAAGGGACCATAGGTGATTTTTCGGACAATCAGGGACCATAATTCAGGAAGTTACGATCCGATATGCGCAAATAACGAAAGGAACCAAGATCTTTGGGTTATTAACCATGCATTTCAAGTTTCATCAAAATCGAATTAAAATTGTGACCTCTACAGGGTCCACAACCATGATATACAATTTTTTAACAGTATTCGCATACAAACGGCGGCCATTTTGTATGGCAATTTTGGTCCGATTTTCCCGAAATTCGAACTCAACCTTCTTTACGGTGTAACGGTAATATAATCAAACGTTTTTTTCAATCGGATAATAATTGTGACCTCCAGAGGAACCAAAAGCTAAAAAAAGGCGATTTTGCGTATAATCAGGGGCCATAATTCAGGAAGTTACGATCCGATATGCGCAAATATCGAAAGGAACCAAGATCTTTGCGTTATGACCATGAATTTTTAAGTTTCATCAAAATCGAATTAAAATTGTGACCTCTACAGGGTCCACAACCTTGATATACCATTTTTTAACAGTATTTGCGTACAAACGGCGGCCATTTTGTATGGCAATTTTGGTCCGATTTTCCCGAAATTCGAAGTCAACCTTCCTTAGGGTGTAACGGTGATATAATCGAACGGTTTTTTAAATTGGATAATAATTGTGACCTCCAGAGGGACCACAAGCTAAAATAGGTGATTTTTCGGACAATCAGGGGCCATAATTCAGGAAATTACGTTCCGATAGGCGCAAATATCGAAAGGAACCAAGATCTTTGGGTTATAAACATGCATGTCAAGTTTCATCAAAATCGGTTCAAAATTGTGACCTCTATAGGGTCCACAAGCTAAAAACATGAGTTTTCGCACAATCAGGGGCCATAATCCATGAAGTTTTCATCCGATACATGCCAATATCGAAAGCAGCCGAGATCTTTTGGGGATAAACCTATATTTCAAGTTTCGTCAAAATCAGATAAGAATTGTGACCTGTAGAGAGTCCACAAACAAATTGTGGACGGACGGACGGACGGACGGACGGACGGACGGACGGACGGACGGACGGACGGACGGACGGACGGACGGACGTCCGGACGGACAGGGGCGACGACAATATACGTCCACATAAAAATGTGGGCGTATAAAAATGAAGATTGTGCAGTCCTCGTTCATAAGAATTAAGACATGCTATGGTTTTCGTAAAATAAATGAGTCAAAAAATACTAAACATTTCAGGTCTTTGATGAAGATTCACAAGACCCGAGCCATATTGTATGCCACAGCAATATTTTGCCTAAGTCGGCTGGTTACCTTTGTTATATGAGGAATACACCATTTACACATAGGTGTATAAATATTAAAACAAATGATTTGAGAAATTTAATTTGAATTTTTATAAAAAGCACTATACGTAAAAAATATCAAATAATGATCATAAAGTTATTAATGAACAATGTACAATAAAATTACAATAATTATCATGTTTATTTACACAATCATATGATACAATAAAAGTCATGGCTTTCGGCAAGAAACCAATCTCATTAAAACACAGATCCTTTTTCGTTTTGTTTTTATAGTTTAAAATTTTCTTTACAACACTAGGATCTGGAAGAGTAGTTATCATTGACGTGTTCTGGATGATAGGAGGCATTAGCCCATAAAACAGTATGTAATGGCGATTTCTTGGCCTTTCGATGCACGGAATTGTGGGTAAACCACTAGAAACATCAAGGCTGATTGCTAAATTGATGTCTGAAGTCATAGGGTTAAAAGCCACTGGTTTCACCCTTGCCACGACCTTCCAGTACAACTGGTCAGATCTACTACATGTAGTGTAGCCCATCGAAAGTATAAAAAATTAAAACTAAATCTAGATCTATATAAATCAGATTGCTAAACAATGTTAAAAACAGTAAATCCTTCTATCATACTAGTATAATACACGATAAAAAAAATAATTAGGATAGAGAGAAATATTAAATTTTGACTAATTTACAATTAAATTCTGATTTTCTTAATATAAATATACTTTCTTACTAGGATTGATATTGCAACAAAAATTTGTATTTTAATACATGTACATTGAGACAATCAGGTGTATTGACAACAATTTTGCATATTTATTGCCTTTTTGAAAATTTTAAAATTAGAATCTTGAATGTTTTACGATACATGTACAAACTAGTATTTCAACACAGTAATTTAAATAAAAGGCTAAAAAAGGCCAATGCAGTAATTTATATAAAAGGCTAAAAGGCCAATACAGTACTTTTTTTAAAAAAATGCCAATACATAGAGAATCTCCTACGAGTGTTTTTTGATATCAAAAAATATCAACACAAGTTGATAATGTAAAAAAAACGAGGCTCTGCCGAGTTTTTTTTACTTTATCAACGAGTGTTGATATTTTTTGATATCAAAAAACACGAGTTGGAGATTTTATTTATCACCCAATCCTTTCTTACATACAGAAATAAATAAATATAATTCTTTGGTATAAATTTCACCTTTACTGGACCTAATTTCATTACTGCGTAGTGATACATCAGTTTTTTGACTGCAGTTTAGCTATTGCAAAGTCCTATATATTGACCCAGTATTTCCTTCAAAGTCAATTAAATAAAAACAGTTTCTTTTTAACAAAAAAAAAGTCACTTTTTATTTAAAATAAGTGGTTTCTTTAAAATAAAAGAAAGTAGTTCCTTTTTGATTGACCAATCAAATTCATGTAAAGCGATATCTCCTAAGGAGATATCGCAGTAGATTATGTAATTTATCATACAAGCGATATCTACTGTCAAATAAGATATTGGGTGATAAAGTAATTTAAATAAAAGGCTAAAAGGCCAATACAGTAAATAAAAGGCCAATAAAGTTTAATTTAGATAAAAGGCCAATACAGTAAATTAATGAAAAGGCCAATACAGTTTAATTTTTTGTTTTCATGCTGATTTGACCAACTTAAATAGCTCTAATTGAAGGATGAAACAATTTCTTGCTTTCTGATATCCAAATCAAATATAACACAGGATTGTTATAATTTGCACAATCTATTTAATCGAGCAGAATTCTCTTATCTTCTTACACGATGATCGGTCCACTTGATCAAATTAGTCACTGCACATTGGCAATACACAAGACGACCATATATAGAGGTTCATACCTATAAAAGACTTTATTAATCTAAGCTATAGAAACACTATCACGTATAGCTTTATTGCGACTTGGTGCTGGATGTATGACCTGTTGCGAAGAACCTGCACGTCTACCAAGATAATACGATAAATTATCACGATCTGGTGTAGAGTTTGCTGTGATAGAGTGAGGACCACTCTTTGATGGTGATAAAAATGGCTGGTCATGAGGTTCTATTTCTAAATATAGATGATCTGTGACTGAAATATAAAAAAAAAACATATTTTTGGGTCAAAGGTCTTTAAAAAAACAATTTAATTACGTCTACAGAAACTCCTCAAATTAGAAGTGGTATAGGAGTGTTCTAGGTGCTATGTGGATATTTAGCCCTGGCAGCAATAATACAATTTCCTTTTTTAACTGGCATTAAATTGATCCATAATGTTCTGCCAAATGCCAATGGTATACCCTTGACCTGTTTTTCATCCCATCCAAACGACTTTTGCTCTCCCCTGCCAAACCCTCAATCCTGCAGAACTGGCATGGGGAAATTAAAATGTAAGAATCCCTGCCTCGTGTCCAACATCTATCATATGTGACCCGCTCCCACGAAACCAGGCACAAAAACATAAACTGTATGCGTTCTTGTTGCAGTGAATGAGCCGAACTAGATATGACACGACAAATTCAGAAATTGCATTTTTGGAAAGCTTAGACAGTGGACTATTCAATATGCTGCCAACTCTTTTTTTTAATAAAAATGACCAAGAGCCTGGTTCTGCGGAAGCAGGTCACTATTATGTTTAATTGTTACCTTTTTTATTTGAGAAATGGGGTCTTCCACTCAACACAAACTCGGTCATTTTGGGACTAACATATGTTCAATTTTATTTCAATAATTTGATTGTGCGTAGGGGTCTTTAGCAGTGGGAGGAAACCAGAGGACCCAGAGAAAACCCAAGAGGTTGGACAGGCGACCCTTGTCATGTAGAACCGGAGATTCAAAACCATGCCAGTTGACTCAATGACAGGCTTTATAATACAGCACGCACATGCTAACCATCCGGTCATCCAATCCCTGTCACTTTTTTATTTAATTACTCATTGATAGTCTGATTATACTTACTTTCGTCTGCAGTTTCTGGTAATTCACCATAACCTGATCGTGTTGTCGTTCTAATGACTGTTTTACGAGTGATCTGTGGATTCGCCCCAGGAGGTGGATCACTGGGATCTCGTGTTGTATCTGTCCATAAAACCTGATTTGTCTCGATACCAGTAACTGGGTCAACTCCTGATTTCATCATGGCTGTTCTGTGACCTTGACCATTATCCGGGGGAATAACTCCAGCAGGGACGACAGATGTATTGTTACCATCACCAGGATTTCGTGGTTTAGATTTTCGTCGACCTGATCCATGCCCATGTGGTGTATCTCCGTATGGAGTGGAAGTGTATGGTTGACCTGGACTACCATGAGGATAACTCTGATTATGATATTGCTTCTGATGACTTCCTGGTTGTGATTCTTGCGTAGCCATCATAAAAGATGTTTTTTGGACCGGACCGTTTTTAGTTGGTGTTTCTTGAACAATCCAAGCAGCTTTTCCTGCCATTTGTTGTGGTGCCATGTTGGGATGAGCACCAGGTGCTGGCATTGTTTGATATGCATACGCATAGGTTTGTGTTCCTGGTGGGACTGTTCCAGGTGCAGGCATCATACCATATGGCATTCCATATGCCTGTAAGGGATACATTGCCCCTGGTATACCATATGGATTGTACCCAGCATTTAACGGTTGCATTCCTGCAGGATAGGGTTCTTCCGAAACTGGACGGTCAAACAAAGGTTCAAAAGCTTCAGGAGGGAGTGTATCTTTAACTTCCTCTTGTTTGGGTTTCTTTTTCTTCCTTTTCTTCGAATTTGGTGATTTGTGGGCATCTTTATTTTGATTCTGTTGAAGGTTGGGATTGGGCACCATTTCTGATTCCCCGGGTTTCGCTCTAGAATTGATTTCGTTCAACTCTGAATCATCTGATGTGTCATCTGTAGGTTTTTGTGATGGCCCTCCAGGACCACCTGGACCTGATTGTCCATGAACTGATGCTACAACAGTTTCTGGTTCTGGTACTGACATAAAACTACTGGAATCAAAATCAGAAGGTGGGCCCCCAGGACCTGATTGTGATTTAGAAGATTTTAGTTTTACTGCAGTAGCTTCATCTGCCAGATTCTTGGCTGTATTTATATCATCGTGATGAGATCCTGTACTTTTATTACTACCTCTCCCTGTGTCACCTCTTCTTAATGATCCTCTTGAAGGGGAACCATCCTCTCCCCTTCTTGATGACCCCCTTGTAGGATCCCCCCTCTTAAAGAACTCATTCCCACTATCCCTTTTCTTTAAATAGTGTGGAGTCGCTACATTTTCATAAGCATCATCACCTCCATTTGACAGAAGTCTATTGTCTTTATTTTTATTATCATCACTTTCAAAAACATCATCAATTAATGTTTCTTTACTATCGCCACCTTCACCTCTTGCACTTTGACCTCTGCCCCTTGACCCCTGCCCTTGACGTATCTCATTGTTCAGCAATTTTTTTAAATCAGTTTGTTTTTTCTGCCAAGAAGCTGAAGGGTCACTATTTTCATTATTATTAATTATCACCTTATTTTCTAAATCGTCGTCAAATTTCCGTGGTCGAAAATCTCTATAAGAAGATCTGCCCAGGAACTGAGGTCCATCTGTCCGACGGGGACCATTTGGATCATACTTTCCGCTAGTTATGGTGTTCCACACTTTAGGATCTTGATGATCTATTCCAGTTTTTTTAATAACCCCGACCCCATTTCCAAGTTTATCCGATTTCTCAACGGCGTTATTATCTTCCCCATCATTTAAAGATTTTTTGCTGTCTTTCTTTAATTCCTCATCCTGTTTATCATTAGGGATAAAGCCGATATAATCTGAGAGTCGACCAGAACGCCAGCACCATATTAGGACACCAGCTAGAATGAGAATGGCTAGCAAACCAACAATAATCCCTATAATAGCACCGGGTGGTAACGTAGAACCACCCAATAATATACCAGGAACATCAGGGTCCTCTGAAAATAAATAAAACAGAACATTATATAAATAAAAACATCAAAACATAAGATAAATATCAAATATTGATGTTGATATATTAAACATAGGCCTACATTATGCAAGAACTAAATTTGCCTATTGCAGGTCTTTCTTCAGTCCTGAAATTTCCTCTTAATTATTAATTAGACATTTATTAACTTATCCTGACCTTAATCAATTCTTAATATCATCACGAACCTGCGATATGTATTGGATTAGGATCCGATTTGCAGCTCAGCTTTCATTCATGATTCAATCATTAAATTGATAATCAAGACTATGTTTTTATTGTACCAACTTTAGTAATGATGATCGAAGCTAGGCCGAAAACTCGATCGCTACAATCTCAGTTCAGAGTGGATCAATTTGCAGGAATTATCAGCTAATAATGTATCTTTAACATTTCAAGCCAGAAAATATACCCTCAAAAGGTAGATTTACCTCTTAAGATTGGAACATTAGTAAGATACTTGGTTCTATAGATTGTAATATTAGTGAGTTACTTAGTTCTACAGAGTGTAAGTAAGAGAGCCATACTTGTTTTTATAGATTGGAATGTAAGTAAGATTCTTGGTTTTATAGATTGGACTGTAAGTAAGATTCTTGGTTTTATAGATTGAAATATTAGTTCAGTGAAATAGATAGAAGTGCAATGAATACCCAAATTCCTACAACTGTCTTGGTCTAATTTTCTGTCGCTTAAATATTCATTTATTGGGTACACACCACTATTTCTATACATCTCAAAATATCGTTAACTTACCGTATGTCTTCACCGTTAATTTAATGACGTAAGCTGTCTGATATAAAATAGTAGGACGGCGAAATTGAATTGTAATCCATTCATCATCAGAGTATAATGAATCTTTATTTTGACTGCTGCATCCCAATCTTTTCTATAACAATAATAAATAAATAGTCAGCAAATTATTTAGTATAATAAAGAAAAGGTCTTCAGTAAATCTTGGTTTTAAGGTCAACTCAACATAAACTAGGTCATTTCGGGACTAACATACGGTTCAATTTTATTTTAACAATCGCTTACATATAGGGGTCTTTCGCAGTGGGATCAAACTGGAGGAGAGAAAGAGAGAGAAATGGGGTTTAACGTCCACTCGACACAACTAGGTCATTTCGGGACTAACATACGGTTTAATTTTATTTCAATAATTCGCTTGCACGTAGGGATCTTTAGCAGTGGGAGGAAACCGGAGTGCCCGGAGGAAACCCACGAGGTTGAGAAGACGCCCCTATCTCCATGCCACATACGCTCACACCAGGGTTCGAAACCACAGCCGCAAGCCAGAGGTGACCGGTCAGCTAGAGGTCGAAGCGCGGCACTCTAGACCACTAGGCCATCCCAACCCCCGAAAACTGGAGGACCTGAAGAAAAAAACAATGAGGTTGGACAGACGACGCTACTTGTTGTCACGTACAACCTGGGAATCGAACCCACACCAGTTGTCTCGATGACAGACCTTAATATACAGTAAATTTCAGTTTTAACGTCCACTCAACACAAACCAAATCATTTTTGAACTAACATAATACCATTTCATTTTCAATGTAGAGGTCTTTAGCAATGGCAGGGAGGGGGAGGGGAAAAGGGAGGACACAAACCAAACCATGGGGGAAGGTATGTGACCTTACTTTTCTGGAATGACTTGGCTAATGAAGACAGGCATACAAGAAATGAATCGAAAACCATGCTACAATATGAAATGAAATGTGGTTTAATGTCCTACTGTTCTGTTCCGACTGGGCTGGCTAATATAGATGTACATACACCATGCAATATGCTAAGAGAGAATTTTGCCCGGGCAGCAGTGGTACAGCCTACTCTTATATCGAATTCCAACTGCCAGGGGATCTTTTACATGCACTCCAATGTATACACAGGACCTCCAAACGACAAGACAGCTGTCCTTGCCATGCCCTAAGTCTTGCTCCACTGACAAGGGGAAACCAGGTCAGAAATTTCTTGATGATCTTTCTCGGCCAATGCAACTTTTGATATGAAAGGTACTTACAAGAGAATTACCATAAGCACCTCTTCCGTTGAACAAGTCAACAAATACTGCACAATCCTCGATGGCTATTGTTTCTATGTCGACCTGCAGTCGATTCTTACCACCAGTATAGCCTGATTTTATATATATAGTACATTCTGTTGGGGGATTGGCTGGGGCTGCATTTGAACGACCATTTAAAACAACTTGCTCATCAAAAACTGTTACTTCCCGATTACACGTAGACAAACGATCAAGATCATCTGAAATGAAATAAAACGTTGTTTAACCAACACTGTTCTGTATTATGAGGAAAATTTTGCCTGGACAGTGGCACTACAGCATACTCTTATTTCGTTTCGTTTTTTTTATACTTTTAATGGCCTCTACTACAAGAAAATCTGGCCAGTTGTACGTAGTTGGAGGTGGCCACAGACATGTGCAACATAAAAAGTAACATATTAATTTATCCTACAAAATTCATTTAAGAATTAATTTGGGGCCCCTTTAATAATCGGAGCCCTTGGCTGCACTCCAGTCACACCTCCATACCCCGTTAATCCAGCCCTGGTCACTAAAGGACCCGAAAAGAAGCCAGACAAAGGCAGGAGAGGAGACCCTACATTTTCAACTCATCACGTACATTAAAACCACAGGTTGTTAGTGCACACGTCTTCCAATTTGTCCAGTCGACCTCTAACCTACCTCAAATATATTATTATTACTTACAGTATTAATAAAATACAGTTTTCTTATGTGATACAATCACTAGTTGATAACGATAAGAGGATACTTGTCGAAATGTCGTAATTTTAGAATAAAACTAGTGATTATATCGCATAAAAACTTCGATCACTGCATTGGCCGAGAAAGTTCATCCAGATTTTCCGACGTGGTTCCCCCTTGTCAGTGATGCAGGACGGAGGGCCTGACAAGGTCAGATGTCTAGTCATTTGGATTGGACAAAAAACGCAGGTCCCGTGTAACATGGGCGTGCACGTAAAAGTCGGAATTCAATATAAGAGTAGGCCGTTGTGCCGCTGTCTGTGCAAATTTCACGATCATTAAATCTCAAAGATTTTACTTACAGTATGTGTCCACAGCTAAAACTGGTGAGCTTAAAATTCCCAACAGAATGAGCACAGCACTCTCCATTATATACCATCGTCTAGTCATCCCTATCATCATTCTGTTTTAATATTCCTCCGTTCATCACTGTAACAGAGAGACACAGATAAAAGAAATGGTGGGTGCGAACTGATATGCCATGGCAAAACTGGGTAAAGGTACACTCGGCACAAACTAGATCATTTCAGGACTAACATATAGTTCAATTTAATTGCAGTTGGATTGTGCGTAGGGGACTTTAGGTGTGGAAGGAAATGAAATGAAATGGGGTTTAACGTCCTACTCTTCTGCACCTGACCAGGGCTAATGGAAGACGGGCATACGCCATACAGTGTGCTATGAGGGAAATTTTGCCCGGGCAGCGGCACTACCGCCTACTCTTATATCGAATTCCAACTGCCAAGGGATCTTTTACGTGCACTCCAATGTGTACACGGGACCTTGGTTTTTTGTCCCATCCGAACGACTAGGCAGCTGTCCTTGTCAGGCCCTCCTTCTGTATCACTGACAAGGGGAAACCACGCCGGAAAATCGAAATGAACTTTCTCGGCCAATGGAGAGATGTGGGAGGAAACCAGAAAACCAACGAGGTTGGACAGGCGACACTCCCCTTGTCACATACATGCAGGGAATCGAAACCATGCCACTTGACTCAATGATAGACCTTATAAACGTGCACATATTAAACCGTGGCTAAGTGGATAAGGCGCTGGTTCGCTAGCCTGGAGGTCGGGTGTTCGATCCCTGCATTGGCCGAGAAAGTTCATCTCGATTTTCCGGCGTGATTTCCCCTTGTCAGTGATGCAGAAGGAGGGCCTGACAAGAACAGCTGTCTAGTCGTTCGGATGGGACGAAAAACCGAGGTCCTGTGTACACATTGGAGTGCACGTAAAAGATCCCTTGGCAGTTGGAATTCGATATAAGAGTAGGCCGTAGCGCCGCTGCCCGGGCAAAATTTCCCTCATAGCACACTGTTTTATATGGAACACCTACCAACATATTGACCTTTCCAATAACGCAGGTGATATGGATAAAAAAGGGACTTTATTTATAATAGTTCACCCTAGCTTCAAGGTGTAGGCTAATTATAACACCTTCCATAGATATCTACCTTTCTAATAATACAAGTAATTTGTATTAAAAAAGGCTTTATTTATAAAAGTTTTTCCCTTTTTTTGGCCATAAAAAGCCTAACACTTGATCATGTACATGTGTTAGTATTTATATAGGCCCACGTTCCCCAGATATCTTTGTACTTAAAGGTATCTAATAATTCAGTTGATTTTAATCTATTAAAAAAAAGGCTTCATTTATAACAGTAGACTATTAGTTATCCTTTTTCTTAGTCATTTTCGATCAAATACTCATGTAATCAACGGTGTGAATAGATAAATATAAATAAGACCTTCCCCAGATATCTACCATGGACCTCCATGAGCAATCTACATTAATTTCCAGTATTAACATCTGTTTTGGATTTTACAAGAAGCTTTATACAGTAGTTTACCTTTTTTGCCATTTTCGATCCTTAACATCAGTTAGGTGTAGGTAATATAACAGACCTTCCCCACATATCTACCTTTCCAATATTATGGATGATTTGTAATTTTTGAAAGGGCTTTGAAAGGGCTTTATTATTTATAGTATTTGGTCATTTTCGATCAAATATTCAGGTAATTTTTAAAATGTGAATAAGCCACACCTTTCTCAGGTATTTACCCGTGATAAAAGGCTAGTTTCATAACTCACCTGAATGGACCCGATCACCTAGCTGTAATTACAACCAAACAGTTGACAATGCATCGTCTATCTATATATTGTTATTATCTACTGTCGCCATTTTACTTGCCTTTTGACCTAGTTTATTATTGACAGTCGTTAAATTAGTCTAGACCAACCGATAAACTCAGGTGTGACAATGCACAGGTATGGGAGAGGTGGGGGATTGATCCATACACTTGCACAGGTACAGGGGGGGGGGGGGAATCGAACAATTATTGTAAAACCTTCTACTTCTTTCATTTTTCCCCTTATTTCAGCTTTCTAATGTAAGCTAGCTTGGTTGCACCTGTCGACATATGCCAAACTTTACGAACGGTAATTTCCCTAGAATCTCTCACTAAATGTCCAAAAAATCAGTAATTTTTTTTAGTGATAAAAAAATTATCAGATACATTTTCACACCTCGCTTAATTTTTTTTTTAAACATGTAAATGGAAGAGCTAAATCTGTCTATTGCATGTCTAATTATGAATATCGTTTGCTCAAAGACAGTTCCAAAAGGAACTAATTATGAGTTAGACATAATTACATAATGCCCCTTTAAATGACACACTGCTATGCCAGGAATAAATGGTGAGTTTCAGGATAGTGTGAGAAAAAGTGACAAGATGATATTGTTGTTTATTACAAATTTAATGTCCAAAACATAATTATTATGGACAGGTTGATTTAATTAACCAAATTGTCATTTTTGATTTAAAAACTTAACATTTTAGATAATGAGCTGACTGTTGTTGCTATAGTTTTTGAAAAAAATAATTCAAAATAAATATATTAAAAATTTCATTCAAATTACTTTACATTGAGCCAAGTCATCACTGCAAGTTTTGACAAGATGTGGCAAATATTTTTTATTACAATAGAATTACCTGTTAAACGAGACTCTGCCTTGCTTCTCCATTGTTAAATAAAATCATTAAATGGCCCACCAAACGAAAACAGGACCCCAAAATTATGTGAGAACATGAACTTCTTTAAGGGACCACGATTCCCAGATGCATTCTCAGTCCATCCATCTGTGCTCGTCTTAGTACAAATGAAATGGGGTTTAAAGTCCTACTGTTCAGTCTTAGTACAAAACCAAATAAAAATTGAAAGGGATAAAAGTATTTTATTGGTCAGAAATAATACAATAAACAAGTGAAATAATAACAAGTTTCTATATCAAGCAAGATTACAAGTTATTTACATTATAAATAGTAACAAAGTGGAAAAACACATTTTACACATTTTAAGAACAGTTATCTCTATCTTTCCAGGTCCCGAGTTCACAAAGCATTCTCAGACTTAAGTTAAGAATTTACTCAAGAGTTTTTGCCTTATTTAAACTGAAATATAGCCCTTAATAAAACTTTTGTTTTAATGTATTAAATACATCAATAAGAAACTATGTGCAAAGTTTTGTATTTCTGGATGAAAGATATTTCTCATAAACAGTGGTTGAAAGTTGAGTAAATTCTCAACTTTAGTCTGGTGAGAATGCTTTGTGAACTTAGGGCCAGGAGTCCAGTCTACATTGTCCTTACTTTGAATACAAGTACAAGAATTATATTGTTCTGAACATTTCGTTAGTTTGTGGGGTTTTACGTCTGCTTCCACCTTGCGTAATATTGCAGACAAAGTTGTGAACAGAACAGTCTGTTCTGAACTGAACAAAATTGAGCCAATTTTTATACAGATGGGATCTAAACCACACTACTTGACTTGATGTCAAACTCCATGTTATTTTGTCCACACTAAACTTTGTTGTGGCCAAAGGGGAGATAATTTCTACTGATTTTAATCAAGACTAACATATTTATATATTTATCGACACCTACAAAGTGATTGGAATGATTGAGATTCTGGAAGCATGGTTTTTAATATATTCAATAACTGAAGATGCACTTGAGGTGAAATTATGTATATATACAGAGAGAAATGGGGTTTAAGTCCACTTGATACAAACTAGGTCATTTCAGGACTAACAAGAGAGAGAGAGAGAGAAATGGGGTTTAACCTCCACTCAACACAACCAGGTCATTTTGGGACTAACATGGTTTCAATTTTTATTTCAATAATTCGCTTGCGCGTAGGGGTCTTTAGCCGTGGGAGGAAACCGGAGTGCCCGGAGGAAACCGACGAGGTTGAGAAGGCGCCCCTATCTCCATGTTCAATACGCTCACACCAGGGCTCGAAACCACAGCCGCAAGCCAGAGGTGACCGGCCAGCTAGAGGTCGAAGCACGGCACTCTAGACCACTAGGCCATCCCAACCCCCCAAGGACTAACAAATGATTGAATTTAAATTTTATTTCAATAAATCACTTGCACATATATGGGTCTTTAGTCTTTGGAGGTAACAGGAGGACCAAGAGAAAACCCTTGAAGTTGGACAGGTGACCCTACATCATGTATAGAACAATGATCTAATATACTGCCAAACTATGGTGAGTGACACGGCAAACTTAGTTTCGTTTAAACTGTTCCGGGTGCACCTGAAAATCCCCAATGGTTCTTCTGGGCCCATGCCGTGTTTCTATTCAAGGAAAATCTAGTATACATTCAACTGATGTGCAGACAATATGGATAACAATTTTAAGATATACACATTATAGGTTACATAAATTTGGAAAGACAAATGATCAGATGAAAACGTTTGCAATTTAAGTATTAGAAATTAATTATTTCAAGAGAGGTTTTACATGGGCTAAGACTGTTCCTCAACCCCATTCAGATATTCTGAATACAAATATAGGTATAACAAAAAAGGTCAAAGTTTAAATTATGAGTACAAATTAATAGGCTCATGAGTAAAAATTAATTAACTCATGAGTATAAATTAATTAGCTCATGAGTATAAATTAATTAGTTTGTGAGTATAAATTAATGAAATACAAAAAAAAATGTATAAATCTGGACAGAAATACGAATAAAAAATGAAAATATAACAAGCAAGATCGCCGCAGTTAAAAACAACTGCGAGTATAAATTAATGGAATACATAATAAGAACGGCAGAATATAAAAATCATAATAAAAAGTAAGCGCATATAGACATCAATATCATGACAAAAGGCTTATCTGACAGGCAAGATATAGACTTTTTTGACCCCCAACCCACCCACCAACTCAGAAACACTTTCAATTGATTTGAACAAAATAAGATAATCAAGTAAAAATACAATCGGCCATATTAAATTTAGGACAAATTTATAACAAATGCTACAGGCAATGCACTAGTTTCATCCATTCCTATTCAAAATCTGGCATATGTATGAAAGTATTATTAAAAATGGCCGAGATATTTTAGCTTTGAAGCTGGTATATACAATAAGAATAATTCTTAGTAAAAAATGATTTGATATGTTTTTACCTTTGAACACTGGGGATATAATAATGTCATGAGGCAAATATACTCAAAATTGGTTTTAAAGAAAAGAAGCCATTTTTACATTTTACAAGCCATACCTTAAAATTAAAAAAGACTGCCAGTCAAATAATTGCAGTCTGTCAAGTGCCATATTTAGGCAGGGTTAGGGCCCCCCACCCTCGTCAAATAATTTTTCATTTAATCAGTTTGCAAGCCACACCAAACAACAGACAGAATTCATAAAAATACATCAAAAGCACAAATTTTCTGTGGTCAAATCAGATATCTATCAAATATAATTAAAATGAAACTTTCGTGGTTTATCGAAACAAGAAAGATTCGTCTAGTCAATTGGACCAACAATTTTAATTAGCAATGGATACCTATAGATGCAAATCAACCCATCAAATATAAATAAAACAATACATACAATTCGTTGTTTACCCAAACCAAAGAAACCTAGTCAGTTTAATTCCCATAAAAATGTACAAGACAACCAAGGAAACACAAAAACATAGGGGCCTAAAGACTTAGTCAGTTTAATTGCCATAAAATTTACAAGACAACCGAGGAAACACAAAGGGGCCTTATTCATGAACACCTAAATTAAATAATATTTTCAAAAATACAGATTTTTCATTGACTTAGAAACTAACTAGCCATATCTTTGCTCTCAGCCAATCAACTAGCCATATCTTCGCTTTCGGCCAATTAACACACATAATTGTTAAAAAATATTCCCTTAGGTTTCCAGGAATACGTCCCCAGGGTCCCTATTCATGAAGACTTAAAAACTTAAATATTTTAAGAATACTGATAGCTCATGCATTGGCTGATAATTGAAATCATAAGACAAATTTTAGTTCTTGGCCAATCAAAAGGCTGCATTCTTAAACCTTTTTCGTTAAAAGAAATTCCTGAATATGGCCCCAGGAATACAGGACGGTATAACAAAAACAAATAGAAAACAATATATATATATATAGATACACTAGAATCTCATCACTATGCACAGGACACAAGTCTGTACAATACTATTACTGTTTATTATTGATTGACATTTCAAGTAGGATTTTCAGATCTTATTCTAATTTGATCATATATATTGACCTAAAATATACTAAATGTATCATATATATTCACCCCAAATTTTACTAAATGTCATTGCGTTTGATTATGATACTTGTTGAAAGGTTGTGCTTATAGGATAAACCAGTGATTGATTCCCATAAAAATTGTGTTTTATTAATAGGATTTTCTGGTCTTCTTGAAAGCAATAATAATGAAGATTAGATGAGAGAGAGAGAAATGGGGTTTAATGTCCACTTAACACAAAGTAGGTAATTTCGGGACTAACATGGTTCAATTTTATTTCAATACTTCGATTGTGCGCGGGAGTCTTTAGCAGTGGGTGTAAACCTGGAGGATCCGGTGAAAGGCCACGAGGTTGGACAGGCGACCCTACTCCTTACACGTACAACCTAGGAATCGAAATGACAGACAGGCCATCCAACCCACCAAATACAATCAGGAAGTGGTTTCATATATTAAGCACATAAAAGAACCTTTACAGTATGAATTTAAACCCGGAGGAACAGGAGAAAACCCATGAGGCTGGACAGGCGAACCTACGCCCAGTGATTAGAAGAGAGGGCTCGTTGGAACGTTATTCAGTAATAAACAGTAATCGTATCCAATAGAAATGTGTCTTGTGTAATCCAGTTCAATTACTAAATATCATTGAAATATTAGAATAGACTAGATCACCAAGTCCTTGGATAATAACGCAATATTCTAATTATAATGACATTCAATAATTGGATAGAGCAATAAACTATAACAACCGCCATGGAAAAACAATACAAATTTAGCAGAGGGTATGTATTGGTATATAGGAATGAAAAAATATAAACAATTAAAAAACACACAACACTAGAAAGAAAAATATATAAAACAACAATCATCTGATTAAACACAGATCCTATTTTATTTTGTTTTACTTGTCTTCACTACCAGTGCCGGATTAAGGCTCTGCTGGCCCGAAGTCACATTTTGACAGGTGGCCTGAAAATACAGATATGTTGGACTCATTGACAAAAATTAAGTTAAATTTAGCAACAGAAAATTTATTACAAACAAATTCAGAACATTGAGAGTACTGTATTTACTATAAGTAGCCTACATATTCCCATTCACTGCCTAGTTAGATTAAAACTTTGCGTGCTTTTGTCACTGCAAATTCGTCAGTTAATTTTTTAAAGTTAATTTTATGCAGTAAATCACTTTCAATGCAGAGAAGTGCCAGTATACCAAGACTTTTTTGACCCAATGTGAGTGGAATGCAACCCAATATGACATTACAGGCCATTTCTTTTTTACATGTAGCCTGAATTTGTGGCCTGAATTTTTGGCTGGCCCTAAGGCATGTGCCTTATTATGGTTAATCCAGCATTGTTCACTACACTAGGATCTGTTAAAGACAAAGCTAAAATTGCGTGTCGGAATAGTCAATTGGAAAAGGGAAACTGATTGGTTAATTGAAAGTCACTTGTACATGTATGACTACGAGCCGACTTGCCATTATAACTGGTCAGATCTTATGCAGTGGATGCTGTCCAAAGTATAAAACAAGGGCCATAACTCTGGTACTAATTATCGGAAATCGCTGAAAATCAATATGCTTCTTTGTCTTATGACCTTAAACACTGTGTATAAATTTAAAGTTAATCGGATATTAACTTTGGCCTCTAGAGTGTCCACTATCAACTTTGACCTCTAGAGCATCCACAAGCAATTGTGGACGCCGGACGGACCGCTGGACGGACGGCCGGGGTCGACGACAATATACGACCACATTTCAATGTGGGCGTATAAAAAACGAAACAAAATAATAGATGTGTATTTTAATCAGATTGGTTGGAAATAACTGTTGCCAATATACAGGTATATAATCTCATAGAGGGCAAAATTAATTATAAATCAACAAGTTCCATATTTCTCTCCCCATGTATTAACCCATTTCTATGGAGAGAAAAATATATACTGCCATAAGATTATGGTGGATGTGACAGAAACTCCCATGCAATTTATCATTAATTCAACTTTATTCTACATAATACAATATTGTTTTAGCGTAGTATGCATTTCTAATATTTATCAAAGGGGAATTATATAAGATTTAGATCCAAAAAATTTGGCCATTTTTGCTATAATAGCTCAATAACAGATAATGCAAAAATGAATATATTGAAAATTTCATTCGAATTACTTTATTATGAGCAAAGTTCTCAATGGTTGTAGCTTAATATAAATGGAGAGAGAGAGAGAAATGGGTTTAACGTCCACTCGACACAAACTAGGTCATTTTGGGACTAACATATGGTTTCAAGTTTATTTCAATAATTCGCTTGTGCGTAGGGGTCTTTAGCCCAGAGGAAACCCACGAGGTTGAGAAGGCGCCCCTATCTCCATGCCACATACGCTCACACCAGGGATCGAAACCACTGCCGCAAGCCAGAGGTGACCGGCCAGCTAGAGGTCGAAGCGCGGCACTCTAGACCACTAGGCCATCCCAACCCCCGTTAAAATATAAATGGCCAAACCTTTATAATCTATTTAAAATTGTGGCCATGCGATGTCATAGAGAGATGATTATGGTCTTGTCATGTTAATAATTATCTATAAATTAATAATTTATACAACATTTCAGGCCTGCAGTAGGTAGATTTACCTCTTATATAATGCCTGTTTAAAACAAGAAAAGAATCTGACCAAATAGAAATGTTTAAGTGAAAAAATACATTAAATAAAGAAAATGTTTTGAACACACCCTTCAATAATAATGAGAATGTTCAGGTTGAAAATGTATTTGAATAAAGAAAATTTTTTAGGCTATTAATCAGAATCAGTTATTTTCTTCCATTCTCTTAGAGCATGCAGTTCAATGGAGTAAGTGCAGTCATAAATCTACATTATAATTACTATTGATAAAGAAAATGTTTTAGTTAAAAATGCACTTAAAACAAAAAATATTTAAAGTTGATTCAGAGATTGTGTCCCTCTATCATACTAAGGTCAAGGTTAACAACTGGAATGATAATATGCAATGTATGATAATGAGGTTATGTTCTCACCATCATTCATGGATCATATGGGTGGGAATGGATATTGGAATGGAATGGAAAAAGAAAGAGAAAAGGGGGTTTAATGTCCACTCGACACAAGCTAGGTCAATTTTGGACTTACATATGGTACAATATTATTTCAATAGTTCACTTGAGCGCATGGGTCTTTAGCAGTGGCCTGAAACCGGAGGACCCAAAGAAAAGCATAAGGTTGAACAGGCCATTTTACTCTTTGTCACGTACAAGCTTAGGAGGCTCTATCATCTAAACCACAAAGATTAAGCGTAAGTAGTATCCTGGTGCTGATCCAACAGAAACCCCTACACAGTTAAGACAAGCCTGGGATCGAAACCACACCATATGACTCAATGACAGATTTTACGATCTATAGCATGATCCGTCACCCAACCCTCGTCACCCAACCCTCGTTGGAATGGTAATGGAATGGGGTTCAGCATCTTGTTTCAGTATTTCTAAAACAACAAATCAATGCTGGAAATATGTTAATTTCAAAAAAACATTTCTAAAGATGAATGGAAAAAAAATAAAAATTTGCATAGATAATTATATAAAGCCACTTTTTAAAAAAAAGAAACAAAAATAACAACCTTTAAAAACACATGACATGAAATATTTACAAGTAGGAGGTATGTTCAAATGCTGGTAATGCCATGAGGGACAAAGTTTTGTTGGAAGAGGTGCAAAAACGGTTTTAGCTGTATCAGGAATTACTGAACTAGTACTTTAAATTATTAATAATATCAAATACCTTCTTTGAGCAGTATTTAGCAATTGACACACATAATAAACACAAAAACATAATATTTGCTCGATAACATGGAGAGACGTCAACGAAACTTGCTTTAATTAAGATAGTAATTGTGTTCCATATAATATTTTTGTGTTTGATAATATCAAATACACTACAAAAATACAAATTAGTATCAAATACCCAGAACAAATACAAATCAGAGTGATAGAATGACTGTACCAGTACCTGATAAAATGACTTTATACCAAAAGGAATACAAAACCGAGTCTGATAAAATGACTGTACCAGAAGGAATACAAAACAGAGCCTGATAAAATGACTGTACCAGAAGGAATACAAATCATCAGTCCCTGATATAATGACGGGTACCAGAGGAAATGTACCTGACAAAGTCTGAATTGGTGCCTGACATTGTCTGTGACTGGTGCGAATAATGATAACATATGATAATGGAAATTTAAAAGCTGTATTGGTACACCTTATTGAGGCATTACATATATCAAATAAGAATATACGTAGAGGTCATTTAGCTTATATAAATTATTAATTATTAATGCATGCATATATACTGATTGTTTAATGGCAAAGCGTATATAAGGGCCTTATAAACGAATATTCGAACCAAAACATTTTATATTCAGCATTTTTATTGGCTGCGAAACAAAATCACGGTAAAAACTGTATCTAATACAGAAAATCCCTATAAATACTTAATAGCACTATGTTATATTTTGCTATCAATTTGCCATTCTTAATTAATTACATGCCTTACAACCAATTGCACAAGATTCTAATAAATAATATGATAATATCCCTGGAAGTTCTTCTGTTTTCTCCTATTTCAGGGACGCCTGCATTTCAAATAACATTCGTTGAATATCATCAAATTGAGCCTCGATTTCGCTTGAAGGTCTTCCTCCTTTTTCTGACAAAAGAAAAGCCACGAAATTTCAAATCTACATTTCCTCAGTCTTATTATAACAAAATATTGTTTAAATTCCTATTTTAAATATATATCTAAAAATCATATTTAATCTGCAGAAAGCCATGTGTGACATTCTTGTCAAAAGAGGGCAAATATTGGCAGTGTGCTCTTTTTGAATTCCAACTGTACGCACGCCAAATTATTCATGGGACCTCGGTTTTTCCTCCCATTGCAGGCTATCTGGGGTTTAATTCAACTTGACACAAACTAGGTCATTTTTTGAGTCTTTAGCCGTAGGAGGAACCCACCAGAGGACACGGATAAAACCCACAAGGTTGCACAGGCGACCCTACTCCTGGTCAGATACAAGCGAAGAATCGAAACCACATTACTTGCGCAACGACAGACCTTATGATCAAACATGCACTTGTTTAACCATTCAGTCCCCCCCCCCATCAAAAAGAAGAACTAAATATAGAAGAAATTTTTACTTACTGATAGTAATAACATTAGGTGCCATAATGTGTACATCAGTATTCTCTACACTATAAACTAATATCTGCCATGACCCAGCTGTAGAATACAAAACACACACGATTAGTTAATAGACAAAAGAGAAAGTCGTGATTGACTATGTCAACTTTTTTTGTAGGACATTAGTAGGGATTATCTATTACTGGATGATTTTAACCTCCTGGATTCATGCTGTTGATTAAAGACTGCATCGAAAAAAATGTTGACGTAAATACGATGGCTGAATTATGATCTTAAAGCGCCCGGAATCATAAGCAGAATACAATGCTGAGTCTTATAAAATATGAAAGTAAATCACATAAACTTCAATAGGGCCTTTTGTATTAGATTTACTGCGACTTCTATTAACGATGGGTCAAGCAGTATTCTAACTTCACATAC
This sequence comes from Patella ulyssiponensis, assembly GCA_963678685.1. Classification (NCBI taxonomy): domain Eukaryota; kingdom Metazoa; phylum Mollusca; class Gastropoda; family Patellidae; genus Patella; species Patella ulyssiponensis. The sequence continues at coordinate 52,232,154 of OY783232.1, read as the reverse complement.
CAAATGTCAGAGATGTGATCTATGACCCAAAGTCAAAGCAGATGAGTCGAGAAAGCCAATAGTCAAGTTGAATGCTGGTAGATGCATTAGTTTTGTCAAATATTTAAAAATAAAATAATTAAAAGAAGCAGTGTCAGATTTACCTATGTGGTCTCCAATCAAATAGGCTTTGCAGGTTGAAGACTTAGGTGTATCATATTTCACACTGGCATCAGCCTTTTTTACACACACTATGTAGTCTTAAACACCTGTCATTATCCTCGACTTGTGCTTAAAACACACTAGTCGTGAGGGTCGTGGATTGGGAGGGGACACCTAAGTGGAACAGCTTAGGGCCTTTTTTCATCTGAATCGCCCAATACAAATAAGGTTGAAAATATCCAGGAACCTAAAATTAGCTGACCAGATTACCCTGTGAGAGAATTTTCAGGTTTAGAGAATACGATTATAATACCTTTGGTTATGGTGATATTATCAAAGATGGCTACGGAAGCTTCATGAAGTGAACTTGGAACCAGATTTACGCTAGTAACACCTTTAATTACCTCATCACCTACAGGTAAATATTCATAACATATTCAAATTCTTTAAAGGGACATGAGTTAAGATGAGATAAGGAGCTGACAGTTCTCGCTATAGTAAGATAATGAAAAGAGAATATGCTGAAAATTTCAGTCAAATTACTTCACTCTGAGCCTAGATATTAATGATACAATTATAGGTTAGCCTCGATTGTCATTTTTTACTGTTGCTACGATAATAAACAGGCAGATTTAGTTCTTACATAATGATTATAAGGTAGAATGGTAGAAGTGCTGTAATTAGGGGGGAGGATTATATGATGGAGTGCAAAAACGGGGATGAGTAAAGCATAGAAAAGAGAAATGTGTAGGCCCTACATTGGCAACTCTATTTTCATTAGGTTGTATAAAATCAGAAGAAAGAAGTGTTATCTGACAGAACCTACCAATGACCTTGACACAAACTTGACTAGATGCCATAGGATCACATTGTACACTGAACGCTGGAAGAGGTTGATTGGTAACACCACTCATTGCTGGCTCCCGTAACCAACTAATGTTATTCACTTTATATTCTGAAATGAGAGAGAGAGAGAAATGGGGTTTAACGTCCACTCGACACAAACTAGGGTCATTTTGGGACTAACATATGGTTTCAATTTTATTTCAACAATTCGCTTGCGCGTAGGGGTCTTTAGCTGTGGGAGGAAACCGGAGTGCCCGGAGGAAACCCACGAGGTTGAGAAGGCGCCCCTATCTCCATGCCACATACGCTCAAACCAGGGATCGAAACCACAGCCGCAAGTCAGAGGTGACCGGCCAGCTAGAGGTCGAAGCGCGGCACTCTAGACCACTAGGCCATCCCAACCCCTATTCTGAAATGAAAAGAAGTACAATGACTGGGATCCTACCAGGACTGATGTAGAATTTTAAAAGTGGGGGTGCAGCAGAGTGGTGGTGCGACAATATAATGCTCGACTTACTTAGCGTGGAGTGGCGACCAGCAAACTTTGATAAATAACGCTGCAGGTAACACATTTTTCGGCGACTCTGGTGATATCTAAGCGCCGATTTGTATCTTATATGGTCAATTTTTTTTCAATAGTGCCATATTTCAGGGACGGCAGATTTTTTACTGTTGCCCGTTGGATCCGGGCCTGTGGTGGTGCCCAAAGTCTCCACATAAGTGATATAAGAAAGTTTGGATCAGGGCAAACAAACTAGGTACCTATATGCATGCAGGCGCTCTTAAAACCCAAACGACTGGTAAGTACCTAAAAAGCATCACAATCAATGGTATTATTTCATATTTGAAAGGTTGTCAACGTACCCCCCTGCACCCCCGCTAAGTATGGCACTGTGTCCTACTTTTCTGTACCAATCGGGTCAATAACAACATATGACGACACAATGTTGAAACGGCAACCCTGCTACATCCACATAAAAATGGAAACATACCTTTTTTCCTAAATTCTTGTATGGTTGCATACAGACATAAATTATCCATTTCTTCATGTATAACTTCTCTTATGTCTTCCATTGTTAATTCTAACATTTTACTATAATTATTATAACCCTGTAATTATAACATTGTATATTCTAACATTTTCATTCTAACCCTGTAAAAAGTTCATTGTTAATTCTAACATTTTACCATAATTATTATAACCCTGCAAAAACAACATTCTAACATTTTACCATAATTATTATAACCCTGTAATTATAACATTTTACTATAATTATTATAACCCTGTAAAAACATCATTGTTAATTCTAACATTTTACTATAATTATTATAACCCTGTAATTATAACATTTTACTATAATTATTATAACCCTGTAAAAACAACATTGTTCATTCTAAATTGTTAATTCTAACATTTTACTATAAATATTATATCCCTGTAATTAAAGCATCTAAGATGAAAATATGGGGTTTAACAACAAGGCAAATGAAGACAGGCTTAGGTAATGCAGTGTGCTACCAGCACTACTCAGACACACCCTAATTTCGTTTCCAAATTCCAGGGATCTTTTAACATGCTGCTAATTTCGTACCATCTGTAGGATTACATGCTGCTCTTTGCCGGGCCATGAACCTGCACTACTGATAAGGCTGAAGCATCCAGAAGAAATTTCTTAAGCAACACAGATTTCCAGGTTAGTGCTACTAAGTACAAGAGTCTGTAACAATGGGCCAAAGACATCAATGACACAGGAAGCACAATTCAGTTCATGTTATTCACATTCTGATTAAAACACAGATACAAATGGGTTTCTTTTTTTTATAGTTCAAAATTTCGTTTTAATTGTCTGTGCTACACAAGGATCTGGAAGAAATGTTATATTACAGGCGCTTTGGTTAAAGGGAGGGAATACACGGAAGTGTAGATAAACAAACTGGAAACATCAACGTTAATTGATTAATCAATGTATGAACGTCATGGGGTCAAGAGCGGCTAGAACGGCCCCTGACACGACCTTTGCGTACAACTTGTCAGATCTTCACATAGTGTAGGCCATCGAATGTATAAAAAAACAAATTGAAATACAGATCTGGGCCCTGTTTTAGTAGATACTTCAATTTTGATTGGCTTAGCAGTAAAATCAAACTAATCTTATCCAATCAAATTACTGAAATTTGGATTTTATCTTAGTTCAAATTTCGCGAAACGGGCCCCTGTATTTAAATCACATTGTGTTATTCAAGTATTTAGTTAGAATAACAACAGCACTCACCTTATTTATAAAAGTATCAGAGTATTGAGCAAAACCAAGTTTAAAAAAAGTTTCTATAACACGACAATCAACACCATAGAGTTGTAGCCCTTGAAAACATATTGACTTCCCGCCATGATTGTCCAGAATATAAAATCTTAAATAACGAGTCTTAACAGAGAATTCAGAAAATGTCTGTGGTGTTCCTGGAATTACAAACAGAACAAAATTTATTATAATATATTTCATCAAATCATTTTTGAAATGTCTGAATTGGTTATATTTTAACCCTTTGAACACTGACTATACATGGGGTGTTGCACGTCCCTCCCTGGATTTACAGGACGTCATATTAATTATGACGTCAACGTAATTGGAGCTTGTCACGCCCAAGCCGCAAAACCGACATTTCGGGGATATGCGATACAACGTCAAGTCGGTTTTGCGGCATTTCGGGTTCTAAGGGTTAAGTGTCAGTGATTGTCTGGTGAGAAGTGAATGCCAGATGAGAACAACCTAATTGGTTTTGTTTATATTTTAAGCCTGAGTGTCTATCTGTTATAGAGGAAATAATTAATTCTTCATTCTTTTTTGCTGTTTGCTTTGATATAATCTGTTATATTTTTGGATATACTTTTAGTCTCAGTGACTAGCTGGTGAGAAATGAACGATACATGACATGTTAATTGGTTATATTTTATACCTTGGTGACTGTCTGGTGAGAAATGAATGGTACATGATAAAATTGGTATATAATTTAAGCCTCAATGTCTGTCCTCTTAAGGGGGGTGGGGTGATGATAGCTGAATGGTTAGCGCATGTGCGAGTTGTATCATAAGGTCTGTCATTGAGTCAACTGGCATGGTTTTGATTCCCCAGTTGTATGTGACAAGGAGTAATGTCCAACCTTGTGGTTTTTCTCCTGGTCCTTTGGTGTCCTCCCACTGCTAAAGAACTCTAGGTACAAGCGAATTATTGAAATAAAATTTAACCATGTTACTTCCGAAATGACCTAGTTTGTGTTGAGTGGATATTAAACCCCATTTCTCTGTCTGCTGAGATATTACAATTGTTTGTGTCATTTGTAAAAAAAATCAAAAATTAAAATAAGGTTACAGGTAGAAAATTCCAGATCGCTTTAATGTTTGTATTTAAAAAGGTGAGATAATAAAATTGGTTACCGTCTACTTTGGGGTCTTCGCTCCCCGATTGAACACACTGACCACTGAAGAATGTCATCCATGGGCCCCTGAAAATCAAATTAAAAACATTTAATAGATACCCAGCTGGATGAGGTAACAACGTTTCTGTATTTCAGTACCATTTCAGAATTTTTATCATTCACCGACTAATAGCAAATTTCAACAACAAAGGGATCTTTAATGCATTTAGATGTTTTGTCCCGTCAAAACAACAAGAGAAATGATTTGAAATGGGGTTTAGCATCCTACTTTTCTCCACCAACTGGGCTAATGAAGACGGGACCTCGGGAAAAACTTTCTTTCTCACAGCAGGTGAGAACAAAGATTAAAAAAATTGTTGTACTTGTAAAGAAAGATCAGGCCCCAAGTTCACAAAGCATTCCCAGCCTTAAGTTGAGAATTTACTCCACTTTCAATCACTGTTTATAAGAAATAGGCACATAGTTTCTTTTTGATGTATTTGATACATTAAAACAACAAAATTTTATAAAAGACTATATTTTAGTAAATTCTTAACATAAGTCTGAGAATGCTTTGTGATGTTTCAGAAATGGGATTGAACATCCTTCTTTTATGCACAGACTCGGCTAATGCAAGCGGACGTATGCCATATAGTGTGCAACGAGGGCATTTTTTCCTAGACAGCGACATTACCAACTATCTAGTGTTCTTATACATACATGTCAACATGTATACAAGACCATGTCTTCTTGCCCCATCTGAACGAACAGATGCTGTTCCTTGCCAGGCCCAATGCCAATAACAATTGGGGGGGGGGAGGGGCCATGCTGAAAACCACAGAGTAACTTTCTCGGCACACACTGGAATCAAACCTGTGACATCCTGGTTAGTGGACAATCACCTTAAACACTGAGCCACTTACTGTATATTGTCTGATGTCTGTAACTGGAATGTTTTCACCATCTGTGGACTATTCCTGTAAACAAACACATCAAATAAAATAGAGATATGTACAATGAATGAGAGAGAGAGAGAGATAGAGAGAGAGACAGACAGATATAGAGAATTGTGTTAAACTAGGTAATTTCGGGACTATAACATGGGTCAATTTTATTTCAATAATTCACTTGCGTGTAGGGGTCTAAAGTAGAGATTTGTAGACAGAATGAGAGAGAGAGAGAGAGGAAGGGGGAGAGAGAAAGAAAAAATTGTGTTTAACCTCCACTTGACACAAACCAGCTCATTTCCTGACCAACATATAGTTCAATTTTATTTCAATAATTCACTGGCGCATATGGGTCTTTAGCAGTGGGAGGAAACGGGAGGACCCACAGAAAACGCACGAGCTTGGACGGGCGACCCTACTCTTTGTCACGTACAACCGGGGAATCGAAACCACGCCAGTCGACTCAATGACAGACCTTATGATACAGCGGGCACATGCGAATGGCCTCCTGGTTAGCGAGCCAGTGTTTTACTTGCTGAGACACAGCCGGCTTCCTTAATTTTACTATTTTTTTGCATAGTAGACCTCCTAGTTAACGAGCTCCCTTAAATATACTGCCTTTAGTGTTGTCGATTTGTTTACATTTACATATATTCTCTTCCTTTTACTGTTGCATTACTAGGCAAATGCCTTTTTTACGTTGGGGGTGGGTATACTTTTTTATATTGATCATAAATTCCAAATGTCGGTAAACAAGTAAAACAAGGTGTTCCCCGCCACACCTTTTATATATGACATTAAAATCATTGTAGGTAAACCTACCAGCCATATATGGTAATGCCTGTTATCATGTGGTCATACTGTAAATCAAGAATAGTCCATGCGTGGTGAACTTCTGGTATTACCCAAAACGTTTGATGATTATCTGAAAAGAAAGGAAGAATCATTTGTAATTTCAATTTCAGAATCAGGTATATTAACAAAATCAGTAAGACAACGTACAATTTATTCATTACCATGCAACATTTTGGCAAAGATTCTCTCATCCTTATTAAACTTACATTATGGGAGATTAGATAAAGAGCTGGCAGTTCTCACTATAATCGTTTAAAACTAGATAATGTAAAGGCAATTTGCTGAAAATTTCAATCAAATTGATCCACTCTGAACTGAGATTTCAGCGATTAAATTTTTGGACTAGTGTCGAACGTCAGAATTATGTTATTAAACATAGTCTTGATTATCTATTTCATGATTAAATCATGAATGAAAGTTGAGCAGCAAATGGAATCTTAATTCAGTAAACATCGCATCGAGTGTTGAGAATGGGCTGGATAAGTTAATTAATGTACAATTAATAATTTAGACAACATTTCAGGTCTAAAGAAAGACCTGCAATAGGCTGATTTAGCTTTTGCATAATGTATGTTTTTAAAAGCAAATGATAAATTTGATTGATACAGAAAATTGTATCTTCATTGACTAGTAATAAATTCAGTAATTATGTATCTGTAAAATTGTAGCAGGTTGTGCAGAAAGATTAAGAACATCCTAGGACTATATATTTACCATCTATTGCATGTGTATTGGGATTTTTCTCTGTACAACTGCTACAATATACCTCAGAGTTCTCTGTCCACAGTTTATTACATGGCAACACAGGGTAATCTATAAATAAATGAAATAGGGTTTAACTGTGTCTACTGTTCTGCTCCAGCTGGGCTAATGAAGACGGGCATACGCCATACAGTGTGCTATGAGGGAATTGTGCAGGGACAGGGACACTATGGCCTACTCTTATATCGAATTCCAAGTGTACACAGAACCTTGGTTGTTTTTCCAATCAGAATGGATGGGTGGAAATACAGAGTCAATTTGAATGACCATCCCTTATCGTTAATCCATAGGATAAAACAAGGGAGCGAGAAATGGAGTTTAACAACCACTCGATACAAACTAGGTAATTCCGGAACTAACCCCTGGTTCAATTTCATTTCAATAAGTTGCTTGTAATTAGGGGTCTTTAGCAGTGGAAGGAAACTGGAGGACGCAGAGGAAACCCACTAGGTTGGACAGGCGACCCTTCTCCTTGTAACATACAAGCAGGAATCAAAACCATGCCACTTGACTCCATGACATAATAGTGTGGTATGACATGTCATCCCGTAGAGAAGGGCATTTTTGAAATTGGGACCCCTATGAACGAGGACGTGGCTATCTCCGGCAATAATGGTTGCATTTTCATGATCCGAAGTTCATTCTCATGGGGGTCAAGGGGTCGGAAAATTTGAACCCCAACATTTTTTCGATCGCTTGGCCCCTAATCAACCTTAAACAACAACAAAATTAATTTTAGCAAACAAATCCTACGGGAGCTGTTTTTAAGGATAAAAAAAACCCAAAGAAGTATAAGCTGTACTTACTAATGCTGATATCTTTAGATATATTCTGCATCTGACTGAGGTTGGTAAATTTAGGTATTTGTGGTGGAGCAGAAGATAAATCTAGAAAATATAAATTAATGAACGATATTAAAAAATATTGGGTGGAGAGAGAGAGAGAGAGAGAGAAAGAGAGATGGGGTTTATGTCAACGCAACACAAAGTAGGTGATTTCCAGACTAACACAAGGTTTAATTTTATTTCAATAATTCGCTAGCTCATAAGGGTCTTTTAGCAGTATTAGGCCAGTCAAATAAGCAGCAGGACCCACAACAAAGTATAGTTTAGTTTTCACTTGTAAGACTTATCCATAAGTACCACCTTTTTCAAGTATGTCTATTTAAGGAACTTTCATCGATGAACCCGAACAGAAGGTCAGTTGAAAATCGACAAATTTGTGAAACAGTCAAAATTGCATTGAAGGAACAAATAAAGTAATGAACTGGAATCATATGTTATTTCTCTTACTGATGGTGTAAACATTGAAGTTTTCACAGATTTTTAGCACAAATCAGACTGTTTATTTATTTTATTGTCATTTTTTTTTACTATATCTCTACAAACAATAACCTAAAAAAAAAAATAGTAAAGAAATGGAGCATTTGTTTTTACCTGAATCTAAAAACCAGAGACATTTTATTTTCATGATGAATTATGAGGGCAGATCAATGAAAATGACATTATTTCTACTTTTAAAACACTGTCCACCTGTTGTCTTACCTTTGACAATGTGGTTCAATTGTATTTCAATAATTCACTTGTGTGTAGGGGTCTTTAGCAGTGGGAAGAAACCGAAGGACCCGGAGAAAACCCACGAGGTTGGAGTCTTACCTTTGATTAGTTGAGCAAATTTTCTAGCTGTAGGTAAAGGTAAATCTTTGATCATATTCTCTGGTACCTAAAAAACATGGTTTAAACATATGTTCTTTCTTGTGAAGTCTATGAATTATTACCTTACATTGAGGGAATACTCTTCAAAATGTCGCCCAAATAAATCATTAATTGTTCTTTTACATGTATAAGTATTTGTTATAGTTTATTGCTCTATCCAGTTATTAAATACCTCTAATAGTAAGTGCAGGAGGACCGCACTACACGCAAAACAAAAATCTACATGATGAACCTGTGGACAGGCAACCCTACTTATAGTCATGTACAACTTGGGAATCAAAACCATACCAGTTGCCTCAAAGACATACCTTATGTTACAACGTGCATTCACTAACCGTTCAGCCCCCCAGCCCCCACAAAATCTTTAAGAAACAGCGTCAAGTACATGTAGTTCAGATGACACAAAAAACCAAGGTCATGTTTACAAGTTGGTGTGGATGTAAAAGAATGCCTGACAATGAAGAGCAGGCGATAACACTGCTGCCCAGGCAAAATTTATCTGACAACAAGACAACAGTATTCTTCAAACATTCATAGATTTGTTCAGAATGAAGTAATTTAACAGAAATTTTCATCATATTCTCTTTTCATTATCTATACTTAACCAATTATTGCATTGGCCAGATGGTGTAGCAGCATGGGAAACGCTGTTTTGTCCCACATAAAGTTCAAAATGGTACATGTACATATGAATTTACAAAACTAAAATTATTATTTTATTTATTTTTTTTTTTTACCTCTCTCAGGTCTAATTGCAGCATTATTTAAAAAAACGACTATTTTTTACCTCTCCCAGAGAATTTTTTAATTTTGGAGATCCACCAAACTTTAATAAAACTTCAAACACGTTGATTCTAAAATTTGAAAGGAAATAGTATAACATATTGTATCTGTATTATATTCTCAAGACATAGCCGTCAGGCAATGAAAAATATCCCAAATAATAAACATGATATAAAACAACCCTGAGGACTGGTATTCATGAAAACTCATATATCAATCTTAAGAGAGAGAAAGAAATCAGGATTAAAGTCCACTCGAAAAAAACAAGGCCATTTTGGGACCAACACATGGTTTAATTTTATTTCAATAATTTACTTGTGTGTAAGGGGTCTTTAGCAGTGGGAGGAAACCAGACGACCAAGAGAAAACCCACAAAGTTGGACAGGCCACCCTACTCCTCGTCAAGTACAGCGGGGAATCAAACCCACTCCAGTTAACTCTACGACAGACAAAAATCTTAAGAATATAGCTTATTTATTGGCTGACCACTACAACCATAACTACAGTATATGAAAAATCTGACAACAGTCCGTCGTTCATTGGCTATAAGCACTACAATCAAAGCACTGATTTTGACTCTCAGTCAATGAAATGAAATAGGGTTTAACGGCTTACTGTTCTGCTCTGACTGGCCTAATGAAGACGGCATACGACATAGTGTGCAATAAGGGTTATTTTGCCTTGATAGTGGCGCTAAGGCCTACTCTTAAATTGAATTCCAACTGTCAAGGGATATTTTATGTGCACACCAATGTGTACCTGTGAGCCAGTGTCTTACTTAGCCATCGTGGCCAATGAAAAAGTTGCATTCTTAAATGGCTCGTCTGTAGAATGGTAACAAATGTACTGATTACCAATGGTGATGATATTAGCCTTGATAATCCTAGGGAACATTCTCAGCCATCCCAGAATTTTCTGGTAAGTGAACTTTGTTCCCAAAACCAGCGTGGCTCCCTTTCCCACATGACCAATTACCATATATAGAAACATGTCTAGTATACCTGTAAAATCTAACAGCTTCGTGCATTGGACCAGAACCAGATATTTCACTTATAGAATTCGGTGATATCCCATAATTTAACAGTAGTTCTACAACATTATTATTACCCCGTATCGCGGCAGCAACTATCGCATGAGTATTATTCGTTCTCTTTTCATCGAAATCCAAGAGAATTGAAACAGCATCTGAAACACAAAACGATAAATGAAATGAAATCAGATGTAGACAATTAATAATAATGTATATTTGTAATGCACTTAATAATGCATTAATATAAGCATGATCAAAGTGCAATATTTAAGGAGCCTCTCGTCAATAAAAACACACATAAACAATCTGTTTCTAATCTGGATAATGGTGTTTAAACAAATGAGCTTTAAGTTATGACTTAAACATTGTGAAAGTTTTAGATTCTCTTATGTCTACTGGTAACTGATTCCATAAGGTGAGGTGCAGCAGCACTGAAACTTTCATCACCAAACTGTTTCAGTTTTGTTTTAGAAACACAAATGAAATAGGATTTAACTTCCTACTGTTCTGTTCCTAACCTGGGCTAATGTAGACAGGCATACATCTACTCTTATATATCGAATTCCAACTGCCAAGGGATCTTTTACGTGCACGTCAATGTGTACATGGGACCTCAGGTTTTTCGTCCCATCTGGACATCTAGACAGCTGTCCTTGTCAGGCACTCCATACTGTATCACTGACAAGGGGGAACCACGCCATAAAATCTGGATGAACTTTCTCAGCCAATGCAGGGATCCAGCTAGCGAGCCAGCGTCTTACCCACTTAGCAATGCGACTTTAAAGTACGTTTGGGTTTATAGTTTGTCAAAATTCCGGACAAATATAATCAGGCTAATGAAAAGGGAAAATGAGGGACATTTTGTCCAGACAGCAGTATTTTTCCGGGACTCTTTTTCAAATTCCTATCGTCAAGGGTAATTTTACCTTTTTTATTAAACATTGCAGCTACATCTAAAGGTGTTAGTTCATCTTTATTACGAATATTTAATTGTCTTGCATCAGCCTAAAATAATAGTACAATATGAAATTAAATAGGGTTTAACGTCCTACTGTTTTGCTCCTAAACTGGTCTAATGAAGATGGACATATGCCATATAGTTTGCTATGCGGGAAATTTTGGTTTTTCATCCCATCTGAACGACTAGACAGCTGTTCTTGTCACCCCCTGCCCTGCACCACTGACAAGAGAAATACGCAGGAAAAATACAAATGATTATCACTCCAGTGGTTTAAAGTACTTAATAAATCCACATATTTAATGTACATCTTTCTACCATTCATAAAATTTTATCACTCAGTCTATAAATAGATATGTGTGCTCATTTATAAATATGATAAACTTCCTAGTTTAAATCAACTTACTGGCATCATGACCTTCACAATTTTATTTATACAAATATGGAAATTAGATTAATTCATTCATACAGTATCCAGGCAGTTGATAGATTATAATATTTATAAAGTAATTATAGCGTTGATTTAATAAAGGTCAAATAAAAATAGCCCAGGCCAAACACATTAATAGGTCTTTGTATATTTATAAGGTCAGACAAAAAACAAATTTTAGTTCTCTGATTCTACTGTGATACTTAAAACAAAAAATAAAAGCGAAAGGGGGTTTAAAATCCTTCAGTTCTGCTCCAATTGAGCAAATATTTATAAGGCCAGACCAAAAAGAAATTTTGGTTCTCTGATTCTCCTGCACGTCACTCAAAAAAATAAGTAAAATGAAATGGTGTTGAACGTCCCACTGTTCTGCTCCGACCAGGCTAATGAAGACGGGCATATGCCATACAGTGTGCTATGAGAGAAATTTTGCCCGGACGACAGCGCTAAGGCCTACTCTTGTATTGAATTCCAACTGCCAGGGGATCTTTTAGGTGCACGCCAATGTGTATACAGGACCTTAGTTTTTCGCACCATCCAAACAACTAGACAGCTCTCCTTGAAATGTGTTGTGACAATATAAAAACACAAAAATAAAAAACCTTCCTCCTGCATCAGATTTTTGAAAGGATTGTATGAGAAACAGAACATTTAATTTTGTATGGCCTAACGTTAGTGAGAGCTAATTATACAATGACCTTTTAGGAAAGGCAACATTGTATTTTTTTCTTGAAAACAAGGAAGCAAAATTGAATAGGTGTAGCCGAGGAACTAAAATCAAATAGGTGTGTCCTAACGAATGTATTCTATAGAAAACATATATAGTTGATACTCTACAGTCTACACATTAATAAAGTGAAATTTTTCTGCACCGACTGGACAAATGAAGACCAGTGTATGCCATGCAGTGAGCAACGAGTGAAATTCGCCAAAGGGTGGCGTTTCAGCTTTTCCTTCATTGAAATATAATTCAATTTATCATCCCATCGTTGACTAGACAGTTGCTTGCAAGGCCCTCCATCCTACACCACTGACACATTGGAAAATCATGAGTTATTCGAAATAAGAGTAGGCCATAGGGCCATTATAATGGCAAAATTTCCCCCATATCACATTGCTTGTATGTCAGTCTTCGTTAACATGATTGGTCCAGTAAAGTACCACATTAAACCCCATTTCATTATTTGTACTAATAGGGAGAGAGAGAAATGGGGTTTAACGTCCACTCGACACAAACTAGGTCATTTTGGGACTAACATATGGTTTCGATTTTATTTCAATAATTCGCTTGCGCGTAGGGGTCTTTAGCATTTAGCAGTGGGAGGAAACCGGAGCGCCCGGAGGAAACCCACGGGGCTGAGAAGGCGCCCCTATCTCCATGCCACATACGCTCACACCAGGGATCGAAACCACAGCCGCAAGCCAGAGGTGTCCGGCCAGCTAGAGGTCGAAGCGCGGCACTCTAGACCACTAGGCCTTCCCAACCCCCTTTGTACTAAGGGTTTGGATGATTAGCATGTTCTTGCTGTATTATAAGGTCTGATTTTATTTCAATAATTCGCTTGCAAGTAGGGGTCTTTAGCAGTGGGAGGAAACCCGAGGACCCAAAGAAAACCCATGAGGTCAGACAGACGCCCTTCTCCTTGTCACGTACAACCAGGGAATGGAAACCTAGCCAGTCGACTCAATAACAGACCCTATGATACAGCGCACACATGCAAACCATTCGGTCATCCAACCCCCTAAAATGAATTGAAACAGGATCTGTATTTTAATCAGATTAAGCTGCAGCTTAGGTCAAGTTCTCTTTAAAATGTCAATAATAAACTGGGCCCTGTTTCTCGAAATCGTAACTAAAGCTAAAATCCAAATATTTTTAGATACTTTAATTTTGATTGGCTAAGCACTATTATCAATCTAATATCATCCAATCAAATTACTAAAATTAGGATTTTATTTTGGTTAAAATTTCGTGAAACAGGCCCCTGGACGTTTAAAAGAAAGTTTACTTACATGTAGAAGTCTGTTTATAACAAATAATTTATTTTCTAGATCTGACTGACAGGCGATGTGTAACGGTGTATTACCATCTTTATTCTGGGTGATTTTCTGAAAAACAAACAGGAAGTCGTTGCATATAAACTGATAAAGATTCAAAACAAGAATGACACCAAATTAACTAGACTCTAGCTCAAATTTTCCCTGAAAGAAGAGGGAGGGAGGGAGAGAATGGTTTAATGAATAGTCAAAACAAACTAGGTACATGGAGAAATCCAACAAAGTTAGACAGGCATCCCATTCCCCCTTGTCAAAGAGTAGGTCTAACAGTGTTGGCTGGGCCAAACTTCTTAATCGACTTACAACTCAGTTCGTAGGACGTTAAACACTATTTCATGTCAGTTTAAATCATAACTTACTTTATTTGATCTTTGTAAGAAAATATCAATCAATTCCACACTACCAGAAAATACGGCTAAATGTAACGGCGTATTTCTAGAAATTAAAAAAATAATTTTTTTTTAGCATTTCGATGAATGGAAAAATGAATGCGACTGTTCCACAAAATGCAAGCCAGAAGCTTCAAAACATATTTTTCATTATTAAAGGTATTCACTTCAGCTTAGTTATTACCAGTATTTTATTAGCAAAGAATATACATGTACCAGCATACATGTAATGTACAATGAATGGGACTTCCCTGTTCAACATTCAATACAATGATATAATGGAATGAATTTGTCTGGAAACTGTCCAGAATTATTTACTGAGAGATAGAGAGAGAAAAATGGAGCTTAACCTCCACTCGTCACAAACTATGTCATTTCGGGACTAACATATGATTTAACTTTATTTCAATAATTCCCTTGTGCGTAGGGGTCTTTAGCAGTGGGAGGAAACTGGAGTGCCCGGAGGAGGAGGTTGAGAAGGTGCCTCTATCTCCATGCCACATACGCTCACACCAGGGATCAAAACCACAGACGCAAGCGAGAGGTGACTGACCAGCCAGAGGTCAAAGCGCGGCACTCTATTCTCTTCTGAATGAACTATTGGTGGATCTGTTATATCTTTTATTTTTCTTAAAGATTTATATTGACTTTATTTTAATGTTTTCAGTATTATTGATATCATATCATTTTATTTCAAAAAATATATACCATAATACATGTACATGTTAGTTCAGAAGTCTTGTGAATAAAATATACATGTAGTTTAAATCAAGAGAGAGAGAGAGCCAGACAGAGAGAGAAATGAGGTTTAACGTCCACTCGACACCAACTAGGTCATTTCGGAACTAACATATGGTTCAATTTTATTTCGATAATGACGTTTCTCGACATGTTTTGCTTTCAACCTTGAGTGTCCAAGTACCATTTTGAACTTGCAAATACAAAAAACTTCTCATAAAGGAAACTTTTAATTACTGTGGATATCACACAATTCGAGCCCAGTGTTATTCTATGAAATCATATATTACTATGGGAACAAACGTAACAATATACATCAGGATACTGTCAATACCACACAACTCCTATATGCAGCATTATTCCATAAAATCATATGGAAACAGATTAAACAAAATAAATGATGATATAACTTACCCTTTAATATCAGGTATATTTACATTGGCTCCACTCACTATCAAATACTCTACTAACTTCCTGTTTCCTATGGCAACAAAATAAACAATGAGTGACTGATATCTAAATAACGGCTGAATCATCAACAAACTAGGTCACTTGGGGACTAACAGATGGTCCAATTTTATTTCAATAATTCGCTTGCACGTAGGGGTCTTTAGCAGAGGGAGTAAATCTGTAGATCCGGAGAAAACCCCCAAGATTGTACAGGCAACCCAATGACAGACCTTATGATACAGCGCGTACATGCTAACCATTCGGCCACCCAATTCCCCTTGAGCATGAGAATGAGGGAAAGAATATTCCAGTATGTTGAGTTCTGTGTCTGGCTGGAGATCAATTGGGGTAAGGCGATAAATTTCATTTTTGTCTGGTTATTTGAGGTACAAAAGTATGTTACATACCTGCTAGAGTTGCCGTAATGAGAGGTGTATAACCAGTTTCTTTATCAATAGAATTAACATCCAGTCCTTTACCACCATCACCACCTTTCTTTAACGAAGTTCTTCTGTCAGATTGAATAAGTTTCTGAAATAAAAATCAAAAACTTATATATTATTAGTCTCAGACACGAAAGATCTGTGACCTTGATAAATCATGGCCTAAAACATTCACAGAATCATACTGTTTAATTTGATACCGCAAATAATGGTGTGGATAGCGGCCAAGAAGCATGATGGACGAACATACATACCAATCTAATTAAAATATAGATCTATATTTCGTTTCGTTTTTTATACTTTCGATGGCCTACACTCATGTAGATCTAACTAGTTATAGTGAACGCTCACGTTCTATGACGTCAGGTATCAAGCACGGGACATTTGACCCGATAACGTCAGTCATTCGATTAACCAATTAGCGATCGCCATGCTTTTCAAAATCCACTTGTGTTTTGTTATGATTTCTATCCGCTGGTGTTAGTATAGACGTCGTTGGCTGGTAATATCTACCCACAGTTCCACGCATGAAAAGGTCAAAGGGTCGATTCGACAGACCATTTGATTGGCTGACCCCTCATTTCAGGTAGAACACCAGTTAAATAACAAGTCCTCCAGATCCAAGAGTAGTGAAGACAAGTAAAAACGAAATTTTGAACTAAAAAAAACGAAACGAAATTGGATCTGTGTTTTAATCAGATTGCATACATACAGACATCTTTGACATTATTTTTGTTGTGTGACATTAATGTGTGTCTGCCCAAGTCTGTAGCAGGTGCCTTACATGTATGTCAAGGCTTGCATAAAATATAAATTCTATGATAGTTTGTACTTGATTTGATAAGTCAAGTGTAACAGGTGTCTTACGTACGGGCTTGGTGAGATGAAATGAAATGGGGTTTAACGCCCTACTGTTTAGCTCTGACTCGGCTAATAAAGACGGGCATACGCCATATGGTGTGCTATGAGGGAAATTTTACCCAGGCAGCTGCACTATGACCCACTCTTACATCAAATTCCAACTGCCAAGGGATCTTTTACACGCACGCCAATGTATACAAATTTCAATTTTATTTCAATGATTCGCCTGTGTGTAGGGGTCATAATTAGAAAGGGGCAGAAACCGGAGGACCTGGAGAAAACCCACAAGGTTGAACAGGCACACTGTATATTGGTTGACTTCGGTTTTTCATACCATCCAAATGACTAGGCCCACTTTCCTTGTTATACCTGACAAGATATAACTGGACTTGGTAAATCCCACACTAGGATTCCACTCAAGTGATGTCCATCACCAAGGTTTTTTACTTGTTGAGTTCATTTAATACATGTTGACATCTGAACGATATCAGTCCTGTCAGACCTGTTTGGTTCGACCATGGATATGAAAATTTGCCACTTTGGAAAATCAACTGACATGTTTCCTCAGCTGGTTTACAAAACATGGTTTTACTTGTGGTTTAAAGTATATTCTTATTTTATTTTTTCTATAACCAAAACTACATGCGCAGACAGACATAAAGTGAAATTCACCATAACAGAGGTTCTTATAAATCTTGTATTTATTAGTATTTACATGTATAATGTTAGTAATTTGTGAAGTGTATATGAAATACATGTAGGCCTGGTGAAGACAGGGCTGGGACTGAAATAGGCTGATAATTTGATACACAGCTGTGCTCAGATACAAGAATGTACGATAAAAAAAAGTATATTGATAGGCTTTAGCTACCGGTACAATTGATACTGACATGTTTTTCCATACAAATTTATTACTTACATGTATAGCTAATGATGTTTGTCGAATTCAATTGCAACCAATCAACACTTCAATTTGAGGGAAATAGTAAATTGAAATAGGTTGTGCTTGAAATTTAAATAAACACCAGTGTGTCGGAAATATCTTAAGGATCGAAAAAACATAAATATGTGTTAGAAGGTATGAGTCATTATAGTTTTCTTTCTATTCGTGCATGAGTAAATCAAGATTATATGATTGCTCAAGCAATATTGAAAGTAAGGAGGAAACTTGCTACCTATACTGTGAATGGAAGAGTATAGAGAGAGAGTGCTTGAGATGAGAGCTACAAGTACACAATGTATGTAAGATTATGATTCCTGGTGATTTACTGCAGTAGCCCGGGCTAATTTATGTAAATAATAAGGAATGGACTTGTATGTTTTCTTACAGCACTCCCAAACACATGAGCGAAAAACAGATTGGGTTTTACGTCCACTCAAATCAGGTCATTATGAGGCGTCAGCAGAAGTTTGTCAACGTTTCCACAGACATGGAATGTAACTTGCTCCTGTATTTCCTTTTGACATTATTGTGGCCTGTGGCTATGGATTGTTTCATTTCTGTTGAAAGTAACGGTAATTCAGAATTTATTCAGAACAGACGGTTTTGTTATCATTCGTTAAAAAGTTAATTTACATACACAATCTCTTTGAATCTGCAAAAAGAGACCGAGCAACCCACTCACTTGTAATTTGACAATGTCACCCTCCTTCACGGCCTTAAATAATTCCGATTCTTTTCCCATATCGTTGGACGATTAATCGACGCTCATAATCATTAATTGTTTTAATTAATCAAGCAATTAATTCCGCACTAAACTGTAGAGAGAATGGCAATACACTTTACTTTAAACATCCTCACACGCGTACAGGAAATCAACACTTGTCAGGTCACGTGATTAAACAAGGAAGGAAGGCTTGATTAGCCAGTCTTATCGTCAAAGATCAAAGGGATTATTTGGCGTGCAGCCCTGAGGGCGGATTCATTTTTTTCAAAGCCATGTCAATGTATACAAAGTGGCTTAATGCCGCGTCTACGCGTTATCGGGGTCATTTTAAGACCAAAAAAATGGTTATTCGCATATGGTCGCCTGCGCAATTATGCGAAGTCGAAAAGTTTGCCCGGGCAGTGGTGATTCAGATTAAATTCCGCCTGAGCTCCTGTAACTGCGGGCGATTTTTTTCGCGCCCTTTCAAACTGTAGGCCAACACAGGACCTCAATTTTTCTGTCCTATCCGAATGAATAGTCGACACAATTTTCTCTGTATATGTAGGCTACAGCAGTGACCAGGGTAAACCCATACCCCAATCAAATTATAGGCCTATAGAGCCTACCGGTACTCTAATTTCTTCGGACGTCAAAAATAACAGGGCAATTACAACTGCCACAAGAATAGTAGCGCAAAAGCGTTTTATAGCTGAGGCACTGGAGGCGCCAGCCTCCTCGGGAAAAAAATCAAACAAGTTGAAAAAATAAAACGGTAGAAAAATGCTAAAACCGATGAGAAATGAAAATGTACCCTAGTTAGTGGGGGGGGGGGGGTAAAGGCAGACAAAAGGGCCCCATGTCTGACAAAAGGGCACCTCTGGCCAAGGGAAAGGGTCCCCGAGTCCGAGTCAATCGTTTTCTATCCACTGTTACTGTATACTGTCCGGATCCCGCCGCGAAAGATACTATAGCCTCCGCCACGATAAACCTTAAAACGCCCCTGATAGTAGACCAAATAAAAGGGGGAAAAAAGTTCAGCATGAGTATTTTTTTCTCTTTCCGGTTTCTAGCCCGAACTTATATGAAGTTGACCATTGGGATTTGGCGCCTACCTCTACTATTGCCAGTGAATGCTTGAAGTCATATACGAAGCAATCTGATTAAAACACATAGATCCTTTTTCGTTTTGTTTTTTATAGTTCAAAATTTCGTTATTGTTTTCTTTGCTATACTAGGGTCAGAAAGAGTTGTTATACGCCACTTCCGGATGATGTTTGGGGATTAGCCAATGAAACGGTCTGTTACGGCGATTTGTTAGGTGCAGTACGGAACTATTATTGGTGTCCAACTAGAAACATCAAGGCTGATTGGTTAATCAAATGTCTGACATCATAGGGTCAAAGCCGCTCGTATGACATCTGACTCTACCACCACTGCAACTGTTCAGATCTCTATCTAGTGTAGGCTACCGAATGTTAAAAAAACGAAACGAAATTCAAATTACCTGCCCTTGATGATTTCACTAGCCACGTCGGTTGTTTCTACGATCCAATCAAAAAAAAAAGATTAGATACCAGTCTTAATATCATTGTTTATGTTCACCCCAATATAACAGCTTGTTATGAGAACAAATAAAGATCTCATAAATTATTTTGACATACAAAGTTTAGAACCGATCGTAGTTTCAACAAAATGCGAGTTACCCTCCTGCGCTTTATATTTATGGAATTTTTTGACTGGTCGACAAAAAAGCACAATTTTCAAGGGCGAATAAGTTGACTATGTGTCTCCAGCTTGAACGGACCCGCTAGGATGGAAACGTTACCCACATAAATCTATGGTCTGTTTATTTGAATCAAAAAACTACATTTATCAAGAATGTTATCATCTGGTTTCCCATCTTTTTGCTAGCTTTCTTTATGGTTTCATAACTAAGGGTTGGACTGACGAAATATGCTTGACCATTCAAGATGCACATTGAGCTGGTTTCTCTTTTTATATAATAAAGAAAAAAAATGAAATGAAATTGGGTTTAACGTTCTACTGTAAATGGATACGACCATATGCCATGGGGGGGGGGCATATTGCCCGGGCAGTACCTTTTCCACCTACTCTTCATATAATATCAACTGCCAAGGCAGCATATACACGAGGCCTCGTTTTTTTTGTACCATCCGAACGATAAGGAATTGTCATTTTGTCAGACCCTCTGTCCCGTACCCGTCCACTGATAAATGCCGATCCTCCGCAATATATTGATTATTCATTTGACCCTTAACTGTTTTAATTTGATCGCCAGAGATTATATTACAAAAGGCACATGCTTTTCCCATGATCCGAGCCAATTAAACCCATTCCCAGACGCCGGTTCCCACGTGTACGGATTGATCACAACTGGTGTAAGTAAGAACAAAGGGGTTATTGTGACTGTTTATATATTTAAAACAGTGCTGGACAAAATCCGGCAATTACCTCCAAGACCCACAGTTGTTACTCTTCATCCAGGTAGGCCATGTACTTATTTATTTTCAGCAATTATCGATTGCGACACGTACACAGCTTTTTAAAAACTAAATAAAAATCGTTTTTATTTGTGCTGTTACAATCAGTTATAAATTGGGTAGAACGCTCTTAAAAGTATAATTTATATAGTTCACTAAACGGAAATAATTTTTTAAAAATATAAAGTCAGTACACGTTTAGTTAAACAATTCTTTGTTTACGGTTTACCAATCTGATCTTAAGATCTATATAACGTTTCGGTTCTTTATTTTATTTTTATTTTTTTGGATGAGTACATTACACGAAGATCTTACCGGTTGTAGATGCGGGGATCACGCCAAGGCTCATACGAGTGGCTTTTGACCATTTGACGTCAGACATTTGATTAATTGATCAGCGTTGTTGTGTCTAGTAGGATACCCACAGTTTCGTGCATTACACGCCAATAACTTGCTGCGACAGACCGTTTCATTTGCTAATCCCCCACATCAACTAGAACACCGATTAAATAACAACTCTTCGAGATACTAGTGTAGTAAAGACAAGTAAAACAATGGCTAATTCCGCTAAGGGACTAAATTCAAAATGGTAGCTAATTTTGGCGGGAACTAATAACTAATAAAGTTCCTTAGAAAGGTAGAAAGGTGTGTAATATACTGAAATATAGGTTCTCGGTAGATATTTTCAATATGGGTAGATTGATAATCTGGATGATGTCACAGTTGCACCCATGAGACATTTTAATATTCAAGATGGCCGTCATGTGGCATTTTTTGGATTATTCAGTGAATTAATATGCACATTCTACACACCATATCCAATTTGTATATGATTTCATAAGAAATTATTTTTTTATATATTGAAGGTGATAAAAGATGAATATTTCACTGTTGTTGGCGTTTGTGGGGATCACTTGCGTGGCGTGCGTACCAATTGATCCAGTTGTTCACGAAAGTTTGCAGGATTTACTCGCTAAGTTAAAACCAGAAGCACCTCCTTCTGCTAAGGCCATAAATGCAACTGAACAAGCCGAACAGGTAACCGTCATTGAATTGATAAACACTGCATCTATGGCGGGTGCGGCGCCAGGTAGGGTAAGCTTACTCTTCCGGACACCCCTTACCACTGTTTGTCGTGTATTTTATACACGGTGAACAGTCCATTTGCTGATTACACTATTTTGCCTCAACAATTTCTTTAGGACTTTGTCTAATGGTTTGCATTGTTCGTACATGGTTTTATTTTATTAAATTACAGCCTCTGGCTCAAGTTCCTCTAGATTTCCGGAAGTGGTTTCCCCAGCGGTGTTTCCGCCTACTCTTGACCCAATTCTGTGTGCACGGGATTTCGGGTTTTCGTCCCATCCGAACGATTAGACGTTTCTCGCTTACCATGTAATCCACACTGGATCACTGAAATGGGAATCAAAGCCTGAATATCGCAAGAACGTTCTCGTCTGACATCAAAAACGAACCCCGGATCGACAAGAACAGCTGTCTAGTCGGTCGGAGGGGACGAAAAACAAAATCCCGTGTACACATTGGCGTGCACGTAAACATCCCTTGGCAGTTGGAATTCGACATAAGATTAGGCCATGGTGCTGTCCGGGCAAAATTTCCCCCATAGCAGTCGGGGCAGAACAGTTACACGTTAAACCCCCATTTCATTTCATTTCAGTTGTGTGCAGATGGTCAAACAGTTGGGGGGGGGGGGGTAGACGAGGCTGGTTAAGAATGTTAAACTCCATCTACATCACAATGTATTTCATATGAACTCATTTTCTATCAATTCAATTCAAAACAGGTTACACCAACAAAAGATGAAACGTCTTACAGCACCCGGGAATACGTCAACTTTGATGGAACACCCTACAATGGATTCAGCCCAGTTCCCAACGGCTTTACCGGTGGAGTGGCTACCCCAGGATATCCTAGTAATTACTGGACCACTTATGGTTCTTCGCCATATGGTTATAATCCTTATGGTTCACCATACAGTCCTTATGGGTCACCATATGGTAGTCCATATGGTCCCTATGGATATGGCGGAGGATCACATCACAGAGGATGGCATGGAGGGCACAGCAGACATCATGGTTAGACCAGTGGCAGTAAATAATTAGTAAAACAGATTTCTTGTGTTTTTGGGGGGTTTTTTTGTTTGGGGGGGGGGGGGAGGTAGATATGTTTAGCGAAATCAATACATAACAGACCGTAATATGATATTGGACTCTTTTAACGAACGGTAAAATTTATGAGTGTCGCTATGGCCTACTCTTATTCCGTACCCAAACTATCAAGGGGTCTTTTATGTACACGCGACATCGGGTTTTCGTTGTATCTGAACAACTGGGCACTGAGTTAAAGACAGGAGCCCCTATAGTGCCTTTAATTAAGGTTAGGCCAAGAATACCAATTTCCATACGTCTACATAAACTGATTGTATGCCCCTAATCCTCATGTATTGGAAGAAATTTGGAATGTACACACACAAATGAAATATACTTATTCAAATTAAGCAGGGCGGTCTGTAGTGAAAGAACTTATTAGATTCTGTGATTGGATACCTACCTGAAATGGGTACACGGTCTGACAGGCCAACGGATGTAGCCATTGTGATAACCAGCTAAAAACCTAATGGTGTGTCATTTCTGGACTTACTGGGTACAATATTTATTTCAGTAAACACGCTTTCGCGAAAGACCCTGAGAAAAGCCAAGTTTTAGAATTGAGATATGCTCGAAAACATTGACGCATAAAAATTTTCATTATTGAAATTTATTTGTCACGGTAATGATGCATAGGACATTTTTACTATTGAATTTAGTCAAGGTATTAAGATATTTTCAGCGTTCTCACTCAATTAGAATTAAAGTTGTAGATCTGCTGAAATCGAAAACGGCCATTGACTAAATTAGGTAAGGTACGATATTATGAACCTATACACAAATTTTAATTACTCTAATTTAGGATAAAAATTGATGGTGAACACAGGATATGAATTGAAAAGTGCCAACCCGGGCTATATAAATCAATGTTACTAAGCAACTAAGAAAAGTCTAGCAAAAGTATATAAAATAAAATCAAACATAAAGTTACAAACATCTTATGAAATCTGTCTTCGCTGTTTATTTATATGAAAACATAAAGTAAATTATAGTTAATAATACTATATTTTATTCGTACTCGGGTACAGTTAAATTACAAATACATAAATTACAAAAGATATGTAATACGATGTTATACAATTGGAATAATGTAAAGATTCAATCAGTGCATATGGCGGTGAATTATTTCACGTATATGTTCACGGTTTATATCTTTGTCGTTTGATTCTAATAAATATATCATATCTTCTACACTTAAAAAAGTTAAATCTCGAAATACAGCATTTAAAAAAATATAATTTATATTATTACAAATATTAGAACCACTTCCATAAAATTATGTTTACTATACAGGTCCTAATGCAAAGGTTCTTGTTGTTAACTGATGTTTTAAAGATTTCACAAATCTTGAGTGCAGCTGATTTTCAACAGGGCGATCTTAACATAAAAGAGGTAGTAGTTTATTATGAGTGCGATAACGCAGATTAAGAAGTCGAGGAATACATTAACGCCAGGTACAGTAAAAGTTATTAATAGACTTGTACCCTAAGTCCCACAATACACTACCGTATAAGAGAGAGAGAGAGAAATGGGGTTTAACGTCCACAATTGGGGGGGGGGGGGTCTGAATATACTTGGACCCCCCCCAAAAAAAAATTTGGCAAAATCTAATAAAACACTAATATTAGGACTGGAATAACAGTAAAACGCGTTTGCGGCCATCAAATATTCCAAAATTTTCTTGGGGGGTCCATACAAGGTCAACTCCGCTTCTTCGCTCTGCGAAGAAAACAAACTGGCCGCAGCCCGTAAACCTGCTTCGGGCATTTCTAGTTTTGCTTCCCTAACTTCCTATTAAAAAACTAATTTCACCTTTCTTTTAATTGAATACCACAAATTTGTACTGAGTTGACTATTGATTAAAACATTTTGTCTGGGGCCACTCTACTTTGTGCGACATTTTTCGGGCATCGATTATTACTTGTGAATGCAACTGCAACAGCGTGATTGGATGGTTAGAATTCAAAGTGGGATTTCGGTTACAAAACCATTGGATAAATGCAACTGCAACAGTGTGATTGGATGGTTGGAATTCAAAGTGGGATTTCGGTTACAAAACCATTGGATACTTTTGGAGTTGCTCACACAAGCTAGAATAGCAGAAAACGCATTTGCGGTGGTTAAATTTTCAAAATTTTCTCCGGGAGGGCGAGGCTCCCATAGCCCGCGACGATTGATTTGTTGTTTGGAATTCTGGGCAGCCAGGTAGGCTATATTGAACCAAATTGAAGTTGCTGTATTCACAGGTTACAGACTGGAATACCAGGAAAACGCGTTTGTGGCAGTTAAATTCTCAAAATTTTCTCCCAACGGTCCCGTATTCATGGGTGTAATCGATTGATTGGAATTCGAGTCAGCAAGCCACCTTAATTAGGTAATATTAGACCACTTTGAAATTGCTTTGTTCATGGGCTGAAATAGCAGGAAAAGGTGTTTGCAGACGTCAAATATTCCAAAATTTTCTTAGGTGGGGGTAAGCCACACTTCTTTGTCTCTCGGGGAAGACCAGTGCCGCTGTCTGTAAACATGATAAACGTTGTATTGGTGTGACGTTTTAGTTTAACCCCGTAAAATATGCCAAACAATGTTTACAGAAGACTGAGACTTTAAACAAAATTTATGGGGGTACCCCCCCCCCCCCCCATACATATTTCACGGCTACGCCCCTGCTCGACACAAACTAGGTCATTTCGGACTAACATATGGTTTAATTTTAATTCAATAATTCGCTTGTGCGTAGGGGTCTTTAGCAGTGGGAGGAAACCGGAGTTCCCGGAGGAAACCCACGAGGTTGAGAAGGCGCCCCTATCTCCATGCCACATACGCTCACACCAGGGATCGAAACAACAGCCGCAAGCCAGAGGTGACCGGCCAGCTAGAGGGCGAAGCGCGGCACTCTAGGCCATCCCAACCCCACACTACCATATAAAGCAATACAAGAAGTTTTAAAAAGCTGATATTTTGTGTCTGATAATACAAACCTACTTGATTAAAAAGTAACATTGAGTTTAGCAATAAAACTATCTATTCCCTTCTGGATTGTATGTTCTTTACTATCACAAAGTAGAGAGTTACCTAGATGCGGTTCAGAATTTACAACATTGATACATTTACCGTTGAAATAAATATCTTTAAAATTGCTATCGTTCTGCGTATCATGACTTAACAAGAGCAGTTTACTTTTGTCAGGGTTAAATTTAACATCATATTCCTCTGCGAACCTGGCACAAATATCTGGTAGTGACACAAGAGATTGTCTTGATGGAGTGACAAGAGTGATGTCGTCAGTGTAAGCAAGGGCACCCACGTAGACATGTCCAATATGACAACTCAGTTCACCGTCACACAATTCTATTAATAACTTCTCTTAGTATACAGTGAACAATATCGGGGAGATAACTCCACCTTGTTTAACTCCATTTGACACATTCAATGACTCTGGTGTACAATTTGACCATTTTGTGGATTAAATCCATGACGTAGCATAGGTGATAAGACGAGTGACAAGCGACAATAATATAAATGGGGAGCATGAATTAAATGATCAGAAATTTGACCGATATTACCATCATTTTTTCAGTGCTTTAACTTTTTGACAGCTTTTAATATATCTGAAACAGAGATTTCATGGTTATCACGACAGTTACCTCCGTAACATTTGACTTTTAATTCATGTTTAAGAGAGTCTCTTCTTATTTACCTACAAAAACTTGACATATCTTTTGGGCCAGTTTTTACATCGACATTATTCGGAACACCCTTACTAGAACCTTTTGTTTTCTGATTTTTTTTACAGAAGTTTCTAGTCTTGTTTGGCACAAGGTTTTCAGCTAATTTGCTTCTGATAATATTCTCTTTAATGCGCCTAGTGGCCCGTGCCCGGGTGCGACATCTAATGTGAGCCAAATGCCCATAACGAGGGGAGTGGTTAACTTTCCAAATGTTATGCCAAAATATTGCAATTTGTCTGAATGGTTCAACATTATTGTTCCTTCCAGGAATTACTCGTTTATTATTACCGAGTTTGAAATACGGTATGCTCGTCATGCTAGAATCAATTGTTATTCTTACAAGATTATTGTGGTAATTATCTAATTCTATGCGATGAATTGAACATGAGAGATTTGCACATTTTAAGGCACTATAAGGGACTTAACATCACTAAGAAAATGTTTTAGTTACTTTGTATTCGAGCAATTGTTGTTTTGAAGCTTCTTGCATTTAACGACTGGGCTGTCAACTACGTGTTTCTCAGAAGAGACAAAGGTTTCGATAGTTAGGTTTAAAGTTATAATGATGGTGGAATGGTCGGGCAGATTATCGCTCTCGTGTATCGAGACACCGTTTAAGATTCTATTTAATAGATTCTGGCCAAATAAAGTCATCTATTTTGCTTTTGTCACAGTTAGCCTTACTCAAATAAGTATAACCAATCTTGCAGTGTCTATGAGTCGATGCACATATTAAAGTATTTAATAAACAAAACTCCGAAAGTCGATTTGTATGATGGGAGTTGGTCCTCTTTAAAGTCAGTGTTACAGTCACCACCGATAATAATATAGTCTGCATCACACGTTGAAATGAATAATCTAATGTCCTTAAGCGGATCTTCGAATTCCTGATTGTTACGATTGTCACATAGCATGCGAACACAGCACAATATTTTGGTATTATTATGGTTAATTATAATAGATAATATCACAGATAAGGGGACTCTTACAAGGTATAGCACAGCCACCAAACGGTCGTCCTATCAAATTATTATTGTCCATTCCTAATATACCGTAAACCTTGGCATCTTTTATTTTCTCCTCAAATATATTCAGTTGTTCTTGTAAGAGCCAGTGTTCCTGTTCCTGAATCAAGACGATATCGTGTTCTTTGCAAATTTTTCTAAACGTCGACGAAAATACTTGTGAATACGAATACTTTCAGGTCATAGGGACTCAAACAGTTTACTGAATTCCATTTCTGGTATGTTTGAAAGATTTAAACATCGCACTAGGGTTCGAGATACACTGTACACGTCTTACAGTGAAATCATTAGAAGACAGATATTCAGATATCCCAGTTTCTGTTGTGTCCATGTCACATCTGTATATAAATAATTGTCTGCCAAGTGCAGTGCTGGCGCGCCTTTAAACATGTTTGGTTTGAGGGTAGATCTCTACCCTTCTCTCCGCTTTTGCTCTTTCCTGACATACGCAGGCAATTCAAATAGGTCATCATCGTCAGGCCTGTTGTTGGATTTCATGCTTGTGACGAAGTTTATCGAAAGTCTGCCAACAAAATTATCACGTCCATAAATAATAATATTAAATTTATGAAGCGCTGAATATCTAATAAATTGGTTGCTCAAGAATAAGATGTTATTGTAAGAGATATGACACGATAAACATTTAAACACAAAATCAAAATGGTTAAGATTAAAGATACATTATGGGAGATTAGATAACGAGTAAGCCGTTCTCACTACATAGTTATGGTTTTACTAAAACCTGCCCTTCAGAAAATACTAAGTCTAATCCCTCAAAGTCACTGGAACCCTTGACGGTCTTCCGGGGATAGCATATTTATTACTACCACCAGAACCCGTCAATGAAACAGTCCGTTCCGCGAAGCTATTTAGAGGGGATAACTTAAATTCGAAGGGGATGGGCCACTTGAACAGACGACACGCCCGCTCCATCACGGTAATGATCCCAGGAGCCAAGTAATTTAAATGGGTCACCACTCCAGACCGAGTAACTAGACTCCATAAGTTCGTCAAAGAGTCACCAGCTCGTGAAACCTTAGCAACAAGGATTTTGACCACCCCAGTTTCCTGTACAATCATCGTCTGTGGAGTATCCAAACCCAAATATTTTTGGTAAATGATTCCAGATTACATGTCTCTTGATCAGAAACCGACAACCATTAACGGGGCAGAGCCGAGCTCGCCCAAATCTATTTTTATTATTCCTGGATTTTCGTGATTCTGACTTGTTACCACCCTCTTGCCTCTACTTATCTTCCGTATCCAAACTATCCTTAACCAACATATTGGCAAACTTCTCCACCACCACCACTCTGCTCCTGATTCCCAATCAAAATCACTTCGCAACATCGGATTCATCGGAATTTCTTCATCCTCCTCGATCACTGTCTCCTCATCCACTATAGCCGTCTCCCCCACAGCCAGCGAAAATATCGCTTCGTTCTGTTCCTCCGGTACGGCCAATACTTGTTCTACCTTCACTCGTTTGCAGGTGGCGGCCGAATCCAAAAGCGCTTCAACTTCCCTCTCCTCCGGGGTCACTGTCAGGAGGACCTCATTCCAGTCTTCCACTATTTCCATTCTTGGTTTATTTTTTTATTTGATTACTTCAAACCAACTGTCCATATAAAAAACATATCCACAAAGTACAAACCCAGAAACTATTCCTTGCCCGGGCTTGATTCCTCTGCCCATAGTGGACTATTATCAAATTACCTTCAAACCTATAGAGTTGCGTAATTCTACTAAGCTGAATTTCTTCATTTTGAAACGACGTGTTTCGCGATCTTTCAATACACCACCTAACGGAACCATCGGGTTTTCTTATTAAAACCGGAGTATGATGGATGAATTATCTTTGCCTCTCACATTTTTTATATTAGCGATTATTCCTCGTTAGCAAAACTAATGGGTGTCCGACGAATTCGTTGCTTAATGGGGTTCGCGCTGCCCGTATATATTGTCCTTGTTTAACTTTGCTGAACGCTTGAATGACGAAAGTTATCAACTGATTTTGGTGAAATTTATGATATGCTTTATTTAAATTGGAAAAATGAAGATACCTAATGAATTTCAGCAATTTCTTCTAGAATTACGACCCCTGTTTTACCTTGTTGAACCATGTGAATATTCGAATGACAAAAGTTATAGTCTGTATAAAATTTTGGCATTATTTTAATGAGGAAAAAGCCTGTTGAATGTGAACAATTTCTGTAAAATGTAAGTTAAATGTTTGGTATTAAATAAATTTGGTTTTTGTCTTATTTAAAAAAAATCATTTCAATTGGTGTCAGTGAAGACAAAAGTTAATTTTATTAGTAATTACATTTCTTACATGCTGGTAATTCAATACATTTATTCCAATCAGGTATAGAGTATCAAATGTTGCGGTTTCTGTTAACATTGTTGTTTTAATGGTCAGTGAATATGAACTTATCATCAAGGTTGCATCTGGCCTAGGAAAGGAAGATATTGGTACATTAAAATATAAGGTTGCCAATATTTTTATACGCCCACATTTTCATGTGGACGTATATTGTCGTCGCCCCTGTTCGTCCGTCCGTCCACAATTGTTTGTGAACAGTCTATAGGTCACAATTTTTATCCGATTTCAATGAAACTTAAAATATAGGTTTATCACCCTAAGATCTCGGTTCCTTTCGATATTGGCATGTATCGGACTGTAACTTCATGGGTTATGGCCCCTGATTGTACAAAAAATCACGTTTTTAGCTTGTGAACAGTGTAGAGGTCACAATTTTGAACCGATTTGGATGAAACTTGAAATGCATGTTTATAACCCAAAGATGTTGGTTCCTTTCGATATATGTGCCAATCGGATCGTAACTTCCTGAATTATGGCCCCTGATTGTCCGAAAAATCGTCCTTTTTAGCTTGTGGTCCCTCTTGAGGTCAAAATTGTTATCCGATTTAAAAAACTGTTTGATCATATCACCGTTACATGGTTATGGAGGTTGAGTTCGAATTTCGTGAAAATCGGACCAAAATTGACAGACAAAATGGCCGCCGTTTGTACGCGAATAGTGTGAAAATATGTTATATCAAGGTTGTGGACCATATAGAGGTCACAATTTTGAACTGATTTTGATGAAACTTGACACGTATGTTTATAACCCAAAGATCTTGGTTCCTTTCGATATTTGCGCCCATCGGATCGTAACTTCATGAATTATGTCCCCTGAATGTCCGAAAAATCGCTTTTGTTAGCTTGTGGTCCCTTTGGAGGTCAAAATTATTATCCGATTTAAAAAAACGTTTGATTATATCACCGTTACATGGTAATGAAGAAAGAGTAAAAATTTCGTGAAAATCATACCAGAATTGACGGATAAAATGGCCGCCGTTTGTACGCGAATAGTGTGAAAATATGTTATATCTAGGTTGTGGACCCTATAGAGGTCACAATTTTGAATCGATTTTGATGGAACTTGAAATACATGTTTATTCCGAATTAAAAAAAACGTTTGACTATATCCCTGTTACACATTAATGATGGTTGAGTGTGAATTTCTTGAAAATCGATAATTGAACAGCTAAATCCATGATTTTAAATGTTTTGTAGGGGGGGGGGGGGGGGGCTGGGATGGCCTAGTGCGCCGCGCTTCGACCTCTAGCTGGCCAGTCACCTCTGGCTTGCGGCTGTCAGTGTGGGTTCGAGCCCTGGTGTGAGCGTCTGTGGCCTTCTCAACCTCGTGGGTTTCCTCCGGGCACTCCGATTTCCTCCCACTGCTAAAGACACCTACACGCAAGCGAATTATTGAAATAAAATTAAATCATATGTTAGTCCTGAAATGACCTAGTTGTGTTGAGTGGACTGTAAACCCCATTTCTCTCTCTCTTTAAATGTTTTCTATACTTAACATTAACATGGGGCAGAACTTTATAAAAACCAAACAAATTCTCTAATGATTTTCTGATAATTACTTGTTGACTGCCCGGATGATTTAGCTGTTGTGTGGGCGTATGTTTCGTTGCCTGGCAACCTATTTTTTCACAAATATAGTAACCTTCTCATAAGTTTGATTCGTATAAGTCGGATCTTCGCCCAACTCGTGTAAAATCGTTTGGATCCTATGATTCTGCACGTTTTTCTTATTAAATTTCTGCCTGTAAGTCGGATTTGCTACGTCAGATCTTTGCTCAACTCGGATGAAAATGTGCGGTCCATTTGATCTAATTCCGGTTTGTTTCCGTTCGCTGATTTCGAATTCGTAAAACGTTTTGAAAAATATATATTCCAAAACCACCACCATTTCTTGGGAGGAGGGGGGCAGGTCAAAGTTTCAGAAAGATTCTGAGATATAAAATTTTGCAGGAAAAGACCCCCCCCCCCCCCAAAAAAAAAAATAAAATAAAATAAAAACATGATAATAATCTTAACAGAAACAATAAGCTTCCCTATGTAATACACATGATAGCTTAATAAATATAACAAAATGAAAATGTCACACAAAGACCGAATATAAATAATAATAACAATAGTCAAACATGTTGAATGAACCTATTTTGGGGGATACTATGGGTGGCGCCTCCTACCACATCCACCACTGGCGGAACTTAAGAATTGGGTTTCTGGGGACTCCTAACCAAGCCATACACCACCAGCATCATAAACCTTCCGCACCTTCCATGTTGAATAAAACCTCCCTAGCTCCTGGACTAGTAGGCCTACACTTGTGAATTTAAAATTCAGCCAATGAACAGTCTTCTCTTGGATTGACTTTAATGAATCCGTTAACTAACGGGTAATAAAATTGAACTTCCACCAACAGAAATTTAACGGACCGTTAACAAACGACATGTTAGCAAGATAATGGTCCGTTAGAGTTTGACGGATCGTTAAAATAACTTAGTTTTGAGCAACCGGTCCGTGGTCGTAAAATAAGGTCATTCGAGCGACTACTCGTGATTCATCTGTGATCGTGTGATCAAGGTCACTGCAAATCAATAAACGTACACCACATTGTGTTTTCCAATTCAGTTTAAAGTACAATCGTTGTTTTATTAAAACAACCATTTCCAACACGCATTGATGAATAATAATAGTAATAAAAATATTTTATTTTAATAATAACAATAACATCTTTTTTTTAAGTACTTTGTGGCCAATAATCAATGGTACAAAATGTAAACAATACATTAAAAGAAAAGACATATAATAATAATAAGATCTTTAATCTAGTACTTTGTGGTCAAAAGCCAACAATATAAAATGTATACAATAGATTTAATAAAAACAAAAAGTTAATCAATATAAACGAAGAAATAAAGCAGGTAGAACAATATATAATTCTACATTTAATTAGGTTATATTGATGGTAATTCCCTTATCCCCGTACCTTTTCACGTGGACGTATTATGCCGTCGGCCCTGTTTGTCGGTCCGTCCGCGCACAATTTGTTTGTAGTCAGGTCACTATCTTATCTGATTTCAACAATATTGACATGTATCGGACCGTAACTTTATGAATTATTTCGCCTGATTGTACGCGGACGGTCACAAGTTTGATCCGATTTTGATGAAATTTGAAATGCATGTTTTGAACCAAAAGTAAAGCTTGGATTGTAACCTCCTGAATTATGGCCCCTGATTATACGTAAAATTACCTTTTTTAGCTTATGGTTCCTCTGGAGGTCACAAATATTATCTGATTTAAAAAAAAACAACCGTGTGATTATATCACCGTTACACCGTACTGAAGGTTCAGTTCGAATTTCGTGGAAATCGGACCAAAACTGTGAGACAAAATGGCCGCCCCTCGTACGCAAATATATCAAAGATGTGGACCCCCTCTAGGTCACAAAGATCTTGGTTGCTTTCGATATTCCCGCACACTGGATCAAAACTTCATGAACTATTGTCCCTGGTGGTACGATTATTTCATGCATTATGTTTGTGTCGAGTGGACATTAAACCCCATTTCTTTATCCAAAAGTCGTGTGTTATTTTACGTAAAACGGTAGTTACTTTTGCAACTGTCCTTTAGCGAACGATATTTGCTGACAGTTGCTATCCTGCCTTCTATAGCTGCACTATGAAAATACCGTTCTTCCCCGCCTCTGTTTTAAGGCTATTTTGGAATCCTTACCTACTATTTTTCACCTTGATTCTACTTTATTCGTCAAAGGAATAATTTCATGCCTCAGCTGACACATATTTATAAAGATTCAACACTATTTTCAAGTAGAATTCTGCGATTAAAAACATACACCAAATACGTTTAAACTGAAGAGCGATAACGAGACCCGGACATGCGCAAACCGCATGTTTATTTCATCGCTAAATTCTACTTGAACATCGAGTTGAATTATTATAAATTTGTGTCAAATATAGTGAGAAAGAATTCCTTTTGGTGGAAAATAAAGAATTGTTGTGAAAAATAGACGACAAAGGTTGTAAAACAGCCTGAGAATAGGGATGGGGAATAGCAGTTTTTAACCGTATTTTCATACTGCAGCTATAGAAGGCCGGGTAGCAACTGTCAGCGAATATCGTTGGGTAAAGGGCAGTTGCAAAAGTAACTAGTAAAACGGCAACCTCGGTGTTCGCCGAACGACTATTTACTGCCCCTTGCCAGGTTCTCCTGCACCACTGACAAGGGAGAACCACGCCGGAATATCTCGGCCCAAACCGGGATCGAGCACGGGACGTCCGGGTTAACTAAACGTCTTACTCACTGAACCACCACAACTTCCATGGATTAAAACACCCTTTGACAAATGAAGGAGGGGGTTTTACACTTTTAAAAAATCGATAATTTTTTGACTTCTATTTAGATTTTAATGTAAGTTTCAACCCGACCAGCAATATTTAACATGAATTGGAAAAGAACATCCTCTGGCACGAACACGAAACATGACAACAACCACTGTGTTTCTATTTTGTGTAGTGCTAATTGTCTGTAAACATCATTGAATCGAGGTTAATCTTATAACTGTGTCAAAAGGATAGAGCGCTTTACAAATAGGTATAAAAATCTTGAATAATTTATAACATGAAAGAATGGAATTTTTAAGTCCAAATATTCATAGGGTATATCTTAAAGGGCGTATAGCTCTATTTTTTGAAACCTTGAAATAGACAAAAACGGTTCTAAAAGCACATATTAATGTATCTTCAATAGAAGGCTTGACCTCGCATTAACTACGTTCATCTTATCAACCCCTTCACGTAGTACCCCGTATATTCGCCACTACGTTCGAATGGGTAACATGCCAAGCTTGGGAACCTATCAGATTCATCGGTCGTCGTGAATACCAAGACTCGCGCTTCTAGCTAAAAATGTTTACGTGTGACAATGGAGTTGCAAAGTTCAAAGATCGGTCAAGGTTACTGTTTTTCCGTGAGTTTCTCAATAAAAAAAAACAAATGAACTTTCAATGGCTGGACAATTGGCGCAAAAGTTCGAGAATTGCTAAGTATTGAAGCAACCATTAGATGTAAAACTCGCGGACGTCGCTGAAGGAACATGATATTAATGTAAAGTTATTAATTTCAATTTTTGAAAGAAAATAACAATATATTGTAATTAATTATGTTTGTTGAAATAAGTGTACAGTTAAAATAGAACGGCAGTCGTTTGTGAATCAGGGGCCTATTTCACGAAATTTTAACTAAGATAAGATCCCAATTTTAGTAATTTGATTGGATAATATTAGATTGATTTTAGTGCTTAGCCAATCAAAATTGAAGTATCTACTAAAATTGGATTTTATCTTAAGTTAAAATTTCGTGAAACAGGGCCCTGGTCACTATTTTATCAGATTTCAACGATATTGACATGTATCGGACCGTAACTTTATGAATTATTTCG
The DNA here is from genome assembly GCA_963678685.1 of Patella ulyssiponensis. Taxonomy (NCBI): domain Eukaryota; kingdom Metazoa; phylum Mollusca; class Gastropoda; family Patellidae; genus Patella; species Patella ulyssiponensis. The sequence continues at coordinate 52,196,426 of OY783232.1, read as the reverse complement.
CCTGATTGTACGAAAATCGTGTTTTTAGCTTGTGGACTAATAACTTTCACGTTGTGTTGTAGGATATATTATTATTTGTTCATTACAAAATGGCACCCGAAACCATTGGGTACACGACTCGTGTACACTTTATAAAATGTTAATTGTGTATTAGGATCCTATAGTTTAACGGCAAGACAACAACATCAATATTGATTAAATTTGATCACTATTGATTGAAACGGATCAATATTGATTGAAATTGATCTATATTGAATTCTTATGCATGTCTTTAATTTAGAATATTTTGGAAAATATTGAGTTAGAGACTTAGCTCCTTTAGGTATCCATATTGTCTGTATATTGTTGCAGGAAACAATTGGTCATATGAACGATTTGTAGGTTAAATAATCATATAAACCTTCCTCGGGCTTAAAGGAGCTAAAACGCTAATATTTGGGACCTAGAAATGGGTATATAATAGTGTAATCTCATTGCACATGTATATGAACGGATTTACATTCAATTGTTTCTGTTTGACACTAATTTCAAATCATTTATGTCCAGCGAAATACGCATGAATCTCAACCGAATGGGAATTTCTAGCTTCTGGTTATTCCAGTCTATTGCGCATGCTCTCCATATAAGTGATGGCCCGCAATCTTAAAGGCTTACGTGTCCAGTTACGCAGTTTTGACGTTCATGTCCGAACGACTCAATATTTTGGGCTCGAATTTTGAAACAAGTTAAATACATAATTCCTCTGTGACGCTAAAATTTCATGCTCCTTTAATGTAAACATGACCGACTAAACTGCAAAGTCATATACATATAAAGGAACATTGCCGATCAATAAGATTTAATAAAAGACTCTTTAGCTATTGTAAATGATTGACAATGATTCACTTTCTCTGTTTTTTTTTCTTCTGAACTGAAATGGGGTTTAACGTCCTACTTTTCTGCACCTAAACTGGGATAATGAAGACGGGCATACGCCATACATTGTGCTATGAGGGAAATAATTTTGCCCGGGCAGCGGCGCTACCGCCTACACTTATATCGAATATCAACCGCAAGGGGTCTTTTACGTCCACGCCAATGTGTAGACGGGACCGCGGTTTTTCTTTCATCCGAACGACTAGACAGCTGTTCTTGTCAGGCCCTGCATCACTGACAAGGGGAAACCACGTCGGAAAATCTGGATGAACTTTCTCGGCCAATGTAGAGATCGTCTGCACCGATGTATAACAACATGCAAAGTCTTTGGAAACTTTAAAATCATTAATTCGCGTGCAGTATTGATATAATTACCGCAACTCAACTTAAACGCACAGCAACTATCTAATGTGGTAATCTAAATAAAATATGCACACTTTCATTTTAACGCGTTAAAACTTGTTCCGTTGATTGTGTAAAGGCTTGAATGAAGCTATATGAGTGGATAATTAAAAGGAGGGCTGGCTGAAAAGTTCTAAGCCTATCTGTGAAAGAGTCAGTGGTTTCCATTTATTTTATTGCATAGTCTACTTCGAGGTGAACACACTTCTGACACAACAATTTTGTTGGAAAATGACTAACATTTGTATTCTCATTGAAAATGGTGAATCCTGGTCTCATCCAATAGGTTACAAATCGTGCCAAGAAATTATCAGGATCAGCACAGAATGTTAAGAATCTTGACACGTTTCTGATCCGCTGATAATAGCTTTGGAACCCTACTGGAATAACCGGGTGTCATACCTAACTCATTTGCAATAATGTGCTCAGGCATCGCATGAGAGATCCCCGCAACACTGGCAATATGTCGAGTGGTCAATCGCGAATCAGCCATCTACATGGCATGCACTCCGGTAATGTTTTCTTGAATGCTGATGGCTTAAATTCCACAGCCCAATTATTTTCATGATGCAGGTGTTTAATACCTGTCCTACAGCCATTTTTGTATAGTGAATTCAATAGGTAGGTTCAAAAGATGGTCAGTAGCGTGGTTCTTATCTTGCACAAGTTTGAAAAGTTAAGGGGCTACATTAATTTATGTGGGAATTAATGAGAAAAAAATGAAAAAAAAAATTAATAAAATAATTTTTTAGAAGGTGCTACTGTCTATCAAATGTGACTTTTGGGCATTTTTTTTATTTTTTGGAAAAAGTTAAATATGAAAATAAATGTTGTTTCCTGGTTAATGAGAATGTGAACAAGACAAACACAAGCTACAGAGGTTCAAAAATTGACCTATACTTCTAGCCCTTACGTGGTGGCTCCCAGTGTACCCCAATGGATCCGTCCTCAGACTGATCTTCTTTGGCTTATACACTCATAGTAAGACATCATGAATTATTATTTCATCTATATGCGAATGATACACAATTGTACATTTCATTCAAATCTATTAACATCAAATTTCAAAGCTGAATATTGACACTTGTATTGCAGACATAAAAATTTTGGATGAACAACAATTTATTTACTCAAACTGCTAAAGACCCCTACGCGCAAGCGAATTGTTGAAATAAAATTAAACCATATGTTAGTCCCGAAATGATATAGTTTGTGTCGAGTGGACGTTAAACCCCATTTCCCACTCTCCCGTACGGCTAGCTATGTGTTGATCTGAATGGCCTTCTTTGTGTGCATCACTTTTTGTCCCTCCTTAGCTACCGGAAGAGCCTTTTACTATAGAGGCCCGACTTTTTATCCGATTAACAGAAAAACGTGTGAGTATATCACAGTTATACACTAATGATTTTTGCATTCGAATTTCGTGAAAATCGGACATAAACTGACGGACTTAATGGCTTTTACGCAAATAGTGTAAAAGTATGTAATTCAAAGATCATGGACCCTCCAAAAGTCACAATTTTAATCCAGTTTTGATGAAACTTAAAAGATATCTTTATATTCCAAAAATCGCCGTCTCTTTTGATATTTGCGCATTTTAGGCCATAACTTTGTTTTTAGCTTGTTCTCTACCCATTTGTTGCAAAATGTGGACATATCCTGATTGGTGAGTCAGTCATTATTAATTCCTTACATTATCTTGTAGAATATTATCTTCTTTTTTCATAAGAAATGTCTCACGTGTACACTATATCTCCCGTGTTCATTAGAAATGTCTTTGTGTTAATTGTGTCTTAAATATTGGACATTAGGATCCCTTAGTTTCACGTTAAGATAACAACATAAATATTACAGCGGCATGGAGAGGACATAAAATAATTTTATTTTTCCAAAATTATCTCGAAGCATCGACTCGGACGCACTCCCATCACCGCACGCTCCCGTAACCCGATGGCGTGAGAACCGATTGCCGGACGTAGACACCATCGACCTATTGGTCGACGACGGATTTAGATATGTTTACACGGGCGACTTCTGTGACCACAATGGCCGCCCTGCCCTCGTCGCAAAAAGGGCGACGGCCACGGTGAAAGGCTCCAGAGCGCAGTTGAATCGCTGCACACGTTCGCAGAACCCAGTATTCAGTGGAGATGGTATAACGTGACCTGGCGGGAAAACGCTTTCTATTTGACCTTGTCATAGAAAGTCGATCAATCGATGGCCTTTCCCATGCAACCACCACCGTACAAAAGATTATCTTTCCTAAAGTGCTTAAGCAGAACTGAACTTTTGGTCAAGTACTGCATTAAGACCGGAACATTTGTATTGTTATCAATGTATTTGCTTTTAACCAATAGCTATTAATTAAGGTTAATGTAGAATATAAAAAGGTGCTATGGCAATTTTTTATTTCCTTATCAAGGGATATAGCAAGAAAGTATTAAACTCGCTGTATAATAATAATAAGGGTGCTATGGTAACTATTTATTTCAAAATAATAATAAACAATGTAAATAGTCTCCGAGGCATTTAGTGATTGAACTGGAATACACAGATCACAATTCTATGGCATACAATTAGTGGGTGAATTTTTAGCTAGACTTCTCTACTCATTATCGAACAATGATTAAATATAACGAAACAAGACCACATATACATGTATACAAAAGTAAAGCGATGGTATTTTTCAACATGAGGAGAGAGAGAAATGGGGTTTAACGTCCACTCGACACAAACTAGGTCATTTCGGGACTAACATATGGTTTAATTTTATTTCAATAGTAGGGGTCTTTAGCAGTGGGAGGAAACCGACGAGGTTGAGAAGGCGCCCCTATCTCCATGCCACATACGCTCACACCAGGAATCGAAACCACAGCCGCAAGCCAGAGGTGACCGGCCAGCTAGAGGTCGAATTGCGGCACTCTAGGCCATCCCAACCCCCCTTCAATATGAGGAGAATGAAATGACTAATTCGATTGTAATATGACAAAAGGCAAAGACGGCTAGGTGTTGGGTTCGAAATCAGCGAAACATACTACAGATTTTGATAATACAATAAATTAGGAATGTATACATTATTTACATAAATCATTCAATAACTGGACATGAATATAGGTATCTGCCATTGTAAAATCGAAGCCAAAACGACCGGTTTGTAAACTGTTTTTGTTTTTTTTAATTGGTTCGTAGACCTTATCTACAATCAAAGCCAGGGCGGGTAACTTGAAAACGTGTCTCCCCTATAGATTAACCCAGGGTTTAGCGGAGTGGATCCACTGGAGAAGTATAAATAGGTACGACCCTGTTATTGAAATGATTATAATGCTGAATTTGAACAAAGTATTTTCAGAGTCGAGTGTAACATATCCCCACCCTCCGGATCGGGGCATGCATCAAAATAAGTTCTTCTTCAGAAGAAAAAACTCTGACTTGGTTTCTGCTTGCGGAGGCGTGAAACATGATGGCCTGAAGATCAAGCATTGAGTGGGCTTATTCCAATATGGGGGTGGAGGAGGGCGGTTAACTTGAAATCACTGTTCAGGAGAATCTTGAATAGTCTTCCATGCTTATAGATATATCCATCAGTGTTCAAAAATATTGATTCGAACTTTTTACTCCACAAATGCCTATTTTCTACGCAAACCAATCGGGATCCTCCTTTGGGTACAGGGAGTAAGTTCCAAAAGGATATGGTAAGAATTGCACATAGACACACATAAAAATTAGGCGTGGCCCTGTCCTGGGGTCGGGCATGCACCAAAAACAATAAGGATCATACCTATGGTATACGGAATAAGTACAGTTTCAAGACGATCAGTTAAAATTGCTGCCCGAAGACGACACAGACACACACATACATGCATTTGGCCGAACGTAACTGATAAGAAATTGCAGTAAAACAGAATCAATTGAATGTAAATCAGTTCATACATTACATTATTATTAGCTGCAGTTTTTCAGCCGAGATAATTCTTATCTACGACTAAGGTTGATACACTATTTGACTCTTTACGCAAGTAAAAGTAGATTCAGTTGCAAAATTGTCAACACATATCATCATAGTTTGCATGGAAATAAGTAATTATACTATTCAAAAAAAGTAGGGGATATTTGATTTTGGGGGCATAATACTAAAATATGCAAATGACTACGAAAAAAGTCACAATAGAACCTAACAGAAGAAACATTTCCAGTTACATGTGACGCCCAAACGCACCAATAGCTACCGCATGGAATGCAGGTGATGCTTGGGATCATCATGGGGGTCCAACCCAAGATTTGCACGACTCTGACTTTGAATGCTACAGTCATTGTGGCATTGAATTCCAGGGTGGAAACATCAGTTTAATTGTTTTAGTGACCAGAAAACAAATTTTGATATGCGTCGGCTTACCCAAAATGAAAGGTTACGTGCCCTTGGCATGCTACAGATCGGCACAACACAGGCGGTTGTGGCGCGGACGATGAATGTTTCTCAGTCTGTCATAAGCAGGCTATGGTCCAGATACCGTGATACACAATCTGTACAGGACAGACAACGCTCAGGTCGACAACTCAAGCCCAGGATCGATTTATCCGTACCTTGGCCTTTAGAAATCGCGTATCACAGCAAATCAGATCAGCGCTCGTCTTCAAACAGACACTGGTGTGAGAGTGAGTGGCCAGACGATTCGGAATCGACTGCATAGGGGTCACCTTCGCGCCCGACGTCCTCGCGTGATCCCTTGATTGAGAGATCATCACATTCTCACATTCAGGCAAGACGTCGTTGGTGTAGGGATCGTCAACACTGGGATAATCGACGCTGGAGCAATGTGATGTTTTCAGATGAGTCAAGGTTCACTGTTGATTTTTTGGAGAGACGTAGGAGGGTGTGGCGTCGTCGAAACGAGCGCTTCCAAGACGTTAACGTCATCAGACATGATCGATTTGGCGGTGGTTCTGTTATGGTGTGGGGAGGCATCACTGTTGCTGGAAGAACGGCTTTACATGTTGTTGCAGGGCGTGTTACAGACCAGTACTACCGGGACAACATCTTGGCAGTCCATGTTGTGCCGCTCGCACGACGTCATGGCCGCCGTTTCATCTTCCAGGATGACAACGCAAGATGTCACAGGGCCAGGATCGTTACAGGTTACCTCCAACAACAGAACATCACCACATTACCTTGGCCAGCACTGCGTCCCGACCTCTCCCCCATCGAGCATGTCTGGGACATGCTTGGACAGATGTTACGTCAACGTCAACAACGTCCTGTCAATGTCCAAGAACTTGCTACTGCGTTGCAACAGGAATGGGACAATCTGGACCAAAATGACCTTAGACGTCTCATTGGGAGTATGTCACGTCGGATCAATGCTTGTTTGGCAAACAGAGGAGGATTTACCCGTTACTGACTTTGTTGTGATGCTGTGGTAACTTTGCTGTTTGACCCCGGGTATCATTTTACCCTTATAATGGTCAGTCTGTGCCTTACTTAGTCTAACGATCATTTGGAATAAATCGATGAATGTGAACTTCATTTCATTTTGTCATTTGTTTCTTCGTCAATTTCATTAGGTGACTTTAATAACACTTAAAAATCAAATATTCCCTACTTTTTTTGAATAGTATATGTTACAAATAGTGAAGAGTGGAACACAGAAATCTTAACCTTATCATACCGAACCTTTTTTCTGTATTTTCGAGTGATATAATGTCACGTGATTCTGGTACGGCGGCCATTTTAACTGAACAAAAATTTCGCATAGCAGTTGGGTTAGATCAAATCATATATGTTAAACTATGTACGAGTCAGTGTTGCTGGAGAAAGACGTAAGATATCAGTAGTGGAACCATTTCTACATGCGTTGCGGTCATTTTCTATGTACCACAGAATCGGGATTTCGCTCTAATTAACTGTCCCCATAAACAGAGAAAGAGAAAGTTTAACGTCCACTCATCACAACTAGGTCATTTCGGGACTAACACATGGTTCAGTCTTTAGCAGGCTGGACAGGCGCCTCTACTCCTTGTCACGTGCGGGGGGTTGGGATGGTCTAGTGGTCTAGAGTGCCGCGCTTCGACCTGTAGCTGGCCGGTCACCTCTGGCTTGCGGCTGTGGTTTCGAGCCCTGGTGTGAGCGTATGTGGCATGGAGATAGGGGCGCCTTCTCAACCTCGTGGGCTTCCTCCGGGCACTCCGGTTTCCTCCCACGGCACAAGACCGCTACGCGCAAGCGAACTATTGAAATAAAATTAAAACCGTATGTTAGTCCCGAAATGACCTGGTTGTGTTGAGTGGACGTTAAACCCCATTCTCTCTCTCTCTCCCTTGTCACGTACAACCGGGGAACCGACACCATGCCAGTTGGGCTAATGACAGACCTCGTGATACATTGGGTGCACGCACTAACCACTTGGCCATCCACCCCTCTGTCACATTAAATATCTATTCTCATATCGTCGATAAAATCAAATACAAACCCCGAGTTCTGGACAATCAACTAAAAAATGGAATAACGCTTCAACATAATTATTACTAACTGGACAAACTTATGATTTACTCTATTAATTAACAATAATTTCTCTTTTGTCCATAAAATGTTGTACAAAATCTTAAAATCCAACTAAATGAAATTGAGGCTTTTCAACACACGATATAAGTAATCCAACGATTTTAATGTTATAATTGCCAATCGACTCACAGCTATACAAATGAAAAAACTCTTCAATTGCATGATTAAATGCTCTTCGACAATGTCGTTTCAATTGATTATATGTAGCAAATATATAGTACAAATTCTTAATACCCCTACGGCAGGAGTAAAATGTCAAATGTTTTATTGAAAATGATGTTTTTTGACGTATCTACATTTTACTTATGCGCTCGGCCACATTTCAATTGTCCTTTGATATGCAAATATGGGATATCACGTGACTTATTAACATATACCCTTCCATACAAGAAACACCAATTAATCGATAGATAAGAAAGGTAGAAATAGTTAATTGTTTCATTTCTTTCACTTCTAGATTTAGAATCTATAAACACATTTTGTTTAATCCATGGGTTGACGAATAACATCGTCGCTATTATAGAAATAAAACCACTCAGAACCCTTCCCGTTTTTGAGTCATTTCATTTTCATTAAATCATTTGCTTGATGAAGACGAGAGTATCATCGTTGAAACGTTGCATGTCAATAAACCAGTAATTGTTATTCCATAAATAGTGGTAGTGTTTTGATTAAGTTTTGGTAACAATGCTGACGTTTTCTATTCTAATTCACCTCCTTGGCGTGGTTGAGAGTGGGGAAATCATGTATACTCGAGTAAATTTAGATGGACCTGCCATTATGGAATACTCTGTCTCATTAACGGATGTTGCTGCTACCGAATGTGGGCGGCTGTGTACGTCTACCTCTGGATGTAACTTGTTTCACTATGGATCCAGAAATTGTTACATACTAAATTCGCCTGGCTCATCATCCGTGAATATTACAACATTCTATGGATCAGAGAACTGGAGAGGTGAGTTTTAAAGAATTAGCTATCCTGGCGCACCATATCAACTTCAGCAATACCGCCGCATCCGGTATTTTTGTTTTAAGAAAACATTATTTACTTCTCAAAGATGCATTATACTAGTTTAATATGAAGAGCTGGTCGTTCTTGCTACAAGTTTAATATGAAGAGCTGGTCGTTCTTGCTATAATACTTCAAAAGAGTATAATGAAAAATATTGCAAATTTTGTTTATGAGCATGTCTCGGATAGCCATTTTGAGTGTTATTTTTTGCTGGCGTTCCGATTCATTATATCTCTACCACCCCATGTTCTAGAGAGTGGATTACGAGCCTGCCATGTGAATAAATGTCAGAATGATAGTTTATATAATAATTGAAGTCAAAATAAAGATCTTCAACAAGCAGAATCAGCTCTTACATAATGCATCTTTAACATTAGTTATACATGGTGGGCCTGACAAGGACAGTTGTCTAGTCGTTCGGATGGGACGAAAAACAGAGGTCCCGTGTACATATTGGCATGTACGTTCCTTGGCAGTTGGAATTCGATATAAGAGTAGGCCATAGCGCCGCTGCCCGGGCAAAATTTCCCTCACAGCACACTGTATGACGTATGCCCGTCTTCCATTACCCTAGGTTAGGCGCAGAAGAGTAGGAGGTTAAACCCCATTTCACAGTAGTCATAAACTTATTTCAGTCCATGTGCCGGGCCAAAAGAAAAATAACAGATAATTTCACTGGTCGGATAAGTGGGCTGTTGCTCATATATGCAAGTCAGGGGTGCGATTTGTGAACCGTAGTTTTTTCGGATTTTGATAAAACTTAATATATCCCACAGATGGTGGTGCCTTTCAATTGTACGAATAGTTACATTTTTCGCTTGTGGACCACCCCAGATTTAAAATAAAACGTTTAAATATATCACTGCTTCATCATAACTATGAGGGCACTAAATAAATACCGTGTGGTTAATCGTGAATAACCATCCACATCTACTGGAGGGGGGGGGGATGGCCGAATGGTTAGCGTGCGCGCGCTGTATCATACGGCCCGCCATTTATTCAATTGGTGTGGTTTCGAATCCAGGATTGTACGTGGCAAGGAGTAGGGTCGCCTGTCCAGCTTCGTGGATTTTCTCCGGGTACTCCGGTTTCCTCCCACTACCAAAGACCCCTACGCGCAAGCGAATTATTGAAATAAAATTAAACCACATGTTAGTCCCGTAATGACCTAGTTTGTGTCGAGTGGACGTTAAACCCCACCTCTCTCTCTCTCTTTCTCCACATCTGCTGCATTAAAAGTTTAAAATATATCTATTCTGTATGTTTTATTTTTACAATAGAAAGCTGTACCATACCAGATTATCCTCTTTTTGGTGGAAAGTTTTGTATGAAAATATCCAATGCTAAACAGAACTGGACTACTGCCAACATCACCTGTTCTGAAAATGGCGGCCAACTTCTCACAATGAAGTCGGATGATTACTTTTTGAAGAAAGAGGTGTTGAATAATACAGTTGAAGGTTAGTTTGAGTCATTTACGAATTGATCGCACCGGCGCTGGTGAGGATTAATCGAGCTCGCATGTCAAACAAAACGGGGAAATGTACAGAAACCGGGTTTAAAGTCCTGATGTTGACGAGTATACATTGTGCTCTGGGTACGTCCATAGATTCAACAGCGCCGCATTTCGGTCAGTATCACAATTTTTCGATGAGCTAGACAGTGAATCGCGATGACACTTTGTGGCGTACACGCGGATGCCCCATGACACGCCGCATGACCAAGGGCCCCAAGAAGTTTGGCCGGAAACTGGCTATTACCATTCAATTCCTGGCTTCATGGAATAATTACAAGGCACTTTAATTTTCATTCCGTGTGGCATCAAATACCATTTCATGTCGGCATGGCAGCTAAATTTGCTACACTCTGGATCTATCACCTTATTTTATTAGCTACTAACGGAAAACACATCCATATTAAGAAGCCCGAGAAGAGTGGGTCAAGGCACTACAATTACAAGGGAATTATTTTCGATAATACAAGTTCTCGTTGGCGAATTTTTGTGCTAATGGGTCGGCGTGGGACTGTGGGATCTTAATAGATCTAGCCTTTGTTCTGCACTGGAAGAGGTCGAGCTTGGTCTTCCTCCTCCAGGGGCCTTCCCTACTTTTTGATGGGAGATGACGCCTTCCCCCAGCGAACATGGATGACGCAGCCCTACAGCCTTTCAACTACCGCACATTCCGTGCTGTTCAGAATGTATTTGGCAGTGGGAATGAGATGCCCCCCCCCCCCTGGCGACACTGCAGTTGAAACCACACAGGCACAGCAGGGTAGTCCAAGGGTGACCTGATGCAACTTTCTCAGCGGCTGATGCAGACAAAGAAGACTTCTGTTTTCTCTCTGAGCCCTTCTTCTTTAGTGCCATATCTTAATCGAAATGGAAAAATTGATTTTCATTGGTTGATATGCCTGAGACAAAACATTAACACACACTATTGGCTCGCGTTTCGCGTTCGTCAGGAGTAATTGACGCGTGTATATATATGGTTTAATTATATTTCAACTATTCGCTTGCGCGTTGGGATGTTTAGCAGTGGGAGGAAACCGGAGTACCCGGAGGAAACCCACGAGGTTGGACAGGCGACCCTACTCCTTGCCACGTACAACCGGAGATTCGAAACCACGCCAGTTGACTCAATGGCCAGCCGTGTGATACAACCCCCCGCCACGTGTATAACACGTGTCGTACTTCCGCTGCATAAAATTAGTTAATTGTAGTCACACGTACTCGACAAGCACTACGGACACACTACGGAATGGGGTTTAACGTCCACCACAAGGCACAACATATGGTTCAATAAAACGTTCGATCATAGTCTTAGGCAGTTGGAGGACACGGACAAAACCCGCTAGATTGGACAGGCGACCCTACTCCTTGTCAGGTACAACCAGTGAATCAAACCACGCCATTTGACTCAATGACAGACCTTATGATACAGAGCGCACGTGCTAACCATTCAATAATCCCCCCTTCCCAGTGTCAGATGCATTTAATTGATTTCGTCGAATACACTTAATTGACTTTGGTGCTATAAAACTTTCGGCTTTTCATATTGGAAATATTTATATAGTCCATAAATTGTAAAAGAAATGTAATTGACCATTACACGATCTTTGCAATGTATTAAATCTCATTTTCATTACTCATTATTTTGAACTCTTCCATTACCATTACCCTGGTTGACATCATCATAGAACAGTGTATGGCTTATGCTCTGTCATTTTCGTGGTAGATTGCTGTAATCCATGCCCGATAGCTTTCTGGACTTAAATCATGCCGTAATCATAGCACACTGTATGGCTTATGTCTGTCCCTTGCACAGTAGCACGTTAAACCCCAGTACTATTTCAGCAATCATAACTTCTAGCAAGGTTCTTAATATGTATTTTAGAACCTTCAAGACTAAAATCATGCCGTAAACTTAGCACACGGCATAGAGAGAGAGAGAGGGAGAAATGGGGTTTAACGTCCACTCGACATAAACTAGGTCATGTTGGGACTAACATATGGTTTCAATTTTATTTCAACAATTCGCTTGCACGTAGGGGTTTTTAGCAGTGGGAGGAAACCGGAGTGCCCGGAGGAAACCCACGAGGTTGAGAAGGCGCCCCTATCTCCATGCCACATACGCTCACACTGGGGTTCGAAACCACAGCTGCAAACCAGAGGTGACCGGCCAGCTAGAAGTCGAAGCTCGGCACTCTAGACCACTAGGCCATCCCAACCCCCCAGCACACTGCGTGGTTTATGTCTGTCCGTAGCACAGTAGGACGTTAAACCCCAGTATTATTTCAGAAAACATAACTTCTAGCCCGATTACTAACCTGTATTTCAGACTATAGATTTTGGATTGATGGTAATGATTTAAAAACAGAGGGTGACTGGAGGTGGGGCGATGGATCTAGAATACAGAATGACCAATGGGTGCCGGATAATCCAAACAATTTCAATGGTATCGAGCACTGCTTGGCACTAAAGGATATGCTACTGAATGACGCCCGCTGTGTTGCTAGTCGTCTATTTATCTGCGAGAAAAGGAAATTGTAGACTAATCAGATGGGTTCTCTCAATGTTGGAATTGTTACAGGGCAAGTTCTGAAATTATTTAATTGCGTATTATTTATTTTATTAACAATTCGAAGATGTGTACAGTGCAGTGGACGCTTACTTGTAGACTGTGCCCATTCGAGAGGCGACCAAGTTATGGGAAAACCTGGCCTCCAGATCCTTCCACTTGATTCGATATTAATTGTTGTTTATTTCTTGTAATGTCTATGTAGTTTATCTTGTTCACAGTTTTGGCATGTCCGTTTGTTTTGTGTGTAGTGTGGTACTTCTGCATCTACTAATATTTACTGTGATCTAAAGTCACAACCAATCAAATTGCTCATCGCTCTGCCTACCCTCAGCAGAAACTTACTCAATCAACCAAATTGCTTATCTCTGCTTTCCCTAAGCAGAATATGCTCATCTTCGAACTCCATCAAGGCCTTGACCTAATAAACACCTACACAAAGTTTTAACATCAGACAGACAGACGAGCCCATTGTAATAGTCCCCGTCTTTCTTCGAAATGAAATGAAATGGGATTTAACGTCCTACTGTTCTGCTCCTAAACCGGGCTAATGAAGACCGGTATACGCCATACAGTGTGCTATGAGGGAAATTTTTCCCGGGCAGCGACGCTACGACCTACTCTGATATCACATTTCCACTGCCAAAACCTAGTGGTCTAGAGTGCCGCGCTTCGACCTCTAGCAGGCCGGTCACCTCTGGATTCCGGCTGTGGTTTCGAGCCCTGGTGTGAGCGTATGTGGCATAGAGATAGGGGCGCCTTCCCAACCTCGTGGGTTTCCTCTAGGCACTCCGGTTTCCTCCCACTGCTAAAGACCCGTAAGCGCAAGCGAATTGTTGAAATAAAATGAAACTATATGTTAGTCCCAAAATGACCTAGTTTGTGTCGAGTGGACGTTAAACCCGATCTCTCTCTCTCCGATTTAAAGATAATTTTCTGTGAAATATGAAATTTTATATTTTTCCAATTTATGAAAATATTATGAGAGATGACTCTTGTTTATGACATGTAAATATTTTATATTGTACGATCCCTGAAATTGCCAAAAAAGGGGCCAAAAACCTGTGTATTGTCCACGACCCAAATTCAACCCCTAACCCCAGGCCTAGCCGTTTGTAAAATGATGGAGAACCTTAAATAGTTCTCATATCCTGATGAAGGTGATTCGCTCTCCTGGAATTACACGCCCACTCGACACAAACTAGGTCGTATCGGGACTAACATGGTTTAATTTCATTTCAATAGTTCGCTAGCAGTGGGATGAAACAGGAGGACGCAGAGAAAACCCACGAGGTTGGACAGGCGCCAATATTCCTGTTCACGTACAACCGGGGATTCGAAATCACGGCAGATGAATCAATGTCAAGCTTAATGATACAGCGCGCACGTGCTAACCATTCGTCCCCCCCCCCCGCCTCCCACACACACGTGACCATAATTTTGCCCGTGAGGGTATGTTATGTTGTAATGTATTTTTGTTGTCTAAATAAAACGATTTACTTCAAATGCTATCAAGTGTCTGTTTATTATTTCAATTAAAAATACATCTTACTTTAGGCCTCAGATATCATCGAAAGTATAAATTAGATCCTCAGATATCATCGAAAGTATAAATTAGATCCTTATTTAAACAAGTCCAAATTAACTCTATAGACCCAAGGATGGCTTGGATTTAAACAGGATTTCATTGATTGATCTAACCGTTGCGTTGACGTCATACTCCCAGAAATTTTTCATAAAAGGCAGTGATTGGTGATGAGGTTAAATGATAGAGCGTACGAAGCGAGGCCACAAGTCAGTCAATTTGATTGAACATTCGATATATTATGGCCTTGATATTATGTTTAGTTGTGGTTGAAATGAGAGTTTGGATGTCGATATTGTACCTCTTTTACAGTAAAATTATGGAAATGGATAGACATCGCAGCTAACATCACCCTAGTTGAATTGCACCCCATTGGCTCACTGTTTCCTATTTGTCTGCTTCGGGAGTCACGTAGGCCTACCAAGTTACATTGCAAGAGTACACGCAGGCTAACAAAAAGTCGGCTATAATTATGTCCAATGCTACCCCATTGATTTGGCCCATTTCTTTCAAACTATCTCTCATTATCTATATATTAAAAGTCTTATATTTTAACTTGTAGTAAAAAATAAATGTAATACGAATTGAATTGCAGCCCCGTCTCAAACCACAGCCATTGAAAACGTTACTTGATAATCGAAATAATGTAGGTGGAGTTTAACGCTTGTCAATAAAACGATCAGCCATTCTCGAAGACGGTAAAGATAAAGTTGACTGTTATTTCTAATCAAAAATTACAATGGTGATAACTTTGTTCAGAATAAAGTAATTTTCAATATATTCTTCTTCATCATCTATTTTTGAACTGCTATAACAAGAATGGCAAACTCTTTATAAAAATCTCCAATAAATCTCCAATAGGATATAATTTTTTTAAAAAAAATAATGAAAATATACAATGCACTGTTAACAAGAAACAAAAATTGACTTAAATGTAACTAATAATATTGTCATGGTATTTTCATACAGAAGAAGACAATATTAAAAAAAAAGTACTGAATATCGAATACAAATATCGAAGACTAGTCATATTACGTGATATTGATAAAAGAGGCCCAATTATTCAAACTGGGGATCTCCATAACATATAAAGAAATGGCCACAGATCACTAATGAGTTTCCACTTGACTTTAATGTTAATTCTCGCCTTTTCGACCGACTCCAAAGTTTTCACAAAAATTCGTTGTACAAGAACGCTTTCAATCATAGGTGGAGCAAAATGTGTCAAAAGCACGTATGGGGTTCTTCATGAACTAACCAACCTTTCGGCCTGTCTGAACATGAACCACCATGATACCAACAATATTCTACAAGAAAACCAACATGAGTTCCGCTTTAAAAAGCATGTGAGTCACAACTCCTTGTGTCTACAGACGATATCTCCCGATACATAAACCAAGGCCTACAGATGGATATGGTGATACTCGATTTTGCCAAAGCCTTCAACAAGGTACCACATCGTAGATTGGCGGAGATGTCATACTACAGGATTCGTTAGAATACCTTGTCATGGGTTAGCAACTTTCTTAGAGGACGTCCACAAGTGGTGATAGAAGGCGAAACATGCAACTTAACCCATGTAACATCTGTCGTCCCACAGGGCACAGTGCTTAGGCCTACGATACTGTGTTTAATATTTCCTCTGCCATACGCCTTTTTACGGATGACTGTGTAATTTACATCCCCATAACCTCTCCGGAAGATCACTTATCACTTCAAGAAAACTTGAACACCCCCGTAAAATGGAGTAACATCTGGCAGATGCAGTTGAATATTAACAAATGTGCAATCATGAACTTAACAACAAAAAATAACGTTTTCCATTTTGATTACAAAATGGAAGGAACATTGTTTGAGAGTTAAACGCCCACTCGTTAACCTTGAGTTACCCGACTATCAGGCATATGGTGAACAAAAGTAGGGCTTTAATGCGATTCGTATTATGAACCAGCAAAGGAACGACCTGACAGATTGTAATTCTAAAGCTCTAATTTATAAATTATTTAAAATCGAAGTTGTATCCCACTCGCTAAATTAATTCTAGTGCGTGGTATATTAATAACTATGTGATCCATTTTACATTAATTTAACGAACAGCCTTTCACCTGTCATAACATTATACTACACACAAAGCGCTACTCAAAAACTTTATTCAAGCGGAAAGATTTTTAATTCAAATTAATCATCATCAAAAATAGATATGTAGTACGCATTGAAATAAAACATAAAATCAACTATAAATAGTAAAGTAGATAAAGTTAAAGTAATTCTTTGTTTACGGTACATAAATACATCAATAAATAAATAACTATATATGTCCAGGTAAAAAAATTCACTACTTTACTTCATTCGGACATACATCAAATCATATAAGCTAGCTGTTTGCCTTCAATTGGTGTACACCCCCCTCCCCCAGCAAAAATATAGTCGGTCGCTAAATCAGTGCAGTCGATCGCAAAATAGGAGCAGTCGGTATCAAAATAATTGCTCACTGTATACGTCACGCTACTCACGCAAAAATTTACTATAAAATAACCTTGTCAACTTATCATGTTTGAAAAGATGCTATGTTTCACTCTCATTCTGCTGTATGTTAGTCTTACAACAAAATATCACCCTGGGAGAAAAATAGTCGGTCTCAAAATAAGTGCAGTCACTGCAGTCGGTCTCAAAGACAATGCCAGAATAGATCCGAAATACTATGTATTTGCGTGAATTCGTGTGCCTAAATTGCATACGTCACACAAAACTATAGTATAAAACAACCATGGCGGCTTGTCACTCTTATTCTGTAGTGAGTATGTTGTTCTATGAGACCGCAGTCGGTCTCCAACTAAATGAATTAATGAGATAAACAAGCAATCACAAAACAGGCGAAATTGAAAAATAAGCCTCAAGGTTCTGTCCCATTTCTTATCCTCTCGTTAACGAGAATTTGGTTCCATTTGCTATGATATTGATTCAAATTTTCAAGCCCAGTCCCAAATATTTAAAAGCTCCGTTACATATATCTGAAATTTTTTGGCGCCTGCAGGGCGATTCCATTTACACCATTTTTCTACTTGGTTACATATCTGAAATGTTTTTCGCGCCTGTGGCGCTCGATTCCATTTTAAAATTATTCTTCTACTCCTCAGTTGTCTTATACTGTTTCAACACTATAATATTCACAACTATAGTGAACTGTTTTTAGTACCTGCACTGGTGTGTGTGGTGTCAGATTGTACAGATGTTATGTCAACTCTTGCAAACAGATCTCGAGATTCTGTCCCATTGACTGACATTGCTGGTAAACTCGCCCACAATTTCTCCGAGCTATGACCTCAAATGCCAGGATATTGAATCAATTTTTCAAAATTTTCTCAAATTACTAAGTGTTGTTGGCGAACAAGTTTATAATTATAGAGTACTATCGGATTTTGTTTACATTCATTGTGGGGTGGGATTGGGGATGACGCCCTAGATTTGAAACCGCCCCTACCCCATCCCATATTCCCTAGAAAACACGCATGTGGTGCTCGGCTCCTGATTTCGTCACTCGCACTGGGAGGGTGGGGGTATGTTCATCAGTCGGTTTCATTTTGGCTACCCCCCCCCACAAAATCGTTATGTACGCCCCTGGTCTTTAGATATTAAAGGGACATTAACACTCTTGCTGGCTTGGCAGCTCCATGAAATAATTAATAGCCTTATTCTAAATGCTAGATATTTAAGTGTCCTACCTGTTGTGTAAAATATCCATTACGTCCTATTTTACTTGTCCATTACATTATATTTTCTTAGGGAACCATTACAAAAAACTTACTATACTTAAGATCTACATTACAATACTTTATATATCCTTACGATGCCATCACAATAAACGGGCTCTACTTTAGATCAACATTACATTACATTGTATATTCTTAGGAATCATTACAAAAACGCACAATACTTTACATCTACATTACATTATATATTCTTAGGAGGCCATTGTAATAAACTGGCTCTACATTACATTGCATATTCTTAGGAGGCCATTGCATAAACTTATTATACTTTAGATCTATATTGCATTACATTATATATTCTTAGAGAACCATTACAAAAACGTACTACACTTTACATCTACATTACATTACATAATATAATCCTAGGAGACCATTCCTTACATTTAAGATGCATTATATGAAAGACTTTAATGTGCCTATTGCAATACATTATTATTATTTACTTTAATCTACATTACATTTATTATTATTAATTCTCGTAGTTAATCCACAGTTATTATTATTTTAGGAATTCACACTAATCTATAGTTATTATTATTTTAGAAATTCACTCTAATCAACAGTTATTATTATTATAAGAATTCACACTAATCTATAGTTATTATTATTCTAGAAATTCACTCTAATCAACAGTTATTATTATTATAAGAATTCACACTAATCTATAGTTATTATTATTCTAGAAATTCACTCTAATCTACAGTTATTATTATTATAGGAATTCACTTTAATCTATAGTTATTATTATTATAGGAATTCACACTAATCTACAGTTATTATTATTTTAGAAATTCACACTAATCTACAGTTATTATTATTATAGGAATTCACTTCATTATTATTAATTCTCATAGGAATTTACTTAAGATCTGCATTAAACTACTTTAATTTGAACATTTACTTTATCGTGTGTCCATCTGGAGTCAGTTTCGGGACAGTATGACGACATTACTGAACCAAATTGCGTCGTTTGAAGAAGAATGTTTATTATATATTAGCTATTTATATATACTGTGTTTACATCTCTTGACCGTGGGGAAATCTGCACGTTGTTTTCTGAAATAAATCTGACCCTAATCTGGTGATGCACATGAGTAATTGCGACTTAAAATTTCATTTCAGTTTTGTTGTGGCAATATTTTAATTTTTTTTTATACGCCCACATATAAGTTGTGGAACTTGTAGAGGTCACAATTTTTAATCAATTTTGATAAAATTTGAAATACATGTTTATAGCCTAAAGATCTTGGTTCCTTTCGATATAAACGCATAACTTCCTGAATTATGGCCCCTGATTGTATACGAAAAATCGCCTTTATTAGATTGTGGTCCCTCTGGAAGTCAAAATTATTACCCGATATAAAAAAATAACATTTGATTATATCACCGTTACAATTTAATGAATGTTGAGTTCGAATTTCGTGAAAATGGGACCAAAACTGACAGACAAAATGGCCGCCGCTTGTACACGAATACTATAAAAATATGGTATATCAAGGTTGTGAACCCTGTAGAGGTCACAATTTTAATCTGATGTTGATGAAACCTGAAATGCATGTTTATAACCCAAAGATCTTGGTTCCTTTTGATATTCAACGGATAATATCGGATTGTTACTTCCTGAATTATAGCCCCTGATTGTACGCAAAATTGAATGTTAGCATGGGGCAGAATTTTATAAAAACCAAACAAATTCTAATGATTTTCTGATAATTACTTAATATGCGCCAACTCTTGTTGTCTGCCCGGAGGATTTGGCTGCTGTGTGGGAGTATGTTTCGTTGCCTGGCAACCTATTTTTGTTTTAACGAACGCATTCGTAATTTATGCTATCCCCATTTTGAACACCTAAAGATTTCAAAGACATGTTTTTGTGTTTTTGACGGTATGAATATATCTCATGACCATCGAAGCTTGTGATAGAAGTGATCATGACCATTTGATCTTCATTTTGCTGGTTTGCCATGAACTTCTCTAACTCGACCAGCTTCATGTCACCACTACCAACATTCGCAAAACCATTAGCAACCTTTTGGTTATTTACTGCCTTGAAACTAAAATAAACAAAAATATGGTATTATGACAAAGGAGAGAGATTGAGAGATGGGGTTTAACGTCCACTCGACACAAAACAGGTCATTTCGGGACTAACATATGGTTTAATTCTATTTCAGGAATTCGCTTGCGCGTATGGGTCTTTAGCAGTAGGGAGAAATCGGAGGAAACCCATGAGGTTGGACAGGCGACCCTACTCCTTGTCACGTACAACTGGGGATTCGAATGTCGAAAAGAAATTGGACACAAAATAATCAGTTTACAAGACTAACATGGCATAATTATCTTTATTTACATAATTAGTGTTCGCACCAAGATGTGTGAGAGAAAGAGAGAGAGAGAAAGAGAAGGGGACTTAACGTCCTCTCGACACAAACTAGGTCATTTTGGGACTCACATATGTTTTCATTGTATTTCAATAATTCGCTTGCGCGTAGGGGTTTTTAGCAGTGGGAGGAAACCGGAGTGCCCGGAGGAAACCCACGAGATTGAGAAGGCGCCCCTATCTCCATGCCAAATACGCTCACACCAGGGCTCGAAACCACAGCCGCAAGCCAGAGGTGAACGGCCAGCTAGAGGTCGAAGCGCGGCATTCTAGACCACTAGGCCATCCCAACCCCCGCACCATTATGTATCAGGTATCCCGGAAAGCTAGGTAAGTATATCCTGCTTTGTATACGACCTCGGAATCGTGGAACACGCAGTGAAGTACCTTATATACAAACGCAGCTGTGCAAGAATCGAACTTACATTTGCAGTTTAAGATCAGTCCCAGCCACACCATCAGGGGAGTCAACATCCGTGCAACCACGTGATCGAATAGCTTCCGGATATTTAACAAATGTTTGACTGGATAAATCGTCAAAGGTCGGGGTTTCCTGTTCTGCCTTTTCAGACACCTGAATGTTGCTATCGGGCACTGGCATGTCAGTGGTCTGTATTCCAACATCTACGGAGTTCGCGATATACTGAACCGAGCCTTCTAATGATGGTGTTGCCTCTACCGTCATCCTGTAGTTGGTTAGCACTTCGCCTTGTACGGGGTCACGACCTTGCAATGACGATTCCTCGGTCTGCATATCAACATCTGAATTGTTGACTTTAACGTGAGTCCCGTACTCTGGTGATAGTGGCTGGCCACAGGATAGTTTCACTTCTATTGTCGACCTGAAGTTGCCCAACACCCGTTCCACACTGGTTGACTTTGACTGCTCCATACTATCGGCTAGAGTTGTGTTATGTACACTTTTCACCAATTCTTCTGGTTGTCTAGGTTGGTCCTGACACATCTTCTTTTCACTTTCTAAAGTAGATAACACTTCGTCTATCTTGTCCTTTATGTCGGTAATAAGCGCTGTTGTTGATTGCAATTCTTGTCGAACGTCTGTATTACTAAGGGCTACAGCTGTCTCAAGGGAGCCAATCCGTTCTTCAAGGGACTCTACATTCTCTGTTTGGCTTTGCGATGTTTTCTGACAATCCACCATAAATGTTTCTAAAGTGGTCAATTTTATGTGCATCTGTTCCTGTTTCACTTGCAGTGTAGGGACACGTGCTGCTGTCGTTTTTATGGGTTGAATCTGAGCTTCAAGTGACTTCATTACTTCTGTTTGGCTTTGCAATTGTCCCTGACAACCTTCTAATTTTACCCCATACGCCTTCACCATCTCCTTGACCGATTTTATTTCTTCATCGTGTGTATCAGTTTTTCCCTTGTTCTCAGCCACCTGTTCTTTAATTAAAATAATATCCTTGTGTCTTTTCTGTTGTTGGCCCCGAAATTCTTTCAACTTGGTCTCATACATCACTACTTTCTCTTTTACTGATTGGACGCTTTCCTGGTACTCGGTCTGAGCGTTTGTAACATTTATAAGTTGATCTTGAATGTTGTTTAATGTATGGTTAACATCGCCACTTGGACTGTTAGTTTCCTGAAAAACAAACAGTACAAATCATATACAGCGGAATCTTGGGGAGGGGGCGAATTGACGTTTATTTACTATAGGCAACGTACCCAGTTCCTGATTTACATATTCGAACCGCAGGCTGGCGCCTAAAGTCTCATAAAGAGTACCCAGGCGGGAGAGGTGGGGTGAGTGAGTATAACGATTTTTTCAATGCATGAATGAATGTGAAAGTACATTCAGCGTTTAAGCCAATATTCCAATGGCTTATTCCAAGTTGGATCTAAATTCATTCGCTAGAATTAAAGTGTATGCCAAAAAGACCCAAGTTTGCTGAAAGGTGGGTACGGTAAAATCTAAGATCGCTGGGAGGTTGGAAAAGCCCAAGTGCTTTTAAAGCTGAACAGGCTTCGACATCTGTTAGGATACTGGATCAAAAAATTATACCGGTGGGGCGGTGAGAGTAGTAAAATAAAATTTAAAAATCCCCGTGCAACAGCAACACAAACAGACTATAGGTAGTATAGAAGATTTAAAGTTACATTATGGGAGATAAGATAAAGAGATGGCAGTTCTCACTATAATAGTTAAAAACTAGATTGTGGAAAGGTAATTTGCTGAAGATTTCAGTCAAATTGGTCCACTATTAGCCGAGGAAAAAGCGTTTGAAATATTCACATAGCCTCGGTCATCATTACTCAAATTATTTTTACAAACAGCATAGTCTCGATTATCCACTTGATTGAATTAATTATCAACGGCCATTAAGCGGCATTTAGGAATTCAATCCGCCAACATCGAAGGCTAGCCTTGACTTTAAGCGTTTATTATTGTCTGGATATGTTAATTAATGTCTAATTGATTATTTAGATAACATCTCAGGCCTAAAGAAAGACCTGTAATAAGCAGATTTTGCTCTTGCATAATGCTATTTTAATGACACAACGTTTATCACTTGATAAAAAGTATATATACCCGAAACGTTGTGTCTTTAAATCTTCTATACTACCTATAGTCTGTTTG
This sequence comes from Patella ulyssiponensis, assembly GCA_963678685.1. NCBI lineage: Eukaryota > Metazoa > Mollusca > Gastropoda > Patellidae > Patella > Patella ulyssiponensis. Next base: position 52,173,125 of record OY783232.1, on the reverse strand, counting down.
TGATGCTGTTGCACGGGGATTTTTAAATTTTATTTTACTTTTAATATTCTATAATATTCTATAAAATGCGTGTTTAAAGTAGAAAGTTAACAGTAAAGCTATGCAGTGACTGGTACACTAAATAACGTCGTCGTGCTGTAATATGTATGTATATAACCTGAATGACAAAAACAATTATTATCTGTATATGATGACGAATTATACCAATCTGATAAAAATACAGATATATATTTCGATTTGTTTTTTTTTATATACTTTCGATGGTGTACACACTACATGAAGACCTGACAAGTTATAGTGGGACTTCAAGTCAAGGGTCAAATGAGCGCCTGTGAACCTATGACGTCAGACACTGATTTTAATCATTCAGCGTTGACGTTTCTAGGGGTTTACCCACAGTTCCGTGTAGTGAACGCCAAGAAGTCGCCGTAACAGGCCGTTTCATTGGCTAATTCTTCAATAAGAAAGCCTATTATATAACAACTCTTCCAGATCCTAACTAGTGTAATCAAGACAAGGAAAACGAAATTTTGAACTATAAAAAACGAAATAGGATCTGTGTTTTACTCAGACTGTAATTATATAAAGAATGTATAAAAGCCTGACTTGTTCTCAATGGGGGGGGGGGGCTACGGAGGTCCTGACACGGATATCTGTCTAGTCGTTCGGATGAGACGTAAAAACCTAGGCACCGTTTACATTGGCATGCACATAAAAGACCCATTGACAGTTGGGATTCGATATAAGAGTAGGCCATATTACCGCTGCCCGGGCCAAATCTCCCTGATAGCACACTGCATGGCATATGTCCGTCTTCATTAGCCTATTACATTTCATTTTCTCCCAATAGTCTCGTTCCATTCCACATGTTGTTCCGCGTTGTAGTTCTTAGTGCCTAATATCGCAAACAAGTATTATTTGCATTATATTTGTATGACCTTTGGGAATGAGTTGTGGCAAATAGTACTTGTTTTCATATGGGAAGGGGTGGTTGTTGACCTTACCTCTAGTTTTGATACGACTTCTGAATAATTGGCTTTCCTTAGGCACTTGATAAAATGTTCATAGGCATCATCCCCTGCGTGAAGTAATCTGTTGAGCAGTAACGCCATGCCTTCAGTATTATTTACACATTCCACTTTATTTGTAACTTCATCCATGTCATCATAAGACAGAACGTGTACTTCTAAAAGACTCCTACTTAAAAGCTTTGCTTCTACATTTTCCAGGAGAAAGTTATAATTCCTTTGTATTCTTGACGCATCTTGTTGACGCATTCGCCCGCGCGCCATAATTACTTGAAGTTCAACTATCGCACCCCTAAACTTAAATGTACTTAATTATTTTGTATTTTATCGGAATCATACACTATTACCATCCACGAAATAATATTCCTCAATTTGAGAATAAGTTCTGAAACGTACACAGTTGTATCTTCAATGACAAACTATTATGTTAGACATATATTCACGGTAATTGGGAAATCCATAAAAGTATTGCCCCACATCCAGAAACATTTAGCTTATAAGTGCTTCATTCAAATCGTATCTCGAATGTTCTCCGAAAGACCGTTTCCCGAAAAGCAGGCAAACTTATTCACAAATAAACAAGCGTGTGACTATAAACAAGTATTTAACCCTTGAATATAAACATTTCTGTATACACACAATGCATACATTTATAATTTCCATTTATTAAACCTATTTTTAGTTACATTTATTAAACCTATCTTAGTCAGAATTATTTTTGGTTGCACCTTTACTCATTACAAGGAAATATACTATTTGATTTTGCCTATGCTATTTGGTTTTGAAGGTGTTCTGCATTGAATATCATATTGTAGTAACCTATATCATTATTATAATATGTGTGGACTAGACTATTATAGTAAAGATGTATTATGTAAGCGCTAAATCGGCCTCGTACGTGTTCATATTTAGATATTTGTCCACGCGACAAGCTTATAATTAACGATCTAGACTATCGGATGGCGCAGATGTAAAAGGACTGAAATACGATCGTCATTTATTGATTTAATTTGAAAATGGAGAAGCGGGGTAGAGTCTCGATTAACAAGTAAAGTTGCTACGATAATAAACAATATATATCAAAACTTCAAACAGTGATAACGTCGCTCAGCATAAAGTAACTCTAATAAAATAAAACCAAGTACGAACAATCCAAACCATTAGGCAAAATTCGCAGACCTTAAAAAACGGTCGAGGGAAAATAGTGTAATCAGCAATGTAATGCAAGTTTCAGTATATTTTGAACTATTGTAGTAAGAACGACCAGTCCTTTATCTAAATCATACATATTTAATTAGGGATTATCTATAATGAGTGCTGGTACCAAACAGGGACGAATTAAGCTTGAATGGGGACCCTGGCCAAAAATACCACGGGGATCTTGCATGAAAAATGTGAATATTCTGGTAATTGTACGTTATACTCTCACAATTGTAATTTGTAGGTCTACATCGAAGGTATAGACAGATTGTTGACCACGAATTTATACAACTTAATAAATGACCTTTATTTTTCTTTTACTGAACAGATATTTTTAGAACTAATTTGGGGTCCCTGTAATATTGCGTGCCCCTGATTGCAGCCCAGCCCTTCCTCTTCCCATTAATCGGGGCGTAGTTCCAAATATGATCAATATATCTTTGTTATTGCCGTGTTTGTATATCCTGAGGGCTAAGTGGTCAGGCCGCGTCAGTATATTGATCTTTTTATCTGTATGCACCGAATATAAATAGATTGGCCTGGCGTATTGAGTGTCTTCACCCACCCCCACCCAACAAGAGCAGCCCAGGTCTAACCCCCAAATCCAATAATTTGCAAGTATTTGGTCCTTAGTTTAGAACTTGACCCGATCTCTTTCTAGGATACTAGCTCCAATATAGATTTCGTTCAGTGTGATAAACTTGTCCTCTTTTAAAACTGCAGTAGTGTAAAAACATTTCTTGTTTCCTTATTTAATATATCCCGATTGAGACGCATTCGGGCAAACCCTGCATAGGTAGTCTGTTCGGCTGATATTAGTAGTAGTGGTGGAAGTAGAAGTAGTAGTGGTTGGAAAGTGCAAGTAGTGTTAGCAGTAGTAGTAGTAGTAGGTGTTGTAATAGTAGTTGACCCAGTTGTGGTATAGTTGTAGTAGTGGTTGTGGTGGTGGTATTATTATTATTAGTAGTGGTGGTACTAGTGTTAGTCGTAGTAGTAGTCGTAATAGTGTTGGTGGTAGTAATATTAACAGGGTTTAATCTCACTGTGCCGTCTAATCAACTGGTGTTATAGGGTAATGGTGTGCAAATTTAAATAAACAAAGGATTATAGACTGTATCCGTATAAGTACTGTTCGCCTAGTTAAGATTTAATTATTTTAATGATTAAAATATATAAGTTAAGTTTAGCAACAGAGATAAATATTTATTTATCACCTGTGACCATCGTCAGGGGTTTTGAAATAGCAGCACAAAACGCAGCTATTGAAATATTCCAGTGTGAGCTTAAAGGTTGCCTGTTTCATTTTCGCCAAACAATTTGGCGAAACACACAGAAATTTGGACTACAGAGAGCTTTCACAGACAGTCCAGTTGTAAATTTACTTGTGCGTCAGGCGACCCTACTCATTGACACGTACAACCGGGGATTCGAAACCACGCCAGTTGAAATCCAGAATGGAATAATATTACAGCGATGTTAGCCTCAGAATGATAACAGGATAGTTAAAATGATATCCACCCAAACATTAGGGCCTTGCACTCCTGTGGAACCCAATTGCCTGGTAACACTTCCGGTCCATGTTTACCCCTTGACCTTATATAAGGATTTAATTTTTTCAACCTCACACTTTTGAACGCCTTTGTTTTTTATATTACAATATAGCCCATTACTGCCTCCGCGAATATACGACGCCATCCTGCTTAACCCGCTTTTGCTCAGCAGCAAAACATCACATTTGGTTTAAATTAGAAAATCGGATACAAGTTTTTCAAATCCTTCACATATGTTTTCATGTTGCCTGCCTCTCTTGCTCCACGTGGAGAATTATTACTCCTTTGTTTTCTACAATCTCCGTTTTGAATTCTTGTCGGACAATTTTCAAAACTTCATATACTATTCAAAAAAAGTAGGGGATATTTGATTTTTAAGTGTTATTAAAGTCACCTGATGAAACTGACGAAGAAACAAATGACAAAATGAAATGAAGTTCACATTCATCGATTTATTCCAAATGATCGTTAGACTAAGTAAGGCACAGACTGACCATTATAAGGGTAAAATGATACCCGGTGTCAAACAGCAAAGTTACCACAGCATCACAAAAAAGTCAGTAACGGGTAAATCCTCCTCTGTTTGCCGAACAAGCATTATTCCGACGTGGCATACTCCTAATGAGACGTCTAAAGTCATTTTGGTCCAGATTGTCCCATTCCTGTTGCAACGCAGCAGCAAGTTCTTGGACATTGGCAGGACGTTGTTTACGTTGACGGTAACCTCTGTCCAAGCATGTCCCTGTCATGCTCGATGGGGGAGAGGTCGGGACTCAGTGCTGGCCAAGGTAATGTGGTGATGTTCTGTTGTTGGAGGTAACCTGTAACGATCCTGGCCCTGAGACATCTTGCGTTGTCATCCTGGAAGATGAAACGGCGGCCATGACGTCGTGCGAACGGCACAACATGGACTGCCAAGATGTTGTCCCGGTAGTACTGTCCTGTAACACGCAATGCAACAACATGTAAAGCCGTTCTTCCAGCAACAGTGATGCCTCCGCACACCATAACAGAACCACCCCCAAATCGATCATGTCTGATGACGTTAACGTCTTGGAAGCGCTCGTTTCGACGACGCCACACCCTCCTACGTCTGTCCAAAAAATCAACAGTGAACCTTGACTCATCTGAAAACATCACATTGCTCCAGCGTCGAGTATCCCAGTGTTGACGATCCCTACACCAACGACGTCTTGCCTGAATGTGATGATCTCTCAAACAAGGGATCACGCGAGGACGTCGGGCGCGAAGGTGACCCCTAAGCAGTCGATTCCGAATCGTCTGGCCACTCACTCTCACACCAGTGTCTGTTTGAAGACGAGCGCTGATCTGATTTGCTGTGGTGACACGATTTCTCAAGGCGAAGGTACGGATAAATCGATCCTGGGCTTGAGTTGTCGACCTGGGCGTGGTCTGTCCTGTACAGATTGTGTATCACGGTATCTGGACCATAGCCTGCTTATGACAGACTGAGAAACATTCATCGTCCGCGCCACAACCGCCTGTGTTGTGCCGATCTGTAGCATGCCAAGGGCACGTAACCTTTCATTTTGGGTAAGCCGACGCATATCAAAATTTGTTTTCTGGTCACTAAAACAATTAAACTGATGTTTCCACCCTGGAATTCAATGCCACAATGACTGTAACATTCAAAGTCAGAGTCGTGCAAATCTTGGGTTGGACCCCCATGATGATCCCAAGCTATTGGTGCGTTTGGGCGTCACATGTAACTGGAAATGTTTCTTCTTTTAGGTTCAATAGTGACTTTTTTCGTAGTCATTTGCATATTTTAGTATTATGCCCCCAAAATCAAATATCCCCTACTTTTTTTGAATAGTATAAGAATCGGTGCTTACAAAGACTTTAACGTGTTTTTAAAAGTTACTTCCGGTAGACGTTTCCTTAAGACATGATTGGGATCTATTTTTACTGATTTTACAAACGTTGTGATGTAAGAACCGTAAACTGTTCTTAACGTCTTATGTAGTTGAAATCACATTGGAATCGTTGGATTTCGACCCATTCGGATATGAGCACACACAATAAAGTTATTCTTCGTCGCGCGTGGTAGAGCTCTTTTCAGAAAATCGTCTAATATCAGTTGTATTTTATCCGATATTTTGAACAAATCGTGGAATATTTTTTGGTAAATCTTATCTTTAGTCCGATTTTCCATCCACTTTAATTTTCTTTTATAGTTTACATTTAATTATCAAAATAATCTAAATAAGCTAGACTATTAATAGCCAGACGTGGAGTCTATGATACTATAAATAGCCATGGCAGTGCATTTTTCTACCAGTCGATCTACAATTAACAGCCGGAAAAAATCTATTGTTGACGATTTTGAATAGCAGTAAAATTTAGCGACTTCGTTATTATGGCAGCTTTAGAAATTATGTTCGTTTTATTTTTTAAATTGCTTTATCAATAACTGTACCGTTAGGAATAGGAGTGGCATCTTTTGGTTTAGTAGTCAAATAATATCGTCAGCAAGAACATGACACTAGCAGTAGTTTCATTTTACTTTTACAAGGTTCTTAAAACAATTGTTGTGTTGCCTTACGTGCGTAATTCTAAATTCAATTTCTTGTTTCAGCTTTTTGTTATGTTTCGTAAAAAGGTAGTCTTGATTATCCCGGCCTGTCAATCAGACGTAGAATGGTCGGTAGACTGGTTAAGCGAGACTAATTTTAAAACAAGGGCACGTAACCTATCTTTTACTCAAAAGTGTCTGGATGTTATGGACGACACTCAGAAACAGTTTTCAGTCTATTGTTTATAGGTGGTTAAATGGTCATAGCTTATAAAGTACAACATGATCGTTTATTTAGTCAATTATTTATCATTCGTCATCATGTCGAAGCGTTCACGATCTCCCGATTCCGTTGCCAGCTCTAACAAGAAAAAGAAGTACTACTGCAAGTTTCAGTCGTCTTGGGGTAAAGATTACCCTTGTATTCGCAAGAGTGACAAAGGCGATGGCTCAGCCTTTTGCATTGTCTGCAAGTGTAATTTTTCTTTTTCACATGGTGGAATAAACGATGTTATACGTCATATAAATACAGCTGTCCATAGAAAAAGTGAAAAAGCAGTAAAAGCTACACCAAAGGTGACTTCAATGTTTATAATACCTGATTCCCAAGATTACAAAGTTTTGAAAGCAGAGACACGTTTCTCTTATTTTATTGCTGAACACAATTTACCATTTGCAGTGGCTGACCATTTTAGTAAATTATGTAAACGATGTTCCCGGACTCCGAAATTGCTAAGAAGTTTTCTTGTCAACGCACCAAAACAACACACATTATAAATGAAGCAATCGGCCCTGCATGTAACAGCAGAATTACAGATTTGGTCAAGAATAACAAGTTTTCCATCATGGTAGATGAGAGTAATGACCATAACCATGATAAAATAGTAGCCATCCTGTTAGGTGCTTATGATGAATCCATTCTTAAAGTTGCCACTCGATTCCTAGCCATGCCTGTCTGCAACATTGGTACTGGAGAGAATCTATTTAACACAATTAATAATGTTATGATGTAAGTACTGCCATGATTGTGCTAATTAATTTTAATAATTTTATTACAAAAAAAACCCAAACAACAATATAATTATTTATTATAGTCATTATCTTTCATATTTAATATCTTTTTTCTTCAGTTCCAGAGATATACCATGGGCAAATTGCATAGGTTACAGCAATGATAATGCCTCAGTAATGGTAGGCAAGAAGAATTCCGTTTTGTCCAGGATAAAAGAACAGCAACCAAAAGTCAACATTGCTTTGACTCATACCATGAAGGAATTGCCAGTGAATTTAGAAGAATTTCTTATAGATGTTTTCTTTCACTTCAACAACAGGTAAAATATATTGATATTCAGAAAATTTTTAATTGACCTTCTGTTTCCATGTTATTCAAATAACATATGTTGTCTATTATAAAGCAATATACATTTGTATGCTTTCAGTGCCAAGGGAAAGGAGCAATATAAAGAATTTTTAGAGTTAACAGGCACTGATCCAACGAAGATAATCAAGCACTGCAATCAGAGAAAGTGCTCCATTTGAGTGTGGTAAGTTTGTTTTAATTTAGCATTGCTGATCTTGTGGTTAAAATACTATAATTTACCTTATATCAAGTTTTTACTTCTCTTGCATCTCGTAATTAATTTGCATTTTTTATTTTTCAGTTGCCAGAGTTAATGAAAGGTTTGAAATCACTAAAGATGAATATCAATTAAGGGAAGAATTTACTGCTTTTCAGTTTGCTGAACATGTGGATTTACCAAAATACTCTTTGGACAACTTTTGGGCATATATTAGTAAAGATGTTTCCTGTTTAGGAAAACCAAGATATGGTGTATTATCTCAATTATATTTAGCTATATTAAGTGTACCCAACAGTAATGCGGCAGTGGAAAGGTCGTTTTCAATTTAAAGAAAGATTGAACAGGATGCCAGAGGAAAATTATTCAACTTTACCCACCTCCTCCTTGATGAGCATAAATTTCAACATGTAGGGTGACCCACCCCAAATGAATATCTCCAAATATCTCGACAATTACACCACAATACTAATATATTTACCAAGCCTTAAATCTGTTTCACACATTTATAGTCACGAAATAAACGACCATGTTGTACCTAATAAGCTATGACCATTTTACCATAAGTAAATAATACTGAAAAATGGTTTGGAGTGTCGTCCATAACATCCAAACACTTTTGAGTAAAAGATAGGTTACGTGCCCTTGTTTTGAAATTAGTCTCGCTTAACCAGTTTACCGATCATTCTACGTATAATTGACAGGTCGGGAGAATCAAGACTACTTTTTTACGAAACATAACAGAAAGCTGGAACAAGAAATTGAACTTAGAAACACACACATTAGACAACTCAACAATATTTTTAAGAACCTTGTAAAAGTAAAATGAAACTACTGCTAGTATCATGTTCTTGCTTTACGAACGTGATTCAGAGATATTATTTGTACTAAACCAAAATATGCAGCTTCTAACGGTACAGTAAATTTATAAGGCAATTTAAAAAATAAAACGAGCGTTATTTCTAAAGATGCCGTAATAACCAAAAAGTTAAATATTATTGCTATTCAGAATCGTCAACAATAGATTTTTTACGACTGTAGTAGTTAATAATGTGTTGAACATTTCCGCATGCTATTGCTATTTATAGCCTCAACGAGTGTGCGAGACTGTCAGAAATCAGTAGTTCGTGATTCAACTAAAGCGTGCACAATCAACGTGTCAAGAACAATTTTTCAGTAGGCAAGTGGGGCACCCTAATACTGAAACATGGTTCCGTGTGTCGTCCATAACATCCAGACACTTTTGAGTAAAAGATAGGTTATGTGCCCTTGTTTTGAAATTAGTCTCGCTTAACCAGTCTACCGATCATTCTACGTAAAATTGACGGGTCGGGATAATCAAGACTACTTTTTTACGAAACATAACAGAAAGCTGGAACAAGGAATTGAATTTAGAAACACACACAGTAGACAATTCAACAATATTTTTAAGAACCTTGTAAAAGTAAAATGAAACTACTGCTAGTATCATGTTCTTGCTTTACGAACGTGATTCAGAGATATTATTTGTACTAAACCAAAATATGCAGCTTCTAACGGTACAGTTAATTATAAAGCAATTTAAATAAAACGAATGTAATTTCTAAAGGTGATGTAATAACCAAGAAGCTGAATTTTACTGCTATTCAAAATCGTCAACAATAGATTTTTTACGTCTGTAATAGTTGATAAATTTGCAGAGAGGTGCTCGTGGAACGTCTATTTATAGTATCATTGACTCCACGGTCGATAATTTCTTACTGCGGAATGAGCGATCATCAGTTGAGAAAAGCGTGCAGATTCGCCGTGCCGAGACCAACTTCCTGTGGAGAAATTTTAAGGGATGGGTCACCCTAAACATGGACACAGAGTGTTTTTCTTTTGTCCCAGAAAAGTTATTATTATTAGATGTTGCCAAAGTTATAAAGACAGATTGATGGAGGACAAATAGTGTGTTTGTTTATGTAAGAAGTGTGTTTGTATATGTTAAAGGTGTGCTTTCAGTAAATATTTGAAAATGAATATAGAGACATGAATATGGCAAGTGCTTTACTGTGTGTTTTCATGTGTTGTGTTAAGTTTGTGTAATTATAACAATCAAATGATATTAAAATACATAAAATATGTAAATTAATTTGTCTTTTATTCATGAAGGGTGGGTAATTTTAACGCGTGAAAAGGTTTGTGCTGAGTTGTATTCTTACTCCTTTATCTCTGCCCTTTGTTGCATGTGTATTGTCACCCCGCAATTACAGCTATTTGTCGTCTTTTTCCAAAACCTAACTTGACTTAGGCTTCTTATTGCCTTGAAGTTTTAATTTTACATAGCTCATTTTGCTCTGAATTAATTTAGTTTGGTAGGTAGTCTAAAAGATCACGTTGTTTTTGCTTCTCCTGGAAAGTTGGAAAAAGTGACTTAGGACGTTTTGACAGGAAACACTTCAATTAACTTTTATAAATGAAAATATACGACTCTAAGAAATCAAAGACTTCATTTTTATATAAGTTATTTTTATTAGTTAAAGTTGTTAGGAATCAGACAGTAGTCATTAAAGTAGCTAAGTCTCTTACTCAATATCATCTAAAATCTTCAACATAGAAAACACAAATTATTTGTCAATTTAATTCAACATTGATGCTGTGATCTTACCACGAAAAGATGGGCTTCTGATATCCAATATTTAAGACAAAATAAACATTTTACCATCGGTACACGAATCGTGTACCATAATACGTTTCAGTCCTAGATTTAACAAGGGACGAAGCTAAACACATTGCACCAAATCAAACGGCGTATGTAGACTGGAATAACCGTTTTGAAATTAGAGTAAAAACGGAAACCATTGAATGTAAGTCACTTTATATACATTCATATTACAGTACACTTGTGTCAATTTCTAGGTCCCAAACGTTAGCGATTTAGCTCCCCTTAAGTAGGTGTCTTGTCACTGATGTGTTAAGACATTGACTATTGTCCAGGTTTTGTGTATTTAATAGGGATGATGGGTGGGGGGTGGTTCGTTAGCCTGGAGGTCGGGTCTCCGATCCCTGCATTGGTCGACAAAGTTCATCCAGATTATCCGGCGTGGTTTCCCTTGTCAGTGATACAGGATTGAGAGCCTGATAAGGACAGCTGTACAAGGGTCCCGTGTACATATTGGCGTGCACTCAAACGATACCTTTGAAGTTGGAATTCGATATAAGAGTAGGTCGTAGCGCCGCTGCCCCGGCAAAATTCCCTGATCAAAGACTTCATTTTTATATTCGTTACGTTTATTAGTTAAAGATACATTATAGGAGATTTTTTATAAGGAGTTAGCTATTCTTGCTATAACAGTTCAAATATAGATGATGAAACAAGAATATATTGGAAATTTCAGTGAAATTACTTTATTCTGAACATAGTTATCACCACTGTTATTTTTGACTAGAAATGGTATATAATTCCATCTCGATCGTTTGATTGACAGGCGTTAACTCCACCTACATATTCTCGATTATCAAGTAATGTTTTCAATGACTGTTAGGCCTACATTTAGCCTATTTGGTTTGAGACGGGGCTGTACATTATTACAAATTAGAATTGAGACTTTTAATATATATATAATAAGAGAAAGTCGGCAACAGAATTTTAAAGTTTGAAAGGAATGGACCAAATCAATGAAACAGTATTGTAAATAATTATACTATAGCCGACTTCTTCCGTTGCCAGCATGTATTCTTGTACTTTAGGTAGGCCTACGTAACAACCGAAGCAGGCGAACAGAAAAAAGTGATCCGATGGGGCTGCAATTCACCTGGTTGATGTTAACTGCGATGTTTATCAATTTCCAAAAATTTTACTGTAAACGCAAGTGACAAAAGAGCGACAGTGTGTTGACGTAATTACCTCGGTCAACAGTGGCCTCGCTTCGTACACTATCATTAATAGCCTCGGTCTTGAGTATGACGTCAACGTAACTGTTAATCGCCTCTCACGACGCCATTTATAATTAAATCAATCAATGAAATCCTGATTAAATCCAAGCCATCCGTGGGTCTACAGAGTTGATTTTGTGCTTGTTATTTAGATAAAGATCTAGTTATAATTTCTATAACATCTGAAGCCTAAATAAAGACTTGCGATAATCAGATTTAGCTCTTGCATAGTGTATGTTTAAAATTGTAAGAAAACAGGGGGTAGTCATTAATTGAGTGTTTTGTCACTAATATGTTACGACATTGACTATTGTCCAGGATTTGTGTATTCAATTTTTTTTTGGAGGGGGGGGGGGGGGGTATCACAGTGGGTAAGACGCTTGCTCGCTGGCCAGGAGGTCGTAGTTTCCCCTTGTCAGTGATGCAGGATGGAGGGCCTGAAAAGGACAACTGTCTAGTCATTCGGATCGGACGAAAGACAAAGGTCCCGTGTACACATTATCGTGGAAGTAAAAAATCCCTTGGCACTTGGAATTCGATATAAGAGTAGGCCGTAGCCCCGCTGCCCGGGCAAAATTTCCCTCAACATAGTTAAACGTCCACTCGATACAAACTAGGCTATTTCAGGACTAACATATGGTTCAATTTCATTTCAATAATTCCCTTGCCGGTAGGAAACTATACCTGGGGGAGGAAACTTGGGGACCCAGAGTAAACCCACGAGGTTTGACAGGCGATCCTACTCGTTGTCATGTACAACCGAGTAATCGAAACTTCACCAGTTGTTGTAGTATTTATTCACGATATTGACAATTACTGATTATTGCCACATCTATGCCCCTAGGCAATAGGTGAGCGACCAGCAAGAACTCGAAGCGTGACACATTAGAATACTAGACCCCCCACACCCGCTTGAGAAAGACAGATAAACTATCCGCAATAAATATTACTGAGAGAGAGAGAGTTTAGCGTCCACTCGAAGCGTTACACGTTAGAATATTAGACCCCCATCCGCTGAACAAAGACAGATAAACTATCAGCAGTAAATATTACTGAGAAAGAGAAAGTTTAGCGTCCACTCGACGCAAACTAGGTCATTTCAGGACTAGCCTATGGTTCAGCTTTTTTACCATAATTCGCTTGCGCGTAGGAGTCTTAATCAGTGGAAGACAAGCAGAAGACCCACGAGGATGGACATGCGACCCTAAGTCTTGTGGCGTACCACCAGGGAATCGAAACCACGCCAACTGACTTAATGTCAGACCTTATGATAATAGAACGCGCACGTGCTAACGATTCGGCCAGGTCCCCCCTCCCCAAATATTACTCGTTATTAAGCATGTAAATCATTAACGACAATAACAAGTAAACACCATTGATTAGTCGCACTAGTAAATGTAGGGCGAGAGACCATTTTTTTACCCCCTCCCCCTTCCACCTTTCCAACACAAGTCCTATCTAGATGATTCACTAGCCGATTGCGATAAAGCGAAAGCTTTGGTGCATACTTATATAAGCTTCAAAGGAACAATACAAAAGTTCATGCATAATAGCCCATTTCAACTTATGGGCCCGGGGACGGCGCACCGACTGCACCCCCTGTCGCGAGGCCTGGGTAAATGTATCGTGAGATAAGGCAAGACTCGTTGAAGGTGTGTCAAGCTGAAAGATAGTTTACGGTTGTGTTTTAGGTTCTGATTTGTTTGACCCCTACATTAAATTCTTGAAACTGTTTACCGGTCCACGTGTAATATGAACAATAAATCTATATAGAAATTGTATAAAATATGTAAAGGAAAAGAATATGAAAACATTTTTTAAAAAGAAAGTAATATGGACACACAGAACAGTAGTCCAAATATAATGTATATAAAGCACTGGTAGTTCAAATACAATATCAATATAGCACTGGAAATAGATTATTATGTACCACTGGTAGTCCAAATATGACATAGTTCATTCCAATTTTAACAAATGTCCTATAGCATCCAAATATTGATTTTTTGTCTGTTCGCCACTAGTAAGTTTGACCTTCCGTCTAAGTAGTCCTATTTCTTAAACAGGAACATTGACAGGAACATTTTCTGGAGTTATACTTAAATTTGATGTGGTCTTCATTTTCTGAGTGATGGTTGTGGTTTGAAATGCGAAGTATTTAAATCCCAACCCGTTTCTGACTGATAGTATTACAGTGTTGGTGTTGGAATCCAGAATGGGATAATATTACAGCGATGTTAGCGTCAGAATGATAACAGGATAGTCAGAATGATATCCACACATGCAGATAGTCAGAACGATATCCACACACGCGTTATGGTCTTGGACTCCTGTGGAACCCAATTGCCTGGTATACTTCTGCCTGGTACGCCTCTGCCCCATGTTTACCCCTTGACCTTATATAAGGATTTAAGTTTTTCAACCTCACACTTTTGAACACCTTTGTTTTTTATATTACAATATAATCCATTACTGCCTCCACGAATATACGACGCCATTCGACTTAAACCGCTTTTGCTCAACAGCAAAACATCACATTTAGTTAAAATTAGAAAATCGGATACAAGTTTTTCAAATCCGTCACATATGTTTTTATGTTGCCTCCCTTGCTCCACGTGGACGATTACTCCTTTGTTTTCTACAATCTCCATTTTGAATTCTTGTCGGACAGTTTCCAAAACGTCATAGGAATCGCTGCTTACAAAGACTTTCACGTGTTTAGAAAAGTTACTTCCGTTAGATGTGTCATTAGCACATGATTGGGATCTATTTTTACTGAGTTTACAAACGTTTTGATGTAAGAACCGCAAACCGTTCTTTACGTCTTCTGTAGTTGAAATCACGTTGGAGTCGCCAGGAATCGTCGGATTTCGACCCATCCGGATATGGGCACAAACAAGAGGGTTATCCGTCGCGGCACGTGGTTTGGCTCTTTCCAGAAAATCGTCTAATATCAGTTGTATTTTATCCGATATTTTGAACAAATCGTGAAATATATTTTGGTAAATCTCATCTTTAGTCCGATTTTCCATCCACTTTAATTTTCTTTTATAGTTTACGTTTAATTTCAAATTATCTATGTAATCAAAATTAGCACGGAAGTAAATGACATCTTCTTTGAATAGTTCCTGGAAATCGTAAGTTGCAACACCTTTGTAAAAAGTAACCGAATCAACGAAATTCTGTCTGCTCGTTGTTAGTTTTGACAGAACATTTTTTGGTATTGTATTATTCCATGCTACCTTATTAGGTGAAAGGTATGACGAAAGTTTACATGGCGTCGACGTCATTTCGATAAGAAACACGCGATCTGTTAGTTGAGATAATAAATACCCAGCCATAACCCCCTTCAACTGATCGAAAAATCCTCCACACTGACCCGACTTCCCATCGCAATTATAAACCAAATAACGCTGGTTTGATTGGTCGCCTTCTGTTCCGGTATGTATCCATGAGTCCGGTTGGTTAACCTGCCTATATGTCAGATTTGAAGAATCATCAATACGATTGGTCGACTTCTGAACTCTTTGTGACGCCAACTGTGACGTAGTGGTCATGTGATATGATATCTTAACAAGGACTATAGTGACTACAGCCAACAATAACACCTTCCTCAGCTTCCTTGGCATCGTCATCTACAAATAGATAAAAAGAATTAAAACTATATTTTATTCAAGAAGAATATAATAGAGGAAGCTGATATCGTTGACCAATTAACACATAACTTTTATAAATGAAAATATACGACATCTAGCATGTCAAAGAATTAATTTTGATATACGTCAGTTTATATACATAATGTTTATTAGTTAGTTAAAGTTGTTAGTAACCAGGCAGTAGTCATTAAAGATACATTAGTTAAGAATTAATAAAGAGTTGGCCATTCTCGCTATAATAATTCAAAAACAGTAACGTGCTCAATAGTAATAGTACTCTCGCTTGACAGGCCTTTCATTGTCAGTTTCCGGTAGCGCACGTCACCGAATAACAGTAAACGTTATCTTGGTCAGCTATTTCTGATTTAATTATATAGAAGGACGACTGTTTAAATCCGAGCTGTATCCAAGCCATCCGTTTGTCTACAGAGTTAATTTTGTGCTTGTTGTCTAAATGAAGGTCTAATTAATCATTTCTATAACATCTGAAGCCTAAATAAGGACTTTCAATATGTTGATTTAGCTCTTGCATAATGCATGCTTAAGTAGGTGTTTTGTCACTAAATAGGCCGCATTCTCGGGTCAAAAAACCTGTCACCTTTGCTCCCGCTAAACGGGTCTAGAAATCGGACTATTAATAATCGTGCAATCAACATGTCAACAAAGTTCTCCAATATATTTTGTTAATTTGATAGTTTAAGCTCGAAATTGGCCAGAAATCCATGACCTATTTCTTTATAGTGCGGAGCCATATTTGCGTATATGTGAGTTGGATGCTGCGCAGGTATTTCAAATTTGACCAATTACGGGTCGCGCTTGAGGGGTCGCGGTCAAAAGTTATTGGGTCAAGTGCCAGGTCATAGCATTTGTAAACAAAGCCATGTGCACGATTCACCTTGCAAATTGCTCGCGGTCGGTCCGAACAGAGATCCAGCAAACCAAATAAACGTCCCATCCGTCTAGGGAAGTGTTGTAAGAGAGCCACAGAAAGATATTTTGATCACATTGACACAAAATGTGAGAGTAAGGATATTATAACGAATTTATATTTCGTTTAAATGATTAATTAGTTAGAACGAAATAATTAATTCGTTTAAACGAAATACTAATATTTTTCGTTTAAATGAAATATTATTTCGTTTTCACGAATTAATATTTCGGTCTAGCGAATTATTTTTTTCGTTATAACGAATCAATCATTTCGTTATAACGAATCAATCATTTCGTTATAACGAATTAATATTTCGTTATAACGAGTTAATTATTTCGTTATAACGAACCAATCATTTCGTTAAAACGAACCAATAATTTCGTTATAACGAACCAATAATTTCGTTATAACGAATTAATTATTTCGTAATAAAGAATTAATTATTATATTTCGTTTAGACGAATTAATTATTTCGTTATAACGAATCAATCATTTTGTTATAACGAATTAATCATTTCGTTATAACGAATTAATTTTTTTTGTTTAAACGAAAGAACTAATTCGTTATAAGGCAATAATAATTTTGCGTTATAACGCAATACTATCTTTCGCAATACTATCTTTCGATTCCATTCATATAGTTATTTCGTTATAACGAAATACTTATTCGTTATAACGGAATATTAATTCATTTAAACGAAATATTAATTCATTTAAACGAAATATTAATTCGTTTAAACGAAATATTAATTCGTGTAAACGGAATATTAATTCGTTCAAACGAAATATTAATTCGTTTAACCAAAATATTAATTTGTTTAAACGAAATGTTAATTCGTTCAAACGAAATGTTAATTCGTAATAACGAAATGTTAATTCGTAATAACGAAATATTAATTCGTAATAACGAAATATTAATTCGTAATAACGAAATAATTAATCTAGTTGCAGATGTTGCCTTCTCACTCTCTTCTAACTTATTTTAAGAGGCTCATTTTGTCCATAAAACATCTATAACACGTTGGGTGAAATCAAACACCACTGCCCACTGTATCTTCGATATGTTGTGGAACAATTCAGGAAACGCTAATTACTATATTAACTATACATCGATAAAATTCCTTCTAGACCGGATTTTAAGGAACGAAAATATTTTTCTAGCGAGAATTTATGCCCATAGAATGCGGCCTAAAAGTGAAAAACATTGACTATTGAATGATACACCCCACAATTGTCCAGGTTTGTGTATTCAAAATTGATTTTATTTCAATAATTCGCTTGCGCGTAGGGGTCTTTAGCAGTGGGAGGAAACCAGAGGACAAGAAAAAAAAAACCACGAGATTGGACAGGCGACCCTACTCCTTGTCACGTACAACCGGTGATTCGAAACCACGCCAATTGACTCAATGACTGGCTTTATGATAGAACACGCACGTGCAAACCACTCCGCCACCCAACCCAACTCCAATTATAAGTAAACACAGCTGATTAGTCGAACTGGTAAATGTAGGGCCCTTGAGAGGAAAAACCTGCTCTGGGGCGAGACCTTTTTTTGCCCCCCGCCTTCTTTTCCAACAGAAGTCTTATCTAGATGATTCGCCAGCAAAATACGATAAAGCAAAAACGTTTGTGCATACCGGTCCACATGTTATTTTGGACATTCCATGGGTGGGGTCTCCCATTTTCAACATGCAGTAAAAACTGTCAAACAAAATGCTTTGTAATTCACCTTTTCTTTTATTCTTTACGATTGTAACACAAAAGCAATTTCACTGGAGTCTTAACAGCATTTTGAACGAATTCCATCAAAAGTCACATTTGTGACAACATCCAGAAAAGAATATATTTTGGAATCTTTAAAACATTTTAGTCAGGTAACAGTTTTTAAAAATTGGTTGAATTAAATGCCCTTTACTCTTTTCACATGGGTCCAGTTTCGTCAATTTTTAAACAGCGCAGCTTCTGGTTCACTTTTCGCATTGAATATTTCTTGCTGACCTCTGCTCTTCTCCCGACCAGGTTTCCATATTCACTGAAATAATAAAAATAGTGGTTATCATGCAACGTGTAGGCTATGCCTTGATTATTTCAACAATTCCATTTTTAACCCTGAAAATCGAATCTGGAGTCGAACGGGGTGTGTATGTGTGTGTGTGGGGGGGGGGGTATTGAGGAGAAAAGAAGAGAAGATAAATGGAGAGAGAGGGGGGAAAGAGGTTTCGGGACTAACATATGGTGCAATACCTCCTCGTTAAAACCGTTCATTGTTCGGACAACCATCAGAGAATGAGACCATATATCTAATTGAAATCACTCGAGGTTTACCTTTTGAATGCAATACGTAAGACCTCGCTTTGTAGAAAACACGTTTTCGTTGATGATTGATTCATTCTGAATATTCGGCTGACAAATAACCTCAACATTTTCAAACAAACAGCCCTTGTCAGGCAATATACGTCCCCATTTTGAAAGATATGGATAGAGAACAAGCTAATAAAAAATGATTTTTCGTACAATCAGGGGCCATAATGATCTAGAGGTTATGGTCGGAAATACGGGAATATCGAAATGGACTGAGAAATTAGGGATTTAAAGATACTATTTTAAGTTTAGATAAAAATCGAATAAAAAATTGTGACAACCTTGGTATTACATACTTTTACAATATTTGCGAACAAAGGGCAGTCATCTTGTCCGGCAGTTTTGGTCCATTCTTCCCGAAATTCGAACTTAACCATTATTAGGGTGTAACGGTGATATATTCAAACGTTTTTAAATCGGGTAAAAAATTGTTACCTCTAGAGGGACCACAAGCTAAAAACGTGATTTTTCGTACACTCAGGAGCCCTAATCGAGGCAGTTAAGATCCAATATGCGCGAATGTCGACAGGAACCAAGATCTTTGGGTTATAAACATGTATTTTAAGTTACATCCAAATCAGATCAACATTTTGACCTCTAGGGTTAGACATGGCAAGTTTTGGGGGCGTTTGGAATTTTCTATTTATTTTGCTGGAACATTGATAGTGTATCCAGTCATCCTATAAGTGTGTGAGAAATCCACTAGATTGTATTCTCTGGGTTTATATAGCATATGAACTTCACAAGATATTGGACATAGGAAAGAAAACAATGGGGTACCACATCCTACATAATTTTGTTTTGGGAGTGTGGTGTTATTCACCACAGTAGTTCCACAAGATATTGGGAATTAGACCCCCCCCCCTTTAAAAAAAACCAAAATAATTATTTCAAAACTGTCTTCTCGGACACCCAATATGCCTGTGTGATAGAGTGTTTTGGGTCAGTCGTGTTTTTTACAACAAGATATTGGACGTAGAAAAAAATGTAATTACTTCAAAAATTTCTTATCGGACCCCTTATATGTATGTTTTATTTTTCAAATTTCTTCTCATACCCCGTCCTGTGTGGTACAATACATTCTACACGACTGTTTCATAATTTGTCCATTTTCCTACTTATTCGTATAGAATCTCTTGACAAAAGAAAATGCGATGCGTTTTAAAGTCATTCCCTAGAAACGATTTTATGTAAGCTGATAAAGCCTGTTATCGTATCCTATATTTATTATTAAAAAAATAAATCTAGTTGAATAAAATATTATTTAAACAAAAATAAACAAAAAATCCCTAGAAACACGTAGACCATGCTAATGAAACAAGTCATCAAATAATATGCATGATTGCGGGCGTACTCGATTGAACGTTCCGGAATTTAATTCTCTCAATTCCGAAAATAGTGTTAATCGAGTGAAAATGAGAATTCCGGGGTACAACGCATGTGCCGACTGCATAAAAAATATCTCAACCAATCATGGCAGCTGAAACATTTTTGTTACTTAAAATACGTCACCATTCCACTCACACCACCTCAGCTGCCGGGACTGACAGAACTGTGACAGGACTCAATTCCGTGTCACTCGATTGCAATTCTGTCAATTCGGGACGTTCTGGACTGAGAATCGAGCATCCCCTTTGTTTAAGAGTCTGTTTGGTTATTGATACGGCATGTACTAGTATGGTAAACTCAATAGACGTTAAATCATAGAACTTTATTCAGCCATTGTTATTATACAGTAACTATGGGCGTACTCGATTGAACGTTCCGGAATTAAATTCTCTCAATTCCCAAAATAGTGTCAATCGAGTGAAAAGGAGAATTTCGGAGTACAACGCATGTGCCGACTGTATAAAAAATATGTCAACCAATCATTGCAGCTGAAACATATTTGTTACTTAAAATACGTCACGATTCCACTCACACCACCTCAGCTGGCAGAACTGTGACAGGACTCAATTCCGTGTCACTCGATTGCAATTCTGTCAATTCGGGACGTTCTGGACTGTGAATCGAGCATCCCCTGTAAGTCTATAGGGATATAGGACACAGATCACCAAATATTCCTGGGCAGTCACCCACGAAACAAGGGCGAAAGTTATTTTTAGTCCTTCTCTCCCTTTCCCTTTTTCCCCCTTTTGCATGGCGATTTTTGTTGAATTTTTGGTGTAGAATCGAAGAAAAGGGTTGGAAAATACATTTTCTGCCAGGTTTTGGTGAATATTCATGATTTTGAGGCGGAAGGATACAAGAGTTGTGAGGTTGGTTACGTTGAAAGGGAGGGCCGAAAATTGCAAGGTTAGCTGTCTCTACTTCCAGCTTGTCTATCTCAAGTTTTTCATGAAGAACCTCATACATGCTTTTGGGCAAGAGTTTGCCACATGTTGCTCCATCTGTGGCAGAAAGCGTTTTACCCAACGAATATTTGGGAAAAAGTTACAACCGGTCTAAGAGACAAGAATTAACATTAAAGTCAATGGGGCAATAATTAGTGATCTGTGGCCTGTCTGTGTATGACAAGGCTGTGACTGATATGCCTTAGTTTTGAAAATATGATGACTAATTTGTCAGAAAATATGTATAAAATAACTTGACTACAGAAAAACTAAAAAAAATTTAATTTAAAAAAAAAGTTATCAAAGTTTTGGGAGAAATTGTGATTTTACTGCAAATTTTCCAATTTTCAGTTTTTATTTAATTTCTAACAGTAATAAAAATATTTCAATGTACAATTTTGGTGTATTCAGCCTCAGAAAGCACAGATAAAGTGAACAACATTGTAATTTCACCTAATTTTGTCTAAAAATCAGAAATATTCACAGAAAATCTCCAGATTCTCCCATTTCGATGTAAAAATTAATGCTTTCATTCCTACTCAAATGACTCAAAATTTCTAAAAATGCCCTTATTTTCATTGCTAATGTAACTTAGATGGGATCTATAAGTTTGTCAAGTTTAGAAATAGCCCCAGGTTTCCTACAGAAAATGGAAAATTGGCAACACTGAGTTAATAATATACAGCAGATGGGTTTGTACAAAATGTTCAAAACAGGGGTAGGCTCAATTTGGCCACTATTTTACCCAGAACAAGCATTTTTTTCTTCTTTGAAGCATTAAATTCTTGCATTTTCTTCATGTAGGAAGCAATATCCCAGTCTTTATAGACATTTTTCACCCCATCTTTCTGTTTAGAGGGGCTATAAATGCCCCACCCCACCCATTTTTATTAATGTGTTTTGAGAGATTTAATTGCAACTGTGTTGACAATTAAATGATAATAATTGGAATTTGTTGTTGAATTACAGATGAGAAAGTTATTTTTCACCAATAAATGGCCATTTTGTACACTTCAAGGATTTCTGACCTTTTTTGTTCATAGTCAAACTTAGAACCTTGAGACATGTCAGGCCAGTAAGACCACACCCTGATACAGAACTGGTGTAGATGTGTAAATGTCAGCTTAATGGTCAATATTTTCTTATCAAAATCTAGTATTTGAAGTGTTTGTTGCATTTATGTCACTTATAGAACAAAAAAATGTTAATTTTGCTCCTTTTCAGGCCTCTTTTATGTTGTCAACTTTGTCATAACTACCTTTTTTACTTCATTTTTTAAGCAATTGATGTAAAGGTCCAAACATCTTGCTTCAGTACAATAATTGCAATAAAGATTTGTATGATGCCTCTGAGGTTTGAGATGTTGAAAACATTAAACTATTTCCAAATTTGTGAAAATTGTGTATTCTGTGACCCTTTTGTTAGAGAGGGGTGGACATAGGCCGAATATACCTTTTTTATTCTTTCAGCAAGGCCTATTTTAACCATAATTCATATTAATTGCACCTATTTTAGCTTCTATGTACATATATTAGCCAGGGATGGTAAAACATATCTGTTAGACAGATTCCTTTGGTTATGTTAGCTCTGCAACCAAAGATAAGATTGATTCAGTCATTGACATTTTTAGGGGGTGGGGTTACATGTTTCAGTACAGACCTCTATAATTACAATCAATGCAATTGATTTGTGATTTTTCTGTTTGCATATTGTCCAGGGTTTCCAAAAATATATTACTTGCCAGTCTGGCTATCTAAAAAAGTGGAAAATTATTGGTTTTTTGACAGATGCTACATGTAAATTTTTCATGACATGGCAGTAAAAAAATATATTTTTGATAAAAATTCCAAATTATGAGTGTTTTCTATGTAGTTTATTTGTAACTTGTCTAATTTTTTCACAGAGCTCAAATACTGCCTCTATTAAAAAAGATTTTTTAAATTTTAGCACAAAAGGCCCAGGGACCTGAGATGCACCACTGTACTTAAAGCAGCATGTATACTTAAAGGGCCATCATTTTTGCAGTTATTCTTTGATTTTGATTTCCTTTCACCAGCATGTTGCCAGAACATATGGGAAGCAAATACAAAAGGCCTTTTGGTGATATCCGAAGTTTCATCCCTATATAGGACACAGATCACCAAATATTCCTGGGCAGTCACCCACGAAACAAGGGCGAAAGTTATTTTTAGTCCTTCTCTCCCTTTCCCTTTTTCCCCCTTTTGCATGGCGATTTTTGTTGAATTTTTGGTGTAGAATCGAAGAAAAGGGTTGGAAAATACATTTTCTGCCAGGTTTTGGTGAATATTCATGATTTTGAGGCGGAAGGATACAAGAGTTGTGAGGGTGGTTACGTTGAAAGGGAGGGCCGAAAATTGCAAGGTTAGCTGTCTCTACTTCCAGCTTGTCTATCTCAAGTTTTTCATGAAGAACCTCATACATGCTTTTGGGCAAGAGTTTGCCACATGCTGCTCCATCTGTGGCAGAAAGCGTTTTACCCAACGAATATTTGGGAAAAAGTTACAACCGGTCTAAGAGACAAGAATTAACATTAAAGTCAATGGGGCAATAATTAGTGATCTGTGGCCATATACATGTATAAGGGACATCACTCCAAATCCACACACTATAAATGAATTAGATTCAGGCCACTAATTGTATTGTCTTTATGTGGATACTACACTAGTGTACTAGTATGGTAAACTCATAGTCGCTAAAGAAATGCCTTAATAATATCTGTGATAGGATAGTAATCCACTGGGAATGGTAAATCAATATTTGTAAAGATTCATTAAATATACAGTTTGTTGTGTGTCTTGAAATGCAGTTTTGTTGCATATGTTTACTTTGTTTCAATGACATTTAGTCAGGGGCGTTTTAAGGTTTGTCACGGCGGAGGCTATAGAATTTTGAGGGCCCTCTTTCGCGGGGGGGTGGGAGGGGGCTTTTTAAGATGTGGGGCCCTTTTGTCTGCCTTTAGGGCCCTTCCTAGCTAGGGTACATTTTCATTTTTCTCCCGTTTTATTTTTTCAATTTCTTTGATTTTTTTCGCGAGGAGGCTACAGCCTCCAGTGCCTCAGCTATAAAACGCCTTTGCATTTAGTAATTGAACTAGAGTATACAGGTCATAATACTATGGAATAGAATTACTGCTTATTACTGTGCAACGTTTCTGAGAGTCGTTTCCCCCTAGACTTCTCCAGTTGAACCGTCGCTCAGTAATATGCAGTAATTGCATTCCATAGAATTGTGATCTGTAGCAGATATTTATTTATGGTGGGTTATCGGGTTCACAAAATGTCATCTGAAGTAAACAAAAGAAAATGAAAAGAAAAGGGAAAATTCTATAACCTAATGGATAAGTTTTAGTCCGCCTCGACTAATAATTTAGATAGCATTTGTGTTTCTGAACCAGTTTTCATTACTTCCAATTACAGATGTTGAATATTTAGGTTAAGAATATCTTATAGACATTTCTACATTTTATTTAGTTAAAAGAACTAGACCCCATTGTTTTGTGGGAGAGAGAGAGAGAGAGAGAGAGTTTAACGTTCACTCGACACAAACTAGGTCACTTCGGGACTAATGTATGGTTCAATTTTATTTCAATAATTCGCTTTGGGGCAGGAGTTTTTTAGTAGTGGGAGGAAACTGGAGGACCCGGAGAAAACCCACGACGTTGCACAGGCGGCCCTACTCCGTGTCACGTACATCCTAGGAATCAAAACCACGCCAGTTGACTCAATGACAGACCTTATGATGCAGCGCACACCACATAAATACCGAATCTAGTGCACGAGTCTACTTAGAGGAAATGGGATGAAGTGAAATAGGGTTTAACGTCCTACTGTTCTGCTCCGAACTGGACAAATGAAGACGGTCTACTTAAAGGAATGGGGGATTGGGATGGCCTAGTGGTCTGGGTGCCGCGCTTCGACCGCTAGCTGGCCGGTCACCTCTGGCTTGCGGCTGTGGTTTCGATCCCTGGTGTGAGCGTATGTGGCATGGAGATAGGGTTTCTTCCGGGCACTCCGGTTTCCTCCCACTGCTAAAGACCCCTACGCGCAAGCAAATTATTGAAATAAAATTGAAACCATATGTTAGTCCCAAAATGACCTAATTTGTGTCGAGTGGGCGTTAAACCCCATGTCTCTCTCTCTCTCAAAGGAATTTAAAGGCTTCTATGCAGATACAAATACAAAACTTTAAACAGGCCCGCTAGACATATTTTATTTTATTTCGTCCATCTAATCAAAATTCAAATATGTATATTAAACAACATAACTGTTTTTCCCCAAACTGCAAATTAAAAAACAACTATGTGCAAACTTACTGTGATAATTCACTGCAGCGATTCAATCCTAATCTATACTCCAATACCATGAGATATAACTATTCACGGCATATCGCACAAGAAGTGTAAATCTACTAACCAAGTATACTCAACTACACAATACGGGTAGACTATATATGTCTCTATATATTTAAAGGGACCATCCCGATTTTAACTTTTGCAGAGTCTCAGAAATAAAAGTCCGTGTATGTGTGAAATTTAAGCGCCAAAATATAGAGGAATTGTGTATTTACCTTGTCTCAAATGTTCAGCTCAAAATATTGAGTCGTTTTGGACTTAAACGTCAAAGTTGCTTATCTGGACACGTAATCTTTTTAAGATTTCGGGTCAATTTTGTCTGTTATTGGGTAACCTGATAATCTTTTGTCGTTTCTTTAGAAAACTCCACAGTGCATGACGTGCTGTACTTAACAACGAAAGTTAACTTTCATCAGCAGGAAGTTATTTTTGTAATACACTTTGGGACACAGGTCTCCATTTCTAGATGACGACCGACGGGTTTAAGCTGTTTGAAAAGGTATCATGTATGTTGAGTTAGACGCTTGGCCCTAAAGTAGTAGAAGATTTTAAAGGGCTTTTTTTACACAAAATTACGCAGTTTTATTCTCCAACATATAATCTAGCCTGACCCTTTAATATGATTCAGGGAAAGGGCCCATTACATACAATTTTAATATAATAATGATAAATTGACGAAAAATGAATGGATCCTAAAAGGTGTGACCAAATATTTAATTTAACTTATTCTAATATATAATCAAAGAGACTCTGTATTTACATTAGACGGTACACACACCCTAAGGCTATACTTCCTATGTCATGGATGAAGAGCTATTGAGTCAATTCGGGTCTGAACAATGCCGCTGATTCAACTAGAAGAAAATATGTTTTCAGTACTAAATCTTCTTTGACAAATCACCAAATGATGTAAAAGTTACATGATGGGATCACCAGGCGCGGATACAGAGGGGGGGGGGGGCGCACGCCCCCTCTATTTTTTGTGGTGGCGAACAATTTTTAGCACCATATATTTTCGCGGGAAAGGAGAACAAAAACAGTTTAGGTTGGAAATCGTAATTTACAGTACAAGTATGAAATTAGTCCTTGTGGGCATTTTCGTCCGCTCAAAAATCACGGGTCGGGCTTCGCACTCCCAAGTGGGTGCAGCACGCTCCCCCTTTTTGAAAATCCTGGATCCGCCCCTGATCACCACGATTGCCCCACGATTAAAACCACAACTTCAATCGTAGTGTAAATCGTGATAATGGTAACCTAGCTTCGCGCGAAATATCAACAACATTTTTGTTAACTTATAACACGATACGCTTGATATGATAACATTTAACTAACATTTTAAGGCCACAAGGCTATTCACAAAATCTATTTGCAAATTCCAATTATCCGGACATTTCCACGAAATTATTAATTGGGTAGTAATTTTCAATGAAAGTATGGATAATTTGGTATATTATATGGATGGCATTGACTCCAATCTAACTAGAAAAATACTAGAATGCCTGAGAAAAAAAAAACCACCGATATTTGTATATATGGAAAGTAGTGACCCCCAATCTAACAAGAAAAATACTAGTCTCCCTGAAAAACATCGATATTTGGTAAAAGGAGTGACCACCAATCTGACTAGACAATACATGGATTTCTTGGGAAAAAACACGGTGCGTCCACGGGGAAAATGTAAGGGCATGTTGATTTAATCGTAAATTGTGAGAGCATTAAATGAAATGAAATGGGGTTTAACGTCCTAGTCAGACTGGGCTAATGAAGACGGGCAAACGCCATCCTGTGAGCGCAATTTTCCCCGGACATCGGCACTACGGCCGTAATTCCGCTGCATGAAATTGGTTAATTTTAAGTCTTTCCGCGGAATTACGAAGACATTTTCCTACCCTTTCAATAAGTAAGACGTACAGACTATACGTGATACGTACTGTGCCCGTACTATTTACAAAAAGTTCGTCTGGTTTCTTGCGGCTAGTCTGTGAGCTACCGAACCCTGAGACCCATGCGTGTCCAAAACACACACGGTGGGTTGTGGCCCGGGCTTTGGACTACTCAACGCCCTTAACCGGCCCAAAAAGAAGTTGGGCGAGGATAGTCCAAGAATCTGCGCGGGCTTCAATATTTACGGTAAATGGACACTAAAGATAGCTACAAGCTGAAATGGATTTGCTTTCAATCATGTCACGTGACTGTCTAGGTACATACGGGTACTTTACATTTTATAAAATAGCAATACAGTTAAAGGGAGGGTACTTCATTTTACAATATCGTTAGCGTGGCAAACAATTAATGTTGGGTAAAAAAGATATTTTTTTAGGTGGTTTGTTTTAAATTTCAAATACAATAGTGTAGCAAATGAAATGAAATGGGGCTTAACGTCCAACTGTCCTGCTCCGAACTGGCATATATGCCACACAGTGTGCTATGAGGGAATTTTGCCCGGGCAGCGCTATCACGGTTTTCTCTTATATCGAATTCCAACAGTCAAGGGATCTTTTACATGCACGCAACTGTGTACACGGGACCTGTTTTCGTTCCACCCGAACGACTAGACAGCTGTCCTTGTTTGGCCATCCGTCCTACATCACTGACAAGAGGCAGTCGGAAAATCCGGACAAACTTCCCGTCCAATGCAGGGATCAAACACCCGACCTCCAGACTAGCGAGCCAGCGTCTTACCCACGTGATCCCCCGCGTAGCGTATTTGTTGGTGTTTATAGTTTTATACAGCTGATATCAATCAATTTCCACGCGTGTTATTCGTATAGTAAAGGAAAAGAATGACATTACTAGTCCCGTGGACTAGATAAAAGCTAATAATTTGTGCGACTACGTCAATAGCTAGTAATGAAGATAGAGAGAAATGGGGTTTAACGTCCATTTGACACAAACTAGGTCATTTCGGGACTAACATGTTTTAATTTTATTTCAATTATACGCTTGCGCGTAGGGGTCTTTAGCAGTGGAAGAAACTGGAGGAAACCCACGAGCTTGAGTACGCTCACACCAGGGAACGAAACCACAGCCGTAAGCCATAGGTGACCGGCCAGCTAGAGGTAGCTAGTAATAAACTACAATATGAATAAATGTAGCAGAAAAGAAAATATTCGAGCGACTGCGTCGTCAAAATTTCTTTCATTCTATTTGTTTGACTGCGAAAGCAGGAGATGCACTGAGGTCACATGGGCTCTGACGCAATCTCACGTGATCTCGTTAATGTTGGTGACGTAGAAGAATGTTGATTGTGAAGAGCTTGTAGAATGTCCTAAATGCAGTATTCTGCTTGATTTGTTGTACATCTGCCAAAATATCGATTGAAAACTTTGCCTGGACAGAAAAATTCATGGAGTGGAAATTAACGCCATCTAGCTATAATTATCGTACGTCGGATTGCAAACTCGTGTGTTAGAGGATACGAAAACGTAAACAAACATATGTTCGTTTTGGTGTTCGTTTTCGTACCGATGCCAAAGGTCCCTAATATCGCAGAGTTGATTATGGTCTCGATAAGTTAGATAACATTTAGGGACTAAAGAAAGAACTGTGGTCCGATTTTCTATGTATGGGGCTCCCTCGAAAATAAAGAGACGGTCGCCATTAATCATAAAAAAAATATGGACGGCGGGAGCAAAAACACCAAGCAAAAATCTTCGTCTATCTCGAAAATTATTTGCATATGGAAATAGAAATAAATTTTTGGATTTTTTATTAAAACATATATTGTGCTAGAGCTAAATCTGCCTATTGTAGTTCTTTCTTTAGGTCTTAAATGTTATCTAAATTAAAAATTAGACATTAATTGATCATGACTTATCCAGACCGTAATCAACTCTCGATGTCGTACGACTTTAGTCATGATGATCCGAGGCTAGGCGGAGCGGAACTTTCATTCGCTTAAAGTTCCAATTTCATATTTTGTAAGAAAGTCAAAACATAATTATTTCTATGTCTTTTGCTCAAAAGGTTGTCAACTCACTATTATACGATCATGGGCAAAATTTTTGGGGCATTAAAAAGGGTGACACAGGCTAATTGAGAAAATAGTTATTCAATTACCTCCCTTGTTTTCCCATTCCTCTCCATGGACGGCCATCTTCAAACGTTTGAATTTGAAGTTGAAAATGATATTTTTCCCAATTTCTCAACTGGCAATAGTGAATTATAGGATTAATAGGATTATTCTTTAACAAGGTAGGACTGTTTATAGATACCACTTATTTTAGGGCTTTATTTTAATACATTTTAAAAATATAACTTAAAAAAATGCTATTGGAACTTTAATTCCCGGTTCATAGTGGACCAATTTGGGTGAAATTTTCAGCAAATTGCCTATATATTATCTATTTTTTAACTATTATAGTGAGAACTGCAAACTCTTTATCTAATCTCCCATAATGTATCTTTAAAGTGTGGATTTTTAAACGAGATATTCAATTGTGGTTTGTTATCATACCGTTTTGGTCCGTGAAGTTGCTTAGCAACAATCGATTTACTAATAATTCTAAACTGATCTTACCTGTAAGCTGAAGTTCGATTGTAATTCTATGTTGCTGGTAAAAATTTGGACATTACCTGCCCATCCTGACTTGGTGTATATGTGTTGGTGTCTGTTTCGGTTTAATGTAACTCCCTAATTGTTCCCTATTCCAGCTCTGCTCTTTTTCACTCTTTAAACAATGAGCTGGTGGCAGGCAGGCTAGCGCGCGTCATCTTGCATAACCAGGTTGTCGCCAGCAACAGAATAACGATCAATGAAAGAATCGGTTGCAGAAGAGTGATTTGCCACGGAAGTCGATACTCGCGCTAACGAACATATATGTGTAAT
Organism: Patella ulyssiponensis; assembly: GCA_963678685.1. Classification (NCBI taxonomy): domain Eukaryota; kingdom Metazoa; phylum Mollusca; class Gastropoda; family Patellidae; genus Patella; species Patella ulyssiponensis. The sequence goes on along the minus strand of OY783232.1, from coordinate 52,142,859 downwards.
ATACTTAAGACAAAATACTTCAGGCACAGTTTAATGATATTTTTTGAAAGAGATTTTCTACGTCTGTGCATGGAATAACCAGAGAAACGTTTAATTTTCACGTGGTATCTCTCGTGATATATTTTTCATATTGTACACCGAAACTGGGATTTGCCAGCTTCAATAATGATAGTCCGGAAATAGAATTATACTTTTCTGTAGAATTTTAAATGGGCAAGTTCCCAATTATCTAACATAGATATGGTCAATCTGTTACACAGGGGCATCGCAACAGAAATGTGACGACCGCAGACACGTTTTCCTATTCCAGAATACAGCAACGTCAAAGTGGTCGTATAAAGCCTAAATTAGGTGGCTTACTCGAATTGAACGGATATAAGACCGTCGGGGGAGAAGTTTGAAAATTTAACTGCCGCAAACAAATGTTCCTGCTATTTGCCCCGTGAATACAACAAGTTAAATGTGGTCCAATATAGCCTACCTTAGGTGGCTTACCCGGATCCCAAACAAGCATTGTATGGGGGCCCGCCATCTCCGAGAAAATTTTGAAAATTAAACAGTCTGTGAATAAGGCAAATTCAAAGTTTGCAATCGATATCTCAATCTATGCCGACCTGAGTTCCAATCAGACTGCTGCGATGCCCGAAAAATGTCGCACAAATTAAGAGTGGCTCCAGACAATATGTTGTAATCCATAGTCTATGCAGTACAAATTCGTGGTATTCAATTAAAGGAAAAGTAAAATTAGTGTATTATTTTAATACGAACACTTTATTTTGCCAACTAGATGAAATAATAATTTATGTTTTCACTTCCCCACCCCTTCAAATATGGGAATAAACGTCCGACGACATGCAGTTCTAAGACAACTGTTCCCATAACAGCGGCGTTTTCGCCTATTCCTCTCCGCTGCCATGTTTAAGGCAAGATTCTTTTCTTTTTGTGCACGAAAGTCGTCTTCTAATATCTTCGCAAAGATGACTGTCTTCAACACGTGCAATGACATCATGCGGCGTCATTCTCTGGCTCAATGGTACGTGCATTGTTTACATAAGACGTAACTATTTCGGGCAGAATGATGCATTTTACTCATTTACACTACATGGGAAATATTTTTTAACTACAAATACTTCAAACGTCTTTATTTTTCTAATACATCAGAAAAATGTTTTAGAATTTAATTTGTCGGAGGAAAAAAGTTAATATTTTTGGCTCATTATGTCGTGTCAATGTCATAAGGATGACTGTAGCGGCTTAGCGAATATTCACTGCTGATCAGTGTGACGCAACATTCCTATCAGCCATTTTTCGTCGAATTTCTGGCTAACCGGCAATTTTACGAATCCGGGATTTTCATGGGGAAGCGTAGAACTTATCAATCTTGACATTTAGTCAATTTGTCGAATATGATGCATGGTAAGGTTTGGCTGACGAAAGACTTGCGGGTAACATTGTTTTAGCCACTAACCGATATTGCCGATAGACAAATCAGGGAAACCATTTGAAAGCTTTGGAATGAAGGGTAATGGAATGGGTGTAAACGGGCGGTAGACAAAACGTATTACAAGAAAGGGATATTGAAATTCGAAATGTTTGTGGAAACATATTGACAGATTCCCAACTACGAATCCCACTGCTATAGATCGTCGTCGCAGCACCCGTATTTGTCCCCAGACCTTACACTTGGTGAAATCTCCAAAAAGAAAACACGGCGAAGTAATATTTCATTTGCAACCTAATACAGAATCTTCAAACGCATGAAATTAATATTTGATCGCACGAAAAAAGATTTATGTGATCTTTGTGAAGGATATTGCTCAAGGCCCATTCTCACGGTGCGACTTGTAGTATCGACCTGAGTTGCAGCGTGAGAACACCCTAGTCGTACCAACTTTTACAAGCTCCCAACCAGTTGAAAGCGAGTTGGGTGAAATAGAAACTTCCCTATTTCAGTCAACAGATCGTATGAAATTGACCAATCAGAGACGTCGAGTATTAGTACAAACACGAGTTCTCTCCCCTTGTTGTTTGTAAACATGGACGCGAAGCGCACCCATCAAGAGCTGCTCAGCAAAACTGAGACAGAGAATTTTGTCAATTTTTATCTCGCACAACCTTGCTTAAGACTAGTTCCTTTTGGAACTGTCCCCGAGCGAACGATATATTCGCTACACAGTTCCTTTTTGGCCTTATATAACTGCAGTATGAAAATACCGTTCTTCCCCACCTCTGTTCTAAGGCTATTTTGGAATCCTTACCTACTATCTTTCACCTTGATTCTACTTTATTCGCCAAAGGAATCATTTTTTTGCCACAGCTTGCACACATTTATAAAGATACAACACTATTTTCAAGTAGAATTCTGCGATTATAAACATACACCAAATACGTTTAAACTGAGACATTACGAGACCCGGACATGCGCAAACCACATGTTTATTTCATCGCTAAATTCTACTTGAAAATGCAGATGAATTATTATACATTTGTGTCAAATATAGTGAGAAAGGATTCCTTTTGGTGGAAAATAAAGAATTGTGGTGACAAATAGACGGTATAAAGAATTGTGGTGACAAATAGACGGTAAGGGTTCTAAAACAGCTTGAGAACAGGGGTGGGGAGTAGCGATATTTTACCGTATTTTCATACTGCAGTTATATAAGGCCGGACAAGAACTGTCAGCGAAGTTCGCTAAAAGACAGTTCTGAAAAGAACTAGCTTAAGACTTATTCCAAGAGGGACGTGCGGCAGGCTGCATTGGCGATGATCGCCATGCAGATGCGGGAGAGCTGCGGCCGAGCGATGACAGGTGAGTGGGCAATGATAGCCAGTGTCTCTTCGTCGCTTGATGACGCCATTATGCTAATAATTGCTAAGACAAGACGAGATTATCGCGAGATTCCAAGTCGTATCAACTCATTTATATACGATTTTGTAATGTAAAACGGGCCTTAAGGCGGAGAGCAAGAGATCTAGTACATGTCGCCGAGAAAAAGCAATCTTGATTGAATTCCATATTTCGTCGTTTCATACTTTCGATGGCCAAGGTTCGCTTGAATTCAACAGGAATAACCTTTCAAATTTTAATCTGCAATAGTAAAAGCAAGATAGCCTACTGTTACTTACAGCATGAGGGCATAGCCGCTAACGGGAGAAAATGAAATTTCGTCCAACTTGAATAATTTCCTGTCACAGTTCGATACAGATGATACCCACAGAGTGCTCTTATTTGCTGATGGATGTTATGGACAGATTAAACACTCAATTTTGCCAGCATGCTACCAACCTTTTGTTCAGTGTCCAAGGTTCATTTCACAGATAACCCCACATTTTATTTTTAAATCAGTCATGGCCCAATTCAGAACTACTGAGATAATGTTCAAACAGCAGCTGTCGATATGAATGACAAAGCGGCATCCACTGTCTGCACAAAAATATCCTGGACTGGAAGGTCTTTTCTTAATTACATAATTGGTATTATGCGCGTTCGAGTGTCCGACGAGGGGGTGCAATTAACTGGACAAATTTAATGTGGGTGAGAGTGAAAAAGGATGGTTTCATCCATGAATAGTAGTCGCCAATGAGTGGTATCGTCGATGGGTGGAACGTATGATTTCCCAAGGCGCGTATTACGGAGGACTTGTAATTTAACTTTTTTTATATAAATTTAATTCCGGGGATCACGTGGGTAATATGCTGGCTCGCTAGCCTTGAGGTCGGGTGTTCGATCCCTGTATTTGGCTGAGAAAGTTCATCCCGATTTCCCGGCGTGGTTTCCGCCTTGTCAGTCATGCAGGACGAAGGGCCTGACAATGACAGCTGTCTAGTCGGAAATCGATATAAGAGTAGGTCGTAGCGCCACTGCCTTGGCAAAATTTCCCTCATAGCACACTGTACGGCGTATGCCCGTCTTCATTAGCCCAGGTTAGGAGCAACCCCATTTCATTTCATTTGTTATAAACTGTATTCGTATTTCTGTTTATTCCCACAACGGTCACAGCTCGACCATACCATACTGTTACAAAGGATTGAAGCTGTTTTTCAAATTGTCCCATTTACTACCTGACTATTCGACGCGCGATCTAGCCGGGTCAAGCAACTCTATAACACTGATTTTACAATTAAGAGGTGGGGCCGGAAACAAATGCGCATCTTCTTAATAGAGAACTGGCTGATATCTGGTTCTGCGTGTATTCCTCCCACAGGCTAAAAATACGCCCATGCGTAAAACGGGTGCGAATACGTTGAAATCTTTTCAATCTCCCTTCTGGCACAAGCTTTATCTGCAACGGCAATACCGACGCTTCTTTATGCAGCAATCTACAGAGAAGGTAAAATGGAGGATTGGCAATAACTGCTTGGGCGTTGGGATCGTTGTGCCAACCCTCCACGTCATTGTTCGTTCTTATAGGCTGCATGAATACACACCAGCTTGCGATGGGCCATGTTCTGTTGTTGATCCAATTCTTTTCGATGTAGCATACTATTGTTTGTAGTCGACCTGGTGGGCTCTCTTTTAATTTGTTGAATGCCGGTTGAATATGCTCTAACGGTAGTAGGAATGGTAGTGAATTGTAGGACACAACTAAACCGGACCTTTGGATTTTCCTGTAGATAGCTTGACTCCAGTGGAAGGCACATCCTTGTATATGAACCTGTGGGAAAAGTTTCTGTAGAGCTTTCCATAAGCCTTTTTCAAAGTCAACAACAGACTGATGGGCGTGGCAGGATTTTTAGGATAGAACGGAGAACTGCAACAGTCCATTTTGCGGCGACATGACAGTAAACAGGAGTGGCACTTGTTTTGTTTCTATTCCACTGTAGATGAAACAGTTAATTATAAAAAGTTGTTGGATCGGCGCCTTTGTCACTTAAAATGTGTCGTCCATATACCAACACTTCGACTTGGAAAATAACTGTAGCTGTTGGTTGGTAGCCAAGATTATATGTCGTTGACCATGTTTTTTTATGTCAGCTTGAAGGAAGTCTTATGGTAGATAATAATCTGCCAACTCGAAGTTGAGGTCTTTAGGTTCTGCTGGGCGATCTTTCTGGCGTTGTCGGTTACACTGCCTTTTCAGATTACTAATTGCGGGACGACTAGCCTCGGGTAAATCCACGTTTGGGTTATGGGAAAGAATAGATTTAATAATGTCAGAGGATCTTAAGAAGGCATTATCTGGAATTGAAGCCTGTGCCTTGACTTGTGTAGTAATAGTTGCTGCAACAATCTGGCCCGGAGCTGACGGGTGGTTGTGTGGTAGTCAACCGGGATTAAACTTGTCACCTGTTTGATTAACTGATGCCGGACACCGATTGGTTTTGCCTCTGACGCTACACCACCACCAGGTCTTGTCCTTCTGTCGTTTAACTGTTAAGGAAAATCCGTCACTCGAGAATAGCTTATGTTTTCCGCGTTTAGTGCCTTGGTCTAGAATTCTGTTGGGGCATCGGGATTAATGCCCTCCATAGGGTCTTCAACACTGCTGTCGGACATCGATTCTTCGTGAACTGGTACTGGAATTAAAAACAATCTGTTGCTGATATCAAATGTGTTGTTGGGATCATGATCTGAAGCTGAGTAGTGTATAACTCTAGGTGGTGGTCTTGGTCTGACAAGGGGCTCGTCAAAGTCAGTGTCCCTGAAAATCTGTGGTCTTGCAATTGGTTGGTCAGACTCGGAACCTGAATCACTGTAGGGAACAATCGATCTGGCTGGTTGATACTTCTCTTGAAGAGGTCCTATATAAGAGGGTTGATATTTTGCAGAAGGGGAATAGAATCTGATGACTGCTGGCTGAAACTCTGGATCTGCTGGCTAGAACTCTGGATCTGCTGCCTGTAACTCAGGAAGTAATGACTGGAACTGATGGCTCCTTTGGAAGGGGTTCTAGATCTGGGAGGGGTCCTAGATTTACACATCTGTAGCATAACCAGTCGATTTCGGAATTGGTTTTTACTGCTCTCCTATACACATCTCTCGGGATACCGGTGTTGCACTTACGGGGCTGCCATCTGATGCCTATGTCACACTGCAACGCCTCTTGCCTTGGTCTTACGACTGTTTCGCATTAAATGCAGTATTCAGACATTGTTTAACAAATGAAGAATAGAAATACTGAATGCTTGCTGTATCAATGAAGAATACTAAAAGTATGCTAAATCATGTCTGTGTGATGTTGTTTTGTTGTTTATTACAGATTTAACGTCCAATACATGTTATAAATATGATATTATGGACAGGTTGATTAAATTAAGTTGTTTCCACTTCATGGGTATAAAGTTTGTAAAAACATACAGTTGGTTGACACACAAAATAAAAAGTCCTTGTATATTAAAAAGTCAGTTTAAATCACACTTATAAAACCGCTGTCGTGCGAAGAGAGGGCGGGTCATCTTCTCCCTTTGTTATATACTATTCAATAAAAGTAGGGGATATTTGATTTTGGGGGCATAATACTAAAATATGCAAATGACTACGAAAAAAGTCACTATAGAACCTAACAGAAGAAACATTTCCAGTTACATGTGACGCCCAAACGCACCAATAGCTACCGCATGGAATGCAGGTGATGCTTGGGATCATCATGGGGGTCCAACCCAAGATTTGCACGACTCTGACTTTGAATGTTACAGTCATTGTGGCATTGAATTCCAGGGTGGAAACATCAGTTTAATTGTTTTAGTGACCAGAAAACAAATTTTGATATGCGTCGGCTTACCCAAAATGAAAGGTTACGTGCCCTTGGCATGCCACAGATCGGCACAACACAGGCGGTTGTGGCGCGGACGATGAATGTTTCTCAGTCTGTCATAAGCAGGCTATGGTCCAGATACCGTGATACACAATCTGTACAGGACAGACCACGCTCAGGTCGACCAAGGGCGACAACTCAAGCCCTGGATCGATTTATCCGTACCTTGGCCTTGAGAAATCGTGTCATCACAGCAAATCAGATCAGCGCTCGTCTTCAAACGGACACCGGTGTGAGAGTGAGTGGCCAGACGATTCGGAATCGACTGCATAGGGGTCACCTTCGCGCCCGACGTCCTCGCGTGATCCCTTGTTTGAGAGATCATCACATTCAGGCAAGACGTCGTTGGTGTAGGGATCGTCAACACTGGGATAATCGACGCTGGAGCAATGTGATGTTTTCAGATGAGTCAAGGTTCACTGTTGATTTTTTGGACAGACGTAGGAGGGTGTGGCGCCGTCGAAACGAGCGCTTCCAAGACGTTAACGTCATCAGACATGATCGATTTGGGGGTGGTTCTGTTATAGTGTGGGGAGGCATCACTGTTGCTGGAAGAACGGCTTTACATGTTGTTGCAGGGCGTGTTACAGGCCAGTACTACCGGGACAACATCTTGGCAGTCCATGTTGTGCCGTTCGCACGACGTCATGGCCGCCGTTTCATCTTCCAGGATGACAACGCAAGATGTCACAGGGCCAGGATCGTTACAGGTTACCTCCAACAACAGAACATCACCACATTACCTTGGCCAGCACTGAGTCCCGACCTCTCCCCCATCGAGCATGTCTGGGACATGCTTGGACAGAGGTTACGTCAACGTCAACAACGTCCTGCCAATGTCCAAGAACTTGCTGCTGCGTTGCAACAGGAATGGGACAATCTGGACCAAAATGACCTTAGACGTCTCATTAGGAGTATGCCACGTCGGATCAATGCTTGTTTGGCAAACAGAGGAGGATTTACCCCTTACTGACTTTGTTGTGATGCTGTGGTAACTTTGCTGTTTGACCCCGGGTATCATTTTACCCTTATAATGGTCAGTCTGTACCTTAATTAGTCTAACGATCATTTGGAATAAATCGATGAATGTGAACTTCATTTCATTTTGTCATTTGTTTCTTCGTCAGTTTCATTAGGTGACTTTAATAACACTTAAAAATCAAATATCCCCTACTTTTTTTGAATAGTATAATAAAAAACATGTTAAAAAGTCCTCGTATATTAAAAAGTCAATTTAAATCACACGACTGCTGTCGTGAGAGTGAGTCATCTTCTCCCTTGCCATAATAAAAACATGTTAAAACAGTAGGTCCAGCTGATAGATGTCTGGCGCCATCGGTGCGGATAGAAAAAACCCCGTAGGGAAGAAAGAATCCGCTTTCGTTATGTGGAAAAGCGAAGTTCTCGCCGTAAAAACCACATAGCTGAGCCCGTTGATTATTTACATATTAAAAACCGTTCGTCCAATATGGTTAAAAGTCCTGTAATACGGTTCGCGCGCACCGTCGTTCGTCCATTTCCACCGGGGGTGATATCAATTAAAAACAATAAAGGCATTCAATGTCTGTGTGAAGGTTTATAGTGTTTTTGAGTACCGTAGCTTGAGAAGCCACATGATACAACCGTTTGTGCCGCCTGACCCGTTGATGCTAACAATCGCCGATTAATTATTGACAATAATCACAACTCACCCAGCAGAATGGACTCAATAATCAACACCAGATTAAATAGTTTTCAATCTCTATTTAACCGATTTAACAATTGCCAGTCAATTATCGTCAAGAACTAGGTACGAAACAGCCTGCACCCCCTGAAGCAATGGCCCCAGAAATACCTCTCTGACTGTTGCTGTACCGAGAGTGAAATCTTAGGTTTATGACGGAATGTGGCTATTATGATCGCCCTATCAAATCTCTCCTGGGTACAGTAGATGCGAGGGAATCTCAAGTGTTTGTTAGTAGGCCAACAGATATCAAGTAAATTGCGCGCTTGGATGCATCGTTGAATTCGGCAGTCGCTGACGTTTTATGGATTTAGGAGGGAAACCTCACCGTTCTATCATGGATTACCACAGAAGGTTGGTTTCCATTTATTATGCTCAACATTCGGCTGAGACGAAATAGTTTTAAGAAAACCACGTGCTTGGGCAAAACAATGGATACAGAGGAGGTGGGGTTTCGGTACATATCATCCCCTCCTCAAGGAACTGATGGACGAAGATCAGGCATCCTATAAAAAATTCCTTAGGATAGATGTAGCCACTTTCGGAAAACTACTGATGAAAGTTGGGCCACTAATTTTGAAGCCGGTTACAGTGATGAGACCAGCGATATCAGTGGGAGATACCTTGCTTCTGGTTAGTATTGCAAATTAATCAACTGAGAGAATTGATAAACCTTAAAACTATTTTTATTTATTTTCTCCAGCTCAGAACTATGATACTATATTTCGTAAACAGCAGTTTAGTAATGTTGCAGTTGGAAATGGTGAACGAGCTTTAAAATGACACATGGAAGGGTAACAATTGAAACTAATTATTATTGCATAAAATGTCAACGTCGAACTAAAATACTTGACTTGAAGTATACAGCAGTTTTGCTTAGATGTGAGTGTATCTAAATTTCAGGCGAAACCTTCACAAGCCTCCAGTTCTGTACAGGATCCCAACCGCAACCACTTCTAAGATAATTCCAGAAGTCTGTGAAGCCATTTATGAAGTTCTACATGACGACTATCTGAAGGTAACCGTTTCTTAATAACCTCTGGCTACATGGACTTAAATAATCACACATACGCCAACCTTTGCCTTGTGCAATCTACAGAGAACAGATAATAAAACACTGGGACGTTCAGTCAAAGAATATACTTAAATATTCTACATAATGAAAACCCAGGACACTTGTCCCATCGAAAAAGACACGGAATCTGCTACAGATACCCACAGATAAACTATGGAATGGACACTTCCTCAAAGCATAATGATTAATTGCCCGAGTATAAATCTAAAGTACAGTATATTGGTAACCAGAGGCACTAGATATTATTGAACTTTCATCTTGGAGAGGAGATTCATGACTAACTCTACTCTGTGTTTCACAATTTTTGGGATCGGGTTCACTGACTGAAGCAACATGTGCATTTACTTTTTCTAGTGCTGATACAACTTGTTTTAGCAGCCCGTCTTCTTCCCTTTAAAGTCGTTGGCGTTTCGTCATTTTCTTCTCCAATGGTCGCTTAGTTGACGGTTCGCTGTGATTTTGTTCATTTGTGTCAGCCCCACTGGTAGCGTATCAAAATCGTCATCATATGTCTCACCCTTACTGTCCACCTGTGTTTCTGTCAAGCTTCGTGGGAAATCATCTTCATCAATCTAGAGTAAACATAAATTGACACATGTTACATTCAAGGTGTGATATATATTATGTAACATTAATCAAATATTGTTTCAAGTTCCATGCACAGATTATGAGTGGAAAGCAGTTGTGAATATTTTAATTCGAAGCATGGAGAAGTTCCATGGCAGTGGAATTTTCCAACAGCGGCAGATTGGAACGACTTGATTTCGGAAGCATTTTGATAAAGTGTAGAGATTCAAAATGAACCCATGTACTTGTGGTCTTTTGATTTGCTCCGCTACCGCTTTTTTGTTTAGTCGTCTTGTCCTTTTCTCGCTTATACTGAGAGCGCGGGGAGTTGATCTTGATTTTTACCTCATCGGCTACAAAGAATATCATGAATATTTTGAAGTAAATTTGGACAACTTCATGTATGTACATGTACCAATTTCAGTAAAGAAGTAAATTATATTTTCCTCGGTTGAAGACGGAATGAGAGGAAAATCATTTTCTCATTGTTACGGAAAAGTGTTTCCGTACTTTCTTAAAAGTAGGTTATTGGTAGCGCTTTGTTATTGTGCGTGCATTGACACGTTTGAGTCACTTCAGGCGACACTGCGAGGCAGTCAAGACGGGTTTTGTTTTGATTGTATTTCTACGACTGACTAATCATGATGTCTTCAGACGATATAATGGAGTCAGATACAGGAGTAATAGTAAACAGACTTCAGGTGATACTATTACATTAACAGATATTTTTGATCAGTTAAAATCACAGAAACGTGAACTGAAAAATTACCTTGATAGGAAATTTGATACAGAAATTGCTTCTTTGAAAATTAATGGGGCCTCCCGTTCCGTGAAGAGACTGAAAGACCATAAAGAGCATGTATGGCGAGGTAATGGTAATAAAGATCAGTTTACATACAATTCTGATTTGGCTGATAATCTTACCCAAGCATTGTGGGGAATAAGTGTAGGCAAACTAGATCATGCAAAAGAAATCATTCATGATTGTTTAGATAAAATTGCTGAAAGATCAAAACTGATTAAAATAGCGGATTCTTCTGACACAGGATGGGAGACTGTGAAATTGTATGTAGCCCACCCACTTGCTGATGATTCGGAAGATGATAAAAAGATAAACCGAGCTGAGGGAAATTGTATGAAGCCCACCCACTTGCTGATGATTCGGAAGAGGATAAAAAGATAACCTGAGCTGAGGCATCTGCGACGAGAAAAAAGAAGGAAAGAGTAACAAAATTAAAGTCCCAACGTAAATTAACACATTGGAATAATGTTTCTTTTGGAGTTTGATTCTAACCAGAATTATTCCTTTCGCCCCTTCCGGAGAAATCAGGGATCCTGTTATGACTGTGGAGAATTCAGCCACTTCAGGAGAGCTTGTCCAAACATTGGAGCAGGATCTGTCATCAACCAGCAAAATTCATGAAGAGGGGGTTTAACTAATGACTATCATGTATCTGGGTCTGCAGATATTATTGTTAAAGGTAGATTATGACGAAACATTTCTTTTTGGGAGAACATTGGTTCACCAGATTTTAGATACTATAAGAAATGGGTATAAAATTCCATTTACCAGACAGTTTAAAAGATTGTATTGTAAAATTACCTGAATTGTTAGAACGTTCAAGAACTGAGACTACAAATAGAAAATATCGATATGGTTATATAAAATGGAAAACACGGGCTGAAGAAAATGGTGTGTCTGTGAAATTACCTGTAGATCCTCTTATGTTTTCATTGTATTTATCTTATATTATCCATAATAACGGTTCTGTTAGTAGGGTAAATGATGCCTTTTTCAGTATTCGATGGATCCATAATTTAGTGGGTGCAATTAATGTTTGTATTTATCTTATATGCATAATAACGGTTCTGTTAGCAGGGTAAATGATGCCTTTTTCAGTATTCCATGGATCCATAATTTAGTGGGTGCAATGTTTGTAGCCTCGACCCTCTTGTTACAACTGGGCTGAAACGCATTGTACACGATTCGTGTACCAATGGTAAAATGTTTATTTTGTCTTAAATATTGGATATCAGAAGGCCATCTTTTTCCGGTAAGATCACAGCAACAATGTTGATTTAAATTGACAAATAATTTGTGTTTCCAATGTTGAAGATTTTGGATGATTTTGAGTTAGAGACTTAGCTACATTAATAATGAAAAAAAATGTTCCATTTTGTTTTAAAGTCATGCTAAACAATGTCCGTCATACATTGTTTATTGACAAACTATTTAAATTAATAACGAAGTTTATCAAATTACTTGAAATTAAATGTAGTTACAGATACAATAACAGTTTTTGTTAACACCGCCCTTGATGTAATATTTTACCCAAAAAAAGGGGGGGGGGTGGAATAGCCTAGTTGTCTAGAGTGCCGCGCTTCGACCTCTAGCTGACCGGTCACCTCTGGCTTGCGGCTGTGGTTTCGATCCATGGTGTGAGGGTATGTGGCATGGAGATAGGGGCACCTTCTCAACCTCGTGGGTTTCCTCCGGGCACTCCGGTTTCCTTCCACTGCTAAAGACACCTACGCGCAAGCGAATTATTGAAATAAAATTGAAACCTTATGTTAGTCCCAAAATGACCTAGTTTGTGTCGAGTGGACGTTAAACCCCATTTCTCTCTCTATCTTATAAAAAATGACGACTGATAAAGAAAAATCTATTATTGTGGATTGATAAAGATTTTTATCAAATTACTTGAAATAAAATGTAGTAACAGTTATAACAACAGTGTTTCGTACCTCTGCCCTTCTCTTTAAACTTTATTTTTGCCTTGTGATATTTTATAGAAATCACAATTCAAACAGAAAAATCTATTTATTGTGAATCGCAGATTATTTTGAGCCTAATTTTCTTGGTGCTTCGTGGAAGAAAAAAATGAGGTTGTCTTTAAATGTCTGTAAAAGAAGTTTTTGTTTTTTTTATTTAGTCAAAAAAAAAAAAACGTAATGGTAATAAATTACTTTCATTGTAATTAATTACATTGCTACAAATGCGAAAGTAATTGATTACATATTGTAATGGTAATTTAATTAATTACATTGGCAGTGTAATGGCCCCAGCCCTGCAGTATATGTGACTTACCTGTTGTAGAAAAAAAACAGCTTCAATATCACCAAGAGCTTTGCTCTTTTATCCCGGTTTTTGTAGTCCTCAATTTTTGTATTGTAGAGACAGTGATTCTCTTCATAGATCTGAATCAAATCAGTGGTTCTTGAAGGGTCCACTTCTTTTTTACCGGTTGTATTTTGTTTTGATATGGTGGTCTTGATGTGTAGGCTGCCATTTTGCCTGATTGTTATGTGACCCAATACACAACGTGACTCAGAGAAGCATTCTCATTGGCTCAACACTGTCCTACCATGTTCAAATTAATGTGCATGTTGGAACACCATCCAACATGTTCACAGTTGTTCAAATTCCCATGCACACCATAGGACATTTTCTGCGAACATCATCCTACAAATGCTGGATGATGTTCTTGAATAAAAGTAGGATCGCTTAAAATAGCCTTTATGCCCGTATTGGTTTTTTTCCTTATGTTATATTTTGTTACAGAGAAAGCAAGTTAATAAGTAGACTATATTTCTATTATTATAACCATTTCAGCAAAAACATTTCTTATCAGTTTTACTTTCGATTTTGTTGATCGGTTTTATTGCCATTACAATAAATAAAATTTGCAAAGAAGTACTTAATAGTTCTTTATCGTTATATATCGTTAAAATCGTAATGCCTGTGAATTAAAAAACATTTTATACTAACATCAGGAATGCTACTATAAAATGACGGGTATTTTACAACTTCAAAGCAAAATTTGTCGATAATACCTACATTAAACTTACTGTATTTATTTTAATATCCAAGTCAAGAACATGCAGGTGTTGTGGCATAATTGTCTTTCTTTGATATTACTTCAGTGGGATATATGTCAGTGGCCCTATTAATGTGTAATATATATAAATGTACGCATGCCTACTAATAGGGTTAAAATCACACTGATCAGCAGTGAATATTCGCTAGGCCGCTACAATCACTGATACGGATGACATCGACGCGACTTAATGAGTCCCCCATATTAACATTTTCTTCCGACAAATTAAATTCTAAAGCATTTTTTGTATGTATTAGAAAATTAAGTAAAGGCGTTTGAAGTATTTATAGTTAAAAACATATTTCCTTTTTAGTGTAAATGGGTATTAACATGAGTAAAAGGCATCATTTTGCCCGAAGCAGTTACGTAAACAACACACGGGCCATTGAGCCAATGATTGACGCCGCATGATGGCATTGCACGTGTTGAGGACAGTCATCTGTGACAGATAATTCGTAATTCTCTGTGAAACAGATTGGGTTAATATATACGTCATTGGGATTACGGGTCCGTAAAAATCAAACATTTTACCGATACGCATGCGTGAGGGAAGTGCCGTAAAAAAGCCTACCAATATTGGATTACGGGTCTGTAACAATAGCCACTTTGATAGCTAAAACATGAAATAGTAATAATCCTATCATTAAGTCGATATGGGAAAATAGTCTGCAATTTGGTTATCCAACGTTTCCTCTGCATGAGTTCTCTTTTGTGTAACAACATGATCGATCTTGCCATTAGCGAGGTTGCCTGAGCCGGAAAGTTTTTGAATTATTTTCACTCTGTGGCCGTATTCCTACAAGGAGTTTGCTTAAATGGTTGATAAAGAAATTTTTGTGCCTTCTTCGAATTTCCCGCGGATCTGTGATAATATCTGACTTTGTTGGATTTACTTGTTTCGCCAACATAGTGGGGGCCTCTCTACAACGGCCTAGAAGTCCGTATCTACGAGGTTACGCATGCCATTGCGTCAAGGGTATTTCCTTTTCTCGGTGCTCTAGCCGATGTGGAGTTGAAACTCCCACCGCCACGGGTTTATCTTTTGTTTCTCTAGCTTGAGAGAATTTACAAATGATCGAAGGTTTTGTAGGTCGCTTTTGCGGCCTCCTCTGCCGCCCTCTCTGCACACTGCTCGGATTTACCATATACGTTTCTCTCATTTCACGGCTTGAATTCGATTCCGCCGTCTAAGTTCATCCCAAAGGTGTTCGATCGGGTTCCGAGGAGCAACCAGGCGCTTTCGCATTGTTTGGGGGCTGATCTGACGTTGCCCAGTTTCAGCTGTTCCGCTGGCAGTAGTAATTAGAAGTGAATGAATAATAGCATTATGGAGCTGGTCAAGGGCGGTGACTAGGAGATGGTCTATACTGTGATTGAAGGAGTTGAAATGTCTGGCGACTGGGAAGTCTGCGTGGTTGTTAATATTTGATCTATGTCCATTTATCAGATTTTTGAGTTTTTGGTGAGTTTCTCCGACGTATTGTGGGTTGCATTTGGTATAGGCAATTAGATAAATAACATTGCATGAATTGCTGTCGAGACAATTACGAATTGTTTCTTCAGAGTGCCAAGTGCGTATAAATCGGGGGGTTGGATGGCCAAATGGTAAGCACGTGCTTGCTGTATCGTTAAACCTGTCATTGGGTCAACTGGCGTGGTTTCGAATCCCCGGTTGTACGTGACAAGGAGTAGGGTCGCCTGTCCAACCTCGTGGTTTTTCTCCGGTTTCCTCCCACTGCTAAAGACCCAAGCGAATTGTTGAAATAAAATTAAACCATGTTACTCCCGAAATGTCCTAGTTTGTGTTGAGTGGACGTTAAAACTCCATTTCTGTCTATCTACGTGTAATACATTTCTTAATGCATGTGCAGATTCCTGGAGTCTCTGGAGCTTTAGGAAGGTAAGACCTGACCAATGTATCGCCCAAGTCGCGAGGTCTTTTATACGCTACGACAGGAGGGTTGAGAATAGTAGTCGTACAACCATGAGATTTGTGAAGAATATGCATGTATCTTTGTATGATTTCTCCAATGTTTGGGAGCCTTGTGTGAGTTTGGGTTTATCGTGGTATGGAGTCGGGGACATACGTGGATCGGGGTTCTTCGGCTGTGGTTGTAAATTCTTTTTAAGCAATTGAACGTAAGTCATTAAATTCTACGGTAGATAGTTTTCGCGAGTGCGCAACTCAATCGAAGGTAACCAGGTTGTTGGAGGAGCGGATCTGCAAGTATACCGTATCCCTCGGTCTTGAGTAGATTCAGCTTCATTCTGCGTGATTTTTTTTTTTTGTTTTTGTTTTTTGTGTTCTCTGTTAAATGTATTCGGCTTTCTTCATATCGGCGGCAATTTGGAACAGTCCTCTTGTACTTACTGATAGACTAGTATTGGCTTTTGAACAATCGGATGTGGTAGAAATAAAAAAAAGCTCAAGACTGCACTAAATTACACACCATATTCTGAGTTTCCAGACCCATTACCTGTATTACTAGTTATTAATACCCGAGTGTGTGGATCTTGACTTTAATCTGAGGCAGGAGTTATTTCCCTTTAATCCGAATTTCTGACATCGGCGCATTACCTAAAACTCACTGTTACAAATAAGCTTCATTTGCACTCATGCAATAAGTATAATTCTATATTTAAAAATTATAACATAAAATTTGGCGTTGCCAGTTCTGTAACATAGCCCAGCTCCCAGTGTGTTTTGGTCTCCTAAAAGAGTTGTAGTCAAATCCAGCGAGGGCCATATTACCAGTAACGGTAAGAATGTTAATAATGATAACAGAAAATGAAATGAAATGGGGTTTAACGTGCTACTCTTCTGCACCTATCCTGGGCTAATGGAAGACGGGCATACAGTGCGCTATGAGGGAATTTTTATCCCGGTAGCTGCGCTACGGCCTACTCTTATATCGAATTCCAACTGCCAAGGGATATTTACGTGCAAGCCAATGTGTACACGGGACCTCGGTTTTTCATCCCATCTAAACGACTAGAGAGCTGTTCTTGTCCGGCCCTCCGTTCTGCCTCACTGACAAGGGGGAAACCACGCCGGAAAATCGAGATGAACTTTCTCGGCCAATGCAGGGATTCTTTTATTCCACAGACATTAATTTATCTGCCTCGATCATTTCTTCTAAGCAGCACGATTCGTTAGGGAGGGCTTTCATCAATTACGAAGATGTTGTAAAACATGACAAAAGTGGGCTGTGGTAAATATGCGTCAATACCATGGGGTACTCATTGGGAAAACCTCCCATCGTTACTTACTTGGTATCATTAAGGACAATCCAGTAGCCAGTGTCAACCGTATCCTTGATTCTCCAAAAAGTGCGAAGGCCAAAAATAGGGATAGTGCGAACGTCAAAAATAGGGATAGTACTACTTGATGATCGGGATTCGTTTATTTCCCGCGTATTATTTATTGGTTAATCAATGTCTGACGTCATAGGGTCAAAGGCCACTCATTTGACCCCCTGACGTAAACTCCCACTATAACTTGTCAGATCTTCATGTAGTGTAAGTCATCGAAAGTATAAACACAAGAAACGAAATATAGATTTGTAATTTAATCACATTGTTTGATGGCCGAATGGTTAGCACGTGCACGCTGTACCATATGATTTCCTCCCACTAGGCGCAAGCGAATTGTTGAAAACATATTGACCCTAGCTTGTGTCAAGTGGACGGTAAACCCCATTTCTGTCCCTCATGGATCTGTAGTTGTATTTTTGTTGCTTCATTTATCCAATTCCTTAAAATACTACCACTCGTTTCGATTCAATTCTTGAGACGACAATCAGGTATCGGAACACCTATACAGTTCTTGACGAATTTAGGTTTCAGATCCCAAATTCGTCTTAAACTAATTTGAGGATTTCTTTTTGAAATAATTTTCGTTTCTTTGCTGTTATCTAGGAATTCAGTTTCTACAGTAATTAATTTGAAGTTGATTTGCGGAATGTAGGTGTGGTGGGCGTGGTAAGGATGGGAGAGTTGGAATTCGAAATTCATTAGCCTGGATGGAACAGAAAAGTAAATTGTTAGACTATAAATTAATGTTATTTCGTTTTTCGGTAATATGCTAAGTAGACTATATATAATGGATAATACACATCATTCCAACACACAATTTCGTGTTCGGAAATACTTTGCGAAATTTGTAATTTCTAAAAGCGTCTTGAAGTATTGAACCATTAACCTTTAGTCGACTTGTCACCCAATTTACTTGACTGTTTACATTTGTAGCGTTATAATAGGGAAAAGTATTCCATCTTGTTTGACCTTAAAACTAGGTTAGGATAAGGAAATGGACTGTGTTTTTTCTAACCACCAAACATCTACAACAGGTGACATATCGAACAAAAATATTTTTGTTAAAGGGCGTATATATTCTTTGGAACCTTAAAGTAGAGGAAAATGGGTCAAAAGCACACACTGATGTAATCTTAATGTGTAGATACGGATTCAAATTTTATTTTAATAAGAAACTGTTATAATTTCTCGAACATTATATTCTGTGAAATACGCGAGCAGTGACATTCGTTTCTGCCTGATAAGTCTACCAAGCCCGCACCCCCGACATAAATTTTAATTCCTCTCCTAGCCGCCAATTACCTCCCGATTGAACTGGGATAATGAGGGAATTTTGCCTGGGCAACGGCCTACTCTTATATCGAATTCCAACTGTCAAGGAATCTTTTACGTGCACGACAATGTGTACACGGGATCTCTTTTTTTCGTCCCATCCGAATGACTAGGCAGCTGTCCTTGTCAGTCCCTCCTTCTGCATCACTGACAAGTGGAAACCACGCCGGAAAATCGAGATGAACTTTCTGGGCCAATGAGGGCTCGACCTAAAGAGTAGCTGGGTGTTGGATCGCCGGATGGTTAGCGCATGTGCACTACGTCATAAAGTCTGTCATTGAGTCAACTGGTGTGGTTACGTGTTCCCTGTTCAACCTCGTGGGTTTTCTCCGGATCCTACCGTTTTCCCCACTGCTAAAGACCCCTATGCGCAAGCGAATTAGTGAAATAAAATTGAAACATTAAAATATGTTAGTTCCGAAATGACCTAGTTTATGTCCAAAAGAGTAGCTACAAGTATTTGTCATCCTGCTCCCTTCCACGTTGCAGTGTCCTGATTGAAAAATATCGCAATGTTCGCGGATCAAGGCAGAGTTACAGCGCGAAATTACAGCCCCCTTCTCACCCACTCTTAATAAATATAGCCTGGCTTAATTGAAAAAATCTTAATTACATCACGGGGGCCCCGGGACCCCCACCCCCTACACGCACACTGTCTTAATTACCACACTAAGGTGAGCCCACAGGACACCCTCCACATATACACTCTTAATTCCCATACCAAGGTTAGCCCCCAGCCACCGCCCCCTACTCCCAATTACCGCACCAGGGTGAGCGCCCAATCCATCCCCACCCAGGTGTTGTGAGAGAGAGAGAAATGGGGTTTAACGTCCACTCGACACAAACAAGGTCATTTCGGTACTAACATGGTTTAATTTTATTTCAATAATTCGCTTGCTCGTAGGGGTCTTTGGCAGTGGGAGGAAACCGGAGTACCCGGAGAAAACCCACGAGGCTGGACAGGCGACCCTACTCCATGCCTCGTACAACCCCCAGGTGTTGTGTTATGGGTGTTCCACCCAGTGCACTGTATTCTGAACAATCTACCAACACCTTAAAACAACCATAAATCAAACACGAAACTCGCTTTCTATTTTCTTTTTAACAGATTGTTGGAACTTTGACAAACTTTTTTTTCTTATTTTTCAGTACATTTCAACTAAGTAAAAATACATTTCGTCAGGTGCACTGGTGTGAACAGATCTGTACCCATTACCGCCTCTCGTGATCCCGCAGACGAACGTTTTCCGCGCCAATTATTTCAGCAGATTCACAATCATCTGTCGTCTGCATTTCATTTTAGCTTTAATGAAAGTGGGAACCACGAGCTCTTTTCTGTCAGGTGAGAATTTTAATCGCACTGCGAAACGTATATTATGTATTTCATCGACGAAACTCGTTTTAGAAATTAATTGCCAAATCGATCCCTCCCTGCGGTTTACTAAATGAGTGTAATTAAGCTGATAAGATAGATGGTTGGGTTTTTTTCTCTGCACTATCTCTGAGTTTTAAATACAAACATGACTCTACATAGATTATTCACAAAAAAAGAAAAAAAATAGCTACGTGTATTTAAAGTTAACGTAGCTACTTGTATTTAAAGTGAAAGTAGCTACGTGTATTCAAAGTGAAAGTAGCTATGTGTATTTAAAGTGATAGTAGCTACATGTATTTTAAAGTAAAAGTAGCTATACATGTACTTAAAAAGTAAGTAGAATCATGTATTTAAAGTGAAAGTAGCTACATGTATTTAAAGAGAAAGTAGCTACATGTATTTAAAGTGAAAGTGGCTACACTTATTTTAAAGTGAAAGTAGCTACATGTATTTAAAGTGAAAGTAGCTACGTGTATTTAAGTGAAAGTAGCTACATGTATTCAAAGTGAAAGTAAATGTGCATGCTCTTGTCCATACGAAATTTAGGCTGCCTACTAACAGTTAGCTCCGCTTGAGAAGAGACACTAAGCTAGTTGGCCGTCCTAAATCGGCGATTTTAGTCGAAAACACTGAATATACTTCGAGAATTTTGTTGATTATTTATTCTGCTTCCATTTCAAAAAATTGAAAAACTGTGTTCTCCCACATCACGTTCAGACACTTTAACGATTGCCATTAAGAAACATATATCTTAATCGACAATAGGGAACATTATGTATATATTCTGTAAAAACATATATATTGTAAGGTTATCTCTGAAAGTACATTAATATTATTCCTACATACGAGTACAGTGATAATTTGTTGAAATTCCTATCAGAGATTTACTATTTCAATATCGTAGTGTTGGCAGGGGATTTATATATCGCTCACGTCACGCTCATAGACATTGTGATTTTTTTTTGTAAAAGGGAATATTATGTATAGATGTAAAAATATATATTTAGTAAGGTTATCTGTGTAAGTGCAATAAACACTGTCGTCAAGTACAGGTGATAATTTGTTGATATATACAGGTGTAGTATTTCTTATCTTTCATATAAAAAAAAACCAGAGTCAAGGGAAAACAATTTCTTGTTATAGAAAATGGAATGATGTAGTCCTACCTTAGATAAGTGATGATAACTTTTTGTAAAAAGGAGCCGCTATGACTCGGAAATGAAATGAAATAGGGTTTAACGTCTTACTCTTTTGCACCTAACCTGGGCTAACTGAAGACGGGCATACGCCATACGGTGTGCTATGAGGGAAATTTTGCCCGGGCAGCGGCGCTACGACCTACTCTTATATCGAATTCCAACTGCCAAGGGATCTTTTACGTGCCCTCCAATGTGTACACGGGACCTCGGTTTTTCGTCCCATCCGAAAGGCAGCTGTCCTTGTCAGGCCCTTCTGTATCACTGACAAGGGGAAATCACGCCGGAAAATCCAGATGAACTTTCTCGGCCAATGCAGGGATCGAACACCCGACCTCCAGGCTAGCGAACCAGTGCCTTATCCACTTAGCCACCGTGATTCCCGAAATGAAATAAGGTTATGCATGTACGACCTACTGTTCTGCTCCCCTATAGTTTCCATCGGTTTGCTGTGAGGAGAATTTTACCATGCAGTGGTGCAACGACACTCTTATATCGAATTCCCACTGCTAAGGGTTCTTTTCCTGGACCAGTGCATTAAAGGCTGACTGATTTTGACATTTGGTTCACTCAGAAGTAGTTTAATCCCCAAAAGGTTTTATATTTTGACACAGGTGTCGTCGAGATTTGTTACAAAACCAATTTGGACCGAAATGCGAACAGCACCCCCCTGGTAGTGTTTCTGAAAGCATAACTTAGAGAATTACGTTTCGGGAGCTACTTTCACATGGACAGACAATACCAGCGTCAAAATTTAAAATATTTGTTTAGAACTGAAATAAATGAACTAACTGTAAGTCAATCTCCAGGCTAAAAACAATTAACAGAATTGATTGTGTATATCTGAAATAGACACGACCGAAGCACAAAACAGTGCAAGATCGTGGCCGCCATGAACCGCCATTCGCTGAAGCTGTCATTGAAAACGACGTCAATTAAATGAGTTGTAGATGTTATTTTTTGTGAAAAATCATTGAAAGAAGGGGGAACATGATGGGGCTGTACGAATTATATAGTCCTAAAGGTTGCAAAGGAAACTATGTAACGTGTTGTGGAATGTTGATGTTGACATTTTGTTTGTTGACCCCATGACCTGTGATGTGTAGATCACGTGATAGGTATATAATGGCTACTGAATGTGTCCGAGATAACTTCTCCACAGGTAGGGTGTATCAGATGTTCAGATTGTACCACAGATTTTAAAAAGGTGAAAATTGGTCTACCCGATCTTTACGTTTTGCCACTGGCTCTAGCTGAAATGATACTAGCCCGGTAGTCAAACACCAGGTGAAGTCTTGCGATGGAAATAAAGCAGGGCCCGTAAGAGGGGGAAGGCAACTGGGACACTTGTCCAGGTGTCTAGAACTCAGAGGGTACCGACGGTATGCCAAGTTATGTTTTCAACAACATTTGTTGGTATAAAGGAACAAATAAAAAAAACTTTTACTTGATCGTAAAGCAGAAGAAAACGGGTAACTTTTCTGAATGTTGGTACCTAGTTCCAGGGGTAAGATTAGAATTGGATTATGTCAGTTCACCCTTTTTGAAATAATTGGTAAATCAAGAAATGTAAGTCACCTGCTCAGACCTTAGTGCCGTGGAGCCCCGACCCGTTCTGTTTGATGCTATCATCATCGTCAGGGTGTCCCGGTCAAGCCCGGGCCTGAAGAACGCTTCAATGAACTAATGATCGCTCTAGGCTTACAGGTATCCTATCAAAAAAGCGGAACTTCTATTTTCGTCTTCGTTTCATTAGACGCTAAAAATTGCGATGTTTTTCGATATTTTTAGCTAATTGCGGACCCTTTTCCGATGTGCTTATGGTAAAGTGATTTCCAGTTACCCCAGACATAAAATATGCCTAGTGACGCTAGAGACTATGTGTTTGCAAAACGTTTTGCCGAGTTGCTTGTCCCAGGGTCATGAAATAAAGACAAGGATTATATATCTTTAATATGTGTCGATTCAGAATCCGGATGATGCCAATTTGAATACATATTAGTATTCCAATATGACGGCTTTATCAAAAATATGGCCAAATTTTGCGTGAAATTTCGATGTTGGCAATGTGATTGTATAATACGTCAAATCGTAGGTTTTAGAGGTAGACAAATTAATATCTCAATCGCAAAATGTGCCATGACCGATTAAAACACCATTATGGGACTCAAATTCGACAAAATATCCATGTTCAGGAGACCATGGAAGAAAACAGTAAATTTAGCAGTTCAGATATGGATTCGGCTACCTGGAAAACCTCCAGTTTAAACGTAGTACACTATCTTATTACCATACCTACCGTGCTCATTATCCCAGTTTGGGCAGAGCTGTAGGGTGTTAAACCGCGCCAATGCAAATATAGCGGTCAAATTAGAACATATTTTATGTTGATATCTGAATTATGGGTACACTAAAACATACCAAGGGAACTTTGTGATTTTCTCTCAAAATTGGTTCCATTTTGATTTTGTTTTCCTAGCAGAATTCGCCGTCATTTTTAGGGGGCGATTCCAAAGCTCTTTGGATTCAACGAGTCGTATTGGTGACAAATATTAGAACTGCTTCAAAATGGGGTCTAAAATAAATAAGTAAAGATGGTAGAATCAATTTTGAGCATGAGAGCGATGATGCAGTGGCCAAAAAGATAAAAACAAGCGACATTAAGAGCTCAGTGAGGCCATGTTTTGACACCCATTTGTGCTTGTACTTTTCGGACTCGTATCTGCCCAGATATGATCTGGACCCCAAAACACCACTCTTAATTATTGATTTTTGTGACATTACCGCCAAAAATGGTTTTGTAGCACATCTCGGGAACATTTAAGAAATTTGTGTCAAAATAAAAATCTTTCTGATAATTTTAAGGCCGAATGTCAAAGTTGATCAACCCTGCCGATTCAACCTTTGATGCAATTCTCCAGTAAAGGACGTAGGCCGTTGCGGCATTGCAGGACACATTTTCCCTCGTGGCACACTGGGATGGCCTAGTCGGAGTAGACCAATAGGATGCATAAGCCCATTTCGTTTCATTTCTCCCAAAAATTGAATTGAATCCGGGTTCCTACAGCTACACTAATAGTACCACCCACCGACAATGCAGCAATATTTATTTACTTTAAACCTCCTACATTATTGTAACATTTTGTTCTTCTCT
This sequence comes from Patella ulyssiponensis, assembly GCA_963678685.1. Taxonomy (NCBI): domain Eukaryota; kingdom Metazoa; phylum Mollusca; class Gastropoda; family Patellidae; genus Patella; species Patella ulyssiponensis. Next base: position 52,118,489 of record OY783232.1, on the reverse strand, counting down.
GCATCAGCATTTGTTTCTGCTGTTAACATGCTAAAATGGACTGGTTTTGGAAGAAATGCGACGTCTGATATGCCGTTGTGACGTCACAGTAACGTCATGACGTCATAGAGACATAACGTCGCCATTTTTGTACTCGCTGGTTTCGACTTCCTATCTGTCCGCAATACATTTATGGTGTCTAAATCCAATAGTTTTAGAGATATTCACGAGTTTTGATCGACAGCCGCCATCTTGGATTTGGCCACGCCCCCTGCCCTTATTTGGACTCCGATTTTGGTAAACTTTCTTTTCCTTACTTAGGACATCATAATGAGTCAATAGAAAACAAAAAACCTTTTGTTGCAATTTGTTCTACGTCAAATGCTAATTTGACTAGACTACAGTTGGAATTCGAAGTAAGAGTGAGCCGTAGCACCGCTGCCCGGGCAAAAATTCCCTTAAGGTTTATTTCCATCTCTACGTTGTTGTGCTTCCCGTCGAGTGTATTCAGGTTGAAATATGCAGAATATTTTTCTCGACCAGGGATCTGTTTCGCGAAATTTTAACTAAGATAAAAATCAAACTTTTAGTAATTTGATTGGATAATATTAGGCTGATTTTAGTGCTTAGCAAATCAAAATTGAAGTATCTACAATCTACTAAAATTGGATTTTATCTTCAGATGAGATTTCGAGAAACGGGACCTAGGATGATAAAACTCAATTGGACACTTTACGGCTGAAAGAGTTGCCACTTGACTTATTTTATGTGGTAAAAATTTAGACTACGGAAACAAAGTAACAATTGTTTAGGCGTGACTCGGTGAAGTGTTCCGAAGCGCGTATGTATGATGTCGAGCGATTGCCATTGAAGAAGGAATTTTAAGTTGTAATATTCTAATCAAACTTAGATAAATGGGGATTAACTTCGTACTGTTCTGTGGGCTAATTGAGATGGTCATACGCCATACAGTGTGTTTTAGGGCTCGGACAGCGGCGCTAAGGCTTACTCTTATATCGAATTCCAACCACCAAGGGACGTGTTGCGTGCACGCCAATGTGTACACGGGACCTCGGTTTTTCGCCCCATATGAACGACTAGACAGCCGTCCTTGTCAGGCCCTCCGTCCTGCATCACTGACAAGTGGAAATCCCAACGAACTTTCCCGGGAGCGAACCACTGACCTCCAGACTAGCCAGTCAGCGTCTATTACCCAGCTAGGCTTCCGAATTGAGATGATAATGAAAGTTATATAACGGCAGCTATAATCATTTATATCTGCACCACTCTTCTTCTGGTACCGTGTTCGACCCTGGTGTTAACCTAGAAAATTCATCGGAATTTTCCGGCGTGATCCTCCCTTGTCCGCGGTGCAGGACAGAGGGCCTGACAAGGAACAACGATTGTGATTCGGATGCGACGCAAATGATAACTTCACAGTTGGAAGTTGAAATAAGAGTAGCGCCGCTGTCTGGGCAAAATTTCCTTCAAAGCACACTATGTTGGTATGGCCGTCTTCGATCGCCCAGTCGGCCGTCTTCGATCGCCCAGTCGGGGCAGAACAATGGGGCGTTAAGCACCATTTCATTTCATTCGTCCGGGGGTAATTACCCTCATAACACACTGTATGGCGTACGCCTGTCTTAATTAGCCCACTTTAGGAGCAGAACAGTAGGACGTTAAACTATCACTTCATTCATTCAAATCGCAGATTTAAACCCTTACCCATGGCAAGCCTAACACTTTATAGATGTATCACGGCAACCCTTGTCCCTGGCCCTTTATATTTATATCATGGCAACCCAAATCCCGTTATATCTGTACCATGGCAACCCTAACCCTAATCCTTTTAAAATGTACCAGAGTAATCTCAGAAGTTCTAGGCATGACCAGGTGTTTTCGTGGTTGTCAAAATCTGTTCTAACAAGTATTAAAGGCCCATGGTCGGCATTTTCCCACTACATCATCAAGGCTCGATATCCGAGGACAAACAGCAAGCGTTTATTGGCCGTCCGACATTGTTCCTTGTGTATTCAAAGTGATCACAGACAGCAAACCGTCCCTTCAAATCAGCCAAATACTTTTGACGATTAGGTATCGTATGTTCTCGTGAGGCGTGTCAACAACTGGTGAATTGATATTGGTAGGTGATAAATAGAAGACCTCCTCAATCATGTGAAGGAGATTAAAGAGAGGGCGTTAGGATGAAAAAGTGGGAGGGGTGGTGGTAATATTCACTCGACAAAAATTATATCATATGGTTCAATTTTATTTCAACAATTTTTTTGCGAGTTGAGAGCTTTAACAGTGGGGAGGTGGGGGTACAGGAGAAACCCCACGAGGTTGGACAGGCGACCAGATTCATTGTCACGTACATGTTGGAAATCAAACGCCACTTAATTAAAGGACAGAGCACGGGTCCCATTGAACGAACACGTCGTGTCTCGGGAAAGAACCCACAGAAGGTGCAATTAGACGACGAGTTAGCGGCAAAAACAAAATACCTTGTGTTGGTGCAGAAAACACAAGGTTGTTAAAGCAGTAGTAGTCCCTCTTTAAGATGTGCTGCCAGTCCGACGACGCCCTGATCATTGTATAGGAGTTTAATAGGTAATAAAACAAACCCGACATTCGTGAAATGGGCGTGTTACCACGTTATTTACGGTATGTCTTGCCCAGTATAACCACGTGTTATCAATTCATCTTGGTCAGTGTTTTACCACTGACCTACCTCACCAAAACAAACATCGTTAACATAGTGTTAAACCAACTCGACAAGACGATTGAAAAGACGATTTATTTCTGGTCTATTGTCAGTGAGAGAGAGAGAGAGATGGGGTTTAACGTCCACTCGACACAAACTAGATTATTTCGGGACTATCATATGGTTTAATTTTATTTCAATGATTTACTCGCGCGTATGGGTCTTTAACAGTGGGAGGAAACCGGAGGACCCGGAGAAAACTCACGGGGATTCGAAACCAGGCTAGTTGACTAAATGACATGCTTTATGATACAGCGTGCACGTGCTAACCAATCGACTATCCCTTCCACACTCACCCCACCCCACCCCCACCCCCCACCCGTAGTGTTAAACTTACTCGACAAGACGATTTATCGATAGGTATGTCGTCAGAAGCCCATTATTTAATCATGCGAGATAAAAACAAAGAATTTGATTGAATGAAAAAACGAAATGGGGTTTAATGTCCTACTGTTCTGCAGCAACCGGGGTAATGAAGAATGGCATAGTCCATACAGTGTGCTATGAGGACAAATTTGCCAATGCAGCAATTGAATTCTATCTGTCAAGGGTTATTTGTCATACCATTAGAAGAACTAAAAGTTTTTCGTTGCCAGACCCTCTGTGTTCTGAATCACTGACAATGGTAAACCACCCTGAAAATACCGGGATCGAACCCCAGACCTTCATTGCTGCCGGGGGGGGGGGCTAGTGGTCTAGAGGGCCGCACTTCGACCTCTAGCTGGCCGGACACCCATGGCTTTCGAACCCTGGCGTGAGCGTATGTGGCATGGAGATATGGGCGCCTTCTCAACCTCGTGGGTTCCTCCGGGCACTCCGGTTTCCTCCCACTGCTAAAGACCCCTACGCGCAAGCGAATTATTGAAATAAATTAAACCATTAGTCCCGAAATGACCTAGTTTGTGTCGAGTGGACGATAAACCCCATTTCCATATCTCTCTCTCTCTCTCTCTCTCTCCCCCCTCTTTCTCTCTCATCTGGGAACACCCACAGTTGGTGCATACGGTGTACGTTATTTCTCTCTCCCTCTCTCCGTTGCTGCGGCGTGGTAGTAGACATCCTAATCCATGTTGCGTATCCGGTTTCTTGAGGGAAATTTTTGAAACCTGGCGCTAAGACTGTTTCGACAAGCCTCTTTCCATATTCCTTCATTATCCTGACTTGATCACTGCAGATTTATGCCACAGGTCGAAAAATAAAAAAGAAAAAAACAGTCACGTAAGATTCGAGAAAGATGAAATGAAATGAAAACGGGTTTAACGTCCTACTTACTGCACCAAGCTGACTGCCAAAAGTGTTTTTTAATTGTACGCCAACGAGTACGCCGATTTACCTCGGATTTTCGATTCTATTTCAAACCACCGACCCTGTTTAACAATTACAGATTTTAAAAAAATGACATTATTTTAGAATATTTTGTTCATGTTTAATAGATGGTGTATTTTTTTGTTTTTTGTTGGTTTTTTTTTTGTCTGTCTTGTCGCTTAAAATAGAAGCTGGTACTTGTGATTATGTAAAAGTAATCTTCCGTGTTGTAGCCAACTTAATGTGCTGTAACAATAACAATCTGTATTTTAAATAAATATCAGCTTGTGTTACAAATATCGACATTATTACCCGGTTGTTACTCAGTAATTCAGCTAGAAATGAACAGAAAAAATACAAGTACAGAGAGAGAGTGAGAGAAAGAGAGAGAGAAATGGGTTTTAACGTCCACTCGACAAAAAATAGGTCATTTCGGGACTAACATACGGTTTAATTTTATTTCAATAATTCGCTGCGCGTAGGGGGTCTTTAGCAGTTGGAGGAAGCCTAGGACCCGGAGAAAACCCACGAGGTTGGACAGTCGACCGTACTCCTTGTCACGTACGTTGGTGATTCGAACGCCAGTTGGCTCAATGACAGGTTTTATGATACAGCGTGCACGTACTAACCAGTCCGCTATCCAGCCCCCCCCCCTGCAAGTACAGTATACATGCATTGACTTATTGGTGTTACACTTTTAGGTTCGGTTCTTTAAGTCAGGTTCAGGATACTTTTATAATACTTTTATTCTTGTGGGTGTATATATAGTACCAATACTCCTTGAAATTAAATTTCTCTTTAAAGTTAACGTGTGTTGCGAAAACCCTGGTCATAAGCTCGGGTAGACTCCGCCTAGGGTGCCAACTCTCGACTAACTTCCATGGCGCCCGTCTGGTCTTAACTTTCGCCTTCACTGAATAATCTCCTTTGGATTCCTGCTTATAATCCCCTAGACAAAGGATGAACCGGGAGATTATGCAGCTGGCTATATTACATCATAACTCAGGCCATATTGCATCATAATCAGTGCAATCTGGACATGGATGTCCATAGCCGACATACAGATATTTTAATTAATCACTTCTGCTTTCATTCGTCAAGATGGCACTCCTATTAGTAAGTGCAGGAGGACCGCACTACACGCAAAACAAAAATTTACAAGATTAACCTGCGGACAAGACAGAAAACAGACATTGCAAAAAAAATATTAACAAATATCAAATCAACATAGATAGCCTTGTTAGGTCTGTGTAAAATTCGTCTTCATTAGCCCAGTTGGAGCCGAATAGTAGGACGTTAAACCCCATTTTATTTCATAACACACCGCATGCCGTTTGTCTGCTTTATTAGCCCGGTCGGAGCAGAACATTAAGATGTTAATCCCCATTCTATTTCATTTCATTTCTATGTAAACTTACCACACAAACCCCATTGAAAAATCTGACCTACTGACCGACCGATATTTTGGAGACAAATTAACCGTAAACACAGTTAATTATTTTACTGGCCTGACAAATATCTTATCGCCCAATTAACTTTCCTGCCGATAACGAAATGAAATGGGGTTTAACGTCCTACTCTCCTGCCCCGAACTGGGCTAATGAAGAGAGGCATACGCCATCCAGTGTGCTATGAGGGAAATTTTGCCCGGGCAGCGGCGCTACGGCCAACTCTTATATCGAATACCAACTGTCAAGGAATCTTGTACGTGCACGCCAATGAGTACTCGGAACCTCGGTGTTTCGCCCCATTCGAACGACTAGACAGCTGTCCTTGCCAGACACTCCGTTCTGCATCACTGACAAGGGGAAATCCACACCGGAAAATCACGATGAACTTTCTCCTTCAATACCGGGATCGAATACCCGACCTCAAGGCTAGCGATTCTGTGTCTTACTCACTTAGCCACCGTGGCTCCCCCTAAGGAAAACTGAGTATGAAAAGGAGCTACGATGGCGCTGTTAGTATGGCACTTGCTCACTAATCTGGGGACCCTAAGTTCGCATCTGGTATTGGCCGTGAGTGTTCCTTGGTGTTTTACTGGCGTGGTTGCCCAATGTCAACGGAAGACGGAAGGCTTGGCAAGTAACAGCCATAGGCGTACGAGGCGGGGGGCCGGGGGGCACCGCCCCCCCCCCCCCAAATATTTTCATGAAAAAAAAATAGAAATCTGAAAAGAGCTCAGAATTGGGAGATAGCACATTAGCCGCGGAGTTTTTGAAAATGGGGTGGGGGTAGGGGTATGGCCTTGTCGGGGAAGGCTATGGTTTTGTCGGGAATGAATGCTCAGTTTGTCGGGAAGCGTCGCGCCGTCTGTCGAGTTTTGAATATTTTTAATAATATGGAAGCGAAAGGATAGCAGTCCAGTCAATGATGAACACGTACGCCATATGAATAGAACTAGCACGTACACACGACCTTTCTCAGTTCTTGAGTACTGTGTTCCTGTATACTGGCATCCAACTCCATGCACCGGACGAGCCCAATGATAGAAGTGAGCAGCTGAAATTTTTTTTTAATAATAATTGATAAGTTTGTAATAATATTGTACCTTGTAGTCACATATAATACACATGTACGATGGCTCAAATAATTCGATACTGAGCCCTTTTCTTTGGAAATAAATATTTATAGGTGAATGTAAAGTGCCACTGGCATAGGCGACATGTGAACTGTCATATAATGAAAAACGTAGCAAAAGTAAATCGTAATACGGAATATATAGATTGTAAATTTGAACTCTTTGAAAATGGCCATTCATATATTAAAAGTAGATAAAGTATATACAAGTCCTCTATACATCTGAGATCTGGATACAAAACGTGAAGTCTCATAAAATGAAAAATGTGGCAAAAGTAAATCGTTCGACGTGTTCTTGATTTCGTAGTAATAGCTAGAGTTTGTATTTTAAAGATGATTTTTTACAAGTTTTTATGCTGCAACTGACATAATTTACTACCCACTCGAAATTACTAGAAAGTATTCGAAATGCCTGGAAATCGCGTCTACGGCCGTCTGGTTTTCAAAATTTCCGGGGGGAGGCCCCCCAATCCCCCGTCGCACGCTTCGGCCCTCCGACGCTAGCGGGCGTGCGGGCTCTAAAGAAATATTTTTGTCGGGAAAATATGCTCCCCCCCCCCCAAACAAGTGCGGCCTCGTACGCCTATGGTAACAGCGTCTATTAGTTCGAATGGGACGAAAAACGTGGTCCCGTATCGAAATACGAGTGGGCCGCGCAAAATTGTCCTCATAGCAGACGGCATGGCCTTTATCCGAAAGGAATATAACAGTGCGACGTTAAATCCCATTACATTTAATTATTTTTATAAAATGAATGAAAGAACTGTAATTTAAAGGCAAGTAAGTACCAACCGGGCTAAATTACACTAAAAATTTGTTAAAAGAGGGGGTTGAATCTACAATGATAGTGGCAGTAACGTGGTTGGGCTAACCCATACTCTACATGTATGTACGTTAAGTCATTACAACGTGAACTTATATTGTGGTTAACCGCTGGTTCACGCGCCACGTGAGCGCGAGATTGAAAAATAGAAGTCGTCTGCTAAGCAATCTAATTAAAATATAGATCTATATTTCGTTTCGTTTTTTATACTTTCGATGGCCTACACTCATGTAGATCTAACTAGTTATAGTGGACGCTCACGTTCTATGACGTCAGGTATCAAGCACGGGACATTTGACCCGATAACGTCAGTCATTCGATTAACCAATTAGCGATCGCCATGCTTTTCAAAATCCACTTGTGTTTTGTTATGATTTCTATCCGCTGGTGTTAGTATAGACGTCGTGGGCTGGTAATATCTACCCACAGTTCCACGCATGAAAAGGTCAAACGGTCGATTCGACAGACCATTTGATTGGCTGACCCCTCATTTCAGGAAGAACGCCAGTTAAATAACAAGTCCTCCAGATCCAAGAGTAGTGAAGACAAGTAAAAACGAAATTTTGAACCATAAAAAACGAAACGAAATTGGATCTGTGTTTTAATCAGATTGTCTGCTAAGGATAGTTAAACATTTTGAAAGATGGTTTACCTGCTTACGTTCATTTCTAACGAGGTAACATGATTTGTCGACTCCAAAGAAAGATTGAGCGGTTTTTTAAATACTTTTTGATAGTTGTAAAAATAAACCACGTCGATTAAAGCTAGTAACGATCAGTTTCGCGAAAAAGTTAAAATTGGAAACACAAAAGTTTTTTCATAGTTTTATAAGATTACCGATAAGTGCAACGCGAGCCAATATAAACTTAGCAAATAGACTTTAATATCGCTGATATGGCAGTAATATAACCAGCGGGGAGGAAGATACGTTAAAATACGAATACGTTAAGATTTACAGCAGACGACAGGAGGATTTTGGATTAAATCAGGCCTCGTTCAGGATTATAACGAATATCACCAACGTCGCATTCAAGTGATCTTCCGAAAGATATTTTGGTGGTATTATGTTGTGATTCAAGAATTCATTTGGATAACTTTCCTGCAGGGTTTCACCTAAATTGAGTGTAACTCTTGGAATGGGACTTTGATGACTTCGTGGAATAAGATAATAGATGAGTTGCTGCTGGCTTCATTATGCCCATACGCTAAAATGTGATTCAAGAATTAAGGATTTCCCTGAATTAAGTTGGAGATTCACAAGGATCAAGTGAATATTCTTGGAATTAGGATTTTGTTTGATTAATTACGGGTTTCTTGGATTAATGACAGTGCTTTATTCGGATTATTAGACGGGTTTCTTGGATTCTAAGCTTGCACAGTGTTTCAGATAGATAGATAGTCTTGTGAGCGAAAGATTTTTTTAGTTATGTCAAATAGGTTATCAAAATAGTGTTTGAATTTAGAACTTTGAAAGTTTCATGGGTTCAACGTTTGAGAGTCTTTCAACTGTATGGATAAAAGGGTCCCAGGTGTAGGAATTTTATTAGGTTCTTGGTGTTTACAATTAGTGGTTTAAGGAATGAGCGTTTTAGAAAAATGGTGTGTTAAAGAATTGGTGTTTTACAGAATTGGTGTTTAAACGAATAACAGTTATAGAGAATTTGTGTTTTCAAGAAAGAAAAAGTGTTTCAGACAATTAGTGGTTAATAGAATAGACGTTTTAATGATTTGGTATTTAAGAAAATTGATGTTTAGTGTTTAAGAGAATTGATGCTTAGTGTTTAAGAGAATTGATGTTTAGTGTTTAAGAGAATTGATGTTTTAAGGAATTAATGTTTGAAAGAATAAGTTTTTCAGAGAAGTGCTGTTAAAAAAAAACAATAAGTGTTACAGATATCTAGTGTTTAAAAAGAATTGATGTTTTAAAGAATTGATGTTTTAAAGAATTGTTGTTTTAAAAAATTGATGTTTTAAAGAATTGTTGTTTTAAAGAATTGTTGTTTTTGAGAAGATGTGCAGTAGACAGATTATGATGTATTTGTATAGTAATATAATGTTTTGTATATTAACAATACCTATTGCAGTCGTATCTAGGAATATTGTGATAGATAATCAGAATGAAGCCAGTGAAGAACGATGGTTGTCCGATGGGGTAAGAATAACTAATTTAACTAGATTAATATGATTGTATTTCAGTGCACATTAGCGTGCACGTAAAAGATCCCCAGGCAGTTGGATTTCGATATAAGAGTAGGCCGTAGCGCCACTGTCCGGACAAAATTTCCCTGACGGCACACCGTATGGCTTTAATAGCCTAGTCGGAGCAGCACCAATACACAGGATGTAATTTTGGGACTAATATAAGGCACAATGTTATTTTTGTTAATTCCCTATCGCGTTCTGGAGGGCAGGTGACCCTGAGAAAACCCACGAGGATCACGTACAAGTGCCGAAAGAAGCCACGCCACCTAATTCAAAGACCTACCTCATGATCTAATTAAATCTTAAAACAAATAATTGCCAGCTACCTATTTACACAAATAAATCTATTTTTATACATCTAAAAATGTTTAACCCCCAAATTCAAAGTGCAGTTTATTTATCGTGTACAGATCATGTCCAATGCTTTGATTAAAGTCATTTGTAACTGTTTTACGGTGGTTTTGATCAAACCCAACACGACGACTATAAGTAAATGTCAAGTTAAATACATTAGCAGGTGCGCGGAGAGAAACTCTCTTTAATCATATAGCCGTAAAGGTCAATTGACCACTGATGATTGGGGTTAGGTTGTGTATTTAAAGCTTTAATATGAACCAAATGTAAGCTGTTTAGCATACGCTAGATCATAGATATTTGCGGAGCCTCGATTGCTGGCTCGCTGTACCTGGAGGTTCCGCGTTAATCCTTTTTTTGGCCGAGAAGTTCATCAGGATTTTCCGGTATGGTTCCATCTTGTTAATGGTGCAGGACAAGAGACAACGTATAGTCATTCGTATGGGACGAAAAGTCGAGGTCCTGAGTACACATTAGCCTGTAAATGAGCCCTTGTCGGTTGGAATTCGATATAAGAGTAAGTCGTAGCGCCGCTGTCCGGGCAAAATTTCCCCCATAACGTGTGGCGTATGGCCGTCTTCATTAGCCCAGTGGGAGCAGGGTAGTAAGATGTTAAACCACATTTCATTTCATAGAAATTGGTGAATTACTCTATAAAAATGTAATTGGTCGTTTAATTGCTTACTTTCTGTATCGATTGAGCTAATGAAGACGAGCATGCGCCATATAATGAAGACCCGCATACGCCATATATTGAAAACGAGCGTACACCATATATATTGTGATATGTACATGTAGTTATTGTAATGAGTGAAATATTGCCTGGACTCCTCATCGAATTCCATAGTCAAGGATTCTTTTCCGCGCATATCATTGAGTACAACGATGTCCGTAGGATTTTTGATCCCATTCGATACCTTTCTCTAGAATGAGCGTACACGGTACACTACATGTACATAAACCAGACTGGGCAATTCCATGAACCTTCTTGGCCAACCCAAGCACTCCGTTTGAGATAATTGTTCTCTAGAATGTTTTTGTATTAATGTAGTTGATTGGGTGAGACATTTAAATTGAGACACAGTTGTCCTATATAGGTATCCAGGGGTAAGACATCTAAGGCAGTTGTTCTCTCGGCTGTTTTGTATTCGGGTATCCAGTGGTAAAACCCTTTAAGTCACAGTTGTTCTCTTGTCTGCTTTTATACTAGATATCCGGTGGGAAATGGACCTTTAGGACACCGTTGTTCTCTAGACCGCTTTTTGCATTCGGTTAAATAGTGGCAAGACTTAAGACACAGTTGTTCGCTAGACTGTTTTATATTTAGGATCCGATGGGGGAATAAGACCCTTTAAGTTAAAGACAGTTCTTCACTAGGCTGTTTTTATATTCAGGAATCCGGTAAGAGCAAGTCCCTTTAAGACACAGTTGTTCTCTTGGCTGTTTATACATTTAGGTATCCGGTGGGATCAAGACCCTTTACCCTTTAAGACAGTTATTTTCTCGATTGGTTTTATATTTAGGTGTCCCGTGGGAGCAAGACACTTTAAGACCAAGGCTGATTTTTGTATTATGGGTAGCCAGGGACAAGACCCTTAAGACACAATCGTGCGCTCAACTGTTTTTGTATTTAGGTATCCAGTGGGAATAAGACCCTTTAAGACACAGTTGTTCGCTAGACTGTTTTTATATTCGGGTATAGCTAGGGGCAAGGCCCTTTAAGACACATTTGTTCTCTCGACTGTTTTTGTATTCGGGTAGCCAGGAGGTAAGATCCATGTCTTTAATTATATAAGTATTCTATGTGTAAGTTCATTGCTGGTTACACGTGTGTAAGTAATAATTGTCACATGTAGACATGTAAACAAGTCATGTGTTACATATTAAACCACGTGTATACTGATGCCACGTCTTCATAGACCCATCAAACATGTTCTCTGTCCCTTATAAAAATAAATGGTTCCAATACAAAAATATGTCTGAGATATCTTCTGACCCGATTGATATTCAGAAATAGGACGAAAGCTGTTGAACCGATATTTTCTTGTGGCCATTTCCCGAGGTTTTTTCTGCCCCAAGTTCAAAAAGCATTCTCAGACTTTTGAGAGCTTACTCAACTTTCAATCACTGTTTATGAGAATTATCTTTGATCGAGAAACACAAAACTTTGCACATTTAGTTTCTTTTTGGTGTATTTGATACATTAAAACAACAAACGTTTTATAAAGGGCTATATTTTAGTTAAAATAACGAGAAATTTTTTGAGTAAATTCTTAAGTCTGAGAAATGTGTAGGCCTATTGTGTATTGAGAGAATTTACTTCGAAACTTCGCAAAAATAAACTAGTAATTTTTGATCAATATAATAATATTGTTATTCAATGATTTTATTTAAAAGGAGCAAAATCGCTAATGTTTCAGACCTAGAAATTGACACAAATGGGTCGCAATGCATATAATAATGTAATATGAATGCATTGACATGACTTGTGGAATTTGCTAGCCTCGTTCTTTGGGCCCCTTGTTACAAATGGGACTGAAACTCATTATGGTACAAAGTTTATTTTCTCTTAAATATTGGATATCAAAAGCTCATATTTGCCCGGTAAGATCACAACATCAATGTTGATTTAAATTGACTATTAATTCGTGTTTTCAATGTCCAAGACTTTGGGTGATATTGAATTAGAGACTTTAAAATTTTGGCTTTCACGGAAGATTGTTATCTAATGTTATCGTGGGGCGATCTCAAAATATCATAACACGATGCATTAATTATAGACTAAACCCCGGGTCTATTAACTCCAAACAGATCAAAGACGCCATTTTCTCTTTTTAGCAAATGGATACATTTCAACGAGATCACATTCCATGCGCCACGTGGCTTCTTAGGAAATGCACCGACCTGACACCTATCGTCATTATATTAATACAGCGGACAAACGAAGGTTGAAAAATATCCCAAAAGAATTTCGTTTTTTTGAATCCATTTCTTAATACTCTTTCTTGGTTAATATATTTACAATAATATGTATGTACGAAAACATATTTTTAAGTCATTCATCAATGTTACTTTTGTAATGGATTTTGTTTTTTCGCCATTTTGTGATATTTCTAACAGAAGGTATAAATTATTACAGCAGAAGTGGATCTTGAAAACGCAGCCAACAAACACTTAACGTAGCAAATTAAACGCTCATTATTCGGCCACTTAATTCGCCTACTTGTAACGAACGTCGCATGGGGTCTATCGCTAGAAACGGTGAAAAGGGCAAAAGGTTAGAACAAATGAAATGGGGTTTAACGTCCAAGTTTTCGACATCGAGAGAGAGAGAGAAATGGGGTTTAACGTCCACTCGACACAACTAGGTCATTTCGGGACTAACATATGGTTTAATTTTATTTCAATAATTCGCTTGCGCGTAGGGTCTTTAGCAGTGGGAGGAAACCGGAGTGCCCGGAGGAAACCCACGAGGTTGAGAAGGCGCCCCTATCTCCATGCCACATACGCTCACACCAGGGTTCGAAACCACAGCCGCAAGCCAGAGGTGACCGGCCAGCTAGAGGTCGAAGCACGGCACTCTAGACCACCAGGCCATCCCAACCCCCTTTTCGACATCGAACGGGCTTATGAATACTATTGGTTATACTTTAAAATGAAATGAAATGATATCGGGTTTAACGTTTTACTGTTGTGCTCCTGCTGGGTAACTGAAGACGGGCATACGCCAAACTGTGAGTTGTCTTGAGGGAAATTTTGCCCGGAGAGCAACGCTACGGCCTACTCGTATATCGAATTCCAACTGCCTAGGGATCTTTTACGTACACGCCAATTTGTACATGGAACCTCGTTTTTTTCAAGCATGGTTTCCACTCGTCTGTGATCCTGGACAGAGGGCTTGAGGATTAAAATGGCTCAGTCCTCAGTATGTGACGAAAAAACAGCGGTCCCGGCCGACTGGACGATTTCTTTATTCCCAAGCACCCCGTCCTGGATAGAAGTGGATACGACACTGTGAAATCCTAGGTTGGTGAAGCAAAACTATTACTACCGGTATTACGAATTTTCTATATTCGCTGTATAGAAGGGGGGAAAGTTCAACTAATTTTTAAACCAAGTATTTCACATCTTTGCTCTTTTTGTCGAATTATATCGAATACAAAAAACGAATAGAGCGTTCCCTGTTTTAACAACCACCAAAGAGAATAAATGGCGTCTGATTATAGCTATGATTATATTTGATATGTTTACCAGTTGGAGGTTATAAGAATGTACGCTATTTTATCGTAAATTATATTATTTAGATACACTTCATGTTTGTTTTCTTGAGTATAATTTATTTATCACATGTTTACATTTCAACCAATTTATTCATTTACAAAAATAATCCTCATATTATTACAGGCAATGTAACGTATCAGTTACAGATATAATATTTATAACACAGTAGCTATACTAAGTTATGTGGCATCGGGGAGTGAGACAGCCCCTTCGCCCCCACCCACCCCCACGGCACTTATTTTTAGCGAGCACCACTTTTTGTTTGTACGTGACAAGGAAAAGGGTCGCCTGTCCTGCATCCTCGGTTTCCTCCACGTCCTCCCAGCTAACTGCCCCTATGCGCAACCAAATATTTGAAATTAAATGAAATGGGGTTTAACGTCCTACTGTTCTGCTCCTAACTGGGCTAATGAAGACGGAAATATTTGAAATAAAATTGATAAACAATATGTTAGTCTAGAAATGACGTAATTTGTTTCGAAATGATCTTAAAGCTGGAATTTCATATTTTCCAATAAAGTCAAAACATATTTATTTCTATGTCTTTTGCTCAATAGGTTGCCAACTCACTATTATACAATCATAGGCATTATTTTCCACACTGAAACATTTTTCACATCGGAAATAATAACACAATTACCTCCTTGTTTTCCCATTCCCCCCATGCAATAGCTATCTTCAAACGTTTGGATTTAAAGTTGAGAGTGATATTTTTGCCAATTTCTCAACTGGCAATACTGAATTATAGGATTATTCTTAAACAAGGTAAGACTGTTTATAGATACCATCTATTTTAAGGCTTTATTTTAATATATTTTAAAAATATAACTTAAAAATATGAAATTGCCGCTTTAAAACGCCATCTCTCTCTCTCTATCTCTCTCTCTCTCTCTCTCTCTCTCTCTCTCTCTCACCCAACCGACTTTATATAGGTTTTCGTGTACTCTGATGAGAGAGGGTCGAAACCACACGTCAAGCCATTCGACTGTTGATTACATAATGCTAGGTTCCTGCTATCACGATTTGTGCTAAGATTGAATTCGTGGTTGTAATAGTGGAGTGATCGTGGTGATCCTATCATGTCTTGTCTTATATTGAGGTCAGAAATTGCAATCGTGTTGAAGGGGGGTTGGGATGGCTTAGTGGTCTAGAGTGCCGCACTTCGACCTCTAGCTGGCCGGTCACCTCTGTGTGAGCGTATGTGGCATGGAGATAGGGGCTCCTTCTCAACCTCGTGGGTTTCCTCCGGGCACTCCGGTTTCCTCCCACAGCAAAGACCCCTGCGCGTGCGCTAAGATAATGAAAATGAAAAATAGGACATGTCTGCGATATCACCGTCGGTGGAAGCGGACGTTAAACGCCAACAACAACAACAACAATCGTGTTGATCGTCTCTGAATGTATCTGCACGTACCACCAGATCGTAGACTAAACAGGGACAATCCAATAGTAAAGCATCACACGACAAAAGGAACCTTGCCGAAAATAGTCCAAACAATAAATATAATACTTATAAATTTTGAGGTATTACTTAGCTCCCTGTCGTGTACTCACTTTAAAATAACTTTAAAACGCCGAGTTAACGTTTTATTAAATACCGATGTATTGGTATTATTGTACACGATGGTAGTTTAGAATTAGAAACTAGAAGTATGTCTAGACGATTGTGTCAAACATTTGGCAATAATCTATATTTTTATTACACCAGGCTGATGAAATATTTCACCTAGATTCTAGAGAACATAATACATGGTAAATAAACTAAACCAATAGTGACATATGAGCTTAGTAGGCTTTCTCTGTCATATTCAAGGACATATTCAGGTTTACGCTAAACTGGTTACATATGAGGGATTCAAAATTTCAGATTTATTATTTTTATATTTTATTTTAAATGCCATCCTATTAAATTATTAAAAGTCATTTTTTCATGGTTTGAAGTTTTGTGTGAAACCCAATGGCTTGGTTTGGGAGGTCGTTTTGGGTAACTTTTAACAAGGGTTTTTTTATTGTGGCCTCTCGACGTCTAAATCGAGTATTGGTCATAGCCTTATTAATACTTATTCCAGCGTGGTTCCCCTGTCAGTAATGCAGGGCGGAGAGTCTGACAAGGACACCTGTCTAGTCGTTCTGATGGGACGAAAACCCGAGTCCTCGTGTATACATTGGCGTGCACGTAAAATATCCCTTGACAGTTGGAATTCGATATAAGACTAGGCCGAAGTACCGCTGCCTGGGCAAAATGTCCCCCATAGCACACTGTATGGCGTATGCTCGTCTTCATTAGCACAGTTCGGAACAGAATAGGACGTTAAACCCCATTTCATTTCAGTGAGCCAGTATCCTATCCCCTCTAACATAAAAGAAGCCCATTGCTACTTTAACAGTTATACAAGCTATCTATGTTTATTTATGATAGCAATTTGATATTGTCTAACAAAACAACCAACGAATAAAACAGACATTTAATCTACGACAAACATCCCTCTTTATTTATTCTCCATGTTTACCCGCGCAAATTAACCACCCTCATTATCATATCGAGGCAACGTGTTATCTCGTCTTATCTCCCACTATCTCGTATTATCTCTTTGGTTCATTTGAACGTAAAGCTCCGTAAAGACATTAAAGGTGTTTAATTGTTTCACCTTTGTGGTGATAAACCTTTTGACTCTATAATTGGCATTTTATCTCACGTGTTAAATAGTTTTACATTCTAGAATAAAACAATACCTTATTAATCTTGACTGTAGTTACATGTGTATGGAGTGATTAAAATACAGATCGATATTTCGTTTCGTTTTTTTATACTTTCGATGGCCTTTACGACATGAAGAGCTGGCTAGTTGTAGTTCAACGTCGCTTTTGACCATTTGACATCAGATATCAAATAATCAATCAGCGTCTAGTGGTTTACCCAAAGTTCCGTGCATTAAAAGGCCAAGAACTCGCGAAATACGCGAGAAGTCTAAATCTAATGGCAATCTCTAACTTCTAGTTATTCCAGTCTACAACGGAAGTATGTACATGTATTGTGCATGCTCTCCAGATAAGAAAATGAGGCCACCGTTTGACATTATTTGTGGGATAATATGTCTAGCCTAGTTCTTCGAGTCCCTGGTTACAACTGGCGTGGAAACGCATGTTGGTACACCGATGGAAAAATGTTTATTTTGGCTTAAATATTGGTAATATCACATCATCAATATTGATTTACTTAAAATCTTGAAAAAAACGATATAGTACGTAGATGGGTCTCCCCTGTCTAAGCAGTGTCTATTGGGCGAATCGTGTGTTCCCTGACGAGATTCAGATGTATTTAACCAATTTATTATTCCGTGATGCTTACACCATTTGGGGTCGACTCGCCGCTAGTGGTCTATATTCTCCTGTTCACCAAAATCAACCGTTCAAGACCGCAATCAACCGCTCAACACTGGAATCAACTGTTCAAGACCCGAATCAGCCATTCATGACCACGACTTGGCGAATATCATGGAATTCAAGGACTTTGTCTAGTAATAGTCGAACTAGTTTTGATTAGATAACATAGCAAGTTTCTGTCTTAAACCAAAATGGCCGTTCGGTTTACCCGGTTTCTTTATTATTTTGTTTGACATTAAGGTTGGCGTTGACTTCGGGCTAAACTTAAAATGTGCAATAAGTTTATCTACTTCCTGTCTGGAAGGAGATTGTTGACTTTCTGCGACTGAAATAGTTTTAAAAATATCCAATCTTTACCATCTGAATGTCAAACAATACAAACCCCTCTTAGTCATCGTATGGAATCTGTGTTATCGTCATTTGTACACAAAATCTACAAAGACTTGTTGTAGGGGAGGTTACAGAAAATTTGTTAGATTTCTTATATATTTTTTTCTTTTTTTACCTTTAAAATAACTTAGTAGTCGCCCGTAATCTTTACCCTTTGAATAAGTTAGTCAGCTCCAGGAATTCATTTTATCGCCAGTTTTATGTGAGGTCACAGAAAGTGTTAGACTTGGTTTTTCTATTCTTCTTGAAAAATACCAAATTCAAACAATTTTTCCTCTTTTACACTAAAAATATTTTAGTCATCGCCTGGAATATGCTTTATTGACAGTTGTGGGTGGAGTTCTTATCCTCCAAATTTAATCGCCTTCATTATCCCGAATGAACCAGAACAGTAAGAAATCAAACCATATTTCTGAGGCGCTTCATTATGTCCAAAAGTCATTTGCTACCGCTTTTCTAAAACAAAACTAGTGTTCTAACACAGATATTTGGTTAAAAGATGAGTTTTCAATGTTGTTTTTAAAAACAGAGAATGTTCCATTTTCTCTGAGGTGTTTTGGAAGAACACTCCAGATGTTGGCACTCCTTCAGCATTTGTCCCCACTCGTTTCCATGTATGGCACCTGCTCAGTTGTCAAGGGAAAAGCTGTCTAGCCATTCGTATGGCATGAAAACAAATGCCTATCCATGTATGATTAATGATACATTATTCGAGATACCCTTAAATCATTTATTATCTTGACAAGGCGATAATCAACTGTCTATGCCATCGCATTCTCTTGAATTTCCACGGATAAAAAACTATGCGCAGTTAGTCAATAAATGGCCTAATTTATGCCGATTGAATATATCTTTAAATGTCGAGTACAGTGGATTGTTGTAATTGGGTCCGAATGGTAACGGAAGTATTACAATATAATATGATATCTTTTAATGATGACATATGTCGGCCATATTGTTAGTGGATATATATATATATGATATTAACACGTGATGAGATGATACACGTGGTGATGCTTCATGATGAATATATCACATCATTAGGTGTAACGTTTATATAATTACAAACAGATACCCCACCCTTTGATACCACACGTGGAACACACGTGCTGGGGGCGCTATACTGCCTATCAGGATCCCTATGATCCTCCCCCAATTGCCTTGGCCTGTAATATATTTGAACACTCCGATAACCACAAAGGGCCTCCAGCATGCCATCTGATAAAGAAAAAAAACCAAATATTGAAGCGGGATTCAGTGTTTCAATTTTTTTCACGCCCGGTCAAAGGCATTTAAAATTTATTGCGTCATTTCGTCATTTTTGTAGGTGTTATGTTAAAGGAGTGTGTGTGTGGAGTTGCTTTGATTTGAGGCTGACTACCGTTGCCCGACTCCGACTTTCTCCTAATTGCCGTTGGGCTGGACGCTTTCCAATCCAGAGAGAGACAGACAGACAGACAGACAGACAGAAGGGGGCGCTAGTAGGCCTATTTGAAGGAACTACATTCAGGTTACCAGATGACGAATTTAATGGTGGTCTGCGCCTATAGTAATTCTATTCCCTTTGCATTCAGTGTAAAACAATCTATGCCCTGTCTTGACGAACACAGTTTTAATCTGAAAATCTTTATCACCACAAAGAGCCCAACATGTCACAATCATCTCGATTGGTTGTTCTGGGTTTTTTTCTTTGTTAGATTATTTATAAAGAATCGCAATACAGCTTTTGTTCGAACATTATCTCCAACAGTTTTGGGGAGACGATGAACATTATTTTTCTCTTTTTATACGCTAGGAGACTACGTTAGCTCTGGCTCCCTAACCAGGCGGCCCAGGATTCGATCCCTTGATATTTTCCAGTCTGGTTTCCGGTGATGCCCGGCTGAAGGCCTGACAACGAAAAACGTCTAGTGGTTCGAGTCACACCTAACAACAGGTTCCGTAGATTTTCTCCGGGTCCTCCGTTTTCCTATCAAGAACCCTACCCCCAAGCTTATTATCGAAATTAGTTTGTGTCGAGTGGATCCCCCCTCTCTCTCTCTCTCTCTCTCTCTCTCTCTCTCTCTCTCTCTCTCTCTCTCTCTCTTTCAACTATATGCAGCAGGACGTTAAAAATCATTATACTGTACACTAAAGATCATGTGAAAAGATAATATAATACTTTTTATGTTCAGTTTTGTTACCTCACATTACAACATTTCTGAACATCTTTGTAAACATATCCACTTTCAAATTCAAGCACTTTTATTTTCACAGAAAACATGAGATTTTGTTAGTAATACGACCACTAAAGCAAAGATAAATATAAAAGTTGCCAAGTTTGATCAAATATTTACCACAGATTTCCCATAATAACATGAAACTAACTTAAAGATTATTATGACACGAGACACAGAGAGGGAGAGAGACATTCGATCCCCCGCGATAGAGAGAGTGAGATGAGAAGATCAGGAGGACTAGGCCTCGTTTATTGGCCTTCTGCCTTTTGTAACTTAGAAATCACACACTTATATTTATTACGGTAATTTCAAGTTTAAAAGCTGAATAATGGTTTGTCTAGACCGTATAAATAAACTCTATAACTCCTACACCATGTTGCTGAACACAACCCAATTATTATGTTTTTATATTTAAAGTGGGGAGAAACGGAGATATACATAATATGATACTCTAACCCACTGCTAAAAACTTGTAACTAACACGCTTTTGTCATCATTATAAATTGGTTTACATTATATGAAAACGAAATGAAAGGGGGTTTAGCGTCCGACTCTTATGGGTTGTTTTACGAGCAAGCCAATGTGTACACGGACTTCGGTTTTTTATTCCGTCCGAATGACTAGACATCGGGTTCAAACCCGCATTTTCACGGGTCAGAATAAAGTATTTTGAATGAAATGTTCAATATAATCATTTTTTATTATCTATTTTTGGATCTATTACAGCAAAAACGTCCATCAGCTCTTTACCTAAATCTTATATAACACACCTTTAAATAAGAGAGAGAGAGAGAGAGAGAGAGAGAGAGAGAGAGAGAGAGAGAGGGAGATGGGGTTTAACGTCCACTCGACACAAATTAGGTCATTTTGGGACTTACATGTGGTTTCAATTTTATTTCAATAATTTGCTTGCGCGTAGGGGTCTTTAGCAGTGGGAGGAAACCGGAGTGCCCGGAGGAAACCCACGAGGTTGAGAAGGCGCCCTTATCTCCATGCCACATACTCTCACACCAGGGATCGAAACCACAGCCGCAAGCTAGAGGTGACCGGCCAGCTAGAGGTCGAAGCGCGGCACTCTAGACCACTAGGCCATCCCAACCCCCATCCCTTTAAATAAGAAGTAGTACCAAATCTTCTCACGTCTTCAGATAAAAAAATATATAATGGAGATTGCATATCTTTTAACAAAAAGAATCATCGCAGTTGCTGTTTCTTGTCACAGACAGTTGTCTTGATGATAAAACTTATATGTTTGCCAAATAAAAACAATGTTTCTAAGTTAAATCTAGAGGGATTGGGTTGAACGTCCTACTGTACCGCGCCAACCAGACTGATGATGATTGATATACGCCATACAATATGCCCTGAGAAAAGTTTTGCCCTTTGTCAAGCGGTGTTTGTCACACATCTTTTGATTGAGTGACAAGAAAATGACCGTCATTAATTTTTGGGAGAATGGGAAATGCATTGTGCAATGCGGGCCCGTAGCCAGCTCATAAAGTTGGTGGGGGGGGGGCTACGGAATTTTTTGGAGAGGCTGAGGATGTGACCGGCAAAGAATACTCCTAAGAAATCATTATTGTTGGCGAAATATTTGCGGTGGACTAATTGTATTTTTTGTGTGGCTACCCCGACCCCATACCCCCTCCCCCGGACCCGGTGCAATGGTAGATCACGACAATCATACGCAGACAACTAGACAATAAATTTTGGCCAATATAGTCAAGACTAATATTCGTTGGGTGTTGCCCATTTTCAGACCGGGTTTGAGAGATGATAGGGATGGGGGTGCAATTCGATTTTGGGAGAGGATAAGGACTGCCGGGGGGGGGGGCGGTGTCATTACCATACGGGAAATTCAACTATCGGAATTCTAGATCGGGTTTAGGGTTGTCTACTTCCTATAGCCTATCAGGACACAGGGCGAAAGTTATTTTTAGTCTTTCTCTCCCTTTCCCGTTTCCCTCTTTTGCATGGCGAATTTTGTTGACGTCTTGGTGTCGAATCGATGAAAAGGATTTGAAAATACATTTCTACCAGGTTTTGGTGAATATTCACGATTTTGATTTTGAGGCTGAAGGATACCAGGGTTGTGAGGGCCGTAAATTGCTTCCAGCTTGTGTATCTCATGTTTTTCATGGTGAACCTCATACATGCTTTTGGGCAAGAGTTTGCCACATGTGGCAGAAAGCGTTCTACCAGACGAATACTTGAGAAAACGTTAGATCCGATCTGAGAGACGAGAATTAACATTAAAGTCAATGGGGAAATAATTAGTGATC
The DNA here is from genome assembly GCA_963678685.1 of Patella ulyssiponensis. Classification (NCBI taxonomy): domain Eukaryota; kingdom Metazoa; phylum Mollusca; class Gastropoda; family Patellidae; genus Patella; species Patella ulyssiponensis. The sequence continues at coordinate 52,095,926 of OY783232.1, read as the reverse complement.
TGCGGCCATAACTCTTGTTTTGTCTAACGGCTAGTTTTATTCCCGAATAAGTTGTATTCCAGGCGGAGACTCTATAGGCGATCTAGTATAATAAAATATAAGTAATCTTGGCAGAATGTCTATTTATATACTATAAGTAATAATTCCCGGTATATAAGTAATACTGATAACCTTAGTAATGATAATATACAGATAAATATCAGATATTTTGACGTTCATAAACCAATAAATAATGTTGTAATCACCAGTCTCAAGTTCTGGTATATATCGTCTTCAGATTAGGAAATAACGTACACCGTACGGACCAACTGTGGGTGTTCCCAGATGAGAGAGAAATAGGGGAGGGAGAGAGAGAGGGAAATGGGGTTTATCGTCCACTAGACACAAAATAGGTCCTTTCGGTACTAACATATAGATCAATTTTATTTCAATAATTCTCTTTAGTGGAGGGTATGTAACAGTGGAAGGAAACCGGAGGATCCGGAGAAAACCCACGAGGTTGGACAAGCGACCCTTCTCCTGGTCACGTACGACTGGGGAATCGAAACCACGCCCGTTGACCTTATGACATACGTTCTAACCATTCGGCCGTCCCCCACTCGTTCCCAGATGAGGAAAAGGTGAAAACGATGTTTATAATTCGAAGAAGGGTATGTAGGCATGGTTGTGTCATGGCACTAGGTGTTGCCAATGAAAGTTCCTGGGTATCCCAGTCTTGCAATGGAAAGTGTGTAGTCATTTGGGTGAGGTGAGAAGGAAAAACAAAAGAGACTCCATGCACATCTTTTGGAATTCAAAAAGAGTAGGACAAGAAATGCCGATGTCCGGGCATAATATCCCTCATGGCACTCTACATATATCCGTCTGCATTAGCCCTGTTGCGCAGAGAAGTAATTCCAACTGCCAATGGTTCTTTACTCGCACGCCAATGTGTACACGGGACCTCGGTCTTTCGTACGATCTGAATGACTAGACACTATCCTTGTCATTGCCACAGACATAGGGAGCCACACAGTTAACGTCCTACTGTTCTGCTCCGAATGGGTTAATGAAAGACGGGCATACGCCATTCAGTGTGCTATGAGGGAAATTTTAGCCGGACAGCTGCGCCATGACTACTCCAACTGCCAAGAGATCTTTTAAATACACGCCAATGTGTGCAAGGGATCTCGGTTTTTTGTCTCATCCGAACGACTTGGCAGCTGCCCTTGCTAGGCCCCCCTTCTACCATCACTGACAAGGGGAAACCACGTCGGAAAATCCCGAAGAACTTTCTCGGCGAATGCAGGGAACGAACACGAGACCTCCAACCTAGCAAGCTAGCGTCTTACCCACTAAGCCACCGTGGCCCCCGCCCCTTTAATAGATAGAAAGATCGCATCAGTTTACCTATAATAATCTATGTGTGATTCGTTAGTAATTGAGTACATTACGTGTAAAAAAAGGTTGCCCTTAATGAGATATGTGCGATAAGTAAGTAAGTACATTACGTGATGAAATATCTTGATAATTGACTGTTTGTTATCTCTGTACGTAAATCACCAGTCTTATGTTGTGTTATTTCAATTACGAAACGATGGCAAATATTATGGCTAATCTCGGTAACGTGGCGGCATGCCGTTTACCTTGATTAAGAAGACATAGTTACAATACTTTTAGTAAAACCTGTACAACTATTGCCGTGACTTGGCCCTTTGGAATGAAATGGGTGTAACTCACAACGGGTGTAATGGAAGCAGAAGTATAACGTCAACTAGAAGTAGAAGTCCCGTGGAATACATTAAACAAAATATGAAGCAATCGTTAGATTATATATAACCCGGGGCATCAGTAGTTACTTCTCTCTTATTAATGTTGTTGTCTTGTGTTCGTAGTAGCGGGGAGTTAGGGTGGGGTGTTGCGCGGCTGAGCGGTGTTAAGGTTGTGATCAAGGCCTGTCCCCGAGGCAAGAGTGGTGGGTTTCGATGTACCAAGCTTATACGTTACAAGGTGTGGGTCTTCTGTTTTCTTACTGTCAAAGACCCTTACTCGCATGCGAATTACTGTAGTAAAAGAAATTATGTTTGCCGTCTCCCTCTCTCTCTCTCCCCCCTCTCTCTCTCTCTCTCTCTCCAGTAATCGTGTTGCTGTCAAAACAACCACCAGTGGTAATGAGTAAATACCATGTGATTTAGTTGTCTATTAAATAATCATAATAAATAGACATACCATCGAGTTACGTTATTTAGGTCTAATTATATGCCAATGTCTAATGATAGTTTCCTCCAAGTATCTCATTATAATTATGCATCAAAGTAGAGTTAAAGTAATATTTAACTCATTTGGGCTTTAAAAACAGTAACTTGATAAAATACACCAAGCATGATAGGCAATTATAAAGCAATGGAAATGGGTAGGAGTAGCAATAATTGTTGATAACTTATAAAAAAAAACAACCACACGCAGTCTGTATTGTGGCCACACAATGATTGTTACAAAAACGTTCACATTTTCAAAAATAATGTTTGAAAACTTAAACTTTACTCTAAGCCAGAAACACAAGCAGGAATAGCCAGTATAGCAAAATTGAAATAAATTTTCTTCGAAGTTTGAAACATTTGTTCTGATGTGCGTGTACCCGCTGTTTAATAATACGGTACCACACACCCTGGGGTTTGCTCTAAAAAAACAAACCTGCAAGAGGCACAATTAAATCACATCATCTGTGATGTAACTTGAATATCATCATCACTGTAGACCCCTTTGAGCCAAGGGAATTGGGAATAGGATAATAATGTGTTTTTGAAAACAGTTGGCCCGGTCTGCAAACAGAGTCATAGGCCTATACGGCTATTGTGTTGGCATAGAGAGGGGCGCTACTCCTACATTTTCATTGTGGTTTCCTTTGTTACTGGTGTTATATGTATTGGCTTAATACAAGACGCTAATGAACTTGTGCCTGATATTTTGAACTTTGTAGGAGCCACGATGGCTCAGTGACTAAGACGTTGGCTCGCTAACCTTTAGGCCCCCTGTTCTAGCAATGGACAATGTATAATCGTTCGGATGGGACGGAAAACCGAGGTCCCGTGTACACATTGGCGTACACGTAAAAGATCTCTTGGCAGCTGGAATTTGGTATGAGTGGGCCGTAAACGCCGCTTTCCGGTCAAATTTTCCCTCATAGCACACTGCGTGGTGTGTGACCATCTCCATTAGCCTTTTCTGGGTAGAACAGTAGCATGTTAAACCCCATTTTTTCCATTTTGAACTTTGTTTAAGACGTGTATTAAAATACTGACAAACAACCCTTGAAATAATGCCTGACCTGACAATGTCTGTGATTGGTGCCTTATAGTCAGGCCTGTGTGGGGTGGTATACAGAGCATGTTATTTAATTGTGTGCGATCAACTATCTTGCAGTATCATGATAATTGAAAGACGATTGTCGGATATTCAACTACCCAACAAACCATTATCTGACAATGTGCCTGTGTTTCATGAGCAATCGTGGTTTTAATTGTGGAGTAATTGTAGTGATCCTGTCAAGTCTTATCATATATTGATCTCAGTCCTAGAAATCGCGTTGACTGCTTCCAAAACTACCCGAACGTATCTGAACTCGGTATCCTATCGTAATGCATCGCCCGACAGTGGGAACCTGGCATTAATGAAAGACGATTGTCGGATATTTTGCCAAGATGTGTAAAAAAGATGAATTAGAAATTCTATTTGTTTTTTTCAGGTGTTTTATGATTATATGGCTGATGCACCAGTAGGGATGACACCATCTGATCAATTTGATGATAAATGTCCACCAGTACCAGAGAATTTGTTAGATGGTGCTTGTGATGCTGTTATATGTAATTCAGATAGAGAATGTTCGGATGAATCGTTTAAATGTTGCTATAACGGATGTACCTATACATGTAGACCGAAAGTTCAACCACCACCTTGTAAGTATAATATGCCAGCAATACCATGTACAGCGAAGTTTGGTGGCTATGGGGATCACGTTTGCCAAGTGGGTAAGACGCCGGTTCGCTAGCCTGGAGGGCGCGTGTTCGATCCCTGTATTTCCTCCTTGAACCTCCTGAATTAAAATCATAGGGCGGCAATCCGCATATTCCTAGCTGCGTCATTTGTTGAAGGTCTTACAACTACACTAAATAAACTTATGATGTATCAATAATATTTTTCTTCAGTTCTTGATTGGCATGTTCGTTTTTTGCGTGTAATGTGATGCCGCTTCACTAATTAAACCCATGGTTCAATAAGTTGATTCTCGATTGTTTATATTTCAGTTGTTGATTGGATTCATGAACCAAGAAGACGACTGAGTTCAGGTAATTAAAATGAAAGTAGAGTAAATTCGTTACTGGATAATTGTCTATCCCCCTTCTTATGCATGGCTGTTTTCGTGTAATGTATGTATGAGTGGCGTTGTTGAGGTGAAATGTATACGAGGGGAATGGCGTTGTTGAGGGAAAATGTATACACGTGTGACGTTGTTGAGTTGAAATGTATACACGAGTGACGTTGTAGAGGTGAAGTGTTTAAAGTATATTATGTTATATTTTTAGGTCGTTCCTGGTTGGTTAATGGTCCGGATACAGAACGAGAAGGTTAGTATTTATTAAATTATGTCTGGACAATGATTGCGGTTGTTCGCCATACAGTGTGCTTTGAGCGACATTTTGCCCGTGCAAGGCCATTATGGCCTACTCTTATTCCGAATTTCATCCGAACAACTGACAAAAGTTACATACGCCATGCTGTGTGTCGTGGGGGACAATTCGCTGGGACAGCATGGTTTCCGCCTACCTGCTGTCGGGTTCTTGTTCTCGGGACCTCGATGTGTCGTCCTATCTGAAAGACTACACACTGTTTCTTGGCAGGTTCCCCCGCCCAGCACCACAGTACATGCGCATTGTACCTCGGATTGTCGTACCATCCGAACGACTACACACTGTTCCTTGGCAGCCCCCCCCCCCCGCACACGTCCTGCACTATGACAAGACAAATCTAGGCTTCGGAATCCAAAGAGCCATTTCCACTGTGGGGCTCCTCCGGAATCTACCCTGGTCTGAGTTAGAACCGCAAGCGTGGACGAGTTGTCTCCCTTTAACACTAGGGACCGGGTATCATTCAGATTTGATGAAAAAAGGTAAGAAACTGAGCTTACCATCTAGAATCTAATACACATATTCAGTTAATAGATTGCCATCCAGAAAGTGTTAAATACCATCAAGATTCATCAAAAACTGCCCAGTTTGTGCTACCATTTAGTTTGACATCATTTGTCTAGTTTATGAAACTAAAGGGTTATAAACTGGATGACCAATATCAAAACTAAGCTAAATGGTCATAAACTAGATGATGGATGTCAAAACTAAACGGTATTTCTTAAACTAAATGGTAGCACAAACTGGGCGGTTTTTGATGAATCTTGATGGTATTTAACACTTTCTGGATGGCAATTTATTAACTGAATATGTGTATTAGATTCTAGATGGTAAGCTCAGTTTCTTACCTTTTTTCATCAAATCTGAATGATACCCGGTCCCTAGTGTAAGTAGCGTTCATTGTGAATAGTGTTATAGAATTGTATGCGACACATCAAAGTAAGTATCTTCTACAACATGTATGTGACCTGCGCATATAAGGCAAATTAGGCGATACGGTCCCTGAGTAGGCATACATGATCGCCCGTAATGGCGACTGTTGTGTTGTGTGTGTGAACCACCCTCTTCTTATTTATCATGAATGTGAAATGGAATTCCGTGCAGCAATGTGTTCTGGCATGGCTTACAGTGCTCCCGCGTTGATCTCTGTGCAGGCCGGGACATAGGCGTAGGAGCCCCCCAAAAAATTTATTTTCGGGCAATGAAAAATTCGACGACCTTTTTTTTCTATTAATGTTTAGGGAAAAAATATAACTAACTTATTTCTATGAGATCCACACTGCCCGAAAAGTATTTTCTCGTCTTTTTCTTGTCCACTGCATGCCCGAAAATATGCCTGAAGCTCCCCTATGATAGGTATGCCCGAAAAAACGGTATTGCCCGAAAAACGGGCATCGGGTCGGAAAACGGCAGGGGAAACGAGCCAAATGGAAAACTGCTAGGAAACAGCCAGTTGCCAGGGTTTTTGGACGTCATTTTGGCTGGACGTCATGGCCGTGCCTCTCACTTTTTCTAAAAAGACTATTGGACTACTTGAGAAACTGTACGAAATTGTGAACATTCTGCCGTATGGACGTGCCTCTCATATTTCTAAAATGTTTTACTTTTGTTCCGGAGTCCTGATTTGTACGATCAATTTGGTGAGACGATTATCTCTGAATATCAAAATATTGTTTAATTTGTTAGAATTATATTGATTTATATTATATTATATTGATTATATATAATCAATATAATATACTATATATTGATCATATTGATTTCGATATATATACTATATTAATTATATTATATTGATTTCGGGCAATTTTCTCTTATGCCCCCCTGAATTACTTTAAGCTCCTACGCCTATGGGCCGGGATCATTCCACGAGATTCTACAGCCTGGTTTCGACCTTGCCAAAGGTGGAGAACAGTGTCTGGTTGTTTGAATGTAGCAAAAAAACTCGAGGCCACGTCTATACCATTGGTTCGTACGTAAAAGATCATCTGACAGTTGGAAATAGTGACATTCACTCATATCGTGTTTGGGCACAGCAACCCTTATAGAGAGAGAGAGAGGGGGAGAGAAATGGAGTTTAACGTAAACTCGACACAAACTAGGTCATTTCGGGACAAGCAGTGGAAGGAAACCGGAGGACCCGGAGAAAATCCGTTGACGCAATGACATACCTTATGATACAGGGCACACATGCTGACCATTCGGGCATCACAACCCCCCTTACACTTACGCCTTCATCATCTTATAGTACAGCGCGTTCTAATTAACCCCCCTTACACTTACGCCTTCACCATGTTATGTTTCAGTTGAAATCTGTAGTACGTCACCAGTAGAAATAGACGAAGATCCTTTAATGTGTCCCCATGGTTATTACTGTAATATCGAAGATTATGGTAACCTCAAGAAGGGAATTCCTAATAGAGGACACTGTGTAAAAAAGGCAGACGATCAAAAATTAGGTGAGAATTGGTTTATCTATAGTATCATTTTTCGCCCATATATTATACTTAACTTGATGTCATATAGTTTTTGTGGCGAACTTAGTGATCTGGAAGACCTAGCTAACGAGGCCCAATTAAGTAAACGCCCAAATATGCAATGTCTACTCCACACACACGAGGTCATGTCCTGACTAGCATATGATTCATTTTTATTCCACTGAAGCGTACGGTAGTCTTTAGCAGTATGAGGAAACCGGGGGAGCAGAAGGAAACCCAGGCCGGGAATCGAAATCACACCACTTGACTTAATGATAGACCTTATGACCCCTCGCGCACCCGTTACCATTCGACCATCCTCCCCCACAGAGAAAGAGGGAGTTGTGGGGGGCTAACGTCCAGTAAACTTTAGGGCTAATAAGTGACATATTTACATTTCAATTATTCGCCGGAGCGCATGGGCACCATATAATTGGAAAGAGACTTGGGTGTTCGAATAGAGACCACGAGGTGAGGCAGGCCAACTTGCAAACCCGTGACCGAACACATGACATGCAGTCATTGCAGGTCTTATAATCTACACCTCTTTGTTAGCTATCTATGTCCAGGAGGTTCTCGGTTCGGCCCCGGCATTGGTCGAGAAATTTCCCCGAAATTTTTTCTTGGCTAGTTTTCCCTTGTTAGCGTCTAGTCGTCCGGGTGGGAAAAACGAGGCGCACTCTTGTATTCACGGTGTTATTGTTCTAAAAATAGTAAGTGTACCCTGTCCGTACACGACACAATCAGAATTTCAGAAAGGGGGTGAATTAAATTGTCACAAATAGTTATGTCTATTTCAGATACCATAATGAGAGATTTAGCAGATACGGGTATTACAGACCACAGTGACGACATGATATATAAACAACATGGTTGCCTTCTAGACGATCAGTTAATACTGGAACAGGCTACTATACAGCTAGAAGGACAAATCTGGTAAATTACATCATTGTTACGTCATTAGCCCACTTCTTGGGTAGTATCGTAGATAATATTACTGGAAACGGAACTTCCGTTCCAAGACAATGGTTCGCGCAAACGAATATCGCAAACCGGAAATTAACGAAAACAGTCCAACTGTCATTCGTTCTAACCATATACGATTTTGTTCAATATTGGGTCTTTGTTCATCACTCACAAGTCCATAATCAACCCTCCAGGCCATCGGATGGCCGAGGTGTTCACTGGACTAGAAGAACACCCGCACGTATTTATAATTTAACGCTAAAATGGATAATCGAGATATGCTCAGAATAAAGTTATATATATTTTCTTTATTTCAGTCATTGTAAATTTGGTGAACTGGTGTGCGAAGATGAATAATAAAAAAGGGTCATGCCACTCGATGACATTCCAAATATTTGAAGCAACAACTCTATAAGACATGATCAATGGCGGATTGGAGAACGCGACTGGAGAGGGGTCGCGTAGCCTGGCCCAAACACAGGCCTTGAATTAAGGACCAACTACCGTAACCTACAAATAGGTTACGTCAAATTAGAAGGTGGTAACCTAAACAGGTTACGATGCGTCGTTACGTTAAATCTAAGAGGTAATGGAGTGTTTTCAATAGGTTTTTGATAAATACACATCCCCAACCCTTAACTTATAATAATTGAACTATGTACAAAAGGAAATTGAATTGAATTTTAATTTAAATATTTGGCACAATGAGTACAATTGACATTTTGTGATATATTGATATGATGATAATATTGTGTGACTAGAAAAAATGGGCTTCAAATTTAAATCTCAATATTTGGCACAATAATTATGACTTGTAAATGAATAACATAAAATTGTATGTAGGTCACGCCATCCACATAGTTAATAATACCATTCAAAACGGTCCCACTAATTCCTCGTCTTTTGGCTTCCCGTCTAATTTCGGCGATATTATACGTACATATTTTACATGTTAATTGACGGATTTTATTTTCTTCATTCACTTCGAAGTTGAAATCGCCGTGAAAATCACACGACTTAAAAGTTTTTAAACTGACTGTTTCCTCGCTACGAGATTTTTTTATTGACGACGCCATGATGGAAACAAACTTGGGAAATCTCGCTCTCGTGCACGAGAGCGGGAATCAACATGGCTGCGCCCATAGTAAAATACATTTGGAACCTCTCGCGTTTTCTGTAATCATTGAAAATATTCGAGTTATTGGTAATTTAAACTGTTTTATAAAACAAAATTTCTGTCGCGAACGACAGACCGTTCCCGTGTTTTCAGCACCTCGCGACCGATGCGCGACCGGAACGATCGTTCGCGTGTTAATTCATACGCTGCAAACACCTTAGGGATTCTCTCCTCTTGGCGCGGGGAAAATATTAAAAACAAAACTAACTGTAAATAGTGCTTTCTCAAGTATATCCAAAGTGCAAAATCTTCAGAGATGCTTTACTTTTAAGTCATTAAAAACGACGTTAATTCAAGAACATTAATTCCTTTAGCTGTCGTTGCGCCTTTCATAATCACGGGCTTCTTCCGTCACTACCCTTGGTCATGATGTCAATGTGATTGTATGTTTTGATTTTAAAAAAGACAGTAATTTTGATCGAAGAACAATGCTTGAAAATTGAGATATTGGAGGGATGAGGGCGTGTTTATACGTAATATAGTAATTCTCTATAATTAGTATACTTTTCAATTAACTGAAAAGCGGTAATGAGTAAAATGAAATGAACTGGGGTTTAAAGTCCGCTTACTTTTCTTTTATATCCGGGCAGGCGGGATACGACATGAAGTGTTATAAGGGAAGTCATTGTTGTTTGTTGTCTCTCTCACCCAGACTGTCTATCGTATCGAATGATTGGCTCAGCACATTACGGATCACGATATGGTGAACTAATGGCATTTTTATGGGCCCATCCTTAGCATCGTCACCACTTATAGTATATGTCCTTCTGTCGTGGCGTCTTTAACGTGCTCTCTATGGAATAGACAGGAGCTTGGTTTTTAGTCCCAATCGAAGGACTAGATGTTTGTCCTTGTATGGTAACTTGTTCTGCAACACTGACAAAACAAACCTGGCTGGTAATTCCGAGGGACTTTCTCGGTCAACATCAGGATTTAACCCAGAACTATTTGCTTAGTGGAACGACGCCGTACTCGCCTAGGTTTCCATGGGGCATGGGTCGCGATAGGATTAGTCATTTACAGCTAGTTAGCATTCAAATCCCATTTTTATACAAAAAGTAAAACTATATGGCTTGGTTATTGAACATGTGGCGCGTACTTAACAGAACCATGTCGCCATTTTATATAACTGTTTATTTATAATCATTTGACCCCACTGTTGTCGATCGGTATCAGCTGTTTGACCAACTATGGCCAGGCAAAATGTATGTGGTGTGTTTAGTGAACACGTTGAGGAAGGGTCATACCTAGCGGCGGTGCAAGGGGTACATTGCACCGTCAGAACAATAAGGCGTCCCGAGAAATGGCGCCCCCCCCCCATCCAAAAAATAAATGTGATGATTTGACAACATTTCAATTTTAAAATAAAACAATGTATTATGATCACACAGTGATGCTCTTAAGGCACCGATCAGTCGGTTGGTTTTAAGGGCGCCCAAACGCCAGTGGCTTCGTTTGGCCTGATCCAAACCTTTTTATGTCACTTAAGTGGAGGCAATGGCGCCCCACCACTCTCCTGCAAACCCACTTGTAAAATTCTACATACGGCCCTGCGTTGAGGGTACACTAGAACTGTTTTATAACTATTATAACAGTTGCTATTCATTATCAGCTATTCGACCCACGATGACCAGGCAAAACGGCTTGACCTGCTTATTCGTCTGGTGTATACAGGTCACTATGGCGATCTTATCTCTGAAGTCTAGTAATAACTCGGTATCAATAGCCAAGTATCGCAAGGGGCAAGAGTATTATATTAATAACAAATATGGAGAAAGGGTGGGGGGAAATGAATTGGAATGGGGTTTAACGTCCTGCTGTTCTGCTCCGACTGGGTTAATGAAGACGGGGGATGGGGAGCATACGCCATACAGTGTGATATGTGGGAAAGTTTACTCTTATATTGAATTCCAACTGTCAAGGAATCTTTTACGTACACGCCAATGTATACATCTCGGGGGTTTTTTTCCATCCGCGCGACTTGACAGCTTTTCTTGTCAGGCACCATTGGCAATCCCGATGAACCTTCTCGACCAATGCGCAGAGAGAGAGAGAGAGAGAGAGAGAGAGAATGAGAGAAATAGAGAGAGGGAGAGTTTGGAGAGAGAGAGAGAGAGAGAGAGAGAGAGAGAGTAGGTAATATTTAGTAACCTGTTTATTTCAACTGCAAGACCTAGCTTTAGTAGGTTACCTTTTGACACACTTAGATAGTCTAGAGATTATTTGCTTGTAAATAATCATCTAAATAATAACAATAATTTCAACCCAAAATTAAAAACAATACCTGCAAAAGACAGATTTAGCTCTTGAATGATGCATCTTTGATTAAATGTTAGATACAAAAAAGAAGTGAAAAAATTAAGATATTGTCTCAAATTTGCATATGGCGATCAGTGAATTTAGTCTATTAGGGTCAGTCTGTATTTATCAAGCTTCGGACAGCTAGAATAAATGTTATTCACTAACTCCGCTCGGCTGTCCCTTTTCTGTTACAAATATTAGATGTTTTCATACATCGATAAGAAATCAGAACTACGTCCCTGTATTATTTTACTACGTCACTAATCTTTAAAATAAAAAAAATCTTGTACCTGACAAATTTGAATGAAAGACGCAGTATATTATGGAGGAGAAAACCTGCCATAATGTCAACTTCTAGCTCCCCTTTTTTCATGTGCTCAATTCATTTTCTAACTTTTAATTCTCAACTTTTATTCATGTGGCTTCTTATTTTCATATATTTAAATATTAAATTTCTGACTTTGAATTTATCATTTTTAACTTTAAATTCCTAACTCGTTTGATCCTTTATCAATACATTGCATAACGTTCAAATACAGACAGCTTAATAGATAATGTTCACTAAGTTTATTAACTGCAGACTAGGGGTGGGGGTGATGGCCGATTGGTTAGCGCGTGCGAGTTGTACAATAAGATTATTCTGTCAGCCAGTCAACTGGGGTGGTTTCGATTCCTCGGATGTACGTGACAAGGAGTAGCCTGTTCAAACTTATGGATTTTCTCCGGGTAATTCGGTGTCCTCCCACTGCTAAAGACCACTGACACTACGCACAAGCGAATTATTGAAATAAAATTGAACAATATGTTATTCCCGAAATGACCCAGTTTGTGTCGAGTGGACGTTAAACTCCATTTCTCTCTCGCTCTCTTCAATGGGGACACTCTCACCGTTACCAAGCAGTGATACAATCAAACATGCTACGGAAGGCTATGTACAAACGGGTAACGATAAACTAATTACCTATCTATTTACAGACCGAAGCCATTGAAAGAGACTATTGGTTATTAGGAAAACCTTAAAGAAGGAAATCTACAATTCATCCGCGGTTTCGTCACCAGCTGCGGATTGATTGTGGATTTTCTTTTCTTTAACGGTTTCCTTATGAATAATAGTTTCATAGTTTCAAAATATTTGTTTAATTTTTCAAAACATTTCTTATGTTTTCGAACATTTCTCATACTTTCGAACATATCTCATATTTTCCAACATTTCTCAAATTTTCGAACGTTTCTGAAAGTTTTGATTCGCGTTGCCAGACTGTAACAATTCTAGTTCTATTTCTTACACTAGATGGTGATAGTTGTTTGTGTATTTCTTCAATGCAATTAATGGACAAATTCCGAGTCAAAAAATAGAACATAAAGGTTAGAAAATAAAATTAAGCATTTACTTGAATAAAGATGGAATTATGGCAGCGTTTCTCCTCCATACATAACACTATCTTTATCTAAATTTAGCCAACATAAAGTTACATGTCACCTTGAACCCAATCGTTTAAATAGATATTAGTTATTTTTGAGTATAAAATAAATGGGGTATAACATCTTAATTGTCTGCACCAACCAGAATAATGAAGACGGGCACTGCAGCGTGCTATGAGGGACATTTTACCCGGAAAGCAGCACGTCCAGCTGCTATTCATCGAATTGCAACCGGCAAAAGTTCTTTAACGTGCACGCCAACATGATCACAACACCCTAATTGACAACTCACACACATAAAACTCACAATAGCCTCTCGACTTGAATGTTTGAGGTTCGAATCCTAGCTTTGGACAAGAAGGACCTCCAAGCCGCCCGGTTTTCATCTGTTGGCCGTGGTAATTGCTGACCAAAGAAAATGATGTGCACATAAAAGATCCCTTAGCTGTTCGAATTAGATGACTGGACGATATTGCACATGTAAACATGTACTAGACTCAAAATGACCGGGGTTGTATTACCAACCGAGTAAAAAATAAACATTATGATATGTTTGTCTCATAATGGTCGACAAACAATAATTTATGGCGCTCTACATGGCTTCGTTAAAACCTCGTGGGTTTCCCGGGGTCCTCCGATGTGTTGTGTTCATACGGTTAAGGACAATTACGCGTAATCCAATTATTGAAATAAACTGATAATCCAGTCATGTGTCACTGAGTCAAGTGGCGTGGTTTCAATTCCACACTTGTACGTGATAAGGAATAGGGTCGCATGTCCAGCCTCGTGGTGTTTCTCTGTGTCTACGCGAGTAATATATCGAGTGGACCGTAAACCACATTGATTCTATTTTAATGGCTGTCAATCAATTTTTTTTCTAAAACTGAAAGTACAATAAAGCGTTAAGGGGACTTAACTTTTTTTGACTCTGGTTTTCTACGGTTCCTTCTACTGCTGAAGACCCCTACGCGTAAGTGAATTATAGAAATACAATTAAACCTTATGTTAATCCCAAAATCACCATCTCTCTCTCTCTCTCGCGCGCTCTCTCTCGCTCTCTCTCTCTCTCTTTAAAAGATCGTTCTTATCTCTTGACACGCGCTTAGTAGCTTAGATAAATCTAAACCCGCTACTCCTTAAAACCCCTTCCATTAATACCGGACACATTAAGGCGTTTTATCAACTGAAGTCACTCCAACTCCCACTTATGGTCAAGTGTTGTTGTGCGATAACCAATTGCAACAGAAGCCGTCATCAGTAGAATTCCCAGATTGAGTGGATTTAGAGCAAACCCTCGTAGTTAAAAGAGCAAAAGTCTCTCTTTTATCTTTAACGGTTAAAAAAACACCATATGTCCGATTTCCCAAAACTTACTGAATTATCAGAGATATCTAAAAGACAACATTAGTTAACCATGTCGTCAAAACATTATGGACGTTTATCTAAATTCGTGTCAAATATTTGTTAAGTTGGTTAGAAAAATTATGTATTTTCATATAACTGTGCTTGTTGTTGCCTCGGCTTTTCCGTTGGTTCGGATCCTGGATCGTGTTGGTGAAGATGGCCAGAAGGATGCTGGAGACAGCGAAGTTTTGCAAGAGCGGAATGTAAGGTCTGCTCGCTCTGACGATAGAAATGATCCCACGTCGAGAGCTGGAGCTGTACGTCAGGGAGATATCCCACAAAATGGCGAAGCAAACCAAGTGTCTCCTGAACATTCCGTACGACCAGGTCGCCCCAGCACAAGAAAAGCCCACAGGTCGAGAATACGAAGTAGACTTCGGAAAGATAGACGGGGATATGGAGGAAGTTTTCAAGAACATTATTTAAGGTCAGTTCGCTCTAACAGTAGACCTGATCATACATCGATGTCCAAAAATGGAATTGAGCAACTGACGATGCGGACATTGAATGTTTTCATATTGGAACATACCAGTTACAAATCCTACAAGAGTCAGCACTTTCTAGAAAATAGAATTCGTCGGCATCGTCGTCGACACCAGAGTTATTCGGAAGCGGAGACCACAAACCAAGCCCCTGTTATGTACGAAGGCTTGGAGGAAGTGATTAAAGTTCAGCATAGTCCAGTGAATTATTCCAACAAATTCGTCGAAGATGACGAAGATGATGAAAGTATTGCTAGCGAGTCGGATATCGATTTGGACAGGTCGATTGGAAACGGGTGTTATCGGGTTGAAGGTTACAAACACAAATGGGTAACCACTGTACACACATGCGCAACGAGTTGGTTTGCAGATGACATTCGCGCGCTCTGTATGTCACAATTTAATTCTCAGATGACCTTGAATCAATTCGATATTGATATGCTACCAGTGCAAACTGCAAATGGAACTGTGTATAAAAATAGATACTGCGCAATATGCAACTACGACTTCAAACATACACATTGGAAAATGGAGATCCAATGCGACCAGCCCACAAATGTTATGTTTTTGAGTGGCGCTAGAAGTATTAACATACTGGAAAAATTTCGCAATAGTTCGTTATGTAATGTTAGAGTTACACCCCCTTACAATAATTATCGAATCAAGTCATGCAGACCACGCTCTAAACGGAACGGTCGGGAAACATGGAGGGCAGTTCCGTCTGCTGGTAGTGGCGCGTATCCAATTTCCTTCTCTATTTTGATGAATTTTGGATTTGACGGGAAGACCCACATTATGTTTAGTTCAACAGAAGTGAACAAAGTCCAGGCAACCACTAAGCAATGTAAGGAAGGGGAAATCTTAGATCCCGGCACGAATTTATGTCGAAGAGTCACATGTTCGCTGGGGTTCATTTTGAAAGATGAAACTTGCGTGCGAACCAATATGACGGACACGTACAGCGACTCCGATATAAACAATATCGCTAATATTACGTCCCTCACCAATCTGAATAGCATCGCTGTCATTTCTTTGGAAGTCAACGTCACCTACGACGACCTAGGACTAGCACTCTACGCTCTGGAATTCAAACCTCTCATGGTGAAGAAGATCGCCAAGTTGTTGAATATCAGTTCGGATAGGATTCAAAACTTTACCATCGAGTTTGTCAATCAATCCGAATCGTCCGGACATCACATCCGCGTGCAGACCATGACGCAGGAAGAGTTCCAAAGTCAGGATTCTATATCTGGAAGTGATGGCGATATTTTGCAAGTTGTCACGCAATATAAAGATTCGGATACCAATCCTGAAATGGGCGCTTTTGACGAAAATGATGATCCCCAATCTGACCAATACGAGGGAATACGACCAGAGAATAATTCTGATCACCTGCAGCCCAACATTACGGATGAATTCGCTGCTAAGAACGTCAACGAATCCGATTTCATTAATAAAACAGTAACAGAAGGGCCCTCGGAGGAAAATATTACAACCAACGACATACCCGAAAAATTGCTGGAGACGACAAACCAGCGGGAGCTTACAAGTGCGAAACCAGATCGTGTAACTGATATATCGGGGAGTACAATGACACAGGACAAATCAACAGCTGCATCTCGGAGACTCTCTGCCAATTTCGTGCAGCCAAAGAAGCATAACAAAACAGCTGATCACAAAATTCTCAACCCACAAGTCCTTCGAATGGCCTTTATTCTACTTCCGACGAGGAAAGAGTCCACGGAGTCAATATCGGAGGTAATAAAGAAAATGAACTCTATGCTGAACCAGAATACCTTTAAAATTGATATGAATGGCACTACTTTTCACATTGTTAATGTCAATGACAAGGTAGCCACAGAGGAAAAGACTTTCTGCAAATTTGGAACTAAAGATATATTCTATGACAATGAATTCCAAGTGTGGAAAGTCAACGGTACCGATGCGAATAGCACGACAACAAAGGTGTATATTCCCTCGACGCACACTATCTATAACCCTGGGGAATACGACATGACGGTGCTAGTCCAAGGAAGCTTGGGTACCGAAACTAACGTTACAGATGTTGCTGGTTACGTGTTTGTCTGTATTAAACCCAGAATTGTGACACCGGACTGTGCACGGATAACAATCCTACAAGAGGAGTACACCCTGTACAAAAACAAGTCCATTATGTTTTACAACGAGATCTACAGCATGACACAGTATGCTGTTCTTGACGAAACGGCCGGAACTTTAGTAATCTGTGTCCCTGACGAATATTACAAAATCGAGAAACAGCAGGAAACTAAGCACTGGATTGTGCAAGAGTGTTACCACGGTTACGAGGACTTCATTAAAACCGAAGGATACCTTACAATAGTGATTGGCAGACTGTCAATAATTGCGCTTTCCTCCGTGCTGCTTACGTACGTCTTGTTTAAAAGTTTGCGTAATCTTCCCGGGATCAACACCATGAATTTGACCCTGGCGTTGCTGATCGGAGAGATCCTGTTCATCGAAGGCGAATCCACAGGAGTGCCTTGGGTTTGTAAATTTGTAGCGGTTTCCGTGCATTATTTCTTCTTGGCCTCGTTTTTCTGGATGAACGTGATGGCGTATGATGTGTCCAAAACATTTGCCAACAAGTGTATCCTGACGCGGATTCGGAACACTCGTAAATTCATACCCCGATATGCCTTTTATGCGTGGGGCTCTCCGGCCGCGATTGTCGCCATCTGTCTCATTTTCGAATTTAACGGGATCACTGAAAAGTTACATATCGGTTATGGAGAGAGTACACTGGTCGATGTTACATACAACAACGTCACAGGACCACCAGATGGCGTCGTTACAAATAACAGTCACGTGCAGCATTCGTCACATTCCGTTGGTTGCTGGATACAGAGTCCCGTTGCAGCCCTGGTAGCCTTTGGGGCACCCGTCCTCACACTTTTGGTCATAAATATTTTCTTCTTTGTTCGAACAATAATTTGTATACAGGCGACCGCTAAACTTGCACACATCAATACCAGAAGAACGTTCAGTCATATGACTGGAAGAAATGACGTCATGCTGTATGTTCGGATGTCAACTGTTATGGGTTTCACATGGTGTTTTGGGATAGCATCGTCGATCGTCAGCGGATTGTTCACCCCACCCGATCGTACTGTTTGCTTATCGCTTCACATTTTGAGTATTTTGTATACAATTTGTATGTGTGCTCAAGGACTCTTCATATTTTTTGCCTTTGTGTTTAAGAAACGTGTCTATTATTTGTATCGAGGACTGTTCAGAAAAATTAAACTATCTTTTGAGAGACGCCGATCAACTAAATCACCCTCTTCTTCTTCAACCTCGGTGAATTCAAATTTCACGAATATATCTCATATATCGCGATAACAAAAAAGGACTTAGCCCGGCAAACACAACTATGTTGTTGTAAAGTTAAATTCACGTCAAACTTTGATTGTGAAGTTGTCGTTACTACTTCCAGATAAAAAGAGGACTCAACCTGGCAAACACATTAACGTCATATTTGATAAAGTTGTCGTTACTATGTCCAGATGAATAGGATTACCCATGCCATGCATTGGAGAGGTCGAACTGTGAGACGTTATAATGTTATTTAGTGCGCTGATTTTGACGACACTGGAATTAAATATTTGCCATGTTTGTAATAAATACTAATGACAAATCATTATATGTGTGACTAACAACAGACGCAGTCCGTTATTACTGAAATCTAATAACATAGACTTAATCTACAAACTTATAACAATATTAGTTTTCAAAACGAAAACTTGGCGGGACCCTTGATTGGGCCCGGTGTTTAGTGATATTTGATGTTTCAATACACAGAGTATGTCTGTGTGATTGGACTATTGGATATAGACTTCAAAAAGTTCCACGTGTAACTAAACCGATACCGGAAGTGGATACAAATACCCGCATCCTTTCAAAACGCACAAAATCTGTCTACGTGATTGGACGATTCGAATTCGTAATGCCACTGATATTGCTCCTTTTATAACTAAACTAAAGACGTATATTGTGGAAAACTTTTACCCAGTGATTCTTTTAATAGATAGATTATCTAGAGCTAATTTAATTTCTAATTACATGTAATTTTATCTCGATAGCAATTTTATTTATATATTTTATATATTTTATCAAGTCCATCTGATTAAAACACAGATCCTATTTCATTTTTATAGTTCAAAATCTCGTTTTATTTGTCTGTACTACACAACGATTAGGATGGCGTGAGGGATTAGCCAATGAAACCATCTGTACGGCGATTTCTTGGCGTGCGATGCACGGAACTGTAAGTAAACCACTAGAAATGTCAACTCTCATTGATTAAGCAATGTCTGGCGTCATATGATCAAAAGCTATTGGTACAACCTCTGACGCGACCATTTACTTCAACCGGTCAAATCGTCATGTAGTGTAGGCCACCGAAAGTGTAAAAAAAAACGAAACGAAATATAGATCTGTAGTGCAATCAGATTGTTCTTTCTTATCTCGTTTTAGTATGCAAATGTAGTAGAGTCTTCCTCTATAATAATATGTCTTTGTAAAGCGCATATGAGCACAGTTATGTGGCTGTTATGTGCTATGGAAAAGTGTTATAATAATAATAATAGCAATACAGAGTTCAGAGGTCATGGTATAACTAAGTCGATACCGGAAGTGGATATGCATATGTCTTTATCGTTTGTTCTATAAATTAAAGATTTTTATTTGTTGTTTAACATACATGTTAAATGAAAAGCGGGGCAGGTTGGACCAAGACTAAAAGGACGTGCAATTGCCAGGAATCCGAATCTGGAGTGTTTTCAAATTCAGATTTTATTCTGATTGTTTCATCAAGATGTTCAAATGTCAATTGAGATTCTTGAATCTGTTAATTCGCGTGGTGCAAATTTCCATGAACACAGCCATTCACAAGTGAATGATAGGTTTGTGGATATTTGAGTAAGATTTCGGTTCTTGCACAGTGAGGTTGATAATCTTCACTTATGCACTGCTGATTTTCACTATTGACAATTATTGCCACAACGAGATTTTGGTCGTCATTTTATTTGCACAATGTTTACTGGTCAATTAAAATGGTTCCAGAGAGAGAGAGAAATGGGGTTTAACGTCCACTCGACACAAACTAGGTCATTTTGGGACTAACATATGGTTTCATTTTATTTCAATAATTCGCTTGCGCGTAGGGGTCTTTAGCAGTGGGAGGAAACCGGAGTGCCCGGAGGAAACCCACGAGGTTGAGAAGGCGCCCCTATCTCCATGCCACATACGCTCACACCAGGGCTCGAAACCACAGCCGCAAGCCAGAGGTGACTGGCCAGCTAGAGGTCGAAGCGCGACACTCTAGACCACTAGGCCATCCCAACCCCCCAAAATGGTTCCAAATCAGACAATATCCATTAACAATGTGATTGAAATATAGATCTATATTTAGTTTCGATTTTTTTATACTTTCGAGAGCCTCAACTACATGAAGATCTGGCCGGTTGTAGCGGGAGGCCATTTCATTGGCTAATCAACCAGAACGCGGGCTATATAACAACACTTCCAGATCCTAGTGTTGTGAAGACAAGTAAAACGAAATTTTGAACAATAAAAAACGAAACGAAATAGGATCTGTGTTTTAATCAGATTGTATCCATTATGGTCCCAAGAATTGTTGGTTGAGTGTTAGAATTGCTCCCAGTTGCGCACGTACACAGAGCCGGCTTGAGTTAGAATTATATACAATAATGATGACTTTACTGGCATGATTTAGTAAATATCACTGGTGAATAAGTGAATAACACCCCCTTAGCCTGACACGCTTGCAATGTATTGTATTGTGTATATATATATCAATGGCTACGATCACTGTGTTTATCACACGGCAACTGTATTGTTAATTCTACATAATATACATTATTTCACTGGTGATATGTCTCATTAGTTTTTGCTTGAAAAATTCTTTTGTTAAAACGTCACAATATGAAATGGGATTTAACGTTCTACTTTTCTGCGCGGTTAGCTAATGATGACGTATGTTCGCCATACTATGAGAGAATTTATGCCCGGACAGCGGCGCTAAATCCTACTTTTATTTCGGTTTTCAAATCACGAATGTGTACATGAGCCTCGGATTTTCGTCCCTTCGAACAACTAGACGCCGCCCTTGTCTAGCCCACAACCCTGCACGCACAAAAAACAGGAAACCACACTGGAAAATTCCATGGAAGTTTCGCAACGAGAATCGAACCTAGAACCTCCTGGTTAGTGCGCCAGCGCCTTAATCAATGAGTCCCAGCGCCTTACCAACTGACTCACGACGTCTTACTCACTGATTCAAGGCAATCAATGAGTCACACCTCCTTACTCACGGAGTCACAGCGCCTTACTGACGAATTTCTTGAAACATTGCAGTGTAATAAACATAGTATATATTGTAGTAGTAGATAAATTATTTTTTAGGTTTCAGGATATCTTAATATTTATGTATTTTTTTAAAATTTCCAAACGTTGTTTCTTATTTTTATAGAGTGTATATATTTGCACTGTAAATAATGTGTTAATTAACAGTTAAATCAATCTAAGTATTTGCCCTCGTCACTGTCCAGATTATATGGAGGCACACCACCATTAATTTCCCCATTGACTTCAATGTTAATTCTGGACTCTTTACCCAACTCCAACTTTTCCCCAAATTTTCGTTGGGCGAAATGCTTTTCACTACAGAAAGAGGAACAAATGGCCATGTCTTTGCACTAAAATTTTTATGAGGTTGACCACCAAAATTTTGAGATACACGAACTTGAAGAAGTATACTCAAAACATGTATCTAGTTGCCGTACATATCACCGTAGCCAACCTCATAACGCTGTTATCCTTCCGCCTCAAAATCATGAATATTTACCAAAACCTGGCAGAAAATATTAATTCAAACCCTCTTAGTCCATTCTAGGCCAAAAAATCAACAAAAATGGGCATGCAAAAGGGGAGAAAAGAGACAGAGAGAGAACTGCTATAAATAGACGAACTACAATTTGTGGGTACCGAGATAGTGAAATTTAATGGTGGTCTGCCTCCTATATATGCATGTATTAGTGAATTATCGCCCTTTATTTTGACAACAACGTTGTCCTCTAGGGTGAAAGATCCAGAACCGAGTCTAATAAGTAGAAAATAGGCCCCATGACGTAATTTGTTATCTATAATGTTAGAGGGCTTTCGACAATTTTAAAAAGTTCAAAAAAATAGATTTGTAGGAGATAAGGATGTTGACTGAACGTTTACCTATGTTATGTATTTAAAGTTGCAATTCATATTTTTAAGTTATATTTTTAAAATATATTAAAATAAAACCCTAAAATAGATTGTATCTATTAAAGAATAATCCTACAATTCACTATTGCCAGTTGAGAAATGGGCAAAAATATCATTTTCAACGTCAAATCCAAACGTTTGATCGTATAATAGTGAGTTATCAACCGTTCGAGCAAAAGACGTAGAAATAATTATGTTTTGACTTTCTTAGAAAATATGAAATTCCGCTTTAAAGTATTGATTTTAAAAGTTTATTATATTAGCCCGGGACGTCCCGAATTTAACTAATCTTAGACCTAAAGACTTGCCTAATTTATGTTTTAAGAAATAATTTAATGTACCTTGGAAGTTTATACAAGTCCCACTTCGACCATTTATGATTGTAATTTACACTTATTTATAAAATATAATACCTTAATCTGATAATACAGACTATACATGCGAGTTTCTGTGTTGGGGATTTTGTTTTTGTTATGTTTTGAATATCAAATGTGGCCACACATGCACGTTTATTTTTTAATTTTAATATGAGGTGTATCCATATATGTCGATGAAACACGGCATGAAAGGCCCTGTAGATATATTTTGAGAGAGCCAAGGTGTATCGGTGAAAATGGTGCAGACTCACTCACAAACATGTTCCTGAAGCAACGACTGAGAGTTTTACAACATCTGGACGTTGCTAGATTACTTCACAATTCCCAATCAGAGGTTGTGACATAGCGACCTCCACGGAAACCTTGACATTGAACGAACCATGAACTTTGCAACTCGATTATCACGAGTAGACATTTTAGTTGGAAAGCATGAGACTTGGTATTCGCGATGATCGAGGAATCTGATGGGCTCACAAGCTGGGTGAATACCCAATCGAAATTAAAGCCGAATTACCAGGTGGTTCCGGTATTGGTCTAAAAAGTTTCTCAGGATTTATCTGCCCCTTGCAGGACACGCGTCTGTTCTTTCGGATGGGACGCGACACGGAAATTCTGTGAATGCCACTGACAGCACGTTATGAAATAGTTGGAAATTAAAACATCTGTAGGCCGGGGCATAATTTACTCTGAGTAGAACGAGAAGCATACGGGTGTGCTACATGGTGTGTTCGATTACAATACACTCTCTTTCCTCTTCCCAATCCCAACTTCACACTAGAAAATAAAGGAAACAGACGTGTCATACCCGTAAAGATTCTGAAAATGTCGGCAATTTACAAACTGAGATCCTGTGTACACATTAGCATGCACATAAAAATATTCCAACTGCCTATGGCGTGAACGGAAGCTCGTTTGCGCCCTGTCCGAACGAGTAAAGGTTGTCCCTTGCCAGACCTTCCGCCCTTCACCACTGACAAGAGGTAAACACACCGGACAACCTTTATGGAAGTGTATATAGAAATGTATAAAACCTTTAAAGAAATGCATAAAACCTTAAAGAAAAGTATAAAACATCTGAGAAAATGTATAAAAACTTCTACAAAAATGTATAAAAAAATCTTTACAGAAATGTATAAAACCTATATTAAAGTAATGAATAAAGTAAAATATAGTACGAAAACATTACAGAACCCATAAAAATCTTGCATTCATAAAAATAATTATTAACCCAAACTGCCCACGGTTACAGCAGCGCTACACTTGTTAATAACAATCATACCAGCTTACCACCAAGATATTGTCTGGGTTATCACATGGGGATTCCCGCATTCTGACATATCCGTGAAATGGGAAATGGTTTTATGTATATCACTACATATACTGTCTGATCGTGTCTGTTATCAATGTGCTGTGGAGGTTTCAGAACATACAGTGAAAAGGGGTATACCTGTACAGGGTAGGGGGGCATACCTGTGCATACCTGTAAAGGGTAGACGAACTGAGGTCAATAATTTGAAAGACTATTGGATCTTAATCCAAAAGGAATGCAATTAAACTTTGAAAATAAATTAAAGCGATATCGCCTATCAAAAAGCGACATTCCGTGTGGGGGACTGAAACTCACGTCCATTCTTAAACAAAAAAAGAATGCAAATGATTATTTCAAAAATAAATTCAAAAGGCGACTCGATTCTTGTTATGCATCCTCGGCTGATAAATTAGGTCCAAGATACATACAGAGCACAGGGACTTTCTATAAATATAAACTGAATATAAATAATAATGAGACTACGGCATACAAATTTAAAGATCGACAATTTGTACACAGGGCACTGTTTGATGGCGGACCACAGGTTGCCTGTTCCGTTGCAATTTGTTGAGTTGTGCTTGGTTGCGTTGAGATTTTTTGAGTTGTGCTTGGTTGCGTTGCGACTAAATGAGTTATGCTTGGTTGCGTTGTGTCACATCCACACCCTGCCGATGTAACATCACCTGCTATTATTGTAATGGTCATTGTTGTATAGGACACCTGTTCTGGTGTACCTTTATCCTGATAAATATAAACGATAAAATATTTTACTATTTCAGTTTATGTCCATTCAATCATGGCGATCCTTTTCTCTAAGCAGAATTCTGTATTCGATTGCGTAGTGAATAATAGCAAAGCCAGTGATAGTTGACGTCCCTATAAGGCGCTCAAGTCTCGATTTGTTTCCATCGCCTGTGCAATCTTGTGGCCTTTCTCTCGATCCTCCGATTTTCTTCCACTGCTAAAGACCCCTACGCGCAAGTGAATTAATAAGATCAGGCCGCAGCGCCTCTGTCCGGGCAAAATTTCCCCTTATGTCACACTGTATGGTGTATGCCCGTCCCCAGTAGTCCAGTCGAGTAGTGCGCTAAACCCCATTTCTAAACGTCATGAAAATATTTCGTTTTTGTTTGACGAATTGTAATAGTCTTTTTCTAATAGTCTTTAGCTGGGGGGGGGGCAACATGGCGAAAACCCACAAGGTTGGACAGGTGACCTTAAGCCTGCTCACGAACAAGCATGGAATTGAAAGCTTGGACATACCTTATGATGTTACACGCATGCTTAGAGCTATTCGCACCACGCCCCCACCGGGATCAACGTGAAATGGTTTGGTAACTGATACTAAAGATCTATTTAACGAACCGCTGTAATAGCCAATTGCTCCCCAATCCCATTTAGTAATCCAAAATAAATATATATTTTACAGAAAAATAAAAACCCATGGTTCCATTAGATAAGAGAAAAATGGGGTTTAACGTCCACTCGACACAAACTAGGTCATTTCGGGACTAGCATATGGTTTAATTTTATTTCAATAATTCGCTTGTGCGTAGGGGTCTTTAGCAGTGGGAGGAAACCGGAGGACCCGCAGAAAACCCACGAGATTGGACAGGCGACCCTACTCGTTGTCACGTACATCCACGGATTCGAAACCACGCCAGTTGACTCTATGACAGGCTTTATGATACAGCACGCACGTGCTAACCATTCAACCTCCCAACCCCCTCCATTAAATGACGTATTCAAAAAAAAACTTACTGTAGCTGAGATGTTGAGGATATAAGTTGCCATCTCTAGAAGTGGTTGGTTAACTTTAAGATGACCAACATGGATGGTACTGAAGCTGAATTTGGTGCTACCATCCGCCTTCGGTAAGAATAAACAAAAACAAAGATAAGACAACTCACGATAACAAAGTAACCCTTCCAGAGAGGGGTTTGATATAAAATGGAATGTGGCTTAAAGCCCTAATGGTTTGCTCCTACTGGGCTGATGAAGACGTGCATACGTCATGCATTCAACTGCCGGGTGTACTTTTGCGTGCACGTCAATATGTGGAGAGGATTTGATGTACACTCGATCTTAACTAGGTCATCTCGTGGCTAATCCATGGGAAGGGGGGGTTGAGAACTGGAAGAAATCTGGGCTTTATGTAAGCCCCTCACCCCCATTCCCAGAGAGACCAAGTATTCAAACCAAACTCATTTGGACTTTAGGGGGTTGGGGCTCCTCTTCTCGGACACCAAGAAACTTTGGGTTCCGTGGCAGATGCTAGACTCCAATTGACATAATATTTGAACCATGGCCTATTGCTTGTCTACCCGCTCAATACGCTTTATACATGTAAAGTAATATAAATAAGAAATCTAATGACTTACGGGAGATCCATCACCAGGTACAATACCATAAACAATGTCACTATTTAATCCTTGATCTTTATCATTGGCACTTACAGCATCAATAATTGTTGTCCCTGCTGGTGTACACTGTAAACAATTCAATAGTCAATCAATCAGTCAAAAAAATCAATCAATCAGTCAAAAAATCAATCAATCAGTCAAAAAATAAATCAATCACTTGCGCATAAATTATACAGTAAATGACTGAATGGATGAATGACTGAACGGATGAATGGGTGAATGATGAACCCACGAGATTAGACAGCTGACCCTACTCCATGTCACGTACAAGCTGGCTATCAAATCTATTCAACTTGACTCAATGACAGACCTGAAACACACGTCCAAGACGAATCATACCCTCCCCCCCCCCCCACACACACACTCAAACAAGACGACAACGTCATCCTTTCCAAGAACAGAATAATATTTACCATCAAGATTTGAACTTCAGGATTAGATGCTGGAAGAAACTGTGGAGCGTTGTCGTTGATGTCTACAATATTTATCCGTATTGGAAAAAAACTTGTCTGAAATAAATGTGATAATGGGATTCATATTTCATATTTTATCACGCTTAGGGTAAAATACGGGATAAAAGATTTCTAAAATATAACAATGAAAAGTGGTGGAGAAAGAATCTAGACCTTTTAATTTACCCTGGGGATGAAATGCGGTTTGATGTCCTTCTATTCTGCAACGTCAAGAGATTTATTTTACATGCACGCCAATGGGTACTCAGGACGGCGAGTTTTGTACCATTCAAACGACTCGACATTGTCCTTGCACCACTGATTACGTAATCTATTCATTACGCTTATTATGGTGGGGGGGTAGCGGTTTCACAAGGTCTGCCATTGGTATTGGGGGGGAGGGGCACACGAGTATTAGTATTTAACCTTGTAGCCAATACAGATAGACGTAAAAGAGCCCTTGGCAGAATTCGAAATAAGAGTAGGTGGTGGTGCTGCCGTCCGGGCAAAATGTATCTGCATTAGCGCTTTGTATGCAGAAAAGTAGGACGTTAAACCCTATTCTTTTCACATGAAATAGTTAAAAGTTAAGTTAATGTAAATGTATTACTTACTCCTTGAACAGAATCAGCTGGTTTACACTCAAGCGCATACTCTAGAATATTGATATCATCAAATGTTGAAAAAGTATTTCCCTGTGCAAACAAAAATCATTAATAACAAATTACTGATATAATAATTTCCTGGTGAGAAAGGGGCCTCGACACAAACTAGGTCATTTCGGGAATAACATATGATCAATAATTCGCTTGCGCCTAGGGGTCTTTAGCAGTGTCACGTACAAGCATTTTATAGAAATAATTAAAATCAAAACGGGAGCTTGTTAATTTAGAAACTGTCTTTATCCAATCCGATCATATCTGTTCTGATTTCGAGCGATTTAGAATGGTCAGCGCACTATTTCATGCTTTCCGATGTGTCTGGATGCGTGTGGGTCGGTATGTTTTGGGGGTTGAGGTGGGGGTGGGGCAATCTGGTCATACTTATTTGTAGTCTGAGCTAGAGTATCCCTGTCCCTACCCCCACATTTTTACAACGCCACTGGTTCTACTAAATCTCACGCGACTAAATAACCTTCAGCTTTTGGACTATGGACAGAATCTTGGTGGTTAAGTAAAGTGACCACAAACTGGGATCTAAACTGTCTGACTCTTCCGCTGCACGACAATACTCGAAGCGGCGGAAAGCCACACAAACATTGTGGGGACTAATACTGGTCCAAACAAAAACTCACATCTCTGTCGATGGGCGACACCGGTCGAATAAAAAACCCAGTTTGAGTTCCTCCTCCTGCAACCTGTGCATCAGTTAAATATTCCAAGATGAAGTCGGAGGGATCTATTATAGCTGGTATCACGGGATCCTTGTGGACAATGGTCAATGTAACAGATCCTTGAGGATCTGTCAGGCCGATGAATTTACGATAACGGGTTATGTCCGCTAAAGAAAATAAAAATAACAATATTATCATAATTTTACACAATATCAAAATATCTAATATTCATTTACGATAATATGACAATTTGTCGGGTACATCACGCCGTAATTACCTCTTAAGACCAATTCTATTGTCCCCCAGATCACATACAAAATCCGTTCCGTCTCAGAGGAAGGGGTTGCGTGACCGAATAGTTTAACCTTGTTCAACACCACGGCTGTTATATACATTGGTTGTTTATATTAAAATTGTTTCGGAAATGGATTGTCAGACTGGCACCAGTGTTTACACACAATTCATTTCGACCCTGCCTTTCACACCAGACTAAGAAAATCGAGTGATGAATAACAATGGTAATCTGACCTATTGACTGCTCAGATTATCACTATTTTCGGATTGAGATAATTCAATCCCGGAATGTTCAATCGAGTCACTATGGAAACCTCGGCAGATTCCGTTACTCTACATCTAGCCTCGGTTGTATGACGGTAAAAATTTGCCGCTTTTAAAAAGTTCTCAAAACTGCATCGTTCGAAGAGTTTGTAAACGTTTCATTGCAAAGTTGTCCTTGATTGAAGACAATCGGATAAACTTGAAAGAAAAATAGCTTCAAACTTTGAAAACTTTGTATGATAAAACATTCTTCAAAGGCGGCGTCATGGGCGACGTCGTTGGTAATCCGGGAACTTGAAAGTAGGTCCAATGGCGGACTGGTGTCTGTTGAGGTTTGTCGAGTGCAATGCAGTATCCCCCGAAAGATTTGATTGGTTAAAACTACGGTTCTCTGTTTAGATAGAGCGTATTATGAATATGGACAATTTTAATTTAAAAACAAATGGACAAATTTGATACTCACGGCCGAATGCTGTATCAGCTTCTTCAATTGATACTCGAATTGTTCCTCCTTGAAAGTTAGTACCAGTACTTAGCTCACAAACTAAAGCAAATAAAATAAACACATACTGAGAGGTGAGCAAAGGGATGCAATTCTGAAATGAAATGGAAATGGGGTTATAAGGCCACAGATCACTAAATATTTCTCCATTGATATTAATGTTAATTTTCGTCTCTTCGACCGGCTCGAACATTTTTCCGAGTCACAGTGTGTGGATCTTCGCTTTAATGGCCACAGATCACGAAATATTTCCCCATTGACTTTAATGTTAATTCTCGATCGGCTCTAACTTTTTCCCAAATTTTCGTTGGGTAGAACGCTTTCTGCCACAGTTGGAGCAACATGTGGCAACCTATGGCCAAAAGCGCGTATGAGGTTCTTTATGAAAAACTTGACAGCCTGGAAGTAGAGACTAGTAAACATGCAATTCCTGGCCCTATATTTCAACGTAGCCAACCTCACGACTCTTGTATCCTTCCACCTCAAAATCATGAATATTAACCAAAACCTGGAAGAAAATGTATTTTCAAACCCATTTTTCGATTCTACACCAGAAAGTCAAAAAAAATCGCTATGCAAAAGGGGGACAAGGGAAAGGTGGAGAAGGACTAAAATAACTTTGGCCCTTGTTTCGTATCTGTCTTCATTGTCCCATTCGATCATTTCGATGCAGGACGTTAAACACCTTTCATTTCATTTACAAGCGTTTTTTGTGTAATGATGGTTTCTAGATAGCACCGTTTGGCCTACATCTTAGGAAAATTATCAGAAGTTACTGTTTAAAAATAAAAGTAAAATAATTCACTTACCATCGTTTGTTTGTTTCTACATAGCTGTGTACGGCCTACATCTAAGAAAAATTATCAAAAGTTACTATTGAAAAATGAAAGTAAAATAATTCACTTACGTGCGTTGGTTTGTTTGACGAATACACTCAACACCAGTAACAGTTGTCCCAATGAAATCGAGGACCCCATCTTGATAACTTCTAGAAATATTAAATTAAATAATTTACAAATTTTATTTATTTATTTTCATTCCTATATCATAAAAGATAACCAGAGAGAGAAAGACAGGGCGAGAGAGCGAGGCTTAACATCCACTCGACAAAAATTACTAGGTCATTTCCGGCCTAACCATTTTATTTATTTATTAATTCGCTTGTGTGTGGTGGAGGTCTTAAAGGGACTATCCGGAATTGAACTGAGTCTCAAAAATAAAAGTCTGAGTATGTAAGAAATTCAAGCGCCAAAATACAGGGGAATGGTGTATTTACCCTGTCTCAAAAGTTCAGCTCAAAATATTGAGTCGTTTGGGCGTGGACGTCAAAATTGCTTATAGGGACACGTAACCCTTTTAAGATTTCGGATCAGATTTTTTTGTTGAGTGACCTGATAATCGATTCCCGTTCCTTTAGAGGTCTATACAATGAATAAACCATGTGCTGTACTTGATAACGAAAGGTAAATTTCACCTACACATTGACATTATAAAATAAAAGTTAGGTTTTATCCAGACACCGCATAATACAGCATGTGATACCGGTCTCCATTTCCAGATGAAGACTGACGGGTTTAAGTTGTTTGTTAAACATATCACACATGTTGAGTTAGTTGCTCGGTCCTAAGGTAGAAGATTTTAAGGGATTTTAACACAAAATTGAGCAGTTTCATTGTCCAAAATATTATCGGGGTTGGCCCTTTAAGCTGTGGGAGAAAAACTACGATGTTGGACTTGCGAAAATACAACTTGTCACGTATAATCGAGGGGTTGCAACCACACCAGCTGGGAGATCGTATGATCTGAAAGCTCACGCGATAGACCATTCGTCCAACCATCATCTCTGTCTCCCAAAAACGACAATATTAAATTGTTCAATCCTGAATAAAATGTACCAGTCGATCGGTGATCCCAATAATCGAGATATAAGATTCGGCAAATATATAAGAAATAATATCAAGTCTTTTAGAAAAAATATTGGTTACGATTCGACAAAATAAATGTCTGCCTTAATCCTTGAGTGGCATTTAGCGATTGCGCATAATAAAAACACAATACAATCAGGGCCGTATGTAGGATTTTAAAAGTGGAGGTGCAGCAGAGTGGCGTGTGGGGGCGCAAATAAAATGGCCGAGTTACTGAGTGCGTAGTGGCGAGCCCCAGACCCTTCCCGCGAAAATTTTGAAAATTAAACTGCCGTAAACGCGTTTTCCACGCAATCAAAGTCGCTAGCAAGTGATCCCGTGTGTCAATTTCAGTGGCGCTGTTTCTCATTTTGATGGTACATACACAATAAGAAACATCTTGTCCTCTAGTTATGGATAGGGAAACCAGAGTGGCACTGGCACCCACGTCTGGGGTCCGCCCTCAGAAAGTTTTGAAAAATAACGCTGCAGGAAACACATTTTTAGTGATAACTAAGAGTCGATTTTGTATTTTATATGGTAGATTTTTTTTTTTTTTAGAGGCGGCAGCTTTTTTTAGGAGAGGCAGTTGCTTCTAGTGCCCCCGCCCTTTGGATCCGCGCCTGTGGTGGCGCGTCATATCCTCCACATAGGTGATATAAGAGTGTTATTATCAGGTACCCATTGGGGTGTGGGGGCTCTTAAAACCTACCAGTGCCTTAAGAGCATCACTGTGTGATCATAATCATGTATGTGTATTATTTTATAATTGAAAGGTTGTCAAATATGTTGAGGGGGCGCCATTTCTCGGGGCGCCTTATTTTTCTGGGGGTGTAATGAACCCCCTGCACCCCTGCTGAATACAATTTACATGTATATAGAAAAAAACTATCACGCCTTTATCACGACTTTTCGACAAGTTATCGAGCACACGAATTATTGAAGATACATTATAGGAGATTAGATAGTTGGCAGTCCTCCCTATAATAGTTAAAAACTAGATAATGTAAAGGCAATTTGCTGAAAATTTCAGTCAAATTGATCCATTATGAACCGAGAATTAAGCGAATGAAAGTTCCACCAAGCCTCGATCATCATTACTGAAGTCGGTACGGCAATAATCATAGTCTCGATTATCCATTTAATCATTAAATCGTGAAGGATAGTTATGCATCAAATTGGATCATAATCCAACAAATATCGCAGGCTAGCGTGGACATCGAGAGTTGATTAGGATCTGAATAAGTTTATTAATGTCTAATTAATAGTTTATATAACATTTCAGGACTAAAGAAAGACATACAATTGGCAGATTTTGATCTTACATATAAAAAAAGTATCAACTATACCTGGTTGGTGGTGATGTTTTTAGTCCGTGATGTCTGTCAAGCGAAGTTCAATCTCAGGAATAATGACTACACCTGTGACGCTGCCTGATAATATAGGAAGACACCAGGATGTAGCGTCATAAGTTATAAGGAGTAATATACATGTACGATATTTATAGATTTGTCGTGAAATACCATGAATGGGTTGAAGACCACACCCTTTATTTATACAAATAGGGGGTGAAAAATATACAAAAGGGACAAAGACCCTCAATGACGTCATTGTGTTCCCAATATTGACGACCGGGATACACTAGTGCAATTAACGTAGGCTACGACAGAATATGAAAATGGCAAGGCCAAATTAAAAATATATGTGTTTTGGGTTATTTGGACACACAAAAAAGAGTCGGTCGGTTGATAAATGTTATTCTTTTTTCTTTTTTTGTCGTTCGGATGGGACGAAAACCCGAGGCCACCTGTACACATTGGCGTGACGCTGTCCAGGAAAAATTTCCCTCATAGCCCACTGTATGGCGTATCCCCGTCTTCATTTGCCGAGTCGGAGCAAAACAGTAAGAAGTTAAACCCCATTTCATTCTATACTACTCAAAAGAAGTTAAGGGTCAAACCTTTTTTCTACCAGGTAATTGTCTATGCAAATATCACAAATATATATATAATTATTGGCGGAAATCGTGTCAAAATTGGTTCACGATATTCTGACGACAAAACCTGTGTACAAGGCATATGTCATTTTCAAAGAAAACGATTTTGAAAGTCTCCTTAGAAACCATAAACTGAAGCTAAAAACAAGGCTCCACAAAACTGTTTGCATTGCCCAAACGCAGTAGGGTACGACTTTTTGGGGTTGATTATGTCCTTGCACGTGCACTATGCATTTTCCATGAACAGTTTTGGCATAAAAAAAACATTCCATGACCGTGTTGCTCTCAGTTGAAATTTCAACATTGTCAGACGTCAGCTGAGTGAACTTGACAGAGGGAGAGCCATTGCGTGGCTTCAACAGGGCTTTACACAGAGGAATGTGGCACAGAGAATCGGTTTTAGCCAGAGTGTGGTTGGGAGACTATTGCAGCGTTTCCAGGCAACCAATTAAATTCAAAATCGCCCACGGTCTGGTAGGCCAAGATCAACGTCGCAACGTCAAGACCGGCATGTCATTCAAATGGCCTTACTTCAGCGCGTTGTAACAGCGAGATGTTTGAGAGATGAACTGCGAAATGCAAGTGGTGTTCAGGTATCGGACCAGGCCATAAGAAATCGTCCGCGAGCCCACAACATTCGATCTCGACTACAAGCGGTTCGACCACCTCTTCTTCAACGTCATAGGGCAGCACGTCGTGACTGGTGCACACGTCATAGAGACTGGGGACGGCGACAATGGGGGCGTGTACACTGATGAGTCCCGATTTGCATTACAGTTCAGTGATGGCAGACTTCGCGTCTATAGGCGGCAAGGAGAAAGATTTGCTGATGTTATCATCAGACAACGCCATCGCTTTGGAGGTGGTACGGTAATGGTGTGGGCTGAAATTTCGTCGACGTCTGATCGAAAGCATGCCTCGTCGTTGTGTCGACTGCTTACTAGCACGTGGTGGTTTCACTCGTTATTAACAAAGTTATCGAATTTTAGACAGTTTTGTTGGACCTCATTATGCTCTCAAAATGGCGAATTTTCATCAGATCCTCAGAATAGTCGTGTATAAAACATTGAGACATATTGAACTCATTCAGACCAAAAGTGTGCTTAAAAGTTTTGATTTACTTGCTCCCTGTGTCTGATAAAATGTCAAATAAAAATAATTGGTTGACCCTTAACTTCTTTTGAGTAGTATATATACCGACAATGCGACAAAAAAAGTTTAAAGTCGGTGAATAGGGTTTAAATAACAAATAGGGTTGGTTTGGTAACCGTAAACACAACCAATTATTGTTTTGGCCTAAAAACCATAAACTTGTTTGCAAATTATCTTCTATATAGTTATACACGGAGGTTAGCATGCATTACTGACTCTGAATAGCCACGGAATAAGTTACTAAACCAGCTTATTACAAATGGTATTACGCACATTCCATATGAATATATCTAGCTGGGATAATGGAAACTATTTTTATATGTAAATAGTAGTACCTATTATTAACCATCATAACCTGTAGTATTTGATAAACCAATGAGAATGTTTTTAATATAAAGAGTTATGTACGTGTCGCTGTATTCAAAACCGGATTCACTTTATGGCGCCTTTCTTTTCTTGACGTTGCTGTTTTTGTTTTGAGACTGCCGATGTCAGTTCAATTTGCAAATTGTTCATATTTGACGGTCATTGGTCGAGAAACTTCATCGGGGTTTTCCGCTGTGATTTCCCCTTGACATTGGTGCAGGACGGGGGTCTGACAACGACAGATGTCTAGTCGTTCGGATGAGACAAAAATCCGAGGTACCGTGTACACATTGATCTGCACGTCAAAGATCCCTTGGCAGTTTTAATTTGATATAAGAGTAAGTCGTAGTGCCGCTGCCCGGGCAAAATATCCCGCATAACACTCTACATGGCGTATACCCGTCTTCATTAGCCCAGTTAGAGCATAATAGTGGGACATTAAACCCCATTTCATTTTATATTTGACGGTTTCGTCCGTGTCTTGGATTTGAATGCTTTCGCTGAAAGTAACACGTTTTACAGTGGTCGGTTGTGCGTTTAGTGGATATTTTCATTTTCGTACAATTTTTAAATTGTAGGATTAAAATCACCTCTAATAAAGATCTTAATCTTAAACATTCAGCACCATTTCTCATATACACGCTATTATTTTAAGCGTTGCAACCCATTTGAATCAATTTCTATATTAGCGATTTAGCTCCTTTAAATCTGGGGTTCCCTGGGGATTTATATTGGGTCGGATGTTATTCCCGGTGTACATAAACGCTATCCAAGATATCTCCAAATATTCAGCTAGATGACAAGAAAATGTAAATACCCTTTCAACCAAAAGAAATGAAATGGGGTTTAACGTCCTACTGTTCTGCTCCGACTGGGCTAATGAAGACGGACATACGCCATACAGTGTGCTATGAGGGAAACATTTTGCCCGGGCAGAAGCACGATTGCCTATTCTTATGTCGAATCCCAACTGCCATGGAATCTTTTACGTGAACGCCAATGTATACACGGGCCTTCGGTTTTTCGTGCCATCCGAACGACTAGACAGTTGTCCTCTTGTCAGGCCCGAAAGACATTAGAAATTATTTCAAAAACCCTTCGTACGATCATCTCCTAAATACGCTTGTAAAGTGTGATTTTTGTAATTTATCTAATCGCAATAAATTTGATTGACCAGACGATCGGATATTTGGGATGGCGACTATCAGTAATGTTGAGGACCTAGACCTTTTCCTAATACGTTTTTTATGATAACGAATGTTTTTTTCGACTGCAGATTTTGAAGTTAAATGAAAAAAGTCACGGTTATGTAAATTTCTCAAAAAATCGCCAAATTTCAATATAATCTGTTGTATACTTATACTGGTTGTCATCAGAGAGAGAGAGAGAGAGAGAGAGAAAGAGAAATGGGGTTTAACGTCCACTCGACACAAAGTAGGTCATTGTGGGACTAACATATGGTTTCAATTTTATTTCAATAATTCGCTTGCACTAGGGGTCTTTATAGTGGGAATAAACCGGAGTGCCCGGAGGAAACCCACGAGGTTGAGTAGGCGCCTTATCTCCATGCCACATACGCTCACACCAGGGATCGAAACCACAGCCGCAAGCCACAGGTGACCGGCCAGCTAGAGGTCGAAGCGCGGCACTCTAGACCACTAGGCCATCCCCCCCCCCCGGTTATCATTTTAACAGAAGGGCATCTGTTTGAATTACCGCTAGAGGCCCTGTGCACCCTTAATCCACCCTTGAAACCATTAATATTTTTTACGAAGTCTTTAATTTCAACTTCTGTTCACCGAAACTTATGTAACCAAAACCACGTCATGAACACGGGCTGACTAAAAGCATCATGCATTAGGTCTGTTATAAGAAATGGTAGCAATAGGCTCCCGGAATGGGCTGAGGATAAGTATCATGCCAGAAGTCTGTTATAAGAAATGTTAAATGTTACAAGTCGCTGTCGTCATGGATACTATCGGGGTGAAATGGAAAATGAAAAAGAAAAACAGATTATGAGTTGGGGTTTGGGGGGGGGGGGTGTTATTGGTGTCTTTTTTTTAAAAAAAAAAAAAAAAATCTTTTATTCAGAAAACTTTCAATTTGGGTGTTGTCGCTACAAGATATTGACTGTCAGAACAATTCTGCCCAGCCAGAAATAGGAGTAGTCTCCCTTATATCATAGATAGATGTATTAATAATCCGACACTGTAGTAAAATAAGGCAGCTGCAGACTTAGTTCAGCTCTGAACGTCGGTCTCATTACACTCACCCTGAACAGTGTAATGAGACCGACGTTCAGAGCTGAACTACTGCAGACTGAGAAAACACAATCAAAAATGTTCTGTTATTATTGAAATGAAATGAGATTTAACGTCCTACTGTTCTGCCCCGACCATCTTATTATGTACTGTTACGTGGTTTTATAAATGCCGATCCAGACATTAGCCACGGTTGGGTCGGGATGCGTCACCTCTGGCTTGCGGCTTTGGTTTCGATCCCTGCCATGGTGTGAGCTGATGTGGCATGGAAATACGGGCGCCTTCTCAACCTCGTGGGGTTCCCTCGGGCCTGCCGGTTTCCTCCCACTGCTAAAGACCCCTACGTGCAAGCGAATTATTGAAATAAAATTAAAACCATATGTTAGTCCCGAAATGAGGGGGGTTGGGATGGCCTAGTAGTCTAGAGTGCCGCGCTTCGACCTCTAGCTGGCTTGCGGCTGTGATTTCGAGCCCAGGTGTGAGCGTATGTGGCATGGAGATAGGGGAGCCTTCTCAACCTCGTGGGTTTCCTCCAGGCACTCTGGTTTCCTCCCACTGTTAAAGACCCCTACGCGCAAGCGGATTATTGAAATAAAATTAAACCATATGTTAGTCCCGAAATGACCTAGTAGTGTCGAGTGGACGTTAAACCCCATTTCTCTCTCTCTCTCTCTCTCTCTCTCTCTCTCTAGTCCCGAAATGACCTAGTTTGTGTCGAGTGGACGTTAAACCCCATCTCTCTCTCTCTCTCCCTCTCTCTCTCTCTCTCTCTCTCATTAGCCCCACTCACCACGTATACTACATTCGAATAGCTTTATTTTACCCACAGACGGTCGTCATAAAAGCAGAAGGTCTTAGTGGGAGATCAAGTGGCAGTCACCGCATTTCATTAACACCGCATAGAGGAGATAAATCTTTGAACGGCTTTTCGTGGAATCTTTTTCGGTTAGATCTATTTCTTAAAGCCATTACCAGATTTTGACAGATGTCACGAGACTAGCCCTACCCTAACCCTTACCCAGACCCACAATCACACGCTCTTACCTTATTTACATCTCGGCGACATCGACGAAATCTGGAAGTGGCCTTTCGAAATCGATCTTGCCATCCTTTTCTAATATCGATACAATTACTCATGCCCTGTTGAATCGAACTGTTATCGGCGCCTTGACATCTGGTTACATCTTCCACCGAATGGTAGTAGTCGTGTTCTGGCCTTCAAAAATCCACATTTTAGATCCCATGTCTGCATCATAAAATCAGGATTTTGAAGATTTTAATTTTTTAGTTTGATATATTTGATATCCATACTATACATGTGTTGTGACGTTTTTGGAAATGAAGCGTTAGGATAGTGAATGTATACCCATTCGTCTTTGCACCAGCATGGGGATTTCCCGGAGAAGCCATGGACTTTAAATGATATGAGGATGAACATCTAACAGTCCTTCACCGACTGGGTTAATGAATGCAGCCATACATGCAATGAGTTATTTTCCACAAACCTTGGTTTTTCGAAACCATACGAATGGCTAAGCTGTCTGTCGGAAACAACTTCAAAATAAATCCCGGGTAAGCTGCTTATCCAATACCTGGATGGAACACTGCATCTCTTGGTTAGTGAGTCAGCACCATACACACTGGGCTACGGTGGCTCCAAGAAAACCATGGAGACCAGTCTGAGGCAAATCCACGGTCTATTACACGTTTGTTCAAATGACTAGGCCCTCCATTCTGCATTACTCATAAAGGGAAACTATCCAGGCATCACCTAACTTGAATTTGGGATTTCAAGGATAGTGAGTCACGCTTTAATAAATAAATCAAGGTGAAGCTATGGAACCCAGTCTCAGACATACCCACAAAACCACTCCACCTTTGATTATTTTTACCATCTTCACTACACCCCCTTCCCCGGTGTTGGCAGAGACAGTTCCAGGCGCGGATCTAGAGGGGGGGGGGGGGGGGGGGGGTCCAGGGGGTCCGGACCCCCCCCCCTGCTCAGGCTTGAAAATTTTTTATGCGATTTTATTGGCGATTTTTAGACCTGTAATTTTGGAATTTACCTTCCGGAAATACGTCAGAATGCACCAAATTGAATCTAATTTACCAAATTTTTCTGGGGGAGGCCCCCCAAACCTCCCTTTAATTGGTTGAGCGCAATTATCAAACCTAGACCCCCCCCCCCTGCAAAAAATCCTGGATCCGCGCCTGAGTTCTTCAGCATTTTCCCTGCTTGGTTTCCCCTTGTCGTTAGTCATAGCACACTGCATGACGTATGTCCGTCTTCATTAGCCCAGACGAGAAAGAACAGTAGGACATTACACTCCATTTAATTTCAGCACAAGAGTGGAATAAATCTGTACAAAAACACACACACAATTGTTTTTATATTTGTAATATTATTTATTAGTTTGAGGAAATATGATAATTATCAATGACTGTTTTAAATTATTCAAAAAAACATTTGACCACATCATCATCATCATACAGTACATATTAATACAGGTTAACATGATGACAGCGGCAAGATACAAGTCATGTTATAGCTATATATATATATCTGTTACAAAATAAATAATGGATTTCTTTTTCCAACAAGAAGACGGGTCAATTATAAAAATTAACCCCAAATAAATACAAACAAAAGAAATAAAGTGGATTTCTGTAGAAATATTGAAAAATAAAATAATAATAATACAAGGATTTCTGGGGAAAAGTTTAACTTGGAGAAATCAACAATTATTTTAAATTTGGCAAATTTTGTGTGTGTCATTAACCTAAGAAACTCTTTACTTCAAAAGTTCTGGAGAATCAAGGTGTTCTTCAGCAGCTGTTGGGTTATATACTAAGGAAGTTTGTGGGGGTTTTTCAGAGTCTTTAAGCTTTCACATGTTGCAGCAAATATGGTTTACAACTAGGCAAAATGTAGAAGTGGGGGTAAGGGAGATAACTTTGAAAGCAACCATACATGAATAAAGGGAGCAACTGAGTTAAAGGGAATTATTCATGAATATGGGAGTTTATTTTAATAAAGGGACTGGAATATTTGAATTCAGTTTAGTCTGGATAAGGATTTTCAAAAAAAAGATGTAAAAATGAAGTGGTTAATTTTGAAAGAAACTGTAATGAAATGTAGGGACTTCTTTTGACATGACATCATCTCGAATAATGGGGTTACTATGGTTACCAGTAATTTTAAAATAAAATATCCTGGAATAAGGGAGATAACTTTGAAGTAGACAGTATAAATATAAATAAGACAGAAGTATAGAGATGCTTTTACGAGCAGTGAACATGGTTGTATATCTCCTTCAATATATATTTATATATATATATAAAACAGATTATATTACATTATATTTACATGTATATACATATATAGTTATAACGCACAGTAAAACAGGGTACCACACATTTATACCGTTAAATATTACATATTTTATTACTTAATACGGGTGACTTTATTTTTTTAAATGGTTTATGACACAATTGTAGTTTAATCCAATTTCTAAATAATTCTTGGAAGGTCTTAAATATTACATATTTTATTTCTAACACAAGTGACATTTTTTTAAAATGATTTATGACACAATTTGTAAATAATTCTTAAAAGGTCTTAAATGTATTCCAGTCTAGCAATAAGCACTTATTATGAGCAAAGCATGAGAAGCTATGCAATGGAAGAGTGAACGGGGACTTTGTCCGCCCTGCGCCCCCCCCTCCCATGATCAAATTGAATTTTATCTACAGTAATTTACTCAAACTTTGGAACTGTCATTTGTAATGTACCAGCATACATATAATGGACTTTATTTTTTATAAATATTAGACATTATCTGAGAATCTTCTCCCAGAAAACTAAACCATTATTGAAATATATAAGTTACTATCAATCTGACCAAAATTATATACAAAGCATTTATTTCCTTAAAAAGCTGAATAGTTGTGACATTTTAATAAACAGTTTTTTTCCATCAAAATATTTAATTATTAAATAATTGGTTATAAATTATCAGCACGACAATAAAAATGAAAACATAAGTTATAAAAATTAATACCAGAATTGTGTTCTCGGAAAGGTAAATCACCCATATCTGTGACAAATAGACCCTTCTCCTGATCAATGTTTGATACAGGTTGGAAAAGTTCATTTTCGATATTGGGTATCTTACTTTAAACATAATTTTGTATTGAAGAATCAAATATTTAAAGATTCTGAACTTTTCAGAAAGAGATATACGTTCGTATTTTACATACATACACGTGCGTGCGCATATAATACATATATATATATTTACTTAAATAAAAGATTAATTGAATATGCATAGTAAAATGTTACACTTTCACACTAACTTAGGCTTTCTATTAAAATTGGTATAATGATGATGTTAATATTGCATAGCATATGTTTGCAGCATTGCTTAATGAATTATTTTATTAGTCAGACTACATAACAAAGGCTTTTTATTTTACTTCTCAGTGGCGCAGCAACAATATTAATAGAAAGAGGTCTCAATCCGAACTTAATCCCTCACTTTCAGCAGCTGGGAATATTTCTAATAATAGGACTCAATCCAAACGAAATTCCTCACTTTCTGAATTCAGCCTTTAACAGTGTCAAACACTCTCAATAAATAAATGTACGAGCCCCCTTGCATCTATTGGATACACTTTCAATTCACAGAGGTGTAGCAAGGATATTTCTAAAAACTGACCTCAATCCAAACTCAATTTTTCACTTTCCGAATTCAACCTTTTCAGTGTCACAGTCTCCAAGAATGCATGTTCCCCCTTGCATCTGTTTGCTGTGCTTATACTTCTCAGTGACACAGCTAGGATATTCCTAATAAAAGGCCCTAATCCTAACTGTCTGAATTCTACCATTTCTAGTGGGACACTGACAATAAAAGAGCCTAGCATCGGCCGCCTTGCTTTTCTACTACGCTACTGGTTTTAAAAGAATCACTAGTGTGGTGTTCTATATATAAGCCATCAGTTATTGTCTATAATATATGGAAGCACCTGATTAAGATGAAAAAGTTTGACACAATCCATAAAATGCACTTTAAAAGCCTTTAATAGTTTTAGCCTACATTGTACACACAGTGTAGTGGAATCGTCTCCCTTTTCTGCAACTTCGGTTTGGGAAAAACAAACGAATGGTGATCTCCTACAGCTGTTAAAAGCATGCCAACATTGAATGAAGATTAGGATAATATTCACAGAAACTTCTCTCGAGTTTTACTAGCTATTTATATTCATCTGTAGTTAGCCTGTGTGAATTTGAAAGACATTTGGTTTTTTTACCATTGCAAGAAAAAAAAAAGTAGCACCATCACAAAATCTTTTTTTTTTGGCCATAAAACAATGGCCATATTAGTTCGTTTCGCTGGAAGTTTTTTTTTTTTCTTGAAACTTTATCATAGAAGATTTTAATCTTTTCTGTGTATTTGAAAATCTTCTTTTTAAGACAAGTATTAACAATCTTATTATTAGTAGTTTACAGCCTTTTAAAGGACTGGAACAAAAAGTCTAAATACTTGTACATCAAGGCAATATCGTACTTGACCAGATTCCATGATTACCCTTTTGTCCGTTTCGAAGATTTAACTTGTACAGATCACATAAAGTCGTAAGCAACTGGGGTAAGTGGCGACATCACTATTTATTA
Source organism: Patella ulyssiponensis (assembly GCA_963678685.1). NCBI lineage: Eukaryota > Metazoa > Mollusca > Gastropoda > Patellidae > Patella > Patella ulyssiponensis. Next base: position 52,053,409 of record OY783232.1, on the reverse strand, counting down.
ATATCACGGTGTAATACTATTATTATTATGGTTTATCTTTTGTTGTCATGGTTACCATTGTCACCATTGAATATCAAAAAGAGTTCAGCACTTAATTAATTCACACCTCTCGAAATGATTGGATAAATATATGAATCGTCTATCACTCGAAAAACACACGATTAAAATATTACAGGAATTGGCAGAAGGGTTTTTATTTATAATATATGTTACCTAGAAACGAATCTGTTTCTTTTCCAAAAAATAAAACTGCCGTCGTAATTTCCATTGTTTATGCTTTGATCACAAAGGAATGGTTTTTGGTCTGCTTACAGATTGTAAAAGTCCGAACCAATCAAAATGGTTCCACAATCTGGCACTAAATCCATGGAAATTTCAAATAAACTAGTGCAGATCCTCCCTAGGTTATAGTTCCAGTGGTCCTACACATAAGCAATACGACTCGATGGACCCTCCATGGCTGTGATGACTTGACCCAGTTTTGAGTCAAGTTGTTGGGCCTGTGCGATATTGTCCTGCTCCAAGGCCTCAATTAGTTCGTTACTATATTTAGACACATATGTATATAATTCTCGTAAAGCACTAGAAATGTAGAATTTACCACAAGACATCTGAAAAAAAAAAATCTCAAATTAATTCAAATAATAATTTAAAAGTGAAGTAAGCAATATCAAAAATCAACACTTTTAAAAAGTTTTCGTTTTCTACATATTCTTTCAATTTTCATTCTCAAGTTTTATGTTATTTTCAGCAAGATGGCACTGGCTCAATAAACAGGAGGTATCAGGTTTGAAACCTCTGGCACAAAAAACTGTCAACTCTTTGTAATTGGCATGTAAAGAACCTTTCAAAGTTGGAATTTCATTACAGCTGTCTCACAAACTTTTCCCTCGTGGGAAAAATGTTTTCATTAAAACCCAATTCATTTTATTTCCTTCAAAAGTAGGCCTAAATATTGTTCATGGCAACAGCATCTCTCCATTTCTTTATTGCGTATGTTATCAGTAATGTAAAACCTACCCTAGAGATTTCAGCTAAATATGAATTCATATCTTGATCACTAATTGTAGGACTGTTGCGGATGTCTGTGAAATATTTTTCAACTAATTTTCTATAGTGGACAATATCTCTAGCGAATAATAGTTTATTACTTGGAGAATCCTGGAAAATATCAAAATAAAACTGTTAGCATATACTTATACAAAATAAACAATACAGTGGAGCAGGACGGAGGGAATGGCAAGGGACAACATCAAGTTAGATGAAAACCCCAGGTCCAATGTACACATTGGCACACACGTAAAAGACCCCTTGACAGTTGGAATTTGATAGGACGGGGGGGGGGGGGGCCTGACAAGAACAACTGTCTAGTTGTTCGGATTGAACGGAAAACCAAGTTTGCATGTACACATTCGTGGGCATGTAAAAGACCCTTTGGCAGTTTGAATTAGATATAAGAGTAGTCCATAGCACCGCTGCACAGGCAAAATTGTCCCCATAGCACAATGTATGGCGTATACCTGTCTTCATTAGCTCAGTCGGAGCAGATCAGTAGGATGTTAAACCCTATTTTTAGGTTTTTATATGTAAAATTGAATATTTACCTTTCCTAGACGATGTTCAGATGTTGAACAACTGTCCATAAAAGTTTGAGCTACGACAGAAAGACAGGAATCCACAATGTGGGGTTTGTGAATATCAAACACAAAGTCAGGGTTTTTTATAATGTTCACCCAAAATCTCAAAGGTAAACTGAAATGAAATAAATAAATTGTTATCAATTATTAAGCTTTAAATTAAATAATATTAAATGCAATTTTGAGAAAAAAACAGACTGATTTTGAAATATCGCTGCTGTGTCAAAACGGATTTTTCATTTTGATTTAATCAAAACTAAAGAGTGATTTTATCAATTGAAGATAAAAGGGGGCACCAACATGGATTGTGATTATTCCACAAGTATCTTATTAATCTTATTAGCATCTATAAAATTATTAACCAATCATATTTGGTTTAAACAATATTTTATTTCTATTATACCATGATTATTTATAATACTAATATTGTGGATATTTACCTATTACACTTCCACGTATGTACAACATCAGGATCTGTGATTCCGTGATGATCAGCTGCGTCATCCAGGAAATCAAACAAATATTTTATCACAGGGGGTAAGGTGTACGTCTGAGTTAAAATGGTACGGAAAAAATCATCAATATATTTCTGTAATGTTCCCTGTAATTAAAATATTAATAAGGCAGGTTAGAAAATACAATGTTTATAACTAGGTTCGGAAATACAATGTTAGTACTGCAAATTCCTTTAATATATACAGGAAATGTTCATAAATACAATGTTCGATTCAAAAATTCCTTTAATATTTAAAAGGAAGGATATGGGGAAGGATCAAAAATATGATGATAGCTCTATGAATTCCTCCAATATACAGTAAGATAGGTTACCAGGTAACAAAACATATGTCCACAGTAGCCAAATTATACTTTATCTCTTGATTATAAACATGATCTGTCCATATTTCACTACGGATAACATCATTTCGGGACAAACACGTGGTTCTATTATATTTCAATAATTCGCTGGTGCGTAGGCATCTTTAGCAGTGGGAGGAAACCAGAGAATACCCGGCCCCCGCCCTCAACAGGCGACCCTACTCCCTTGGAATTAAAACCACACCATCTACAGCACATACATTAAGACCATTTGGCCACCCAACCCCTATTTCAATAGAGGAAAGGTTTTCATGATCTCCTGGAATTCAAACCTAAGTTTTAAGCTTACCTTAGTAGAAAGGAGTCTGGTAAGGAATATTTCTGAAATCATTTTAACACCACCATCTTTCTGATGTACATCATCATGTTTCACCTGTAAACAAATAAATAACAACAATAAATATACTGACCGGTGGAATAGAGAGAGAGAGAGAGAGAGAGAGATGGAAGGGGAAGCAGAGAGAGAGAGAGAGAGAGAGAGAGAGAGGTTCAGTAAAACCTGTAGCACTGTATGTCTCTTCAAGGTTGCCGGCTACACTAGGGCTGTCCCAAGGCTGAAATCCTGTGTATAGGGGTAGCACATACTGGGAAGTAACACAGGCCTGGTGGCAATGGTCTGCCACTTCTGTTCTGGTTTCAGAGTTATGCAACATCGGGTCAAGCACTAGTTATTCAATATTTATTTAACTGTATATTGATTTAAAACTTCCATGCCCTTTATCGTTCACTTGATAAAGATCAGTGTCACACAGTAATAAACAGTACTTGTATTCAAGAGACTTTTGTCTTGCGTATTTGCAGTTTGACTGCTAAATGCCATTGAAATAATTTAAGGTACTTACCAGATGCCAGACTTTAGCGTTCTGATGTTCCATGTCTGATTTCATGATGGGGAAGGCAGAACTCACAGACAACACTGAATGGTCGAGGGAACCTGAAAGTTGAAGTATCTTAATTTTACATAAACAAGGTGGGGTTAGTTTAAACATCAGACCCCACTCCTCTCAAAATCAGCGCTGCCTTTAGCGTCATCAACAAGGTGGGGTTAGTTTAAACAACAGACCACACTCAGCTTATCATCAGTGCCGCCTTTAGCGTCAACAAGGTAGGGTTAGTTAGAACAACAGACCCCACTCAGCTTATCATCAGTGCTGCATTTAGCGTCAACAAGGTAGGGTTAGTTAGAACAACAGACCCCACTCAGCTTATCATCAGTGCTGCATTTAGCGTCAACATCAGTGCTGCTTTTAACATTATAATAGGGGCTAATTTTGCTAAACATGAAGGGAGATTTAGTTAATGAACCTATGAGGGAGAATGTCCACAATTAGGCTCCAAATGTTACATGATGCTCTTCGGATGATATGCCAGGTCAGCCTGCTTCACGAAGGAAAGAATCAGGAGAAAAGCTCTTCATTGCTATGTCGATCTTGTAATATATCCAGGTGGGCATAAACAGCTCAACCTTGTCATGCCAACCTCGAGGTGTAAGAGAAAGCGAGAAAAGGGGTTTAACGTTCACAAGATACAAACTAGGCAATTTCGGGACTAAGATATGAGTCAATTCCATTTCAATAATTCGCTTGAGCATAGGGGTCTTTAGCAGTGGGAGAAAACCCACTCCTTGTCACATACAACCAGGGAATCAACTCCAAGTAAAGAAAGCTAGAATATTCGGACTCACCATTCATAGATTTTATGGTTGTTTGTTTATGTACCAGGGAGAGATTGGCACCATCTGGTACTCGATAAAACGATAAGTTATTTATTTTCTTCCAGCCATCTTTATGTATGCTGGCGCCATCTTCATCATTCAATAATACTGGACCAACTGGGCCATTACGCCATTCTATAGATAAAATTAAATAAATTATAGATAAACCTAATATAAATTATGATATCTTTTAAAAGAGTTTCTTTATCACCATACATCTGTCATTTTCATTTAGAGACTAATTGTAATTTGTCAGATATATGGTTATATGCAAAGGTGGGGGTGGGGGCCCTGACAATGGGCAATGTTTTACTTATTTTCTGCAACAAACTGGGGTCATGTTGACATGGATATGCAAAAGGAACATTTGGTGTGAACAGCATCGCTACAGCCTTGTGGTATTACAAACTCTAACAATCCAAGTTTCTTTTTATCCGTCCCATCCGAATGACTAGACGCTGTTCCTTGTTTATGATCTAAAGGTCTATATTTGGGAAGACTACAATCAAAACCTGACTGTTTATGGTCTGAAAGTCCATATTTGGAATAATGTGCCTTATTTTCATTATACGCTACAAATGCTGTGGTTACCTAGATCTAAATCTTGTACTGAAGGTCGATGTGAGAAGGACACGTTTCTATACATATAATCCATAATCTTCTCTTTAGCTTGTGTTATAGTATCACAGTCTAATACACGACACATCACCACCTCACCATTATGTTCTACATTTAACGACTGAAATATACACAATACACATCATAAATTATACACGATATACATCGTAAATTATACACAATATACATCTTAAATTATACAGAATATACATCAAAAAGTGTACATAATACACATCGTAAATTATACACAATACACTGTAGATTATACAAAATGCACACTGTAAATTATACACAATACACATCGTAAATTATACATAATACACACCATATATTATATATAATACACATTGTATATTATACACAATATACATAAATGTACCAAACAAGATTTCTGCTAACTCTTAAAATCCAAACTGACAAGGTATCTGTTTATATGCTCCACAAACTTATGTACTGGATCTGATTTGTTTCTCTGGACACACCGTTCCTGTCAGCTCAGAATTTTGGTAATTTTACATATGACAAAATACTCACAAGTACTCGTGGCTCTATTTTTTCTCGTAATAATCTGTCTTCAGAGAGAGAATATCTGGCATCCCCTGTCACGTAATCTACTGGACCTTTCTCAGCTTGTAGTTTTATTGCTTTATATAGTATAAATAACGGTGATCCAGCCTGATCCTATAATAATAAACAATATATTCATGTATTCATCTCAACTGGTTTTATTTTTTGACTCAGCACATTACGGACTTAATATTACTGCGTGTTTCAAAATAGAATATACTCAAGATGCAACCAGCAAGACATATTTAGGGAAAAGGGAACATTCTGCTATAACAGTAAAGCACTTAGAAATGACTTGGATATAATGCAGTGCTATAAAAGATCAGGTCATCTCAGGCCGAGTACTACTAGAAATATTTTACTTACCTTCATATATTTATAGAGACAGAGAGATAACCAGTTCGTCAACATCTTCTCTACAACTGATTCCGTTCTACAAAAAATATAAAATACAATATAAACAACAATTTGAGACTAACATGGTTATATTTTCATAGGGGGACCGTAGAGGATGATTTGGTAAATAATATGCATTTTCTTTTTTCACAACTTGGACATTTTTAACTTTTTAATAAAAGTGATACATCAACTTTTCTTCCATTATAAACATTGTCCTTTTTCATAACTGAGAACTCTCGTCCCCATTGCAATACCTTTTTCTTGATATACAGGTACATCATTTTATTTTTTATTCAAAGTCTTAAATTTTTATGCAAGTCTTTTTACCTTCTAAGCATGAGTTTCGGATGCCGTCCTGCAACAGATTTTTCTAACAGTTCCACTAACAAAGACTTTAAAATTCTGTAATAAAAAGATGGAATAAACATTTTTAAATGAATCTTGGTATATTTTGTAAGGGTACTTTTGATTTGGTATATTCTTGACTTTATGATTTTATTTCTGGCATCTACTGTGCTTAACAGACTCGAGAATGTTTAAAGTTTGAGTGATAGAAGTGGCAGAAATACTTGATAGCTCCAAGAGTTCTCAAAGTATACTTAATGTTTTCGAATGAGATCGTCGATTAAGAACTAAAAATGTCCGCCAACTAGGTTAGTGTCTGTTCTCATGTAGAGTTAACTGTAGACAGACAGCCTAAGTTTAGTATGATACATTATGATACTGTATAATTAACTAGTATATGTAGATATACATGTAGATACTTACTCTGTTGCATATTCCATATTATTCTGATACACAATCATCAATAACGATGCTACATTCACCCTAAAAATAAACAATCAACAAAATCAAATAAATAATATGTATGTAACAGGCCCTGTGACGCACTGATTCAGATTGAGAAATGTAAGATTCATGCACATGAATGGGATCTAAAACCTATGATGTAGTGCACAACCTTTTATTGCAATGATTCTTAGAGAGGTGGCTACTGGCTCAGAGAGAGAGAGGAATTTTAGTCCAAAGAGGAACTTATAAATTTAAAGGGATACCAAAATACACAAATACATGCATAAGGGCGATCCTGAAGAGCATTTAATCCAACGGAAATTACCATATGACCACCCCAAATCATACATAAAGATAGTTTTTAATACTTACTTATCCCGAATGCTAAAATTTCTCTGATTTTCTAATGTTCGGATAAATGTCAGTAGGAAAAGTTTTTTATTAAGTAATTGTTGGAACATTTGTAATCCTTGATCGGAGAATCGGAATCTGCCATTCTTCTGCTGGAAAATTAAAAGGTAATAATGTAGAACTTTTGGAATGATTTTACTCAAAATACTTTTGAGTCTTAGATACTCGTACCAGTGTCTCTGACTACAATTCCAGGAATTCTAACAGCCAATGGATCTATTACAAGCACTTCAACTTTCAGCCAATTCAAATGACTATGCATGCAGAGTTTCATTGTCAGTGCCTCCATTCTAAATCAAGAACAAGGAAGAAATAGGCTGGATTTTCTTGGCCAACCCAAAGATGACGTCTGTGCCATGGCTCCTAGTAAAGAATTGAGAGTATGAATGATCGCAAATAACCATTCTACTTTTTTGCACTGACCAAACCACTGAACAGAACACTGTTTTATGGGAATTGATCACTGATTTATTCTAAAAGCATGACGTTTCGACAAGTATCCTTATATCGCTATCAAAACTTGTCGAAACATCATGGTTTTAGAATGAACCAGTGATTGTTTGCCATAAAATGGTGTTCTGTTAATGTGTTTCCCACTTACTCAAAGGTTATCAAGCTAATGAAGACGAAGTGACTGTAAACAAATGATATACTAACCAATGGTGGATGAAGAACTACATGATCTGTCATTCCTGGGAATAAAACTTTAAATGTATAGGTATGATAATCCCAGAACGGAATGCCACTTGATAATAGATCACCAGTTAAATCGGTCATGTCAGTCTGTAACTCGGCAAACGCTGAAATTTTAAAACAAGGAAATCAACATATGAGAAAGAGAGGGAGAGAGAAATGGGGTTTAACATCCCTACTAGATCATTTCAGGACTAACACATGGTTCAATTTTATTTCAATAATTCACTTGCGTGCAGGTGTCTTTGACAGTGGGAGTAAACCAGAGGACCCAGAGACAATCCATGAGGTTGGACAGGCGACTCTACTCCTTGTCAAGTACAACCGGGGATTCGAAACCACGCCAGTTGACTCAATGACAGGCCTTATGATACAACGCGCATGTGCAAACTTTTCATCCATCCAACTCGCCCCATGTACAATAAAAGCAAAGATCATTATGAAGAGACAGTGGCGTTTCAGCAATGTATTTTGATGATCGATGCTCACCTTGTTTACATTCATTCCTCACGTTACTCTCCAGGTTATCCAGTTGAATCTGTAATTTACGATAAATTCTCTCGGCTTTTGTACTTTGTCTTCTGTAGATGATCAGAATGAGGATGATGATCAAGAGAAGGAATCCACCACCAGCTGCGATACCAGCAATGGCTTCGAACGGGAATGCGTAGGCTTCAGGTATCTCGTACTGCACCTTACCAACTTGATATCGGACATTGTTAATCTGTACCTACAATTAAAACAAAATCACATGATCAATCTGAATATCACTCGACATATCAGGACTAACATATGGTTCAATTTTATTTCAATAATTCACGTACACAGAGGGGTCTTTAGTGGTGGGAGGAAGCTTGAGGACCCAGAGAAAACCCATGAGGTTGGACAGGCGACGATACTCCTTGTCACATACAACCGGAGAATCGAAATCACGCCAGCTGACTCGCCGACAGACCTTATGATACCATATCAAAAATAAACACTCTTACTGTGACAAACATAATATTATATCACATATAATAAAAATATTCTTTTGCAGTCAACCAATTACAAAATACCCTTAGACTGTAGACCGAAATAACCAAATGCCAAAGACTGCCATTCAATTCAAACTCTTCGCATATTTCGACAAACATAACTGATAACATATTACATTATTATATGCGTTGCGACCCATTTGTGTCCATTTCTAGTTGCAAAAGAATAAGGATTTGACTCCTTTAAATCAAATTGATTATAACTTCGATCTACTAAGACCAAAAAAATAAGAAAGAATTGAAGAGGCGTTATTTTGACAAGAGTCAGTGTGTAATAAAGATGTCATAGTACTGGGGGGAGATCAAAGGAACAGCCTAGTTAATCTCTTAAGATCTTACAAGTCAGAATACTGATCAGGTCTCAGGTTATTGAGTAATTCCCACATGGCCCACAAATAATTCCCTCTATTGTCTTCCTCAACACTTTTTTTTTTATCCCCGCTTGACTATTTTAATCCACTATCTGATTTTGTTCATAACGACGGACAAAAATAAAATGCAAATTTTCATCCTGTCTGCATTCATTAGTAACCTTCGAGCCATCCAGATTTTCTTAAGCGACTATGTCAATCTCGCAGGTCAATCAAGATAATAATTTCACAAAAGAAAACACAGATTTTTCTCAGGTCAGTTCGGTTACTTAATCATTATAATCACTGTGAAGGGACATCTGAAAACAACGATTCTCGACCGTTTTAAAATTCATGAATCAATATTTCCATAATTGAAATAAATCATAACGGCAATACGTGGTCAGATATTTTGACAGTTAATTAAGGATTCTGTGGCAATCTAATATGGTAATTGTGAAACACGGATTACAATAAATGATTTTAATATTTTCAAATCAACTTTAATTCATCAAAATGCGGATATCCCACCAAAATATAAAAAACAATTATTTCAATATCGGTTTCTCACACCATTTCGCAGTCAACATTCGAACTTTGACCTTTCTGTCACAAGCTGGATTACTCGGAGGGGAGACAACATCAGATGAACAAATAGAAACAAAGGATTTGAGTAAATGAAAATAATCTTTTTAAATTACGACGGGCCGAGCTTATTCAATAAAATAACGGGAAGTGTTTTTAAGGTTTAATATCACGCAGAGTGCGTGTAATAACTGATCAAGATTGACCCGGGTCCAATCAAGTGCAGTAACTATGAACACACAAGTCAAAGGGTTTAATTTTCCAATATCTAGCAGTGATAACGATATGTGGCGCCGTTTTTATATCCTGAATCTCCTGCCATGACTACTTCAAACTTAGTTCACATGCCACAAACGAACTGATTCAAATTAAAATCTGCTAACTATTTTGATAAACGGGCGACGAACGTTGGGGGATAACAGAGATTTATAGAACGGCATTGACGATGGATAAGTGATTTATGTGTGGTTGTGAGACTGTTTGCAAATTGCAGGCTGCCATATTTCTAATGACAAGAAATATTGTATTACCATGCACTATTCCTTCAAAAACATTAATTTCAATTTCCCACTGTTCGTTCTGACAGCCATTTGCAAAAATAACCAAAAAGATTTTAATGGTCTGTGTTATCTCAGCTACAAACACAAGGTTACAGAAGACATATTGCTGGTCGTTGCCATGATAAACTGGCCCTGCTTTTCTATGATCTCTTTCTTCTTTTAGGAAAAAAATTACCTGTTAATAGATGAACGCTCAGGTCGTAGCAATAAATGAAATTGAAATGAAATGGGGGTCAACGTCCTACTTTTCTGCACCTTCTGGGCTTATGAAGACCGATAGGCAATAAAAATATTATTTTAATGCGTTCTGTTTGTAATAGCCACTTTAAACATAATGAAATCTGCCCACCCTAAAAGATTTCAACTCTTCTGGTCATGGACAGTAAATACATGAAGAGTACAGGGGAAAAACGATCTAAGTCACTTTTTCAACGAATCCCAGTTAATGGCGCCATGTGGTAGCAAATTGCAGAAGCTTTCGGTGGAACAATCAATTTCAGGTAAAAGCGATCAGACTCACATCGAATCAAGGCCCTCCTACCCCCTCCCCCTCTGGACAAATACTCCATGTATGCATAAAATTAATTGATGAGATATATTGAGGCTTGCATAAATAGGAATCTCAGAATAGGTGACCAATGTCTTGCATACAAAAGTCTTGTTAAATAGGAATCTCAAAAAAAGGTATAAACATGTACCCTTACTTAATATCACTTCTATTAGGGAAATGCAAATAGCTGACATGCGTCTGTCGAACTTCTGTATTTACAGACAAATTTCTCTGACACCATGAAGATGCTATAAACCATGTAATAGCCAATATGACAAAGAAATGTCTAATTTGACAACAATAGGCCTCGACATTGTGCCATCTGCTCAGAACCCAGAATGCACAGGACTCAGACTCTCACGTCCCTAAGATTTATGTCACAATATTTGCTTGACAATCATACTAATTACTCGTCGTATTTCATATCATTTTCCACAATTAAGAAAACTGGCATCACGATTACCGTTTTAATCATATGCATACATTGCCCATCTGTCCCAGTTAGAAACCAGCTCCCTGACGACACATCAAATAATATTTTAAATTTCTTCGCTCCGACTGCCATTTTATTTGCATAGCTGACAAGATTTACTTGCTTTGTTTTTTTCGCGACTCTCTTGAGACAGACCGTGAGGATATCATTTGGCAACCATTGACCTCATTTAAACGAGAAATTAAACTCAGCGTTTCGCGGGTTTTGACTTCCAAATATCATTACATCTCATTTGCTCTTTGATCAAATCTGCCGTCAGAAAAATCACTTGATATTCTTGTGTTATATTAGATAATCACGGGTTGTAATTAACCATTATTTCGTGCACATGTTCCTTATATTTTAATTATATCTGCCGTCTTTGAGGGACAAAACCGACTCCCTCATTGTAGTCAGTTGGTGATTATTCAGTTTTCTTGCCTGATAAATCTTCGTGAAAAGGATCAAAAGTTATTTTTGAAATATCATTTACATCATTCTGAAGTTGTTTTTTTTTATTTTAAGATAAAAGAATTGATTGAGTTTTGTGATAAATGAAGAAGTATGGATGACCTGTTCTATTAGCGCGATGTATTTAATATGAGAAACAGTGAGAGAGACCTTGGAGATTTCTATCATCTGTTTGCAGGTTCAATCATCACCCATAAACAATATAAGCAATAAATAATACTAAGTGACAGTGCTTAAATTTTCAAGTAAAAACATTCACAAATACGATTCATTATTCTTGGTAGGGAATATTCTTTAAATGAATGTAAGAAATCAACATCGGAAAAAATATACAACTTTAATAATATGAAAAGAAATGAAATAGTGATTTATTATCGCACTGTCAGCACCAAGCAAGCTATATTGTGCAAACATTTTAATAAGAGAGAGAGAAAGAAAGAGTGAGATGGGGTTCAAGGTCCACTCGACACAAACCAGGTCATTTCGAGATCAACATATAGTTCAATTTTTATTTCAATAATTCACTTACCCACCAAACAGGTCAATTCGAGAATAATAATTCGCTTGCGCGTAGGAAAAGTGAATTATTGAAATGGGAAGAAACCAGAGGATCCAGAGAAAACTGACGAGGTTGGACAGGCGACCCTACTCCTTGTCATGTAACAACCTGGGGATTCGAAACCAGGCCAGTTGACTCAATGACAGACATTATTATGATATAACGTGCCTGCGTTAACAATTCGGGCATCCAACTCGCTTTTAACATGTGGTATCTGATTACTTTAATATACTACAACAGTCTGCTTTCATTTGAATATAAATCTTCAATAGCTTTGGTCATTAACACTCATTATTCCTGCCAGACACAACCTCCCAAACCTTCAGGCATCAACGACCCTTGACCCCAAGCCTGATTAACCCTTGACCCCAACCTGTGATTCATAACGACCTTCACATCAATTAACCTTTGACTTTAAATGACCAATAGAGGACTGTAGGGTATTAGGACAATTGAACTAGCTTAGAGCAATGAGATAATTGAAGTATGACCAATCCCCAGTCACAATATGGTGCCCGTCAATTCATGGGGACTCCATCGTCACTACAATAAGCCTTTATATTTTATTAAATGTCTTTTTCTCTAATGATCTGATATTTCTCCCGTGTTTCTATGAATGGTGGGTAGAAAATAAGAAATTAACGAGCAGGTGGTTTTTACGGTTAATGAGACGTTGTCGTTAATTACCTACTAATGACTTCCATCACCTCAACAATAGCTAATAAAAAAAAATACTGGAGGTAGTTTGTGATCAATTAATACAGTAGTCATTTATTACAGCCCATAGGGTACACCACCCGCAATAACCATTGCACTATTACAATATACTGCAACCAACAGACAGAGTGACACCAAAAGAAAGGGAGAGAGAGAGAAATGGGGTTTAACATCCACTCGACACAAACTAGGTCATTTTGGGACTAACACATGGTTCAATTTTATTTCAATAATTCACTTGTGCGTAGGGGTTTTTAGCAGTGGGAGGAAACCGGAGTACCGGGAGAAAACCCATGAGATTGGACAGGCGACCCTACTCCTTATGACGTACAACTGGGGAATCGAAACCAAGCCAGTTGACTCAATGATAGACCTCATGATGCAGCGTGCGCAGATAAACATTCGGCCATCCAATCCCCGAATAGAGAGAGAGAGACCAAAAGAGGAAGACAGAGAGAGATAGAGAGAGATACATTTCAAACTAACATATGGTTCAATTTTAATTCAATAATTTGCTTGTGTGTAGGGGCCTTTAGCAGTGGGAGGAAACCAGAGGACACAGAGAAACCCATGAGGTTAGACAGGCAACCCAACTCCTTGTCACATACAACCGGGGAATCAAAACTAGCCAGTGAACTAGCAAGTTAACTCAATGACAGAGCTTAGGATACAACGCACACATGCTAACCTTTTGGCCATCCAACCTGCTGATTGAGCAAGAAAAAGACCAAAACAGAAAAACAGAGAGAAATAGAAAGTTCTATAAACAACTAAATCACTTGATGACTAAGATCATGTGTATACATTTGTTTGTATAATGCAAAGGGCTCTATAGCAAGTGACAGAACCAAACTTCTAAAACAAATTTATCCTGCACAGTGCATTGCTTTAGATCCTTTGTCCATCCAACCCCTTAAAACCCCAGCTGATGATGGATACTTCAACGTTGTTTCCAAGTTTTCATTGTTAAGACATTTTGAAATTCACAAAGTATTAATTTAACTGGTCTAGCTTTTCATTCAACGCTGTGAAGGCACAATTGTCCAGGCATACCTTTTAGATTTAATATTGACAAAAACTTACCACAACAACTGGTAACTGGTTGTCTGTGACTTCATCCTTTATATCTACGACTTTTGGTTGACGGGTTGGTGGCAGGCATACAATTTGAGTATTAGATAAGGTCGTAATATTACATATTCCGTGACCTATCATGACCTTGACATCTGATTTATCAGATGCTAATGAAAGTCCGTCACCCTGAAACAAATATGAAAGATGTAATACAACCCATAGATGGAGTTACATGCCCCTAGAACTATTAACTTCAAAGATAGATCTCTGACCTGAACGGCGGCCATATGCAAAACTCTACTATTTTGTAGGAATTAAAATGTCCATCCACCATCTTAGACCCACATTCATAGATTATTTGTCTCCTCGGATTCAGACCATTGCATCTTTCAGCTGATCATGCAAAGATGAAATTTATTAGTTTAAAAAAAATAATAAAGACCTACCTCTATTATCAACATTTCTCCTTTAAATGTTTTAATTTGGTTTTCTTCCGTAAAATTAAACACCACCGGGTCGGGATAATATGTCAAATTAGCTTTTACACCAAGACCTGTTAAATTTCTTAGGGCCATAACACCATCCATCTTAAAACCAAGCTGCACAGTAACGATTCTTGTTGATCTTTTAGTACGGACCACATTCTGCAAGGTGGATGGTAGGCGTGGTGTAGGACATTTCATCATCGTGTCACTCACAACTCTGCAGACCTAGAAAATAAATAGTTCATGGAAATATAAATATGTTGTCTGTGAGTCACTGAAGCTGCATAGTTTATAACATATTCCATTTGGTCAGTAGCCCTCCTTACCACTAACTTGACAGTGGCAAGTCTTTCACATCAACTTTCATGGTTTTGAATCCAAACAGGACGCATCTTCCCTTTGTCGAAGTTTTATCAACAAACAACTGATACATTTACTATGTTAGCTAACCAATGGCGGCATCTGTATCAACCTACATATCATACTCTGACTGTGTTAGCGGACCAAAGGCAATATATGAATCATCATACATCTGATACATTGACTGTGTTAACTGACCAATGGAGCTATCTGAATAACCATACATCTGACGATACGTTGACTGTGTTAGAGCTAAATTGACTGTGTTAGTTGACTTTGTCATACCAAACAACATGGTAAATATATCCAAATCCTATGCTTTCAATAGCACTTTGGGTTCTAGTTTCTCTATGAAATTCTTCAGAATTTCAAAAATTGCAAGAGCTGAATGCAACAGACTTTGTATAGATAATGAAACCTACCGTAGCCTCAGTTAAATCGAATTCACCATCAGCTGTAGGTATATAGCCAAACATCTGGGGTTTCTGTATACACTCAAAATTGCTTCCTTCTACCTTCAAATATCTCCCTCCACTGCAAATATAATTCATATATACATATTCAAATGTGGATAAGTAGACAGGAGGATGAATAATAAATGGGTGGATGGGTTGATGGATGGAAAGAAGGATAAATAAACAATTGGAGATAGATTGATCAATAAACTAATAACTGTATAGATGGTCTGATCAACTGGTGGATAGATGGTTTGATAAACAGATGGATAGGTGGTGGATTGATGAACCGATAAACAGATGGACTGATAAACAGGTCGATATAAGTGGATAGATGGACTGATAAACAGATGGACTGATAAACAGGTGAATAGAATAACTGATGGAAAGATGGATAATTGGACTGATAAAAAAATGGACAGATGAATCAATGTTATAAACATGACCTTTGGTGAGACCTTTCCCCGAAGAAAACACACCAATGACAAGGGGGAAACCAGGACTTAATATCCAGAACCCTGGTGGAATATCCTGAGAGGTTTTCTGGCAAACACCTTGGAGCACAATACTCAGACTGGAATATCATGGTTTCCCGGCCAACACCCTTGAGTCACCAACAAAATGAATCAGTGATTAAATTTACCTGGCAATACTCTTTCTAGGAAATATTCTGACTATTTCTGGATTGTCTTTGTAAATAAAGTCATGAGTGAGAGAGAAAACTTGACCATCATATGATAAACTGATTGGTGTCTTGGGTTCAGCTTTCCATACTTTAGTTGTCTGACAGACCAATTGTTTCGATGTTATTGTTGCTCTGAAATAACAATAAATTAAGAATATATATACATATATATATATGCTTAAATCCCGTAGACAAAGCTGTGGACAAAGATGCAAAGCCAACCGCACGCCCCTCAAGTGAATGGATTCAGGTCCACTGCACTGTACATTCTCAGGCCTGTAACCACATTATTTAGGGTCTCAAAGGAAGAGGGAGGGCCCACAGAATCTAATTGTTTTATGCAATATAATACTGATGCTGTAACGTTTACTTCAAATAAATCTTACAGAACATTTTGCTCCATTTTGAAAGATAAAATTCTCTTTTACCATTTAGAAGTGTTTTTTTTTAATGAGATGGTTCAGTATTATTTTTATTTTGAATTACATATTATTATATTGGGGGATATCAGTGCTTAGCGCCAAGGGTCTTAATGCAAGCTTACCTGTCTACAACACAAGGTGCATCACCGAAGTTAGCATGTATAACTCCACCAGTATCAAGATGTTCACCACTGATGGTTATCATTGAACCACCTGCTATAGGACCATGACTTGGATTAATGTGTTTTAACATTGGACTCTGAAATAATAAACATAATAATGATTTTGAAAATGGTTTTATACTAATGCCTACAGTAACAAAGTGTGTGGGAGCAGTAGAGAACTGAACAGTGGAAATTCAAATTGCACTCACCCTATAAGAAAATTCTTCAGTGTAAGTTGTGACATCACCATTAATAGATATTTCTATTGGTCCAGTGGCTACCTGTCCTCTCCATTCAGCTCGACAAACGATCCTAAAAATAAAAACATTTCAAACAAACTTATTTTAAATTTCTACTTCTACAGTTCAGTACAAGATATTTAGCTTCTTAGTTTTTTGCAGCAATTGATTTAATAAAGAGAGGCATACAGCCAAACACACGAGTGTGCCGAGTGCTGAGCAAGAAGTGCAGGTTTGCTTTTCGATGTTCTGTATTTCACTTACCTTCTGGAAGGGGAGTAGAGATTTCTGTAAGGTGTACATTTTACACTTGCGATGGTCACAGAATTCTTAATATCTTCAAACTTAGCTCCTAGATTAGTTCCTTCAATCGTTACGTTGGTACCTCCGTGAATGGGTCCAGACATCGGCCATACCTAAAATAACAAATTTTATCAGTATCAATAACAATATACCTGACAGACAGATGTGATTTAAGGGGTAGGGACAGGTAAAGAGGAGAGAGGACTTTAATTCTAAAGAGGAGGGGGTTTCTAGTCAACAAAGCAACATTAATTATTTCTATGTCCGTTTACCTTATATCAGAAAAAAATAAATTCACTGATCTTAATATTTGTAATGTTTCTTTTACTGTCAAATTGAGCTTTAAAATTAGCTTTAAACTTACGTAAGATATTCTAGGTGCAGGACACGATGAAACAGGTGGAAACGGACATTTTGTCATATACTGACAAGAATCGGAACACCAACGACAGTTGAGAAATGGCTTGGTGTAATTTATATTAATGCACAATCCACATTCTTTATTGGCTAACACTCCACATTTATACAACGTAGCTGAAATATGAATAAATATTATGTTTTGGATAGTTTGAATATTGTAAATTTTAAATAGTTTGAAAACTTGAATTTTTGGATAGTTTGCATTTTTGGATTGTTTGAATACTATGAATTTGAAATAGTTTGAATACTTGAGTTTTTGGATAGTTTGAATTTTTTGATAGTTTGAATACTATGAACATTGAATAATTTGAATTTATGACATGTTTGAATTTTTTGATAGTTTGAATACTATAAATGTTTAGATAGCTCGAACAATTTTGGGTAGTTTGAATAAGTAAGTCTGGGAAAGTTTGAACTCACCTGTAAGATATGTGGTAGCTTCTAGAGTAAAATCATTGCCCCAATAAACGGACAGATGGGCATCTATACTTCCTTTCTCAGCAAAATAATTAATCTGTAAAAATAAAAATTTGAAATAACAGTGGAAAAACCCATCACAAGTTATCAGTACAGTAAATGAAGAGAACAATGAAGCTCATAAACTGTTTAGGGGGGTTGGGATGGCTTGCGGCTGTGGTTTCGATCCCCAGAGTGAGCGTATGTGGCATGGAGATAGGGGCGCCTTCTCAACCTCGTGGGTTTCCTCCGGGCACTCCTGTTTCCTCCCACTGCTAAAGACCCCTACGCGCAAGCGAATTATTGAAATAAAATTAAAACCATACGTTAGTCCCGAAATGACCTAATTTGTGTCGAGTGGACGTTAAACCCCATCTCTCTCTCTCTCTCTCATAAACTGTTTACAACGATTCAGTCAAATGTAGGTTTCCATGACAGATTACAAATTTTAACCTTGATGATACTGGAAATAGTCCATCAACTGCTTCCTAATGAATGTATGATTTGTCCAGGAGCTATAGGTGGGGTACAGAATTGGATTCAGTCCAGCTATCTATCGGTCGCAATTTGTTTCCAGAGCATATCACATAAACCATGGAAATGGACGTTAAACTCCAGAAACAAGCGAAAAGATATCTTTATGAAACTTTGTACATGCTTGTTGTATTTAATCCCTTTTGTGTCGCCTTGAACACAAAATAGACCCAGTTTTTGAAAAAACATTGGTGCACGATGCTGATGACCAAATGATCAAGACTTATGGTTTAAAGAGAGGATGTATTTTCTACCTTTGGCATATTACATGTGATGTGGCGATCATCCAGACGTTCTGCTTGAGCCTCGTATATTTTTTCACCAGTGTTGATTTCACATCTATAACTAGGGTGGTTGGGTCGTAGTCGGGGAAAATTGTATCCTTTGAGGAGGATAACTCTGGTGACATCGACGGGAATGTTCAGTTCTCCTGTCTGTTCAGAATCTATTCTGGGACAATGTAAAGCGCCACGTACTCCGGGTTTGCTGCTCTGTAAAAAGTCAAAAGAACATGAAATAATTGGATGTGAAACTACAAAGATTTTATATGACGTAAGTTCCAAAGCACAGAGATGGAGTTGGGTGGTCTGACATGCGCTTTAGCTTATCAGGTCTATCATAGAGCCCAGGGCTGTGGGTTCAATCCCCAGCTTTTACATGACAAGATAGTGGGTTTTCTTCTGGTACCCCGGGCCCCCTCCCATTTCTAAAGACCACTATGAAAGAGCAAGTTATTGAAATAAAATTTCTATATAATATGTTAATCCAGAAATGACTTTGTGTTGAATGAATGTTAAACCCCATTTCTGTCTACAAGAAATTAAGGAAGTTTTTCTCGCAATATCCATGAACAAAGTTTTCTGCGTGGGTTTAATACCCTGCTTTATCGTGACAAGGGAGTAGGGTCACCTGATCAAACTAGTAAGTTTTCTCCTGGTACCCCAGGTTTCCTCCCATTTCTAAAGACCCGTATGAAAGAACAAGTTATTGAAATAGAATTTCTACATCATGTTAGTCACAAATGACGTTGTTTGCGTAAAATGGTCATTATACATCATTTCTGTCTAAAACAAACTAAGAAATTTTTTCTCAAAATTCAAACTTAATATGCATGAACAAAGCTTTCTGCAATATCCTTTATAAACAGTTCTGATTTTTCTCTCATATTTAACTGAACACAGAAAAAAAATTCAAATGCATCAGACTTGAGTAGAAAGTGGAACGGATTAAAAACAAATTAAATAACAAATGAGATCACTTACTCCTTTTCCACGGATAATATTCTCATTGCAGTGTTTAGTGTCATGGAAACAACCGTTGTCATAGATACACCAATCACATTCAAATTCGGAATTTGTGCAACTTGTACAGCTGTAACGAAGAATTAAAAAGATTTACAACCCAATAAATCTTACTAAGACCAAAAAGACTTTTTAGAAATTTAACAAATTTCTCTCCGTGGTATAATCAATCTTCTTGTTGTTGAAAGAGTTCAGATATTTTTTTTTGTTTGACTTTTTTTTTCATTTTGAAGTTACATATATAAAAAAGCTACACAAAGATCTCAGTTAATTTTCTAGAAAATATTCCAGTTCTGTTCGAATGGAACCGCAAATAAATGAAATGGGCCTATACTCACTCTTTGAAGTTGGTACAATTATAGAACGTAAACGGCTTTGTCACGAAGAGTTTGCCAGTTTCGCTGGAATTCAGTGCCAGTGTGATCGTCTTTGATCCTGAAATTGAAAAGATTTTAATAGTTAGAAATATTGCCAACGGTTTCATCTTTATGTATCTGGATTACAACAAAAAATAAATTGTAAACATATCAATTTTCTAATTCATATTTTTTTATTCAAAATTTCGAAATTTTTTCCCCCAATTCAATAAGAGGAGAAATAATGCATTTCTCTTAAATAAACATTTCTTTAAGTTGTAAGACCAATATTGACATAACGCTGTGTTGCCAATCGATGTTAGATTTCATTATTACATTTATTTTTATCCTGATGCTCAAATTCTGTTTATTTGGGTTGCTTTAAAGGGGTATTAACACTTTTGATGTGTTTGAAGGCAAAATTTGTTTTTTGAGGTGTTAAAATGAAATGATATCATTTTTAACGTCCACTCGACGCAAACTAGGTCATAACGAGGCTCACATATGGTTCAATCTTATTTCATTAATTCGCTCGTGCGTGCAAGTTTTTGGAAGTAGGAGGAAACTGGAGGACCTGGAGAAAACCCACGAGGTTTGATCAGGCAACCCTACTCCTTGTCACGTACAACCAAAAGTCGAAACCACGCCACTTGACTTAATGACAGACTTTATGATCCAGTGTGCCCACTTTAAACCATTCGGAGAGAGAGAGAGAGAGAGAGAGAGAGAGAGAAATGGGTTTTAACGTCCACTCGACACCACTAGGTCATTTCAGGACTAACATATGGTTTTTAATTTTATTTCAATAATTTGCTTGCGCGTAGGGGTCTTTAGCAGTGGGAGGAAACCGGAGTGCCCGGAGGAAACCCACGAGGTTGAGAAGGCGCCCCTATCTCCATGCCACATACGCTCACACCAGGGCCCGAAACCACAGCCGCAAGCCAGAGGTGACCGGCCAGCTAGAGGTCGAAGCGCGGCACTCTAGACCACTAGGCCATCCCAACCCCCTTAAACCATTCGGGCACCCACCCACTGGCGCTAGTGGGAGCAGTATTTTTCCAGGCAGGCTGAGCTTACTCTTCCGGACACCTGTTACTACTTTTTGTCGTGTATTTTGTACACAGTGAACAGTCCCCTTACCTTCAACAGTTAGTGCTGGAGCCACCTTGGAGAAATCTGGTGTGGGACATTTGGCACCAAAGTACCACATCTCTGCTGGAGAACTCCAGTTTAATTCCCTGTAAACACAACTATAGGTACTCGTCTGGGGTAACTGTGGTATTGTCAAATGGAGCTGAAAGTAAAAATCAAAAAATAATTAATAGTTGTGTCGAACTACCACAAATGAATGAATGTGATAAAAAGTGACAATTGCATTAGGTTTTGCAGGTCAATTTGGAATAATAGGCTGGTCGGAAAGGTTATTTCCTAACAGACAACAGATCTATCGGGTATTCCGGGTTGGAGTGGGGGATCTTTAACGTGCTGGCACTGCTATACATGATGGGACATCAGTTCTCAGAACTATCTGTACAATTAAATAGATAACCAAAACTGTTTGCATCAATGATACTTGACAACCAAAACTGTTTGCATCAATGATACTTGACAATCAAGACTATGTCAAAATTTAAAACACTCATAACTTTAATCAGACTAAAACAATTTGATTGAAATTTTCAATATATTCATTTCTCATTACCTATTTTAAAATAATCATGGCAAGGGCAACCAGCCTGGACATAAGGCACATGTCACAGACTTTTTCCAGTACAACTTATCACATAACAAAGTCTGACACTGGTGACTTATAACAATGTCCAGGCTGGTTCATCTTTAAAGGAGAACTGTACTGGATGCTACCTCACCCCTGGTGGTACATTCTCTATATGATATTAATACTAGAATTCGAGAACCTAAATAAACTGTATTTAATATACACTAATGATCAAATAACAAACACCTTTAACATATGTTCAACTGATGACCGCCAAAATAAACACAGATAACATAAACTAGCACATAAATCACTGCATAAACAATTTATTGGCTTTTTTCTTACATAAAAGGTGCAATAAAAAGTTGAGTACAAGATAATGCGTAAGATATGCTGTGTTGTTTCATTGGAAATGGCACAATATGTGTTGAAAACTGTGAGAGAATGTCCCAAGGATGGCCCATAGATTATAAGAGAATGCCACCAGAAAAGAGTATGGGGAAATGCCTACCCCCCCCCCCCCCACACACACACACAAAGTATGAGTGTATGCCCCAAACAGTGAGAGATTGGCCCCAAAGAGTATGAGAGAATCTTCCAAAGGGGATGAAAGAATGGCCCAGCAAGTATGGGAAAAGGGCCACAAAGCATAAATGAGAATCTCCCAAAGACCATTGGCAGAATGGACGGAAAGGATATGTCCCAAAGAGTATTGGGAGAATGACCCCACTCGACAAACTAGGTCATTTTGGGACTAACACATGGTTCAATTTTATTCCAATAATTCGCTGACCCTGAGAAAACCCACGAGGTTGGATAGGCAAGTGTACTCCTAGTCACATACAACCGGGGAATCAAAACCACACAAGTCGACTAACAAATTCTGTTGTACTTTACATCAAATAAATATGAACAATGTGACATTTTAGTTAAATCAAGTATTTCACTCTACATAACTCTACTTCAAAGAAAAACAGTTCTCAATAAAAAAAATAGTGTCAATTCAAAAATGACTTTTAGCATGATATCAATAGTCTGTTGACCTTTGCGTGTGAATTTCACACCGTTCAAATTCACCCTATCTGATAATAACATCGAGTTGTTAAATGTCGTTTTCTTTATCCTTGATGTTATTGCCTACCCGCAGGAGAAAGCTTAGTTATCTAAAAACTTCACAGAAGTATATAAAAAAACTTTATCATTAATTGTATTTATCTGTATTGAATTTTAAGCCAGGACAGGTGATGGGGATTTGTGGAAGATAAAGATAGAGAAATGATATGAAATGGGGTTTAACGTCCTACTGTTCTCTTCCGAACTGGGCTAATGAAGACAGGCATGCGCCATACAGTGTGCTGTGAGGGAAATTTTGCCCGGGCAGCAGCACTACGGCCTACTCTTATATCAAATTCCAACTGTCAAGGGATCTTTTACGTGCACACCAATGTGTACACAGGACCTTGGTTTTTCGTTGCATTCGCACAACTAGACAGCTGTCCTTGTCAGGCACTCCATGTATTACTGAGAAGGGGGAATCACACCGGAAAATCTGAATGAACATTTCTCGGCCAATAGATAAAGAAAAAGAAATGGGATCAATGTACGATCGAAATAAAGTAGGTCTTTTTGGGACTAACAAATGGTACAATTTTATTTCAATACATCACTTGCTGATTGAGATCCTCAGAGAGGAATGAAACCGGAAGACCTGGAGAAAACCGACAAGGCTGGTCCCATTCTTTTAATACAGAGCTGCCACCAATGACATGCAATGCATGAGTTAGTATGTGTATATATATTTGTGTGTGTGCTAACTGATGTTTTAACTGTCATCTCTACACCTGGTATATATAAGCAATATTAACCAGACTCTTTATGCTTAAAATAGCTTAACCATATCTACACCCGGTAAATATTAGCAATATTAACCAGACGCTTAACACCTAAAATAGCTCAAGCAGAATGTTTAAACAAGTGTAATATTACTTGTTAGATAGACCGATTCACACACTCAACTCATTTCATCGCAAAAAAATAAACCATTAGCCCATCTTAACTCGACTTAAGTTATGTTTGATGAATCCAATAAAAGTATTCCACACAAATCAAAATATTTACTACAAATAATACCAGTGGTGAAATTAGAAACTAAATTCTATCATAATTTAACGTTGATTTTCGATGCAAAATGATCATGTTGAAGTCATCCTAGTTTTTTTTTAGCTTCTCTCTGACGTCAAACTTAATTATAACGCTCATACTTTAGCAAGGGGGATAATTCATTTCATACACTTCGGGACTGATGCAAATGTAAACAATGTATAATTGTTCCGCATCTAACTTCTTGACTGGCAGAAATCTCACAAAAAAAACACCCAGCCAACCAAAAATATAAGTGCGGAATCTCCTTAAGACATAATTGGAGTTCCAATGAGATAAAATTATGTACCAGTGAAATATTTGGTAATGCATAAAGATTATCATAAGAGAATAATTATCGTTAAAAAAGGATATCATATTTTGACTACAACAGATTATTATTTCGAGTTGTGTGGCAATCATCACTGATAAGGATAAACCATGCCAGAAAACCTGAGATACTTTCTCGGTAATAAAGATTTGTTGTTATCCAATCGATACAAACTATGTCATTTCGGGACTAACACATGGTTCAATTTTATTTCAATAATTCGCTTAAATGTAGGGATATTTTTATCAATGGGGGGGGGGGACTGGAGGACCTGGAGAAAACCCTCTAGGTTGGTCAGGCGACCCTACTCCTTGTCATGTACAACCAGGGAATGGAAACCACCCTAGTTTATACAATGACAGACCTTATGATATTGCGCACACATGCTAACCATTCGGCCATCCAATCCCGCTGTCCCTCGCTAGACAAATGATATGAAGAAAACCCTGTATGCAACAATCAAAAGTAACATAAACATTACAAGCCGTAAAATATTGACATACTTCGTCTGGTTCAAACCAAAGTCCTCCCAGTTATCGAATCAACCCCCTTATCCATTAAAACTCTTAGACGATCAGAAAGTGTAGTGATCTACAAAAAATATGGTTCTTACCTCCGCGACCGTGGTAACTGATGTGGTTTTTGGTGTAATGTTTGTTATGTAGATACACTGATTGGCACTACCATGTAACCATCGAGACTGGGTTGGATCTCCCGAATTTGGACACACAGATTTCAAGGTGCACCTGAAAAAAAAATTTCATAGAATAATTACTTATTAAATCTAAAAGAAAATATGTACTTCCAATGGTTCTCATCTATGTTGGTAGAGGGAGAGAGTGTAGATTTAAGGTCCACTAGACACAAACTAGGTTATTTTGGGACTAACATATGGTTCAATTTTATTTCAATAATTCGCTTGTACATAGAGGTCTTTAGCATTGGCAGGAAACCGGAGGGCACAGGGGAAATCCACGAGGTTAAACAGGCGACTCTAGTCCTTGTCATGCACAAGCGGGCAATCGAAACAACTCGACTCGACTCAATGACAGACCTCCTGATCCAACGCCCCAAGAATGGCAGTGACGGGAAATCTCAATAACTCGGAGAAAACCCCATGGAGTTAGGTAGATAGCAGTACTCCTTGTCACATACAAGGATCGAAGCCCATCTACTCGACTCAAAAACAGACCATGTCAGACCACTTGTCCCCTTTGTGTGCATAGGTTCCCCATTTGCATATTTATGTAGCAGGGAATCGATTATTATATCCAGGGAATTCTGCAAGCTATTTGCATCTCTATGCAATTAAAAAGAATGCAAATGGAGTACTTCGCATTAATTGCATCAAAGCAAGAGAAGAAGAATAAGACTATAAAAAGAAAGTGTTTAAAAAGTGAATTTGCTATTTATTGAAGTGAAAGTAGAATGGTTAGATTTGATCGATTCTTCTCATGGCATAATCTCCTAGAGATTTATACACTAGTCCCCAATAGACACCAAAACAATCCTGATGGATTTTTCTACACAAAATAAAGATTGTCTTAGCCTGCGAATTTATTCCATATAAATCTGCTACAATAGGCTTTTCTCAAGAAAATATAATCAATAGGTAATTCACTATTCTCTAACATCCAGTCTCTTTTATAATATCAACCTTTGCACATTATACATGTATCAGTAAGTGTACAAGAGAGAGACAAATAGGGTTTAAGGTCCAATCAACACAATCTAGGTCATTTCGGTATTAACATATGGTTTGATTTTATGTCAATATTTCACTTGCATGTTGGGGCCTTTAGCAGTGAAAGGACCCGTGTACATGAGAGAGAGAGAGAGAGAGAGAGAGAGAGAGAGAGAGAGGGGTAACATCCAGTCAAGTCCATTCCACTGGTTAGAAACTAGAAAGAGACACCAGGTTATTATAGGACTCACATACGGTAAAAGTGTGCAGAGAGCAGATGACCAAGAGAAAACTCAAGTGGACATTAAACCCCATTTCATTGTCTCTCTCTGTCTCTTGTACTTGACGATGTGAAGATGTATTAATTCAAGAAACTCGACTGCAACTCATTAGGAAACAGTGAGCATATATGATATTGATTAAGATATCTCGGATGTGTATAAAAAAATATACATATATCAACGTATCTTACTACCTTGATACATATATAATATTGATTTTTCAACCCTAATGACTCTCCCCTCACAGTCTTCAGCATGTTTGAATAAATGCTTTAAAATAAATCATTAGCAACTTTCAATGACGGTCTGAAAACACTTGACACAAATCAAAAATAAAGGTGTGGAAAGAAAAGAAACAAGAAGTATTAAAAGAATATATTGACAATCCAAATAAACATCTTATAAATACTGGATTCAGAACATCAGACAGTGCTAAAATAAATCTGGAGGGGTCTTTAGCAGTGGGTGGAAACTGGAGAACATGGAGAAAACCCACGAGGTTGGACAAGTGACCCGACTCCTTGTCATGTGCAACCAAGGAATTGGACACAATGACAGACCTTATGATACATCGAGCACATGCTAACCATTCGGCCATACAACCCCTGCCCCTTCACACAAGCCCTAGGGAGTAATCATTTCAGTTAGTTTCTGGCAGTCTGGTTGTTCATGGATTAAAACATTTGAGTACATTTGAATCAAGAGTACGGTAAAGAATCACCAGATTAAATTGTTGTTTTTTTTACACACCTTTGTTCGAGAGAACACCAACCACAGTAAGGATCCCGGTCTGACAAACAGTTGTTACATAGTTTATACTGATTACATCTCTCGACCATCACTCTCGTTACCTGTAAAAAAAAACAACATAATTTATACTGACAAAGAGAAATGGGTCTACTCAACATGAACTAAGTCATTTTGGGACTAACATATGGTTCAATTTTATTTCATTAATTCGCTTGCGTGTAGGGGTCTTTAGCCGTGTGAGGTAACAGGAGTACCTGAAGAAAACCCACGAGGTTGGACAGGCGACCCTACTCCTTGCCATGTGCAACCGGGGATTCAAAACCACGCCAGTTGACTCAATGGCAGCACGCACATACTAACCATTCGGCCACCCAACCCCCCTTATTGTACTGAACATGAAACTATAAATGAGAATGAACAGAGAACCATGACCAGATATTTTAATCCAAAGAATTACAGAGTTTTGGAACCAAAGACATTCATCATATAGATGAAATACGACTCTGCATAAAAAACAAATGCATTTAATCTCTTTCAGAAATGCATGCAGACTAGAGACGCCATGTTGCATTATATTTTCAAAGCCTGAAGATCTTATGTTGTCATAAATCAGATTCGATGCTAATCCCTACAATGGTTACAGGAAATCGTACAAATGATCATATAAATCAACAAAGTCATATATAGATTGTCGGAGTTTAATTTCCGCTTCTTAAACTATGTTGATATCTGGGTAAAGCTCATGTCTTGCCACGACATGTTGGCTACACTAAAATCTCGAAGAAATCGTGTTTTTAATACCAAGCGGTTCTGTTAGTCTCTAAGACTTATTTTAAGCAGGAACCGTGAACATGCTATAACGTTGCTTAAACACACTTTGATTGACATCTCCTAATAAGAAATATGAATCATATTTCAGAGTTTTATCGATATCATCTTTGGTTTATTACCGAAATAAAAACTGTCAGAAATGTTTCCTATTCTGACAACTGTAAGCAGAGAGCGAGCCTGGTAACTAGCATGCAATATAAAAAGAGAAACGTTTAAATTTCTAAAGCGACGGTTTCTGTCAAATAATATCAAACGGTAATATAACGTAAATGGAAATCAATGTAATACTTATGGTATTTGGAAATTTTAGTGAATTGAGAGAGAGAGAGAGAGAGAGAGAGAGAGAGAGAGAGAGAGAGAGAGAGAGAGAGAGAGAGGGAGAGAGATGGTGATTTCGGGACTAACATATGGTTTAATTTTATTTCTATAATTCACTTACACATGGAGATCTTTATTAACAGTGGGAGGATCCGTAGAAATCCCAATAGGTTGGACAGGTGACGTCTACTCTTTGTTACGTGTAAGTGGGGAATCGAGACCTGACCAGAGTCAAAAAAGTTAAGCCCCCTTAATGCCTTATTAAACTTTCAGTTTTGGAAGAAATTTTGATTGACAGCCATTAGAATATAATCAATTACAAAAGATGAGAAATAATTGTAGTATTCTTTTGTTTGAGAGAAAAAAACTTTCAGAAATTATTTCCGTTTTTTTGACGAGCCCAAGAGAATTAAGAGGGAGTATTAAAGCTAACTCTGAGTGTCTTTTGAAAATTATTTAGAAGCTTTTAACTCCTTTTGACCGACGGAACTCTCCATGCTTTCACTATGCTTTCATTGATAATAAAATTTCTAGAATTGATAATTAAATACTGAAATCCAAATTGGATACGAAGTCATAACAACTTAATTTAGTTCAAGAGGGCAGAGAAATATGAGAAATTGAACCCAACTTAAAAATTTTATAAACTAATTAAGTCATGCGGAATCCCCAAAAAACAAACCACTGCGTATTTGCCTAGGGACATGATGGCCTAGGGCAAGGCGTGTCAAGTTTGGGTTTTTAATTAGGTTTTTTGCAATGGGATATCTGTTCGATTCCAAATCATCTTCCTTAAAAAATGCTCAATCGACTTGTCCACGTTGGCCGACAATATCATTAAAATATTTCATGCGTTCTATCCCTCAATTAGCCCCTAATTAACTTAGTTCTCAAAATGGTTGCTTTTTTCCCCCTAATCAAATCCCCAAGAGAATGAAATAAACGTGTTAATTTGAGACCGATGCAACTAATTCTCTTAATGTTAATTCCGCCAGCAGACATTACGCCATGATGAAATGTCCAATGATATGAGCACAGTATCTACTGACCTTGACGGCCCTTTGTTGCCAAAGTAGAAAATGTGTGACAAAAAAATTGTCTGGCGTGGCATTTCAATGATTAGTCAGTCCGTTCCTGCTTTTTATGGTTTTTTCTTCATTAAACGACTGAACTGTGTTGAATAGGAATTCCAAAATAATGACATGCATTATCCCACCAAACATTTGAAAAGAATAAATTTGGTGTGGAAGGATCTGATATCAGCTGGTACAAGGAGTATTACACCGTCGTCACCCACTTGCCTATTGTCCCAACCAATCAGATTATTTAATTATTCGACTAAGACAAGGGATTGTGGCTCGGGGGTGACAAGACAATCTAGTCTATCTTACATCCAATCACTGCTTAGTATTAAGTCTCGATGCTGGTACAGTTTCATTATTTTAATCAGCTTTTCTTTGATTATTTTTTTGTTTTTCACGCGAGATACAAGAAGCTTTGTCTCTGTGATAGTCCTTAAGGATACAATAGTTTGCGGCATTATACACTGTAATTTTGCTGACCCCGTACTCAGACTCAACAAACATCTTTTCGTGTAAATGACTTTAATAAAGGGACAATCTGCTGTTTTTATGTTAGAATACTAGAGCTCCTGTGTCGCACTCAACTAAATGCTGACCAAATAAAAGAGAGAGAGAGAGAGAGAGAAATGGGATTTAACCTCCACTTGACACAAACTAGGTCAATTCGGCACTAACATCTGACCAAATAAGATAGTATAAATGCCCAATTCGCATATTTCATCTAAGCGAGCGAACATATTTGCCTCATTTAAACGCATCCCTTACCAGAATCAAGGTGGTTGTTATCGTTATACTTATTATGCTGCCGCTATGAATGGAATCCGACAAGGGCTGAAGTACAGAACTTTGAGAACCACAGTCTTATACAAGAGATATGTTTGTATACAGATTCTTAAAAATTTCTAGGCCTACATCAATGACTTACGCTTTTTATTTCTATTATGAAAGATCAGTGTCAGAAATTCTAAGTTTGAGGGGTTGGATGGATCTAACGATGGGATAGTAATTTGTCTTGCATAGGGCAAGATTCAAATAACTCTCTAACAGACACCACTTTAACACATTAAGTTTATTATCAAATTGAACAATCAACACTTCACATCAAATTTGCTTTGTTTTCCAAGATCCTCTTCGACAATCACAATTTTTAGTCAACATTTGCTCCTTTGGTCCAAAATAGTCAACAGATATAGTCACACGCCACCATTGTTTAGCTCGAGGTGTTGAGTTCCGTCTAATAGTACCATCATATTTGATTAGTTTAACAAAATAATGCGGAATTTATTCGATTTTGTCCACTTAGCAATAATCTTAGAGCAGCTTTATATTACATTATCACCATTCCTTGAGCTTCGCATTTATAAATTAATGAATTTCCATTTTTAGGAACGGCATCTTAACAAAAGCTGATTGTGTTTTAAGTATGGTTCTACAAAAGGAATGTTCTGATTCTCTGTAGAACTCATTACCATGGTAACTCTTGGAATCTGAGAACCAAAACATTCGGTTTGATACTCCAAATGTCATTAAAATATTAATCTCATTATCCCCCCCCCCTCCGGACCCCTTTTCTTTCTTACCAAGCTTATGATCAACTATGATTGAATGAAATAACAGCCACATTGTCAGTTTGACTGAAGAAAGAAAAGGCGTTTGACGTCCTACTTTTCCGCATAAATCAGGCTAATAGTGGCAGGCATACTCCTTCACAAATGTGATGTTTGTCGTCCCATCCGAATGACTAATGCTTTTTTTATGTCAGGCCCTCTACCACCTGCCTTTACTGACAAGCAGGAAATCAGGCATGAAATTGAACCCTAGTTAGTGAGTCTGTGCTATGAGTGACATTTTGCCCGGGCAGCGTCGCCCAAGGGAACTTTTACGTGCATGTTGTCAGTTAAGAGTAGCAAGAAAAAAACTCCAACAAACTTACATTTGTTTCTGTCATAACGTAGATATTTTTATGGGGCACGTCAAACATCATGTCCTGCTTTACAGGGCTTCCAGCATCAACTATTTCATATCCATATTCTCTGGCCTTTATATCCGTCTCCAACACAACCTGAAAGTAAAATTCAAATTAATTTATAGTCTACACAATGTTCCGATGTTCAGTTTAACAAAGATGTCTACCTTTGTCAATGCAACCATGCTATTGTTGGCATTACTGTAATACTATACAACAGATGTCATAGACCATTTTCTACATAGAGAGAGCGAAATGGGGTTTAGCATCCACACAACACAAATTAGGTCATTTTGAGACACAACACAACACAAATTAGGTCATTTTGAGACTAACATAATTTGGTTCAATTTTATTTTGTTAATTCGTTAATGCGTAGGGGTCTTTTGCAGTGGGAGGAAAATGGAAGACCTGGAGAAAACGCACAAGATTGGACTGCCAACCAAACTTCTTGTCCTGTACTACCAGGGAAGCGAAACCACACCACCAATGACAGACATTATGATTACCGTAAACACACACAGATGATTCAGTCGCCCAGCTCCTCTTTTCAACATAGTATAGCAGAGAGAGGGAAAGAAATGGGGTTTAACGTCCACTCGATACAAACTAGGTCATTTTGGGACTAACATATGGTTTCAATTTTATTTCAATAATTCACCTGCGCGTAGGGGTCTTTAGCAGTGAGTGGAAACAGGAGTGCCCGGAGGAAACCCATGAGGTTGAGAAGGCACCCTATCTCCATGCCACATACGCTCACACCAGGGATCATACCACAGCCGCAAGCCAGAGGTGACCGGCCAGCTAGAGGTCGAAGCACGGCACTCTAGACCACTAGGCCGTCCCAATCCTCCTCATAGTATAGCATTAAAATTCTTGTAAACAAAAGTGGCGAAACTGATACAAAATATGGTAGTTATAATAACGATGCACGATTTGCATATTTCATAAAGTATCCATTTTCTCACGTCTTAATACACGCTAAATATGTACTCATGGAAATATGATTTAAGAGTTTATTAAAATGAAATCAAAATACCAACTCCAAGATTCAAAACAGGCCCATCAATTTGGTTCAAGGTAAGTCTTATTACATAGGAAGCAGCATAGTCCCATGGAATTTTTAGCCTGATATTCACATGAGAGATTGAAATTTCAGGATTTGTTGTTTATAATGGCTTATTATATAGTGGTAAGATCAAGCATAGTATCTTTAAATGGTTTTTTTTCGTGTCATAATCAATGACATTTAACAATTAATGCTTATGGGGCTGGATTGTGTGTAGGACTGTACAAGAAAAAAATACATCAATATTTGTGAGAATTTAGTTGCTATAGCTATGATTTTAATCGTCACATTACGAGCAATTATCAATATTATCCTTCGGGAATCCTGGTGAAATAGCAGGAAGTGAATCATAATATCATTGTTACATCACCATTTGATATTAACCAATAATAATCATTGTGAATACCCCATGACAACAGATTCACCTCCGTCTGATTCTCATAACCATCGTAATTATCAAACAGCTTTCTTCTCGTCAAATAAAAATTTCCTCTAATCGCTTTCACTTGAATTAAAAGCCTACAATTTTCTTGGTTTTTGTTCGTTTCTTTTGTTCAAATTTTTTTATTGCCTTAAAGCCAATAAAAGCATGTTGGGAAATCAGACAGACTGCAAAAAACTCACAGACACTTCACTTCGTCATTTATGGGGCAAATTAACCAATTTTAAAATCCCAGATCTCTACCTATCTTAAGGAAAAATTGTTTTTAAAAAGTTTGCTTATCTGAGTAGATCAGCTGTATAAGGTCGACTCCAGCTAGGTTTGGGCATGTGCAGTGGGTTTTCACCCTGGTAAAAAGACAACTTGTGCCCATGAACAATTAACTCTAACCTACTATGTCCAAATACGAAATGAAATGGGGTTTAACGCCCTACTGTTCTGCTCCGAGTTGGGCTAATTAAGATGGGCATACGCCATACAGTGTGCTATGAGGGAAATTTTGCCCAGACAGCGGCACTACAGCCTACTCTTATATTCAATTCCAACTGTCAAGGGATCATTTACGTGCACGCCAATTCGTCCCATCGAAACCACTGTCAGGTCATCAGTCCTGCACCACTGACAAGGGCAAACCACGTCAGAAAATCTGGATTAACTTTCTTGGCTAATAATGTAGGGATCGAACATCCGAGTCACCGTGACTCCCATGTCCAAATATATCCTGTTTAAAAATTTGTTGGAGTTTAAATATAAGCATTTAAAAAATCTATATATTTGCTGTTAATTCTGGAATAATTTGTGTCTTAAATTGATATCACCAATTATGCCTTTAATTCATATGGACCAATTGTGTCTTTAATTCACATGACCAACCGTCCATCTTCAAATCACAATCTGAATAATTTTTGTGTACCATTTACTGTTCATTACATGTGTATCCCTGATGGACATTAACTGACAGACAGATTCCTTGGATTTAACGTGCTATTCCTCCATCAGTTCGCGCTTGATTTACTTCATCTTACAGGAGATTTCACGACAATGATTTATTCGAGCTTTTTAACAATATCTTAACAGCCTCGCGTCCTATTCACTATCTATAGGACTCGAGGGAGTAATCATTGAGGAACATCATAACTAGTCTATAATTGTCTACAAAATTCTCCCATCCATTCCATTTCACGACGACAGGTAGGCAAATCAGCTCCGGGTTTAACAATCGCACTTTATTATCACGTTAAACTCGAGAACACGATCAACTCAGGCGAGCAAGATTTCATTCTTTGATACCCAATTCTAGGTATTAATATTTAATGAGATAATGTAGATTGGAATAACGGAACGAGGATATGTAAAATGTTGAAATGAGGTACACGATGATTATCAGTGAAGCTATTGTGTTGTAACGACCGTTACGTAAACACCGATAATTACATCGAGTCGGATTAATTCGTGTCGTATCAATTGACGATTATATTTGTGTTAGCTTCAAAGTACATGTGTTTTATATCAAATGTTTATTTGGCTTCCAAACTATTAAATTAAAGATGCATTTTGTAAGTTTTGGATAAAGAGCTAGACATTCTTGCTATAATAATTCAAAAATAGATAATGTAAAATGAATAATTTGAAAATTTCATTCAAATTACTCTATGGCGTGCCAAGATATTGATTGGCCTTTGAAGGTTTGACAAGAAGTGTAGTAAAAAGACGAGAGAAATTAAATAGAATTTTGTTTTATCACTTGTCACAGGCGCGGATACAGAGGCGAACAATTTTTAGCTCCATATATTCTCGAGGGAAAGGAGAACAAAAACAGTTTAGGTTGGAAATCGTAATTTACAGCACTAGTATGAAATTAGTCCTTGTGAATCCTGGATTCGCCCCTGTTTCAAAAGGCTTGTCATATCCTAGAAAAAACAGTTTTATGGATCAAGATGTATCAATTGCATGAAAGATAAGTTTGTTCATTTGTTCCAGAAGCTTAACCTGACCCTGAGTTCACAAACCATTCTCAAACTTGATTTAAGAATTTACTCAACATTCAATCACTGTTTATGAGAAATATCTTTGATCCAGAAACACACAACTTTGAACATAGTGTCTTAATGATGTATTTGATACATTAAAACAACAAAAGTTTTATAAAGGGCAATATTTGTTTTGTGAACTCGGGCCGGGACTTCCACTGACGGTGAGTGATATCCTAGTTAGTTGTCTGAATCCGACATGTAGGCCCTACTAGAGTGGAGTGCATCATGTAAATGCCCAAACTGATCCCGCAGTGAATATTCGCTTGGCCGCTACAATCAATGATAAGCATGACATCGACGAGGCTTAATGAGTACGGCATATTAACTTTTTTACTCCGACAAATTAAATTCTCAAACAATTTTTTGAGGTAAAAGAAAAATAAATAAAGACGTTTGAAGTATTTGTAGTTAAAAAGTATTTCCTATTTAGTGTAAATTTGTATCAAAATGACTAAAATGCATCATTTTGCCCAAAGCAGTTAGGTGTTATGTAAACATTGCACGAGCCGTTGAGCCAATGACTGACGCCGCGTGCAGTCAACGCACTTGTTGTGGAGAGTCATCTGTTACAGAGTTGTAAGTAATTCTCTCTGTGAAACAGATTGGTAAATGCCTACGTTAACACATCTATTATTAACTACTTCAACACCATATTGGGTATATAGAAATTCCATTAACCCTCTTCACCCCATTGTTATAAATCGCTTGACACTATTCTCTAAACACCTACTTTTATTTCACACAGTAGACTCAGTAAAAAGGAAGCTAACTATGTCATAAAATTAGCCCAACCGTAACCCTTACCAGACCATAAATATTCTGATCTATTGTCCCCGAATGTTAGACACCATATCAGATGTTTGCCGTTGCCTTTCTTGCAGAAACTCAAGACATTTTTGAGGTGTAAAAGTTAATCTGGGGGTAATTAAATGGGTTTTTTTTAGTCAGTCTAATGGAAAGATTTTGATCTATAGTGTCTGGAATTTGTTACAATGGACCATAATAAAACTTGGTTATTGACCTACATGTTGTATATAAAAATATGGAAAAGACTATGCCTCGTTGGAGAGTACTTTAAGCCAGATTTTAAGTTAAGTCAGATTCTTGATCGATTTGTGGAGTCTGCAGAAAAAAAACCCAAGACACCAACACCTCAATGACACCATCTACTCCAGGAATGTGAGGGTGAGAATTTTTCCATGGGAGCAGCATTATAGGTTACACTTTCTGAATCAGGTTGAAGATATGAAATGAAATGGGTTTAAAATCCTACTGTTCTGCTCTGACTTGGCTAATGAAGACGGGCATATGCCATACATTTTTGCAAAGGAAGTTGCACTATGGCCTACTCATTGAATTCGAACTGCCTGGGGATCTTTTACTTGCAAGCCAATGTATACATGGCACCACCCTTTTACGTCCAATCGGAGCGACTAGGCAGCTGTCCTTGTCAGGCCCTCTGTCCTGCACCACTGACAAATCCTCATGAACTTTCTCTGCCAATGCAGGGATCGAACACGCAACCTCCAGGCTAAAGGTTGAAGATAGAAATACTCATACCGTTAAAAAAAATTAACTCTAGCTTATAAGGCACACTGGCGATTTCAACAGCATGATTCCGCCTATCAGACATCCCCATCAACAAGCTACTTAAAGGCTTTCACATTTTTCCAATAAACTTTTAATCTCGCCATTATTTCACAAACGGTTGGGAGTAATAACTATCGAAGCAGACTACACTACATCTGTGTGCTATACAGTTGCTTGTAACAATGGTACCGCAATTGTTTGTTTTATTTGGATACGAAACTAAGTAATTGTTTATTGATACCAGAT
This sequence comes from Patella ulyssiponensis, assembly GCA_963678685.1. NCBI lineage: Eukaryota > Metazoa > Mollusca > Gastropoda > Patellidae > Patella > Patella ulyssiponensis. Next base: position 52,016,668 of record OY783232.1, on the reverse strand, counting down.
GTTAGATAAAACCTTTTACAACATACATACTTCAATCTCTGTACTTCCGTTAGAAAAATGTTTCAGTTTTTCAATTAGAATCAATTTAAAACATTCCACTATAAAAGTTATACTTGTTGAATGAGAATTGTTTTCGTATGGCATGGGTTGGAGGTAAAAAATTGTTTGGTCTTCAAAATGTATTAACCTTTTGAACACTGACTTTACATGGGGTGTTGCACGTCCCTCCCTGGATTTACAGGACCTCATATTAATTATGACGTCAACGTAATTGGAGCTTGAACACGCCCCAAGCCGCAAAACCGACATTTCGGGTATATGCGATACAGCGTCAAGCCCGTTTTGCGGCATTTCGGGTTCTAAGGGTTAATCTTTCAAGGGAAATGAACTGGGCTACCCCATTTGAGTGACATTTTGCCCTCACAGAAGCACCACAGCCTACTCATTCCAGTTTCCATGAACATGTTGCCCATTGTATAGAAGATCTCATTTATTCAGATCATCAAGATGACAATAATCTTTCCCATGACAGACTTAAATCATCCAAAAGCAATACCTTAAAAGCCAGAACTGATTTTATTTGGCAAGACTGAACTGAATAACTGAATTTTGAAATCAGTTAGTCCTGCAGAAATTGTTCCAATTTATCCATAATATTCAAAATCATTGAAAATATAATACCCTAAAAATGCCATTATAAAGCAAATATTATTTCTTTGAGGTTGTTGAAAATAATATCCAAATTATGAAACATTGTTTGTCTCATTGTGATCAGACAGTTTATCAGTTTCCATGTAGGTTCAGGGGGAGGAAAACAAACAAGAGAACACTGCCAAACAATCAAGAATGAAGAGCCATTTTGAATTTGTAAAGAAAATTCATCAGAACTTCACCTATGTGTATTGAGTTTTTTGAGATAATGGCAAGAAGATCCGATAGTTTTAATCGTTGTAATGTTAACTTGTTTATGAATAATATTGATCCCATGCGCACTTCCTTGGAAACCAGCCCTTTGATCAGATTATAAAAAAAACGTCTCTATTTAAATTTCACATTATGCGTCTGCTTACTTCAGAGAAAAGGTGGTATAATGAAACGTATACCACAGACCTTTATCACACCAGGGGAAAGTCAATAACGGCTTTTTTTTTCTCTCCTTGGGTATTAAAAGTTTTAAGCTATGTGCAAGCTGTTCTAACAAGGCACAAGTACATTCTATTGATCCCAGTTGAAAATTTTCTTTTGATCTTCAGGCGTCTTTAACGATTTTCTATCTTCCTGCAATTTTCTCTCTCTTTCTTCCATTAATCGTGATGGTCCGAGACATACGCAGCGGCGGCAGCGAGAGCGTATATATCAAGAGTACATCAGAATCCTGACAGATCAAAGAGATTACCTGCAGGCGAGTTATTGGAATTTAATAGACCTATAAAATGATATACTTGTGTACTCTGTCGGACATGTTGCTTTTGCTAATTTCTTTTCCACCCCCTGATAATGATCAATTAATTATCGTAATGTGGCTACGTGTAGCTATTACTAAGAGATGTTGAAAAAAAATATGTCTGATTGAAGTTTAGAAATATCTATAACATGTAATGAAGTATTTATTTACAATATGAGATCCATGATGGTCTATCCAACAATACAGATTTTGAAGGCTTTGAAGTGGAGGACAAGAGAAACATTCATGTAATTAATGAGAGAGAGAGAGAGAGAGAGAGAGAGAGAGAGAGTGAGAGAGAGAACAAAAGAAACATGTGATTAATGAGACAGAGAGAGAAAGAGAGAGAGAGAGAGAGAGAGAGAGAGAGATGCACTTAACACCAACTAGGACATTTTGTGACTAACATATGGTTAATATTGACTTCAATTATACACTTGTTCACAGGGTCTTTAGAAAGGTTTTTGGGACAAACAAGGTATATTGTTAATCCAATAATTCGCTTGCATTACCAATAAGAAGAAAACAGAGGAAAACTATGGGGTTAGACACACCTACTCCTTAGTTCCATAGATCATCCTATATAACTGTTGTGTCACAATTACAATATTTTTGTCCTTATCAACCTCTTACATTGTAAACCGTTTATCTCGGAATCAACACATGTAAGTTGATATAATCAAAACTCTAACAATGTGTCGACAGCATGTCTTCAAATGTTTTCTCCATCCAAACTAAATTCCACCCATTGCTTTGTAGCCTTTAGAGACAATAAAATCTTCTCCTTTTCGGTTTCCATAACTTGCCGAATTTAATGATGCTTAGCTTGCGTTTAAAGAAACATATTTATAATTTGAAGTATGTGTCAGATTGCCTGTACTGATCAACATCTCTGCAAAATATGCCATGTATTTATATTTTATTCACGAAAATTTAGTTCATACTTCAGCCAAGACAAATGAAATTTAACGTTGAGTTTTTTTGCACCAACTGGGATAATGATAACGATAAGAAGATACTTGTCGAGACATCTTGCTTTTAGAATAAAACCAGTGATTGTTTCCCATAAAAATTGTGTTCTGTTAATGGTCAGGTATACGCCATATACAGTATGCTATGAAGGAAATTTTTCTCGAACAGTGGCACTACGGTCCATTCCAACTGTCATGGTTTATTTCATGTGTGTGTAAGGTAAACCTATTTGTCTCATCTGAACGACTAATAGAGGCTGTCCTTTTCAGTTTAGAATGCATCTGGCATGATTATGATTATCATGTATATTGTTATTTGAGTAAAGTTAATTATTATTTCAGTAATGTTAATTGTTATTTAAGTAATGTTAATATTTGTATGAGTATTTAAGTAATGTTAATATTTGTATTATTTCAGTTATATTTGTATTAGTATTTAAGTAATGTTAATATTTGTATTATTTGAGTAATGTTAATATTTGTAGTAGTATTTGAGTTATGTTATTTTTTTTTGTATTGTTATTTGAGTAATGTTTATATTTGAGTAAAGTAACGTTTATATTTGAGTAATGTTGCCTAGTCATTTATTTGTATTTATCAATAATAAAAGACATTTTACAACATCCTTATATTGGGATGTCTTTGAGTTTTTGGATTGAGGGAGATCAAATATTTTGACACTTACCTTTTTCAATTCTCCTTCGGACGTTCCAACAAAAGCCACTGTATGTTCGTTGATGGTGGTAAGAGCTACGGAAGTTAACGATGTCCCACTGTAGGTAATGGCAGGTGGTTTGACCATGGGATTGATCCCCACCACCATGGAGAAACTCTCTAGATTCGTATTGCATAAATATTCATCATCTTCTTCTATATTATGTGTAACCAAACCACTCTGAAATTAAAACAAAATACTTAAATATTTCCGCTCTCTCTTCATTCCATTTTCATATTAAACCTTTGATAAAGATCCTTTCAAATCCCTAAATCAGTTTTAATCTACTACATTGTATATATTTATCAAATCTCTAGACCCCTGTTGGCTATTACTCAACCATTCTGGTCTCAATCAGACCTGGTTTACAGTGCTAGAATTGTGAGAGGTTTAACGTCCACTTGACACAACATAGTATGTAATTTGGGGATTAACATATGGTACAATTTTATTTCAATAATTTGTGTCTGTATTGACAGGGGTCTAAAAGCAGTGGGAGTTTAGCTAGAAAAAAAGACAGAAGGTTGGCAGCAGACAAATAGGTTTTGAGATTTTGTTTTAAGACACTGAGAGATGGGGCTGTTCGTAGAGAGTAACCACAGATATATTGGTCCACTGTTTGTGTTGTTTGTATTTTGTTGTCTAATTTTCCTGTATCACTATCATCTACTGGAGTAGTGAGTGATTAGCTAATCGAATACTTTAGTGCCTATATAAACAAACATCATCCATTTTTATTTGACAGATTTGTTTTTTTATTTTATTTAATACATCTACTACATGTCATTATAAAAGGCAAAAAAACACAAGCCGATTATGGTTCTATTCCAGAAACTTGCATCAACTGGGGTTGAACATGACGCTGCAGACTGTCAAAACAAGTGGCAAGAGACTGAGTGCAGGAGTACGCAGGTCAAAGATAGTGTAAAATTATACGTAGAAGGCTAGGTTTCTGCTGACGTCAGACACCAAACACATTTACATGTATCCCCCATATCTGTTGATCAGCTGTCAAATATTGGTAAATAATTAGCCATTAAAATAATGTAGAAATGAGTTAATCAATAAAGGGAGATAATTAAAGTTGAATATGAGTGATTATATTTGATTGATCCGATTCCAGTAATTACACGACTCTTAACCCTCATCACAATTAGCTGGAAATATGAAAAGATAAAATCGTCGTAAATATTTGGCATTTACACATGTCAAATGGTTTCTTTGGTTATTATTTACAAATTTGTATTAAAACTTTGAGCTTAAACAAGAGAGAGAAAGAGAGGGAGAGAGAGGGGGAGGGAGAGAGAGATTTCCAAGCAAGAATATGGTTTAATTTTATTTCAGTAATTGTCTTGCATGTAGTGGTCTGTAGCAGTGAGAGGAAACCAGAGAAAACTCATGAAGTTGGACCGACAATCCTACTCCTTGTCACATACAATCGAAACATGCTTGACTCAATGACAGAATGTGATTTCACTCGCCAATCTGGTCATCAAACCCCCACATCAGTCCGAAGGTAAACCCCTACCCTAGTCAGAAGGCAAACAGTCATACATTACAAATAGATTCCTCATAAGCAGGACAGAAACAAACTAAATGTTAGTGAACTAATACTCCAGGGAATACAGTAACTCCAATCGAAATGTGACATTAAGTTATTGGAATAAAAAACACTTGAAAGAAACAAAATGTTAAGAGCCATTAGAGATCTGGGGCTTAAATTTGTGCACTTTTTCATCCAGGAATTTGTCAATTTGCATTCCAGGACTAGCAGACCGAAGAACTTGAGACAGTCTCGATCCCTGTCATCTTGCGGACCATTTAAAATTGATGTTATCAGTCACAGTGACAATTAGTCTAGTGCCATCTTGAGAATCACCTGTATTTTAAACAAAAGCGTAATTTTTCAAAGTGCTGGCTTTCAAATGTGTTTGGTGCAGTAATCGGTCACAGGGTTGTCATTCGGTCCAGTGGCAGTGGTGTCAGAAGTGGTGTAGTAATCTCGTCCCAGGATAAGACAGATGGCCGACAGTGACAGATGATGTAATTTCCTTTAGTAATAGAATTCATTCAACATCATTCCAACACACTACTGGTTTCCCTCGGCAACCAACAGCAACAGTTGTATGGCTGCGGCGGCAACTCTTGGGGAAACAATTTCTACACAGAAACACCAGATAGGACAAGTTTCAACAACAGGGACAAATTATCTTTGATTTTTAGTATTTTGTCATCTCATGCTATTTGCTCCTTTCATGAAATTGTTTGGGTTTTTTTTCCTTTCTCCATTTATCCAAAATGTAATGATGGATAACAGAGCTTCATTTGAGTAAATTGAATCAAATGACATCCAAGTTTTTAAGACACCCAGATTAATATTTCAATGGCGTGGCCGTGGTGGCCAAAATTATAAAAAAAAAAATATATTGAACTTTTTCTGGCAAGGAATCAGACTCTTCATCAATAAATGCCATTTGTCCTGTCAACAAAAATTCGTGGAAAAATTCATCTCATAATCAGGAAATGATCGTATAACATTTCAGTTAAATGACGTGTCGTTTTTGGGAGGTGTAACTTGTCAATGTCAACGAAGAAACCTTTGAAATCAAACCAAAGTCAAAATCGAGGAAAACCTCTTGTGGCAGTTTGGCAGTTTGTCGTAACAAGAAATGACGAAATGAAAATCAAACCCATAAAATGCTGCCACGTTTCTGATATTTCAACCATGGGAATTTCATGAAATTTCAGTTTTGACAGCTAATTGTCAATCCTTTTTTAACAGATCAAATGATTTTGATATTTCACCGAACAACATTTCCGACAACATGTTCTTCTATACCCCTCAAGCTGATTACAGAAGTCTTAAACTAAAATAACTTAAGGATGATGCATATCAATTAGCTAAAGGTCACAACTTGAACTGGGATTTTGATTGTCAGCAATGACAAAGCTGAATTGTTTACGTATTTATGAATAAAGTCCCTCAGTCTATTGTTTCCTAACCAAATTGTTCATAACACAATGAAAATGCTGAAATGTTAAAATATTTTTGTTGAAGCTTCCATGAATGGACCCCTGGGCCTTTTGTTTTGTTTCGATGTTGCTTTCTTTAACGGCACTGAGATTTGAGTCACGAACTTACTCCATTTTTATCAGTCAAAAAAGTGGTTTATTTCTTAATGACCTTTTCATTGAATGCTAATGCTTCTCAATTATCATATATTCTGTGTTAAAGATGTCAGAATAATCGTGATTAGCCAGCTTGTAAAGTTGTTTTACGGAGATTTGATATCAGAAGTTCGTTTAGTTGATATTTAAGATAACGGCAGGAGATATCTAGACACCAGAAAGATCATTTGGTATGAAAACCGTATCAAGGTGATAACCATAGAATTCTAAAATATCTTGGAATAATAAACATTTCATATATATGATCTTAGAGCAGTTGATGTAGTTAAACCCTGAAATATATTTCCCAGTTCCGACAGAATTTTCCCCACCCTTCTTTCTGTTCTGGTGGGGGGCTGGCCGGGTGATCTCATGCACAGACTTAAAATCATAACATCTGTCAATTTCAAATATCATGGTTTTGATCTTAGACTTATATGTGACAAATTGTAGGTTCGTCTGCCTAACCTCATGGGTTTTCTCTGGGTTACTACTGCTAAACACTGTTATGAATTAAAGAAATAAAACATGCATGTTAGTCCTGAACAAAAACTACTCTGCATTGAGTGGACAATATACCTGATCCCTCTCCCCAACTCACTCCCCTTCCCCTCTCTCAGTAGTATGTCTTGAAATGATGTAGTCTGTATTGAGAGGACAATACTTGATCTCTCTCCCTGACTCACCACAAACCCCCACCCCTTTTCACTTTCTCAGTAGTGTAAAACTTTATGTGTTAGTTAAGCCTTGACAAAAGTTACACACACCATTTTTCATCCAGTCATTTGTCAGTCAGCCTTCTTCCATTTGGCATGCATTCTTAACGATTGTTTTTCTGTAAAGGTTAAAGGTCGTTAAGTGAATCAGTCATGGATAATATTGATTACGAGCCGTTAATTAGAACTAGTACAAGTTACTAAAATAATCCCCTTTTATTCTCACATTCCGATACTTCAGGTCGTCAATACAATACATCCTATCTCTCCGATAAAATTAGCTTCATTGTTTGAAATCAACCAAGGTAATTGCAGATGTACATTTTTCTTTTTTCAAGTCAATACAAACTGCTTTGATCCATTTCTTCTAGAAGCAGACGGAATGAATTGGAGTTTAACGTTTACACCAACTGCGCTAATGATGACAGACATCCATTTTGCTTGGATATATGACATCAGGTTTACTGTCCAACTTTTTTGTACCAACCGTTCTAATGGAAACAGTTAACAATTTTTCTAGAAATATACGAATTACTTTTTTTAAAGATCAAACTTTTCTGCACCAACTGTGCTAATATAGACCAGCATCAATTTGTTCCAGGAGTATAACCGAATAAAGTTGAAGCTCAGAGATCTATCATTTATCTAAAAGGCCTTTTCATACTGTTTTCGCATACTCATGATCAAATCATCATGAAATTTGTTCCAGGAGTCGAAATGAATGAAGTTGAAGCTCAGAGATCTTTCAATTATCCAATAGGCCTTTTCATACTGTTTTCGCATACTCATGATCAAATCATCATGAAATTTGTTCCAGGAGTCAAAATGAATAAAGTTGAAGCTCAGAGATCTTTCAATTATCTAATAGGCCTTTTTGTACTGTTTTCGCATACCCATGATCAAATTATCAGCAAATAATGATGTATTTTGCCTAGTCTGTTCTTATTTCAAGCAACAGATCAAGTAATTTAGACATACAAAAACTTGATGGGTTTCATACACAAATATCAAATCGAGTATATCTTAATGTAGATTAAACCATGGAAAATTTGATCTTATCCGATTATATGAAAATGAGAATCAGTGGCTTTATATTATCAACAAAAAAGACAACTTGTCAGTAAACATGTATTATTATAAACACCACTAACAAGTGTTTAAAATTAAACCAGTCATGGTATAAGAATTCCAGTATGTACCACTACTGTTAAAAATTCAACACAAATATTTCAAAACTATTTCAAAACTATTTTACGGATCAGTTAGTGGGAATGTAAACTAGTTGGGCACCAAAGATTGTATTATTTTCACCATAGAATATAAACCAGACATGTTTATAGTTACCCCTGACAACCATGTTATGACATTTCAGCCTTCCAAAACAGGTTGCAGTTGACCTCATTTCAAACTTCCAGCAAAATAACTTTCAAATGTGCAAGTCTAATATTCTAGCAGCTGTTTTTCATATCCACTGTTTTAACTTTCTTTAAACTCTGTGAAGTTTCTGAAGAGAGTTTTTCCAAGACACCAAAAACCAAGTTCACTGTCTTTTTTAAAAACAACATTCATCATCCCACCCAGGATTGTATTTATTATAAAATAGGGGAAACCTTGGAAACCAGTAATATCAAAAACTCCCTGTTTCTTTAAAGAGTTTATCAAACACACTAACACCCGAGTTCACTGTCTTTTTGAAAAATAAAATATTTATCATCCCACCCAAGAGTTGTATTTATTATGAAATAGGGAAACCTTGGAAACCTGTACTTTGTGCTTTTGGGTTGACTTCTGCTCGGCACTTCCTGCCGCGAATGAACGTAAATATCAAAATGAGGGTTTTATCTTTGTAAACCAATTCGTAGATTGTGTTTCATGCCAGATCCTGTCTCGTCTCGTTATCTAAAAGTTGATTATTATATATATACGCAGGGAAAAGTTGCCAAAAAAATCTCTTCTGCCATTTTGTGCTTCATGGGAATACGGTTCAAGATGTACGCCGAACGAAGCAAGACATTATGAATAAAAGGTTAAAGCTATATAAACATTCAAACGTAGAACTAGTAGGCTTGAATCTCGAAACGCCATCTTATAAAAACAACTCATAAACTGATCTAATCTAGTGAACTTTATAACCATCATAACTCAGGTACTTATGTTACATAATAAATAGGTCATTCTGGGACTAACATATGGTCTATCTTTATCAGAATATCTAGGTTAGTTTGGGCCTAACTCATGAACTATCTTATCAGAATAACTAGGTCATTTTGGGACTAACGCATGGAGTATCTTTATAAGAATAATTAGGTCATTTTGGGACTAAAACAAGGACTATTTTATTCTGTGCAATTGGAAACTGGAGGTAGGAGGGAAATTCAAAAGGTTAGGCAGGCAACACTATTCCTTGTGAAAAACAAAGCCATTTATGAACATTGACAGACCTTATGAACTTCAGTGGACACATTTGACCATTATTTGGTTTTTTTTCCAATTTGTTATAAAATCCTTTGATTTGTTATTGCTTTTCTGTTTTTTCAAATATTCATCATATCTAAGTAATTTTCATAATTTATATTACTTTTTATATTTGCATATATTCTAAGCTTATTTGAAAAAAGTTCCATCTATGCCTTTATTATTATTAATTTGGGGGGGGGGACAATATATTATTATAGTATATGTTTGATTCCACATATTTGCAATTTTTAATAAATGAAAACCATCTGTATCTTCCTTTTGCATGTATATTTTCATTTTCATTTAACGCAAGACTTGTTAAATTTGAAGTAGGTATTTCTTTAATAGTTTTCGTAGTGCTAAACTTCTAATAAAGCTTTCAATTGGCGTTCATCCCATTTGTACGCATACAGCTATGTTGATACTTTTTCTGTTAGATTAGAACCAATGAAATAATAAAATATCTTTTTTCACATTCATATTTTTCATCACACAAATTTGTCTTCATGGTAAAATCTTGTTCTTATCTACTAGGTATCCGACCCCACCTTCAAGATCTTTCAAGATGGAAGCCAATGTCAATCTCATAAAACATGTCATGGCTGTTTATTTCATAAAAATAATGTAAAATGTCAGGAGTTGTTTTAGAAATGGAAGTGTGAAAAGCAACTGTAGACAAAACATGTGCCCAAGAATTTTGTTCAAGGGCATGAATGAGCCTGTGGTTTATATGTATATTTTTTTTAGGAGAAGGAAAGAAATGGGGTTTAACATCCACTTGAAAGAAAGCTGCCAAAGGTTCTTTAAAGTACATTACAATTTGTACAATGCATATTTAACAATGTCTGGAGAATTTTGCCCAGACAGCAACATTTTTGCCTACTCGTCTTTGATTCAAACTGCTAAGGGTTCTTTAATGTAGATGTCAATTTGTACATGAGTGGATCTAAATTTTCATCCCATCCCAATGACTAGTCAATACTTTCCTTGTCAGGTGCAAAAAGTGCCCGAGCACTGAAGAAAAGCAGAAGCAAACTAACCGATCTGTAATTACCAATGTGTAACTATATCCTACCATTAACCTAAATTATCTTCCAAAAATAAATCTTTTATTTCCCGATAATAATGGTGCATCTTTCAACACATAAATTGTCTTTAACCTAAGAAATCCTGGTGAAAAAAAAAATACCACAAGCAACATTTTCACAGCACCATTTTGGATAATAATGGCGATGAAAAGATAAATATGCAAAGAATGGCAGACAGAGAGTTGTTATTTTCTGATCTTACCAGAAATGAATGAAAATTCGTGATATTTCAGGTTTCTCGGCAAATAATTACTGACAAGAAAAATCGGTAAAATGAGAAGAAATGGGTTTAACAACCCATGTTTTTGCACCAACCAGAAAAAAAGTGATGGTATTGGAAGATGTTAATTGAGGTTGGTTTGGGTGTTTACAGAGTCCAAAATGGCTGCTTTATATAAATGAGAATTTTTGGGAATACTAAAACTAACCCTTTCAAGAAGACTGAACTTTGATCCAATTTGCCTTTTACCCTTCTTAAAAGGGTTAGGGATGGGTTCGGATTAGTATTCCCCAAAATACTCAATTATAGAGTGACACCATTTTGCACCCCAAACCTCCCCAAAAGACCCTGACAATTGGTTGAAGAACCTCTGTACAGTGAAAGTACTGACAATTGGTCGAGGAAGCTGTGTACAGTGCAAGCAACATTGGATATCAGTCTGTGGTACTGTTGGGGACCAAATAAAAATTGTAAAAGTACCGATATAGGTAATGTTCCTCAAGCAACAAGACTGACAAGAAAGTATTTTTTCAATTTACGTAGGAGTCATTCTAAGTGGTTTAAATACACATGAATATAAACTTTTCCCTTTATTTCCCCTTGAGTGACATTTTTCATATGCTAATTCAAATTACTGAAATTTGTTCTGCAATTTCTCAAGACATGCGGCATGTTAAATCTGCCTGAACGTGCAATCAAATGCCGTTTTCTCTACTTAACTTTGCTTATTAATGTCGGTTCTGATTTGAATTAAGTTCAAGATTTTGACAACATGATTAAATAGTTGCAGATTCACGGCGACTTATGTATGTGGGAAGAACTCACTTTCATTTCACATTTACATATCTTGCTTTTTGGCCAAATTGCCAAGAATTTTGTAAAATTATCCAGAAATTAAAAAGAAAAAAATTCAAAGTTTGAAGAGGTAGGTCTGCATCTGGTCTCCATCAAACTGAAACTCTAGACAATATTTAAATAAAGATGGCCGAGAAACTCCTTAGAAGTCATGGGTACATAAAGTAAGACTTGTTTCTGGAGGCTTCGATCTAAACAGATCTAAACACCCCGCTGAATTTAATGAACCAATCATAGTTAATATATTATAAACATTGCGGACCTATTGTATATATATGTTTATGATAGATAACGAGGGCAGACGGGCAACTAGAACGATTAATCTCTAAGTATAACGACTCTGTTTAGCTTCATTAGCACTGATAAAAGGGGCCACGATGATCACAACAAATTATAAACTTCACGCCAATAGAGAGAAACTTAGCAGTCATTAAATCACAGAGTTGTTGAGATATTATACGACTGTTTCTCTGTTAAATCAACACATTAATGACTCCTGTATCTACTGAACTGGGATATATTTAGAAATCCCATCAAATCTAATGTTTATATCATTCTACGGTACCATGTGGCTTCTTTCACGGAGGACAGAATTAAATAATTAACATTCAAAATCTGGTGCCAATCATACTAAAACTTCCACAGTTGATATTAAAGTCAGTTTATTGTAACCCAGACTAATGGCATTCATTAACAATATTATTTTGTCTAGGTTTATCCTATCCCGAAAATGATGGAGATTTTTGAAATTGTTTAATTTTTATTACATTTCGAACTTGATCAACCTGAGATGTAAATTCTTAAAAAGATTCTGTGTTTTGTGTAAAAGTGGAATTGCTTTACTTTTAGACAAAACTTGTTAACCATGCAAACCTCTCAAATGAAGGAGAGAGAGGGGTTTCACTTCCACTCGACACAAACAGGGTCATTTCAACAATTCGCTTGCGCTTATGGGGTCTTTAGCAGTGTGAGGGAACTGGCGGAACTGGAGAAAAACAATAAGGTTTGACAGCAACCCCTACTCCTTGTCATGAACAAGCGGGGAATCAAAACCATTCCAATTGACTCAATGACAGACCCTCTGATCAAACCATCAAGCATTTAACCATTCGTCCACCAAACACTCCCTTCTCAAATAAAGAAATGGCATCAGATGTTCTAAATAGTACACATACTCTGCTTTGTACATGACACCCATGGATATAACTATTGGTGACTATAAAGCATGTCTTTAAAAATGATGTTGTAAAATATTTATTTCACCACCTGTGAATTTGGAAAGAATTTTTTTTATTTGGACCAAGCAAACGCACAAATTGGCAATAGAATAAATTTGTTTGATCCAAATATATTAAACGCAAACTTAAATATCAAAGACCAAAACTCGTAAATTCTCCAGGGAGTAATTTCATATTAAATGTATAAAAACAGCTGGATGTTCTTATCTTAAGATTAGAAATATTAACAGGTCATGATAAAATTTTCAGCTGATAAAGAAAGACTGGAATTCTGTGGTAAAATGAGAATTTGATGATGTTGGGGGTTCAATTAACAGGTGATTAGGCTTAGCTTCATCAATATTTTAACACCTTGACTGTTTGACTCGATTTCAAATACTTTACAACTGGTTCTATCTATCTAAAACAGTTTTAATCTTTCAACTTTATCATTTCTGAGACTGGTCAATTTATGAAGACCAAAAGAAAATTACAAAGTGATCAGACAAATGGACATGTTTCAAATTACTGGATTCCATAAACCTCTTTTAGGAGCCACAGTGGCTAAGTGGTTAAGACGCTAGCTCGCTAGCCTGGAGGTTGTGTGTTTGATACCTGCATTGTCCGAGATAGTTCATCCGATTTTCCGACGTGGTTCCCGTGTGTCAGTGACACTGGACTGATGACCTGACAACGACAGCTTCCTTGTCATTCGGATGAGACAAAAAAATGAAGCCCTGCTTACAGATTGACATGTGCATAGATTTACAACAAAGAATATATCAGTGTTTTAAAATAGAGACTTGATTTAATGATTCTATTGTAAATAACCTGTAGGAATAATTCTCGTCAATTTGATATTTTACTCTATAGGCCTATTTGATGGGACTACCAGGAGTGAAGTTGATCTTCTTCCTGGAGATTTTATAATGCAAGTTTATAGCAGGGGGTCTCTTATACTCCTGGGTTTTTATAACCAAGGATGCAGCAAGGGGTCTCCCATACTCCTGGGTGTCTCTTCTATTCCTATATTTTTATAAGCAAGCATTCAGCAGGGGATCTCTCAAATTATCTCCCATCAGCTGGTCCGTAGATTTTTATTGACAACTAATATCTACAACCATAAAAGTTATCCTATCTTTACATACACTTCATATCCAATAACATCCTAACTTTATTTTTATCTCCACACGTTTTTATGAGTAGATGGACAGGATGGTATAAAACATCAACTTATCCGACATTGATGGTATCTGGCTCTGATTTCTGTATTTGTAATCCTATAATTTAAAACCCAAATTCAGCAAACGGCTAAAAATCATTTTTATCTTTAAATTTAACAGGAAGGCAAGAATTTTATTCATGACAACCAGAGAAGTTTGGGCAGTTTTAGGAACACAAAGATATAGTAATTACAACATAAATGATTTCTATACAAAAAGCTCCTCAACATTTGATAGTTCTACATTTTTGTTCGACAATTTTAAATTGTTGTGCATCATTCAATTCATTCAAATGAAATTGAATTGGGTTTAATGCATTATGTTCTGCTCCTACACATGGCTAAGGAAGACGGACATACGCCATACAGTGGGCTATGAGGGAAATTTTGCCCGGGCAGCGGCACTACGGCCTGCTCCTATATTGAATTCAACTGCCAAGGGATCTTTTATGTGAATGCCAATGTATACACGGAACCTCAGTTTTTTTGGTCCCATCTTTACGACAATTCATTCAAATTCGGTTCTGACAAGGACAACTGTCTAGTCCTTTGGATGGGACGAAAGACTGGAGTAGAACAGTAGGACGTTAAACCCCCATTTCATCTCTTTCTGCATGTGTATGAAAAGTATGATAAAAGAGAATGTTAAGAGCAGTAAAACAACTTGTATTATTGAAGATTGTTGTTAGTAAACATGTGAGATATTTTTGCATCTGTCGACAGAAACAAGTGTTTCAGTCACGGTGGAGAGAAAGAATCATTTCATGTAGATAACACCTGTCAGAGCTAACACTTTCTCAAGACAAGAATAAACATGGAGCAAATGTAAACTAATCAATTCTAATCATGAAGCTACCCGTTTCATTCCTCATGTAATTGAGTAGAAAATGTTAACTGGTTTGGAGCATTTTTAATTCAGTTACAAAACTGACTGCAAAAGCCCCCTTTCCTCTGAGAACCCCAACCCAACTAAAAGAGCTCTAACAGACTTTCCTTTGAGAACCCCAACCCAACTAAAAGAGGTCTAACAGACTAAGTTAGTAACCTGCCTTATTTCGATCCCCCACACACGCATCCACCCACCCAAGCAAAAACACTCATCATCAGTCATCTACAACAATTTTGTGGAGTAAGGGATAATGTACATGCACATTATAAAGAATTTTAATTTAAATCATATCTTCCGTACAACAGCTGACTCCATCCCCAGCTGGCAAGCCCTTTTTTTACTTTTCAAATTTACGTCTACAATATTATCACGTCTAACATCCAAAACTCTTCGTCACATTAACATACGACTTTATTGTCCGTTGACCAAATAGACAAAAGGAGGTTTGTACGAAATAATAATACGTAGTAAGTCAATAGATTACTATCAGGGACTTGTTTTGTCATCAAAAGGGGTAGGGTTTATCCATTAGTGGATTTTTGTTAGTATACGTTTTATGTTTAAAGATGATAATTTACGATAAATCATTTTATCAGATCAATGATTGGTACACAGAGGGCGTTATTTGATGTATTGTGGGACTAGTCAGATCAGGATCGCGTTATTAAATAAAAAGTTTTAAATGTTTAGAAGGTGAATCAGTCCTAAGATAGATACTATCAAAACACTCTACATAAATATATAATGAACTAAAGGTGATATATACAGGCTATGATCGAGAATTTCCTCCAACACGTAATGGAATATTAAGCTTTGATCTGAAGTAATTCAACTTGGGATTCAACTTCAATGGGCTATATATACATATAAAGATTTTGAAGTATTTTGTTTTATGTTGTTTTTTTTTTAGTTTAAAATATGCGATATGTACTTGAATACCTCCCATAGATTTTTCTTAAATGAATTGTGGTTTAAAGTCCTACTCTTCTTCACCAACTGGCTTTATAAAGGTATTCTCGTTCTCTGATGGCTTTTCTTGTTGTCTAGGGTTTTCCACACATTTGTCTGGTTTTTTCCCCTCCCTATTTATTTACATTTGTTTTTTTCCGGCTTACATGTATTTAGGTTTCTTATTTTGAAGTTCATTCTCACAACTGGCGGATGATACATGTAGGGGATTTAGTCACTAGAAGTGAACTCAATTCCATACAGTTAGTGTGGAATAACACTATACAAATGTTCTTATCATAAAAAGACCTTCCAAATTTATGCCTGCCGCCATTCCTGTACTTAGCAATCTCAGAGAGCGAGAGAAAGAAATGGGGTTTAACGTCCACTCGACACAAACTACATGTTCATCATTTTGGGACATGTTCATTATTTCCATTATTCCCTTGCGCGTTAGGGTCTTTAGCAGTGTTAGTAATCCGGAGGACCCGGAGAAAATCTACGTGGTTGGGCGGGTGACCCTACTCCTTGTTAAGTACAACAGGGGAATCAATACCATGCCAATTGACTCAATGACAGACCTTGTGATATATAGCGCACACATCCTATCCATTCAGCCATCCAACCACCCACTTAGTGATCTCAAGGTAAAAATATGTCTGATGTAGGAGATAAGAGAACCAATCACTGAAAGATGATTTAGTGTTGAATCTTACTGGAATGTAAAAACTAGACTTACCTGTTGATTGCAATTTCCACCTGGACCCACTCTCATATATCCTCCTCCACTGACAGACGTGTTGCCTTGGTGACAGAGTTTGATATTTTCCAGAATCTTTGTTCGTACTTCCTTCATACTGTAAACACAAATGGCGGAATCCGTCTGCGCATACTGCTCATCGTAACGTGAAAACAAACCAACTAACACGTCTTGTTCCGGTTCGATTAACAGAGAAGCGCGTAAATCCAATGACGGCACCACAATGGCTGCATCTTTGATGATGTTATAATCCTTGTTACCGGAAACACATTTTAAAGGCATGTCCGCGTACGAGAAGAAATTGGGATCATTTTGACAAATATGAACTATTTTTGTGATGTTTTTGACTTGTCTCGTAGGATGGATCGAAGCCTTCTGAACCGTGAGAAAATAACTGTAATGCATTGAGCTGAATCCTGCCACATATTCTATTGGATAGATGGCAGCAACTTCGCGTTTTAGATAAATAGAAGAAGACTTTCCTTGAAGGACATCAGTAACGGCAGCCAGTGAGAATCGTTCACTTCTTAAGCTACGACTACTCAGAGCAGGCACTTCATCGCGATAAATTTTGTTTTCTCTTGTTTTTCCAGTATAAGCTGTACCAACATAAAGAACATCTTGTGCATTAGGGCCTGGAGCGACAAAGGCTACAGTCGAGGCATTGGGTTCATTGGCAGCAACAGCATAATCCGTGACACTATTTCCGTCGTATAAAACCCTAAATTTGGTAACGTCGTCTAAATTTCTCATTTCACAAGCACCTTGATATATACTACCGCAAGTGATAAGTTTCCGACGATGTCGATCGATGACTAGAATCTTATTGTAGTTATCTGTCCTTTGTTTCGGGTAGGAACACGAATCTGTGGCAGGTAAACAGTTGGGGCTATCGTTCCGGGGTCCTGTTCCTATCTCCGCTATCGTGGTTAAATTGGCATCTAATTGGTATATTTTATTCACAGCACCGATATAAACTGTTCCTGTATAGTTGTCTATTGTCATTTTATTCAGGTTTCCACCCAAATATTTCCCATACACCACCTGCCCAAACAGGCCAATAAATAAAGTTAAAATTCCTAAAATGGCAGCCATTTTGTTTGGCTATATTTCTCTTTCTTTTTAATTATCAGCAAACTTCATGTCGTTCTTTATCATCTACGCCATATTTCTTCTTTATGACCTTGACACATCATTCAATCTGAAAGAACAAAAGAAGACGTCATAATCAGATTTCTACGCCTGTCAAAGTTTTACCCATACAATGAACCAGTAAATTGGTCTCTCAAGTACACCAAGAATGAAACTTCAACATTGGAATAGTCAAAAACATTGTGACAAATTTTCTCTATATGTGAGAACTGTACGACAAATCATGGATGAATGATATTATAAGATACTCCCAGAGAATTCAAAGAATCTCTCTTTTATGTTACCTATGCTCAAATATAGCTAGACTTCTGAACTTATAGTTAAACATTCAAATAACTGCTGAACTTAGTGGTCTACACTATCAACTTAGCAAGACAAGAAAATTATAGATTGAAACTGTCACATTGACTTCTGAACCCACAAATTTAAACTATCAGCCAAAGATAGTGACAGAGCTTTCATGAACAATACAGTGTATGCTTTAACTCTTTTCCGCTTCCCACGCCACTTATCCCAGAACCAACATTAGCACTTCTCTTGAATTTAATGTCGGACAAATATATAATTTCCAATACAACATCCTTATTCAAACATTCATCTACAAACGGAAAATGTCAACGTTGCAATTATTTTCTCTTGATCTTATTATGTAAAACTACGAACCATACAACATGACTTTATGTAAAACATTACTTAAAATTCTATACATGAACGCTGGGACTTGACCCGAGAACAAATTATTACCCACAAGTTAATTGACTGTAAATAAGCCCAACAAAAACTTCTTGGTAGAGAAGTATTTAAAACGCAGAACATGAAATACATGCTAATCAAATCAGAATTAATTTCGGGAGTCATCTCCATCTTGGTTCTTTTTGCCTAATCTCCATTAATTCAAAAATACCACAGAAATGGGGGTTTACAGCATCTACTGGGATAATGAGAGAAAGAGAGAGAGGAGGAGGAGATAGAGAGACAGAAATGGGGTTTAACCTCCATTCCACCATCTCCACCACCCCTTGGTAATGAAAATAGACCTATGTCATGCAGTGTGCTATGAGGGAAATTTTGCCTGAAAGTGGTGTTTTAAACAGGCTATACTTATTCTGTCTTATTTCCGTCTGGCGATCTTTAACATACACAGAACATCAGGTTTTAATCTTTAGCTCTTTCAGAAATATTCATGCTAGTATCATGAACAATGTTTTGTTAAAAATTTTGAACTAAGTAGTTTTGGGGGTTTTTTTTAAAGTTTGTTGCCCTAGGAAAGAAAATAAGACGAAAATTTTTAATAAATTCCAAATTGGTGTGATTTAAAAAATAATTTGCTTCAGTTAGAACAACCCATTACTTTTAAGTTAGTTTAGATGAAATTGACAGCAAAATGTTCATAAATACAAATGAGTGTTGTCTTTTAAATAATTTACTTGAGTTAAGTCTCAAAATGACCATTATGTAACCACAGCATTACACCTATTTTTTCCCTATATTACCTAACATCTTACATAGAATATAAAACCCAACTTACATGTGTCGATCGTGGGACAGTGCGATTTCTGTATTATCCGTTCCCCTGGGAGACGCACAATATCTTATTGTCTCATAGCACACGATAAACAAAAACTTAGCAAAGAAAATTGATTTAAAGACAAGCAAATGGTGACAAAAATAAACACTCGAACGTTTAGAAAGTAAGGATTTTTGCTAGTGGCCAACATACTTACATGTAAGAACACGATAAGTCCTCGTTTTTGCGAAATAAAAACGAGAGATTGTGTAAGAATTGTGTAACAAACTCTTGAATGGTATTTAGTAATCAAATATAGATAGCTTAAGCTGCACTCTAACTTGGTTTTTTTCTTTTATTTGATTTTTTTTAATTCTGTCTCCATGTTCGTTCAATAAAAGTGTGATGTTTTTAACATTTAGAAACTTTTTTTATCGTACATCATACAAGGACAGGATGAAGTATGATTAACAAAACACATTTATCATTTTGAGAATTTTGCCCTAACAGCTGCGTTTCTAAGCACATCTTCCAAATAGTCTATACAATATTGGTTATTCTCAAATCATACAAGGACAGGGTGAAGTATGATTACCAAAGCAGATTTATCATTTTGAGAATTTTGCCCTGACAGCAGCGTTCTAATCACATCTTCCAAATAGTCTACACAATATTGGTTATTCTCAAATTAGTTAATATACTAAAAGGGTTTGTCTAAGTTATTGTTGGGGGGGGGGGGGAAATCAACTGGTGTGGTGTCGGTTCCAGGTTGTACATCATTCAAGACAAACTTGGTCCTTTCGGAAATTAACATATTGTTCAATCTACATCAATACTGCGCTTGCAAGTAGGGGTCTTTAGCAGTTGACGGAAACCAAAAGACCCGGAGAACACTCCAGAGGTTGCACAGGGGAACCCACTCCTTGTCACATACAACCAGGGAATCAAAACCATGCCAGCTAACTCAATGACAGACCTTACGATACAAGGCACACACAGTAACCATTCGGCCATCCCCCACCCCTCACTGATTTTAAGCTTTTGACATCAAAAAAAGTTGGCAATCAGCCGTTGTATCTGATTCTATGTATCAGCAGCCTGGAATCTGTGGCACAAGTGTTTCCCATCTTGTTGAAGTTTAACAAATGATCAAGCTAATTTCTATCAACTGATACCCTTGTTTGAGTTCTTCACGTGTCAACATGTAAAGTTAATAATAAATTAACTCCTCTAATTATGACCATGTGGGCCCTGGTAAATATAAATCTAATCAGGCATATAGATTTATAAGTAATTCATTAACGCTTTTCATTAAATCAGCCTCAAAGATAACCCAAGTTTTTAAAATCTAATACATATGTTACACTTCCTGTTTCCACGGTTTCAGTTTTTTTGCTTTTCAATAGATTTTGTCAAATCTCTTCATTAGCAAATCTAGAATGTTTTCGAAGACTTCCCGTTACTCTATCCATTAGCAGAACACTTGCTATGAATAACCGAGAGATAGTAATTCCCATTCAAGGGACGACGAATCGACGACTACCAGACATTCTAATACGCTAAAAGCATTTTGAATCCTTTTTTCTTCTTCCTGGAACCAAATCAGACGTAAATCCTTTCAATTACTCAAAAATCCATATGTGATATTTTGTCTGTAATATATTGAAATTTTTATTTTTTTATGATCTACCATTATAAATACAAGCAGTATAGAAGTATATAAAGACAGAAATGTAAACCATATCTAATTTTTTTTAGACGTTATTTCATTCAATTTGATTCATTATTTCAAAATAAAACACAAATTCTTTTTATAGAATCCTACAATTAACTCAACTTCTGCTAAGTGCAAAAAGAATTTGCTTACTTAATATGAAGCTTAAAAAAATAGATTAACTAAATAAAGTTATTTCTGGCAAGACCTGGTGGTAAAGTATTTCTTACATAAGGCAGAATAATATACTGAGCGCCATAGAAAACGCATCACTTAGTTTTTGCTTCTTATTGTGAACAATATTCAAACGGGAACACATCAATAACAACACATTTATACACTTATGGATGTTTAATCTGTAATCAACGGGTACAAAGTCAGAGGGGTCAAAACCAAAAGTCCAATAGTTCTAATTTTTTATTCAACCTTTTTTACTTAATCGACAGAGCGTTGCCTATCACTTCTTTATGAGTATTAGTAATACATTTCTTATGTCGAGGCAGAATATTCTTAATTCATAATCCATTTAGCCCCATAATTTTATTATTCAACATATACAATCACTGTGTATGAGAATTACTTAGTTGTTAGGTTATTTGATACATTAAAACAACAAAAGTTTTATAAAGGGCTATATTTTAGTTGAAATAAGGCTAACAATATTGAGTAACTAATAACTTAAGTCTGAAATGCTTTGTGAACTCTGGGCCTGGTAGTTCAGTATTTCTTACTTTGTCTATCCCTTCTGTATGTTCATTAGTCATACATTTCTTATGTCCATCCAGAATAATATGCTTAATCCTGATATCACACCAGATAATCCTTCTTACAGATTTGGGAAATTCGCATAGCTAACAATTTCTGTTGAACCTCCACCATTTAATCACAGAAGAGTCGTCAAGTACATTTTATTACATCGTGCTACTCACGAATTGTAGCGAACAAACAACCCTTGACCAACCCTTGACAATCATTCTCCACGACACATCAAAAAGTGCAAATACCAAAAAACACAACATGAGATTGTCACTTGAATTATTTGTAATTTATAAAGGAGAATAATTTGTTTATTTTACCTTGTGTCAATTCACCATTGTGTAACTCGCAAAAAAACACACACAATAATCCTCGGGTCTACTTCTGCTATTATAAATCACATCCTTGAACTGTTGTCGATGACGACGGGATACTACTATACATTGACTATACTCACTCCATCGACAACACACACACACTCACAAATGAAAAAAAATATAACCCTGTCTTCGTCTGTGATTCAGCTCGGTAACGGCTCCGAGAGCGGTAAAGCGTGATCACAATACATGCTGGCTTCAGCTGATAATGGCCACTTCAGCCCCGTGCTTCTATTCTACACATGTTAATTAAAGCCATCAATATTCGAGGAAATTGTCAATTCACGTGTGCGGACTCTTCAAGCAGGCTGACCAGTTTAGAATGGGAGAAACTGACTACAGAAGAAGACAAATAACCTAGTATTTGCTTACCCAGGGTCCCTCTTCGGATCAGCCATTGTTCTTTTGGAAAGATATCATGGTAAATCATCCTATAGACAATTTGATAATAATGTTGTTTAATTGGCACGTCTGACAAAACGAGAAACATCCTATCCATGTGAAAAATGACCGACTGCCTCTCCATGATGCCTTGTTGGCTTCCCAAACATGCCACACAATAAAATTGCCAGACACAAATTAATTTTCACTCCGCGATAAATCTTCCATCTCATGGCTTGACTCATATTTGCATGTCGTTTTATGATCTTGATTTTAAATTACTCCTCTTTTATTACAAGGGTAACTTTGTGCTGGATAATTGGACCGAAAAAAAAAATTACAGCGAATCATTCTGACGATTGCTAGCTCAGTCAAATTAAATATAAATGCACAAATAGAAATGAATTTCATTCAATTCACCAGAGAGAAATGAAAGAAAAACAAAATCAAAAATCACAGAACCAGACTATACTATTCCAGAGTGAAATGTGAAAAGAATCAAAATGAAATGAAACAAAGTAGGGCTTAATGTTCTCATTTTCTGTGCC
Organism: Patella ulyssiponensis; assembly: GCA_963678685.1. Taxonomy (NCBI): domain Eukaryota; kingdom Metazoa; phylum Mollusca; class Gastropoda; family Patellidae; genus Patella; species Patella ulyssiponensis. Next base: position 51,993,563 of record OY783232.1, on the reverse strand, counting down.
GACAGGGTTGATTAAGGCAGCGAGCACACGCTATAAGACAAATTTTGCCCGTACACAGGCGTCTGTTTCCGAAAAATAAATACAAATTTGCACCAAAGAAAATAATAAAGAAAACATTCAGGCCAATTTGAACTCAACAAATTGTCAACATCTTTTAAGACTATGTGTAACAAAAAAAGAAAACACCAACATATTATGCCCATTATCTTAAAATGACAATTTACACATTTGAAATTTCAGTGAATAAAATAAAATCAAAGATCTCGGCCAATTCGATACTGTTCTCAACACAACAAAAAAAAAATACAAAAAAACAATCGCCATTTTTTTAACCTACTTGTTAAAAACACACACAACCGTTTTAGCATTTTTTCTGGATTAAGACAGAAAAGACAACGAAGCAAGGTTGATTTCATGTTTAAAGACAAACTTTGTTTAAAATTTAGCATATTTACTCAGCTAATACCTTGGCTAATAACACCATGACGCTAAAGAAAATGTCTATGACAAGGGGAGATAATTCAGACGTGTTTTTTTTCAAGTCATTAAATAAAAGTTAACAGACAACGTGGCATTACTTTTTTGATTTTTGATTTATAACTAAAATTGTATCTCAAATTAAGAAAGCCAGTTTTAATGTAACATTACATAAAGTAAATTAGACAATTTGACTATCGGCGACTTCTAGAAACATTTCGTCTTTGTTCAATCGGTGTCTCGAGTCAGAGTTCAAATTGATGTGAGCATAAACCTCACGTTCACATGTAATCATTGTTTACACAGGGACTTGTGGGTAATTAAAGGACCTCGAAGAAATGAGCTGACTGATGAGAAATCAAGTGATTGGACGAACAACTGACTTAGATTGTAAAATCCTGGCGTCAAACTAATGTGCTTTTTGAGTAGTCCACGGTATTAATTAGTGAGCATGTATCTTATTCTATATATGAGAATTACCGATCAGTATGCGGTTAACAAAGTCGAACATCAGATCCATAAACAAATACACAGAATGTACTTTAGCTGAAGTTTTACTTTAGTGAAATATTGCTGGTCAGATTTTGATCTAAGTAAACCTTGAGTCAATACTCGTTAGGAGATTGTAAATCGTTTGATTGTAAATAGTTTGAATGTAAATTGTTTAGGTTCAAATCAATGTAATTAAAGTCAAAATTCGGGTTTTAACACAACAGGGTTTGTATTAATAACCAACAATTAACCAGGTTTGAAGTTATAATACACAATAAACCATACATTAATGGTGGTGTATTAGTCTTTACAACATTTCCCTAAAAATAGTAATAGAACATACACAGAATGCCTGTTTGTAACTACCAGTAACATAAAATACAGAATTCATCTGATTAATAGAAAACTCTTATTTAATATATAAAGAATTCTTAATTAATAGCTTAATATACAAAACGCCTGTTTAATACATGTATAATATACAAAACTCCTGTTTAGTAGAATATACTAATTACCTAATTTACTAATTATAAATACTTCTGAATATACACTAGCTACTGTGTAACACCCACAATATAATGAATATATCTGAATATAAACAGCTACTGCGTATATATCACATAGAAAATTCATCATGCTACTGTGCAATATAGGATTTATATGTAATTAACATCATATATACAAATTAACTACTGTGTAATATACAATATTATGTATATCACACATCATATACTTCATGCTTCTGTGCAATATAGGATATATGTGTAATTTACATCATACAAATTAACTGCTATGTAATATAAAATATATGTATATATATCACATGGAATATACTGGACAGATATTCCTTTTAGAAATTCAACTTTCACAATACTCTAGCTTGCAATTGAATTGAATACAACCCAGACATCATTTAATCATTTAATAGAGAATTAAATGAATCTAAAATTATTATTTTAATTTATACAATTACAGTAATTTATTTATTTATATTGGTATCTCACATTTTACATACAAGTCTTGATAAAGAATCAATTAGTTCATCTTTTTATAACTCACGTTTTACCCTGCGTTTGTCTCTCAGTATCGATTTCAACGCCTCACTCGCTTCAACGTCAAATAATATTAATACGACGAAAAACACACATAACATGACATGTACACAATGTCGTATGAAAGGACACTCGTAGCATTGTGCCGTTAGAGAAAAGATTTAAATATTTCAATTACGAATCAAGGAGCAGGTAGACGCCTAATCAAACATCTTCTTGAATAGATCAGTCACACTTCAGTCGCGCGGTGTAAGGTGATAAAATATTTGATTGTCCAATCCTAGAAAATTGAATCACTGGTCTGACTATTGTGTGGTTTCGGCTGACATGTGCTAGTTATGTAAGATATTGTCCTCTATTGGGTTGAAACAGAAAGAAGAAATGTGTTTTTATTTATTCAGCTGACCCTTATACTTGTAATTTTCATTTTAACCCCTTGATAAAGATCCTTTCAAATCCCTTAATCGGTTTTAATCTACTATATATTTTTTCAAATCTCTAGACCCCTGTTGGCTATTACTCTTTCATTCTGGTCTCAATGAAAACTTTCTTCCACTGAAAGAATATTGATACCCTCAAAATCTTGGCAAAAGTTAAATAAATTTAACGGAAACTTTGTTCCAGTCATAGAATAGTGATACCCTCAAAATTTTCACAAAATCAATCAAATATAATCATAACCCATTCAATTATTTAAGAGAATAAAACACACCAACCTTTTATTATTAAAACTATTTGAACTAAACATATTCCAACACGCCAACCTTATAACTTCTGTATTATTAAAACAGCAATTTAAACTAAACAGATTTAAACTTAGATCCATGAATTAAACTACAGAATCTTACCAGGATAATTCTGACAATTTTAATAATTACAATTTATCACATGTATATACTAAATAAATGTAAACAATTGCGACCTTTGTAACCTTGTCTTGTGATCATTGAAATTCCTTTCTTAATCATCACTCATTATTTAATCATACTGTCTCAAAATACCACAGTTATACATAATTCTGTACTTGATGACCTCATCTCAATCCTGTTGATGTGACCAGTCTATATCACCATGACCGTGTAGGTTCAGATTGAGATAGATAGAGAAATGGGGTTTAACGTTCACTCGACACAAGCTGGGTCATTTTGGGACTAACATATGGTTTAATTTTATTTCAATAATTGGCTTGAAATAACTAGAAGAAGTCACAAAAAGTTATGGAGAGAGAGAGAGCCTGTTAATCATTCAGCCATCCAAACCCCCTTAAAACTTTGTAGAATTCAGTTTCTGAATTAAATACTAGCAATGTTTCAATAAAGATTCGGTTGTGGATAATGTGCTTTATAACCCCTTTTTTGAGAGAGAGAGAGAGAGAGAGAGAGAGAGAGAGCTACCACATTTCCAATTTAAATTTATTCAATTTATTTGAACTATTTTGTTTATGGATTGTTTGTGTTTTTCAACTGGCATTGTTTTGTCTGGGCTGTCCAGTAATATCTATTTCAAATAGAAATACATGCTAACAAATTTAAAAAATAAATATGAAATGTGTTCTGTTCTGTATATTTTTGTCTTGTATTGTCTTGGCTGTCCTGTAATGTCTATTTCATAATTCGAAATACATTTAAACAATTAAATTTAAAAAAAATAAAACATCAGGTAAATCTTACCTCATTAATATGTTATAGTCCTTGTTTTTGTATATTTTATAAGAAACACAAATTTTAAGTATAATTTCCACGAAAAGATATTAACTCCTAAAGATTGATTTCAAGCAATGACAAAAATTCTAAGTCTATGATTATATATCCACAAACAGTCACACAGAAGGTGCGCAGGTGATCGACTTCTATATCCACTGTTACAAAACAAACTAAGCCGTGAACTTTTCTCGTTGCGTTATCCCAGGTAGATCTTGACAGGTACAGGGTCCAATGGGGTCCAACAGTCGGGCAGAGACTGATCGTTCAACCCTTCAACTCGACTTTACATACTGGTTAACAATAGGAACCTATTGTACTCGACACCAAGCCACTTTCTCCTTCACTGACTGTGAGCAGACTAGAGGCATCAGGGGATCAATTAGGACACACCTATATCAAGTCAAGTGGAACCCAACATACATATTAACACCATCTTACACAATTCACCTTAATCAAGCCTCCAGCATCATCTATTATTACTCAATGCTATAGTAGTAAGGATAGGGTATAACTGTTTGAATCAATAATAATATTTTTACAATAACTTGTTAAAAGCTGACTGAAAGCCTAACAATGCTTTTCGTTTATGAATTACTCATCCATTGAAGGGCAGAACAATAACCAGTCATAGAAACTCAATAGTTTCACCATTACTCAATTAATTATTGACCAAACTTCCTCAAAATTATGTTTTCTTAATAGCTTTATGATTACTCTACTTTTAACTTATAAAGTTTTTCTAAGAATACCCCAAATTAGTCTCGTCTCCTTCCACCCTAATATCTTAGTGTCGAGCATTTGTCGGGATATAATGGAAATAAATTATCAACATTTTTACAAAATTACTTATAAAAATCTGAAGGCAATTTCAAATAATAATTACTTTTCGTACATCTACCCGAATATGATAACAGAAAGAAATTATCAACATTTTTACAAAATTTCTTCCGAATTCTAAATTGAATTTAAAATAACTTATTTGTGGTGTATCACTCCAAATGTAGGCTATCATAATTGAAAAAAAACATTATCATCATTTTTACAAATTTTAAGCCAATTTACAAGTAAATAATTTGTTTTAACTATGCGAATATAGTAATTGAAAAAAATCATCCACATTTTTTTACAAAATTGTTCAAAATTATCTAAATTGAATTGAAAATAAATTGTTTTCTTTTTTTAACCAAATGAAGGCTATCAAAATTCTAAAAAAAAGTTATCAACATTTCTACGAAATTATTAACTGTTTTACCTTGGTCAATAAAAACAAAAAAATATCAGAATATATTAATTATGTAATTTTTTCTTCACATTGTATTATATCAATTTCTCGAATTTCTCATACCCACAGACACCATCTGGAAGAATATCTTAAAGTTTATTTAAGTTGATTTTCTTTTTTTCTGCCCATAACATCGAAAAGTTTTAGCTTCAACAGATGTTTAAGTATAAATCAAAATGTTACATAAAAATCACCAAAAATACACTTGTTATTTTCTCAACAAAACTTTTTATTTTAAACATTTTCTTTATCTATTTCCATGACACAAGAATTCACAAATTTGTAAAAGCCAAAAAAAAAAGGGAGGGATTTTGCAATTGTTACATAAGAAAATACTCAAACTCCGCTATATATAGTAACACTTAAATTCTTTTAATCCCTAAAAAAATTGTTTGTTGGGAATCAATGCATATTTCTGGTATTTAATTTTTCTAATCTTTTCCATTTAAGTTGTAAAGATTTGTAAATATATTTAAATCTAGTCATGACTCAACAAACATACGTATATATCGACGTCACTAAAGTATAAATCACTTGTTTATTGGGGCTTTTTTGCTGTCCGTATGTGACTGATTATGATCTTGATTATTGCTGTACCGAGTATTTATTTCAAATTAGATAAGTGATGAAAAAGTAAGAAAAAAATTATAAATAATAAAGACGCATTACTGAGCGGACAATAATGAATAAAGGATTATTTTGTTTACAGAACTCGGTTAATAAGTTATAGAAGATTAGTAATGTCTTCAAGTTAAAAATATATTAAATAATTAAGTCATATATATAGTAATTACTGAGCTCCACCACTAAAGACCAATTGAGAAATTTTAAAATATTTTTACTGTGTTCCATTATTAGACGATTATGCTGCATATATTCATTTGGAGCTGACAATACCAACTGATAAACTCCTTACAGAAATCATGATATTTAACATAATTTAGATCCTTACAATGGAAATAGAACGTGATATAACATCTTTTTTTCTGAACCAAATGGGGTTTATTGGTCTACTGTTCTGCTCTGACTGGGCTAATGAAGACAGGCAATATGCCATACAGTGTGCTGTGAGGGAAATTTTGACCAGACAGTGGTGTTACGACCTACTCTTATATCCAATTCCACTGCCAAGGGATCTTTTACATGGAGGCAAATTTGTGCAGCAATGACAAGGGGAAACTATGATGGGTTTTTTTGTCAATGAAAATGGAAGCAAATTCTTAAAGGGTATCCCCAAAAGAACTAAAAAGTTTTACTGATATATAAAAAAAAAACCAAGAAATACAATAGGTGTTCTCAATAAACTCTAAAATTTTGAGAGGTGTTGAAACCAAAAAACTAAAATTTCATTAGGTATTGCCTAGGAACTAAATTCCAACTTGGTGTGGCCTTATAATAGGAAATTGGAATTACATACAATGATAAATACTCCTTGATAATATAATATTACATTTTCTTATTAATTAATCCCCTTTCTTCAGGCTGATAATAATCACCCCATAACATGTCTTCAAAAATAATTCAATCCTCTGTATAAACTTGCCTCTGGGACATTGGGCCTAGCAGACAATGGCTTCGTCTTATCAGTTTTTCATCATTAAATGAAAGAAAAAACAAAATAGTATCAGATTTTTATGAGTCCTTTGATGATGTAATGATACCAGATAATAAGAGATAAATTGTCTAACAATGGACTATTTCAAACTCCCCTTCCTCCACCCCCTAGCATTCAGATGTTGCCGTGGACTATTAAGGCTCACCTCGACCCCTATTAAACCCCTATTGTATTTTAAATATCCTTTTATTATCCCAGACTTCTCGAATTACATGCAGCCCTCTTATTACACCACTTGGTGACCAAATCAAAGTCACATTATACCTTAATTCTTACATCCAACCCCTAAAATTAACCCCTAAATTGTTTGAGAGAACTGAACATCAGAACCAACCACCGTGAAATAGTCGTGAGACTTCTAGACCACATGGATACCAATATAAAGCCACTTTAAAGATCTATTCTTACATGACCAACCCCTAAAATTAAACCCTGAAAGACAGGGCATTAAAACATGTCAGTAACAAATGGTTTAATTCTTTAGAATCCTTCCCACTCCCCCTAAACCCCTTAAAATGATCTGATTATTTTGATTAACTGTTGTAGTCGGTCAGTCAGAATGTGGAGACTCATTTTATGTCAGTTCTTTAAATGTCCACAGCTTACAACTCATAATACCTAGAAATCGTTATTGACAGATTTTGAAGCTTTTTAGTCCCCATTTCAACAACTCTGAAAGGTTTTATTCTTTACGAAAGCAAATCAGAAATTAGAAAGAGTTTCTTGGAAAAATGTTACGATAATAAACAAAGTCTTGATTCTCCATTTTTATGGTAACCGTGTTGACCAAAAAATGTATTTAAATCTACTAACATCGCAGGCATTCAATGGCATCGGGAGTTGATTATGAAATGAAATGGAGTTTAACGTCCTACTCTTCTGCTCTGAACTGGGCTAATGAAGACAGTTGTTTATGAAATTAATTAATGTCTAATTAATAATTTAAATAACATATCAGGCCTAAAGAAAGACCTGCAATAGGCAGATTTTACTCTTGCATAATACCAGTTCATTTTAGACATATACATTTTACTTTGTTACAGTATATGAAAGAACATTCACAGAGGGAGGTCCAGCATACACATTACTTCTGGTTTTCCAATTCAAATATTTTCAAAATAATATTTATTTTCTTGTTCAAGTAAATTATATCAGTCTCAATCTGAAAGACACATGGCAACCGACTTTCTTCTGCGATCTAGATTGTTTACGATTCAGTAACCTCGAGGGATTGATAGAGACTCCATCTTGTGTTACATAACCTTTAATTAATACATAATCATTTCCTTTGATTCTGCAGACGCCTGCAGGCAAGGGAGATAATCATTAGACGAAAACCTGCTTGGATCAAATGCTGATTAGGCCTATAATAGTTTTTCCCCTGCAAGTTTAATGTACTGTCTGGAGCTTGAGGTAGACATGATGAATGCCCCCTTTCGACAACTTCTTGAAGAAATGAATATATGATAGATATAAACCCCTCCGTGACTTATTTTATCGCCATTTATATAATTAAAAACAAACATGTTTTTGTGTGAATTTCATCATGGCTGCCTAGAGCAAATAGAAGTAGGAAGAAGTATCAATTGAAGTAATGAAAATACTTTAATTAAATCACATTTTGAAATATAAATGGACACAATTTTTTCATATCAGTAATACATATGACTATTCAGAATGGTGTTTTGAATTCTACAATCTATCTTTTGCTTGGTTGTTTAAACCTGTTTCCACAATTATGATATCGCAGAAAACTTGAATATCAATTGCTGAGGAATGCTAACTAGTCTGCTGGTTCATTAGTCCATCGATATCTATTATTAGGGTTAGGGTTCTGTTTAGGCTCATTAGTCCACCGATATCTATTATTAGGCTTAGGGTAAGGTTTATTGATACCCATTCTTATTATAGTATATCTTATAGTGGCAGACTAGTGAATCTCTTTCCAATTGCCAAGAGATCTTTTACAGTCAGTTTATGTGCACTATCAAAGTGAAAAGAAACATTATTTTATGTCAATCAATGACGTTTCAAAACACACATTAGACGTCGTGGATTTACGGACTAAATTTATTGACATAATACACGATAAATCAGGAAGAAAAGATGCACTGTGGACAATTTAACTAGGTCATTTTTAAATTAATAAATTTATTTGTGAAGGCATCTGGTCACTTGAAATAGGTCATTTTAAAAATCAGCAAGTTTTATTGACATTTATTCTTAATGTAAACAAATTCCCATCCTTTTTTTTACTATAATTGACTTTATCCAGGTGATTAAATGAATGTTGTTACACCTGTATTTACTTGTGTGTAGATATCATAACACAGGTAAATAATCACCTATACTTATCACCTACTTATACCAGATTAAACGAAAACAATCGCTACGGACACACCTCCTCCAGGTAATCAACTAGGTCTCAAGAAACAGAAAACAATGTATTTAATCCCTTGTCCAGGTAATCAACTAAAATCTCATGAAATGGAAACAATGTATATAATCCTTTAAGACATTGGAACCAGTCCGCATGTTGATTACAGGTACTTGACAACAATCAGTTAATCTTTGTTCATTCACCTGTGTATTGTTCCAATCAAAAGGTATTAATTAACAATAGTCTCGTTAACAGATAATCATTGACTTATATAACCCACAACATACCTATAGTTCTACTTGACAGAAAATACTATTAATAGGTCATGATGTCATTTATTTATTAATCATATTATGTGTAATGTCTTGGTTTGTCTAAACTATCACCTGAATGTCAAGCCTCAAGAAAGAAGGGAGGGGGAGAAATGGGTTTAAAAAAATGCCCGCACGACACAAACTTAGACATTTGTGAACTAAAATATGATTTAATTTTATTTCAATAATTCGCTTGTGTCTATGAGTCTTTAGCAGTGGGAGGAAACCGAAGGACAGATGACCCTACTCCTTGTCACATACATTCAGGAATCAAAGCCACGCCAGTTGACTTATTGACAGACCGTATGATGCAATGCACACACGCTAACTATACAGCCATCCAACCCGCAGACACATAAAAAATAGTCTCCTACATTATATACAAATCAAGATCTAAAAGATTTTCATCCTTTGTTCTCTGAGTTTTTACAGATGAAAACCAGTGTTTATGGATACACAATTACTGGATTTATTACTATTCGATGTTTCAAGGATACTCCCATCTTTATCTAGTATTGTGTTAATATGTTCAATTACTAAACGCCTATCAAACAGTGACTTGGTTTTTGTTCAAAGGGTAATAAACACAACACCCCCTGCAGGGGTTTTAAACAAATCCTGCTTTTAATTCTCGATTTCATGTCTACGTGACTATTATGGCAGCTATCAATAGATCTATACACCATGCTCATCATATATAGAGTTGGATGGGATATGACACTTCCCTTGTCCGCGATATTGCTATAGCGGAAGCAGACATAAAACGACCTACATAGATAGATGACACTTAATGACACACCGAGAATACAATTTAAATTTTAATCCCTCAAGGCTAATAAGCAATTTATATACTTAAATTGAACACCACTAAGGATTGACAGATTTTCTTTAGATTATCGAAGATGATTAAATAACAAAAATGGAGGTTTGATGTCATCTTGATCTTGATGTTCACAGACAGAAATGATTTATTTTTTCATAGCGAACCTCCGTTTTAAGACAATTAGATTACAGAGAGAGAGAGAGAAATGGGGTTTAACGTCCACTCGACACAACTAGGTCATTTCGGGACTAACATATGGTTTTTAATTTTATTTCAATAATTCGCTTGTGCGTAGGGGTCTTTAGCAGTGGGAGGAAACCGGAGTGCCCGGAGGAAACCCTCGAGGTTGAGAAGGTGCCCCTATCTCCATGCCACATACGCTCACACCAGGGCTCGAAACCACAGCCGCAAGCCAGAGGTGACCGGCCAGCCAGAGGTCGAAGCGCGGCACTCTAGACCACTAGGCCATCCCAACTCCCCCAATTAGATTACATGATGAAATCAAATTGAAACGAATGGGAACTTGACATGGCAATAACTTAACTTACATTTCCTTCTTCATTAGCCCAGTTCGGAACAGAACAGTAGGACGTTAAACCCCATTTCGTTTCACTTATAACTTGTGTTTTGATTGATCGATTTTAGTCATTTATTAACCAATATGTTTTTTGATAAGACGCCTATTTAATGTGTGTACGGAAATGAAATGAGTGTTTAACATCCTACTTTTCTACACCAACTAAGCTAATGAAGACAACGATCAGAATTATTTTTTTTATCTAAAACTATTATTACACTTTTGAAAAATCCAGAGTAAGGGCTTGATTAATCAAGACTACACCTATTCAAAAGCAGGTAGTCTGCTCCATTAGTGAAGGGCTACAACTATTTAAAAGCAGGGAGTCCGCTCTATTAGCAAAAGGCTAGATTAATCAAGACTACCGGTACCGTACTCAAAAGTCTGTGGATACTTAATGTCAGACGGAGATATTACTCAATTCATTATTTAACTTTCTGTTCAATAAACTTCTACAACAGCTGAATAATCTTCACTTATACAAAATGGAGGAATTAGTCCGTTTCGGAATGTTTATTTACGCATTTAGACTGTGTCTGGATGAAAGCACCTGCATCAACCAAACCGTAATTAGAACATTATTTAAATGTGAAACTTAAGTAATATTAATGGAGTATGTTCTGAGTTAGCAACTTCCTCTAGGTAAAACCATGCGGTATCTAAATCAAGCATACAAATGTACATTTATCTAATATTTGTTAAACAGCTGCTTGGTGTGGTAAAATATTGTTTTATTGGCATCTGCCCATGAAATTATTATATTAAATACATATGTACATGATTTATCTTCAACTAAAAAGATAAAACATTCAGGTAAACATATTAAACATTTCAAGGCCCATATATTAAGGCCTGACAGGAAAATCTGTTTACTATCAGGCAACTGGTGGCAAGCAAAGAAACTAAACTTGAGTAATTCATTTAAAGAGAGAGAGAGAGGGAGAGAGACAGAGAGAGAGAGAGAGGGGGGGGGGGTAACATCTACTTGACACCAGGGCTGTCACTTTAAAACCAATTTGCTTATGAATTAAGCAAATAATTGTTCAATTAAAACTAAAGAAATTACACAAGTTTAGGCGTGGGGTCCATTAATTGTCATCCCAACAGGATCAAAGATGTATTCTATTTATTTCTTGAACAGCCCATTAACTGTTTTTGCTGTCAACAAAATATCGTGAAGCAATTTATCAATACAGATTGCACATATGACATGTATGTACAGATAATTTAATTTGCCTTTTTTATCTAACTTCCGTTTGTTCTGATAAGACTTACATGAGGATCTTCCTCGATATTTGTAGAGAAATAATTTTGATTAAAGACATGCCTTTATCTAAATCCTGGTTTTCCCTTCCATTAATCTCTTTCTTTATCGCATTTAAATATTTCACAAACAGTTCCACTCAAATCACACTTAATCAACTAATAGAGTTTATTTGAAAAACATGACCTAAACATAAGTTTGTGTAGATAAAAACTCTTCTCTCTCTCCATTCTGTCTCCCTCCCCCATCTCTCTCTCCTTTTTTTTCTATCCCCCTTCTCTTTCTCTCCCCCTTCCCTTTCTCTCCTGTTGTTCTCTATCCCTGGCTCTCCTCACAATCTCTCTTTCTCTGGTATAAACTAGAGATCAGTACTTTGATCAAGAACACAATATACTTAGCCTCAGCTATTTCAAACTAATATTATTATACCTACATACACAAATCATTCTGCTAGATTACTGATTACATTAGCTCTTAAAAAAAATATATATAAAGATTGTTTAACTCCATGAACGAGATAACCAGAATGAAAAATTATCAGTACCATATTTCAAATTGTCAGCATATCTTTAATTCCATGTCATAAAAAAAAAGAACGAGGGCAAATGTTTATCAATCTTACATAAATATATAATGATGGAGTAGAATCGCGACTGGATGCCAACTAATATCAGTCCGAAATCACGCTAAATGAATGCCACATAACCACAATATCTTTATTAAGTGAACATGAATTTCATGAACACATACACATAACCGCGGGTGAAATTTAGATTCCTGGCTGTAGATTGGACAAGGATGAGAATTTAACGGTTAGAGATTAGAAATGTTGAAATTCTTTAACTGCAAATTCCATATGACTGCAGATTGGAAAAAGGTGAGAATTTCATAGTTGCAGATTGTAATAGGTTGAGAATTTCATGGCTGCAGATTTTTGCTCCCATCATTAAAATACACATAAAATCAAATCTATTGGGCCTCATTGTATTATAGTCAGTCTCAAGGGACTGGAGAGTCAACTTTCACTTGTCTCCACGCCAGGAATATCCGCAGGTGTAAAAATTGGCATGCAAAAGGCCTTGAGAGCTGGAAATTGTTGCAGAATGGAGAGCAAACATAGCTGTCCAGGCACTATTTTTCTGTCTGTTCTGGTCCGAATGGACTAATGAAGACAGGCATATGCCATGCAATGTGCTATATGGGAAATTTTGCCAGGCACTATGGTCTACTCTTACATCGAATTCCTACTGCCAAGGGATCTTTTATGTGCACGCCATTCTGTACACAGTATCTTCATTTTTCATCTCATCTGTACTACTAGACAGCTGTCCTTATCAGACCCTCCAAAATCCAAGAATATTTGCCTGCAAAGGCCCTTGACAGCTGGAAATTGACAATATCCCTGTCAAGACAAAAATCATTTTACCTTGGACACGTATGAAATACATGTATGTAAAGTCTGAAAATGACAGAAATTTTGTGTTCACAAGACATTAAACCTTATTTCATTCACAGCAATAGGCCACCAGTATGTCTAGTAATTAATCGCACAGAAAGAAACAGAGGGAGAAATGCTTTTTTCTCATGGTAAAACCCCAGCATGGTACGAACAGGACTTGAGAAACACAGGGTCTAGAAGTAGACAACTTGTTTTATTCCTATTCAATCACTCAGAACTTCACAGGTGGCAACCTCGACTGTCGGTGCTCATAAAATACCTCCTAATAGACCAGAAAATTATTTTTCTAACAAACTCATAAAAATATGAGACAGAGATAGTAAAATTGGCCAATAAAAATCCTTGTATTTTCTTAAGATATTGTAGATCACATCAGAAAAAAAATATTAACAGAGAAATAAAAAGCGGAGGGATGTAAACTCTGTCTTTGAAAATTTGTCGAGAGTAACCATTAACGCTGACTCCTGTGAACTAAGTAATATATGTTTACTGAGCCATATGTGAATAAAAATCACTAGTTCAAGGTTTTAAAAATAGCATTAAAATTTGGGTGAAATTTTTCAAAGGTTAGAAATGATGAATTTACCAAACGTGGGTTCATAAATTGACATATTTAATATTTAGAACAAGATTTTATAAACATTCAAGTGCATGTAGGTTTTTGATCCTGTGTAGATCTGATGAGATAAAATAATTCCAGAATGTTGTTGATGATTTTTAAAACGAAAATATAAAGTATTGAACATGACAGTCTCATTACTGGCAACCCAATTCCTTTTCATGTACACGGGTGGGAAATGAAATGAAATAAAACAGTGATTAATTTCTTACTTTGTACACCATCCCTCCTATGTTGGCCGAGAAAGTTCATCAGGATTTTATAGGACGGAGGGTCTAGCAAGAGACAATGTTGTAGTCATTGGGATGGGTTGAAAAAACAAGATCCTGTGTACACATTGGCGTGCACGTAAAAGAACCCTTGACAGTTGGAATTTGAAATAAATGTAGGCCATAGAGCTGCTGTATGGTCAAAATGTCTCTCATAGAACACTACATAGTGTATATTATATGCTGTCTTCATTAGCCCAGTTGGAGAAAGTAGGATGTTAAACCCCATTTCATTCTGAAACACTGACAAGGGCGAACCAGGTAGAAAAATCCAAAGAAACTTTCTCAGCGAACCAGGATTGAACCTGAAACCTTCTGGTTATTGATGCAGCACCTTCTTCACTGAGCCATCAACAATAAGCAGATCACATGAACGTTGAAATCAATATCATATAACAATATTTCCCTTTTAACAATATGCAGATGCCATGGATTTTAAAACAAAAAAAAAAGATTTCTCCGAGTCCATTAATAAATGATCTGAAATGCAACTGGGGTGTAATAATTTACTCCACTTGGGAGAACCGCATCAAAAATCCATCAATATTTCATATATACCCAGATACACGCATTGACAGGTTTCTGAAGAAAGGCAATTTAAATATTTGCAAAAAAATATTGTTATAGAGAAAATGAGTTAATTAGCATTATAATGGCTAATGCCGTCGATAATGAGTACTGACTAATTAACAAAGCTAAGTTCTTATACAGGAAACCCACTTAGGAAATATACAAAACTTGAAACATATGTCAGATTCGTGTACGTCAAACTTTGAAGTGTGTCCAAATTATAATCGGACACCGACATATGATTTAAAATAATTTTTTTATATAATGTATTAAAAACAGCATTTCCTCCTCCCGTTTAACCAAAATATGTTCATTTGCCAACTCCAGAATAATTAAATGTTTTACAGAATACCCCTTTCCAACCAGGGCAGTCACAGGAATTCAGGCAATCATTGCACTTCTATCATTTCCACCAAACAATTTTTGAACATAAGAGGTCAAATTCAAACAAGAATCTTCAAGACTATGATCTACAGAGTTTTCCTATTACTAATGTAAAAGCCTTCGGAAAAAAAAAGGTGAAAGAGGTAGAGAGAGGGAGAGAGAGAGGGAGAGAGAGAGAAAGGGAGAGGCTTAACTCCACTAAACACAAACTATCATTTTGAGACAAACATGGTTCAATATTATTTCAATAATTTGCTTGCACATTGTGGTGTTTAGCAGTGGGAGGAAACTGGGGGACCTGGAGAAAACCCATGAGTTTAGACAGCTGACCCTACTCCTTGTCTTGTACTACCTGGGAATTGAAACCTTATGATACAACGACCTAACCATGCGGCCATCCTGGGGGGTTGGGATGGCCTAGTGGTCTAGAGTGCCGCGCTTCGACCTCTAGCTGGCCGGTCACCTCTGGCTTGCGGCTGTGGTTTCGAGCCCTGGTGTCAGCCTATGTGGCATGGAGATAGGGGCGCCTTCTCAACCTCGTGGGTTTCCTCTGGGCACTCCGGTTTCCTCCCACTGCTAAAGACCCCTACGCGCAAGCGAATTATCGAAATAAAATTGAAACCATATGTTAGTCCCAAAATGACCTAGTTTGTGTCGAGTGGACGTTAAACCCCATTTCTCTCTCTCTCTCTGCGGCCATCCAACGCGCCCAAAAATCTATATTGTGCTAATTTAGAGTCTTGTGCTATTCTGGCAAATATAAAAGAAATTCAAGCAAATGAACATGTGCCCCACCACTACCTAGAATCCAATAGGCATTCAATAGCCCTATCCATAATCCACCTATTCTCCTACCCCAAGCACAATATCCTTTTCTGTGAAGTCTTTGTTTCTCAGGTAGTAAACCACATTTAGATCAGTTTTCATTAAAGGATCGATATATCTATTAGTTATATGTATCAGTAGACTTCAACATTATTTAATTGGACTGATTTAAAATTTGGCTGAATCTGACAATGTATAACATTTTATGTCATGAGAAATCTTTACCTCTAACACATGACAATTTCAAATTTTCATGCAAATCACACAGGTCATGCCCTTCACAAGTTCACATATTTCTAGAGAGTGATATCAATTTAAATAAAATACAAAAAATATCAACTTACCATTTAACGAATGCAGCTAATTCTTAAATCCACACAAAAAATCCACAATCCTAAATTATAGCTGTTTGCTGAAGTAATTTGTAATCACTGAAAATAAATAGAAAAATTTGTCCTGAATACTTTTTGGTTTTAGAAACTAAACAATAACACTTCTGTATTGTCATAGCACTGTATGCTGACTCCTCTCATAGTATCAACTGAGTAGAGACTCACTGGTTTATAATAGCACTTGATCAATTACCAACAACTAGCCTCCAGCTTGTTTCAGCTACACGAACAGATATCGAGACAACTCTTCCTAATTCAGACCCTCAAAATTATCACAGCAGACAACCTTTTTTTGTTAATTTAATTGATAATATTAATACTAAATCCCTTTAATAACACTCACTGCTTTTACTAAAATTTCTGGTACTAATTCTGAATTGTAGATATCAACTCTTCTAATTCAGACCCTCCAAATAATCACAGCAGCGGACGCCCTTTATTGGTTAATTTAATTGATAAATTAACACTTAATCCCATTAATAACACTCACTGCTTTTACTAAATTTCTGGTACTAATTCTGACTGAACAGTCTGGGTTTTTGTTTCACTATATTACAACACACTTCTGACTGACACCAGTAGTCCTAAACACATCCCAGGTTTTCACATGGCTGACTATATGTTCACTCCAATCATTAATATGTCATCGCTTGCCTTCTGTCTTGTAGCTAAATCCTACCAGAGCTCTCAATGACCACTAAAATAGCACTCCTAAACAAAAACACCCACAAAAAATCCAGTCTCTCTCTCAATCTGTAATCACTGCTTATTTCATCTAAGTTACAGTACAAGCCTTTCACTGTGTACAAATCGTGAGAATAACCGACTCAGATCTGTCTACACCGAGTAATAACTAAATTATGAATATAACAAGTTTGCCTCGTCACTCCAGCAGTTATAATTATGAACAAATATATATAAGCCGGGCTCTCAGCAGCAGGCGGGCAAACTCATACTAATAATGGAGAGAGAGAGAGCCAATTATCCAAACTTCTTACTGCATCAGACGACACTACACAAGTAGGCTATCACCCTCAAGCCACTACAAATACCTACAAATGTTACTCCGCTATTAACTGGCCAATCTACCACTGAAGGAAGCACCATGGAATCTGGCCTATACCATTCCACAATATTTGCATTACATAGAAACAAGCTTGGAGAGGTGGTGGTGGGCTCGTCTAACCTGAACCATCTGTATAAATACTATTGGTTGTCGGGAGCATGGCTACTATTTATCGGCTTGACTTAATGGACAGACAAAATTAAACCCACAAATATTTGCTTTCAGATTTTCTCAACATTTTTGAATTTTTGTATGGAAATTCTCGAGTATTGTGTCTTGATCAGACAATTGTTATTTCTAAGAGCAAGTTGGTCTTAACAACCTATTGACTTAAACAACCAAAGATTTTTTTTCTCCCAACCCAAACATGAATGAGTGTCTATTTTCTCGTTGTATTTTGATAGAATTTCTTCATTTACGCCAACATGGCTTACATTTCAAACGTCTTGTTAACCTTTCTTTAGTCATGTTCAAGGAAACTGTATTGACAAATAGTTTGCAAAGTTCGACATTCAGTCATATTATCCGTTTTTTGTGTTTAAAAGTATCACATGGTTCACATATTTGAACGTTCAAATAATGTTGCATTCCTCTGCTTATTATATTCAACCCCCCTTTTTTTATTTCAATGTGAAAGCTCAAAATGAGCTTATAATTTGAATGTCTACAAATTATATTAATGGGGAGAAAAAAACAAATTTGAAAGCTTTATAATGCAATAACTAAAATTTGACATTTTTTTCTTTTTTTACAAATTTATGAATTCTACATTTTGATTTTATCTCATGTACGCACTTAACATCAAAATAATCATAATATCGTCAAAAAAAGTTTTTAGGAAGGTTCAAAAGAGGCTTATACATGAAACTAAATAGCTAGTTTATTTTAAAGCTTCGATCTGCCAGAATAAAGTTTAATTATAAAGCCTAAGACCATACCCAATCAAAAATATTTTTATTATCTATAAAACTAAATAGCTAGTTTATCATAAAGCCCAAAACTGCCAGCATTATCATTAAATAAGAGCATACACAATCAAAAATACTTTAATTAAAAAAAACATTTTAAATATAAAGCTAAAATGTACACAGAGACTTCTTAATAACCATCTAATCCCTAGTGCTATTTCAACACTAAAGGAACCTCTCTGTATTTTCACCTTTTTTGAAGATGAGTGGGTGGTGGTTACCCATAAAAGCAGATAATAATTTTGTCATCCAAACAGGTCAAGATACTTGGAGTTATAATTATATTATAAAAGCATTGGATTCTCACGAATATTGAAGATATAAGATTTTAATCGGCATCAGATTAAAAAAAAATAACTATTTTGTTTTTGTAATTCCATAGTTGGGGGGGGGGGGGGTAGATCATCAAAGTGCAGGAATATCAAGAATATAAGATTTTAATCAAAAAAGACTAGAAGAACTATACTGTTGTTATCATAAAAGAATTGGAATCTCAATAATATTAAAGATATAGGATTTTAATCCACAACAATTTAACAGAGAAGGACTATAAATAAGAGCTTTAATTAACCATGCCAAGATAATATGAGTTGGGAAAATAGATAAAGATCTTAATCTGTTCCCAATATGGAAATCTAGTTAACTCCGTGGAGGTTATATAGGTAAACTTATAATTTTAATTTGTTTCCAATCTGGTTTGATAAATCTCGTTTATAGAGTTCTATTGTTTAAAGCTATCCATACATGTGATACCTCCCGCAATTCGCGGGAGTCTCCCGATTTCACCCCTGATCTCCCGAGCTCCCGATCGGGAGACAAATACTCCCGCTTTTTCAATTCTTGTAATTTTATTTTTTGGTAGTCAAAATTGTAATCAAATACCATCGAAATAAAACGAGACAGACTTTTTTTTGTTAACAACAACCGACAATCTCGTATTGAATGTTGTTACTATATACAGCACAACTCAATTCATTCATTCTTGGTATTTTATTTCTCCATCAGTCTTACCGGGAGGCCTACTTTCAGTTTGACAGATCACATATTTTTGACATCAGTTTAACATCACGTTTTGTCCAGTTGCAAGCAGGTTAAATGATTTAAAAATACCCCCGTCCTAATTCTTTAAATGATTAGTTATGCCATAAATATTTGAACATGTCAGCTATATTTCCAAAGAATTTACTACACGTGTTCTTTTCACTGTAGCCATGCTGTGCGGTAGTACCACAGAAAACCAATGACCCGTATGGATGTCGTCAACTTTGACCCCCAACCGGCACATAGCATCTTGACTGCTAACAAACGATTTTACTGTCCTGTCTTTTTAAATACTTTCTTCATCACATTAAACTATAATTTATTATGTATCCTTTTGATTGAGCTTTTGTTTGTAGAGTGCCGTGGTTAATAAATATTATTAATTTTGTCAACCGGTCGCTACCTATCATGTTACGTGCTTGGAAAAAAGATTACAAATGACAAGTCTAGTACTAGTATTTATGAAAGATGTATGCGGTGTCTTCAATGACTGAAAACAATGTGGTAGCTACCATTCCTGGTTTTTGAATGTTATAAAAACGAAAATCCATTTAGTTATTTTTGGAACCGATTGATAAAGGAAATATTAAAATGTAGCGATTTAGAGAAGTGGAACAAATATTTCTAATGTTTAAATGAGAACACAGTGTGTTTTCATGTGTTTTGTTAAGTCTGTGTAATTATAACAATCAAATGATAGTAAAATATATGAATTAATTTATCTTTTATTCATGATGGATGGGTAATTTTAACGCGTGATAAAGTCTCCCTCTTTTGACCTTAATTCTCCTGACATTTTTACAAAAATCTCCTGACATTTTACTTGTGGCCAATCACATGTATGGCTATCATTAAATTAGATTAAGATCTTTGATATAAATAGAAACAGTAGAGTCAGGAATATCCAGGCTGTGCAAAGCTGGTAGTAGGTAGGCCCGGGCCATATGGGATAATATGTAGGCCCTATTTTGAACAGGCTCATTAAGTTTTTCTGTAATCAGTGCTAAATATGTATAATTTATAGGTTTTCAGTGATCTATTGAAATTTTCAAACTGTGTCCACAATTGAAATGTCAGGTACTGGTTCATTATGTAGCCTACCCCTTATGGGTTCCTCATCAAGGATAACAGATAAAATTTTAATTACTTTCCAATTCATCCATTTAATAATACCAAAGATTAAAGAGAAGGGTTGTGTATGGTTAAATTAAATTTAAAACCTGGGTCCTAATTCACGAAATTTTAACTAAGATAAAATCCAAATTTTAGTAATTTGATTGGATAATATTAGATTGATGTTAGTGCTTAGCAAATCAAAATTGAAGTATCTACTAAAATTTGGATTTCATCTTTAGTTAAGATTTCGAGAAACATGGCCTAGGATGAATTAATACTGATATAAACACATCACTGGTGAACCTAATAAAGAGATTTGAGTGAGTGTAAGTAAAATGACCAGTACCCCAGTGCTAGGTGCATTAAGAGAAATTAGATATAGAGTTGCCCCAGTTCTCACTATAATAGTTAAAATACAGATAACATAAATAGAATATGCTGAAAATTATGATAAAAAAAATCTTTAATATCCATTTTACATTTATTTATTTTATTAAAAAATGTATTCCATTCTGCTAAATAGCACAGGCTAGCAATGACATCAAGAGTTGATTATGGTCTGGATAATTAAGTTAATTAATGTCTAATAATTCAGATAATATTTCAGGCCTAAAAAAAGATACTTAATAGGCAGATTTAGCTTTTGTATAAAATATGTTTAACAGTTAACTAAATTTAGAAATAAATAACATGAAATGGGGTTATTATATGTCCTACTTATCTCCACCAACTGGGCTAATGAAGACAGGCTAAATTAAGAAACCAGTAGGTAATAATATAACAATATTTAAATACAATCCATGGAGAACCTGATGTAAAGAGATATGACAAGTACATGTTTAGATAATGACAGAAGCTTATCCAATACTAGCTGTTTTTCTACTTAATGGCTTATCATATAATCAACTGACAATATATATATCTAACATTCACCTTATCGACCAGTTCTCTTCTACTCTTGTGTAGTGTATGTAACAATTGTTCTATTAGGCCAACATCAAAAATATCTCGTTGCATGTTATTGTTAACATAAATGAAATGGGGTTTAACATCCTACTGTTCTGCTCCTCAACTGGGTTAATGCAGTGGTGCTTCAGCCTTCTCTTATATCAAATTCCAACCGTCAAGGGATCTCTTAATTACACACCAACGTGTACACAGGATCTCATTTTTCCCCCATCCAAATGACTAGACAACTGTCCTTGTCATACCCTCCGTCCTACACCAATGGAAAAGCTAGCGAGCCAGCATCTTACTCACTTAGCAACTGTGGCTCCCTATATTTCAGCATCAACCAGGCTAATAAAGACAAGCATTTTAAGCCAGCACAGTTGACCAACAATTTTAAGAGCCATCAAGTCTAAAACTGACAACTACTTCCTTGTTCTAATAGTAAGTGCAGGAGGGCTGCACCACACACAATTCTACACAAAAAAAATATATGGACAAGACATCATACTCAAAGACCACAAACATAAACAAATCAAAAAGAGTGAATGGATCCGGGGGCTAACCGTAAGCGTCCACTGCGTTGTACAGTCGCCTGTGGTGACACAGACTTCACTCATATTTGAAAACAAGGCTGATAAAGGGAAATCAACAAATTCTAATTAAAAATTGGCCTTATCAGCTTAACATCATCTCCCCAGTAGCCGTGGATACCTGATAATCATACTACTATACTAGGTGGGGAAGATAACTCTCAAGAGAATTACATAACCTAATTAACTGCTTGCCTTCATCGCAATTAGATACAATTTTAATCTAAACAATTTGTTTAAGCTTAAAATAATGAAGAGAAGTAAACATGGCCACTCGGGACTAATCTCGGCATTTATTTTCATATTAATCACATCAGGTTGTACCTTGTCGATCCGGGGGAAAAATTACTTACACGAGCGCTTTATTGAATAAATCGCTAACCATTTCCAGATTCAACAACAAGCTGTGTCAGTTAATAAAATGAGATACAAATAGAGAACTAGGTCAATGCATTACTTCAATCTTACCGATAATCAGATCAGTTATTCTTGCGCAATAATGTGATTAAAATGACATTAATCAAACCCAGGGAAGATTCACCAGTCATCAACGATGGGCGAACATTTACTAGTATTCTAAGAAAAGATAATTGCCAACTGCCTGCGTTTACAAAAAAAAAAAAATTAAAAAATTCTGTTACAATTGCGGAACAGACAATCTAATATTGTACAATATGTAATTTACATGGAAACTACAGAAATTGGTGAAAAAATAAAGTTGATTGCCTTCTTCTGTTGTTTTTAATGTGTAACATGATTTAAAGGTGTAGTCCCAGATTATCTTGTGGTGTTTATAATGAGTAACATGATTTTAAGGCTTTAAAGGTGAGATCCCAAAATATACTTGATATCCAATTATAAATGCAAGTTTAAGTATGCAAAGGTATGCAAATCAATAGGAAAAAAGAAAGGAAATCGTAAGAGAGTTTAACATGTAACCTTTTTACACCCAATTGACCAGTTGAAGATTGGCATATTGGCACAAGTGTACTATTAGGGGAACTTTATCTGAATTCCAACTTTTAACTGTCCAGGGTTCTTTTAATGGATAATAATCCTGCTGGAGAGAGATGGAATTTAACGCCCCCGCGAATTGAAAAATGTGTGAGAGAGAGAGATCACTTAACACAAATCAAGTCATTTTCAGGCTAACATTTGGTTAAATTTTATTTCAAAAATTTGATTTTTCATAAGAGTCTTTAGCAGTGGGAGGAAATCGGACCAGACTCTGAGGAAACCAATGGCATACCTCATGATGTTACATGCATTAACCAACTTGGTCATCGAAATCCTGCTGAACTAGCCAGACTAATCTTTATGTACCTTCCTGTGTTTTCTTTTATTGTTATAGATTTCTGCAATCAAGCAGCACATCATTTTAATCCAGTCTGTTGTCTCTTTAAAGTGATTTAAGCTATAAACGGCACCATAATTTCACCTTCTCGTTTTCAACTTATCATCTTTTTCCTGACATAAAGCAGACTACAAATTGATAATTCTTTCTATGTGTTTTATTACTTTAAAATATAAGAAAGCAATGAGGGTTAAAAGTCACGTTATAATGCAGTGTAATTCTATTTATATGATCAATATGTTACAAGCAAAGAACACCAGATCAGAGACTGTCCTGTACATTTTAGCACATAATGTCATATATGGATTGTGGGTTAGGACCTGCAGATTTTGTCAAAGTCTAGAGATGTAAAAAGGGCTAGAGCTAACCCTAAACCTAACCCTGGACCAAGCCTGGCAGGACCATCTCCAATGTAGGGCTCTCCGTTACAAGTGGGAGAATCTTGACTAGACAGCATTTTTTTTTTCACTCCATTGAATTCCAACTGTTAATGATTCTTTTACTCCAGTATATACTTTGGTGGACCTTGGGGGTCTTTTTTATCCCTTTCGAATGACTAGACACCAATTGCCTTGTCAATCATGCAGTTGGTGTCTTTATCAACTGAGAATAGGGATTGAGGAATCTCAGGGTCGTCCAATTCCATACCAAAAATAGAGAGAGAAATGTTTGGAATAACATTTTTTTTATCTCTTTCCAATGACTAGACTCTGATTTCTCCATCAGTCACAAAGTTGCTGCCTTTATTAACAATTGAGAATCAGGCTTGAGGAATCCAAAGGGTCTTCCCATTCCACAACAAAGTTTGGTCTAACACTGCAATTAGAACCCTGGACATTCTAGTTGTGAGTCTAGTGCCCTTACTGCTCGACTACCACAGTCCACCACACCCCAATGACAACACAGCCCTTCTGTCCGGTCTCAATGTCAACACAACTCTATTGTCAGGTCTCCATGACTTATGGCCGCCACCCAACAGCATGTAGATATCCTAATTCATTTTCAACATAAATCACCCAGCTTTAACGTCAAATCATGTTACGCACCCTTGCATACAACCAGACACAAATCAAATTTCTAAATTTCACAAAAAAAATATTTTCTATTTTGGAAGATCATTAGAAGTGATGGCAGCTAATAATATTATTAAAAGCCGAACACCAAACATGTCCATATGTGCACCGAGAGCGACTTGTATTTTGACTACGATTTACAAATCCCGTCTAGGACTTGACACAGGATGGAATATTTTTATATTTTCATAGAATATCATGGTTCCATATGTTAGTTAAAAGCAAGTTTTAGCCATCAAATTATATTAAATCAACAAATATTACACGTTATTTTCCCTAAAGACACGGCATATACTCGTACACAGGAAATTCAGCTAGAAAACACATGTACCTTAAAGAAATAAACATCCTTATAATTTATACCTTAATGTCAACATTACAAGAAACCAGTCTGCACACCCTAAAAATATCAAAACCCTAATACTCTCATCAGCTAGTAATAAGTACAAGGATCTTTGTAGGGGTGGGGAGGGTGAAGGGAGCCACAGTGGCTAAGTGAGTAATGTGATTCTTCGTTTGCTTGGAGGTGGATTGTTCGATCCCTGCATTTGTTAAGTAAGTGCATCAGGATTTTCTGACGTGGTTTCTCCTTATCAGTGGTGTAGAACCGAGGGTCTGACAAGGACAGCTGTCTAGTGATTCTAAGGGGACAAAAAACAGCGTTTCATGTCTACATTGGCATGTAGTAAAAGATCCCTTCGCAGTTGGAATTGGATATAAGAGTAGGCCATAGTGCCCTGCCCGTCTTCATTCGCCTATTCGGAGCAACAAAACAGTAGGACGTTAAACCCCATTTCATTTCAGTTGGAATTGGATATAAGAATAGGCCATAGTGCCATGCCTGTCTTCATTAGCCCAGTCGGAGCAACAAAACAGTAGGACGTTAAACCCCATTTCATTTCATTTCACTTAGGGATGTGAGGGACCTTTTAACATCTTTATCTTAATTATTCACACGCATTTAGGGTTCCTTAGCGGTGGGAGGGGTTGTGTGAAGCAGGAGAAACCTCTTGAGGTTAGGCTCAATGTTAGTGGCATCAGTTGTTCATCAAGAGAAAAGAATGGAAAAAAATAAACCTATCATTATCAAAGTTAATTCAGTAATGAACATACTTTGAAATGAAATGTTACACAAATGTTACAACATCTTTCTCGTTTATTTATTTCTTGTATTGATGCGGAGAAATGGCGTGGAAACCTGTAAATGTCATTATAATTTTCTGGTCTATGGAATTCTACATACATGACTTGATGGGCATAAATGTGCAGACTTGGATATTTCCCTTTACAAATCTAAATAAATCCTGTCTAGTCACATATCAAATCTTGCGTTCAGAGTCTGAATTACTTGCAAGAGAGAGAGAAACAGGGTTAAACATCCACTCAATACCAACTAGGTAATTTCGGCACTGATAATTATATTTCAATAATTTGACACAGACTAGGTTATTTTTGGACTAACATATGGTTAGATTATTTATTTCAATAATTTGCCTGTGCACAGGGTCTTTTGTAGCTGGAGGAAACTAGACGTGCTAACCTACTTCTTGTCACGTACAAGCATGAATTGGTAAACCACGCCACTTGACACAATGACAGACCTTATGATCTAATGCAGGCGCGGATACAGAGGGGGGCGCACCCGGCGCACGCCTCCTCTATTATTTTGCGGTGGCGAACAATTTTTAGCTCCATATATTCTCGCAGGAAAAGAGAACAAAAACAGTTTAGGTTGGAAATCGTAATTTACAGTACTCGTATGAAATTAGTCCTTGCGGGCATTTTAGAACACTAAAATATCACGGGCTGGGCTTCGCACTCCCAAGTGGATGCAGCACGCCCCCCCTTTCTGAAAATCCTGGATCCCCCCTGTAATGTGCACACATTACACCATTTGATCACCTAACCCCTCTGAATTACGTACAAACAGGGCATTGAGTCAACTGACAGGATTTTAATCACATTCATGTACTTGACATGGAGTACGAAGGTTGCCTGTCAAACAATGTGGGTTTTCCCTGGATTCTCATGTAGTCACATCAAATGAAATGAAATGAAATGGGGTTTAACGTCCTACTCTTATGCACCTAACCTGGGCTAATGGAAGACGGGCATATGCCATACAGTGTGCTATGAGGGTAATTTTGCCCGGGCAGCGGCGCTACGGCCTACTCTTATATCGAATTCCAACTGCCAAGGGATCTTTTACGTGCGCTCCAATGTGTACACGGGACCTCGGTTTTTTGTCCCATCCGAACGACTAGGCAGCTGTCCTTGTCAGGCCCTTAGTCACATCAAACCTGGTTTTCATTCCCCGCCTGTACGTACTGGTAAGAGTCGCCTGTCAAACCTTGAACGTTAGGTTTTCTCTGGGTCCTCCAGTTTCCTCCACTTTTCTCTGTTAAAGACTAATATGTGTGCAAGTAAATTATTAAAATACAAATTACAATATGTTAGTCCCAAGATGACCTTGTTTGTGTTGAAGATCTTTTGACCGTCATTTTATTGTCTTTCGGAACACTTCGAAGAGATTTATAACACCAGTAATTCACAGGTCAACCCACCTACATGAAAATCAATTAGATGTTGTACCGTAATTCAATTTATTTCCATTTTTATATGTTTCCTTTTTTCTCAGATCTGATTTGTATTAATTTCCTACCTACAATCTGTCCTATTTTCCGTGAATAGCCAACATTTAAAAAGATGATCTCAAACACCTACAACTTTTGTTATTTTCATCAAATTACGATCAGACAGAAAATGTTATTTCAGACAGAGAAACAGAGAAGAAGGCGTTAATACGCAACTTCTGGAAATGGTAATCCTTTTATCACAATAAGATTTAGATTTTATGTCAAATTCTTTAATTTTCTTGGTATTTTTAACTCTTGTTTCCATATTTATAGCAGAGGTTGGTGGAAATGACATGGAATGAAATCTAACATCCTACTTTTGTGTGGAAGAGAGAGAGACAGAGAGAGCATTGGTGTTTATCTTTCTCTCTCCTGATAGGGGATATGACCCTAGTTGATTGATATAGTCCTATTTAAGTATATGTTAGAAGTAAATGAATCCATCTGAAAGGTGATGTATTAAAAAGCCGGACATCGCTTTTATTTCTCTATAGTTTAACATTGAAAATGACAACATAGAGTTTGTCATCGCATGTAAATTTTTTTTCGAAAGCTACGCACAATGCGGGGAAGTGGCCGAAATAGAAACCCGTAGAATCTAGGCCAGTAAGCTATAGTTGTTTGTATATAGGCCAATAAGCTATAATTATTTGTATATTTGTTTATAAGGTAATGTATTGGGTAGTGGATCAGCAGGTGTAGAATAAAGTCACTTTATATAATTAAAACAAGTAGCAGACCCCGCTAGAGAAACAGAAACAGTAGGAGTAGAGATCTACTTGGATAATTAGACAGAAATCAGAGAATTCCCTTGAGTCATTTACATTATATAATAAATCTACAGAGAGAGAGAGAGAGAGAGAGAGAGAGAGAGCAAGGTCATTTCGGGACTAAGATGTAGTTTAATTTTATTTCAACAATTCACTTGCGCATATGGGTCTTTAGAGAGAGAGACTAGTCAAGCGTTCATAGACTATAGATGCATAGAATGGAGTTTGTTATCCAACTTGTCAAGCCGAAAACAAAACTAAATAATTATTTTTGACAAATTTGAATAATCTTCGTACAAAAATGTTTAATTTCAAAAGAAATTTTTAGTGTATATGGTCTGAAACTCTCTACTTAACTTTTTTTCTGACAGGTTGGGACTTGAAGTCAAACAAAAAGAAACAATTTCCTAAAATGATCATGACAGAGAGAAGAAAGGGGGCACCAGCAAAGCGTCAAGGATTTATCGACAGTGTAATTAAAACAAGAAGTCGTAACATATTGCATACATAATGACGTGTTAACATAATATTAAAACACATGATACAACTAATTCAAAATAAAAAAACATTCAAAAGAAATCGTTGACTTCTGACGGACTAAAAACAGCTGCTTTTATTTCAATATTCTCAGCAGGGATGGTTTAGGTTTTCAAAGTAGCCAAATTGCGTAAAATAGCCTATAAAAAAAAAGAATGGGGTCATTCATAGTCCATGACAGCTGTGTGGAAAGACATCATGCTAAGCAGACGCACACGTTAACAAGCAGATTCAAACCCAATCTTTGTTAAAAACCAAACAAAAAACCTTTTAATGGCCCTTGATATCAAAATATTTGATAGTCTGTTTACAGTTCAGTGGTGGGGAACAGATTTAACTAGACGCAACTGTTCATCATGCGTGACAATACGAAGCTCGTATAAAAAATCTTTATTAATTATGTAATTGAAGACATTTTTCCAAACCATTTGCTTACTACTTATGGCAAAAAAGCTCCCCAAATGAGATGGTTCTGGAAGCATCCACACGGAACAAAAAGAATTGTCTATTTGCTTGGGGCAGAGAGTGAAGACAAGTCTTAACTAGCTTTATATTTCATTATTATTTCTTTTCTTATGTTGTATTTCCTCCAATGTCAGACTTCCACAGCATTTTTCAGTCTAGTTTCCCCTTGTTAGTGGTGCTGAATGAAAGTTGAAAGACGGAATGGTTAGTCTGTGCGTCATATTGAGTCAACTGGCATGGTTTGGATTCACTGGTTGTACATGACAAAGAGTAGGGTCCACCTGTAGGTGACGAAGAGTAGGGTCGACTGTCCAACCTCATGGGTTTTCTCCAGGTCCTCTTGTTTCCTCCCGCTGCTAAAGATTCCTACTAGCAATCGAATTATTGAAATAAAATTGAACTATGACCTAGTTTCTCTCTCTATTACCAGAAATGTAGGACATTTCTTCGAAAGACAGACATTAAAAGCTAAATGTCAACCATTGAAACGAGAAAAACTTTTAAATTGAAAGACTAAGAAATAATTCACCATTAACAAGTTGACGAAAAAAATTGAGATCAGTCTGAAGTAGAAATAACTCATTTTCAGACGAAAATAAACGAAACAATATACGCTTTTGAAACATGGTTTAACGTTTGCATCTACAGTGTTGATATCATGGATGTTAGCATAGCTTTTATGATGTGCAACAATATAAGGATTAAAACAAGGTTTAAAACAAATCCAAATTATTACAAAAATAAATGTTTTAACTTCTATAGTGCGTGACCGTATTCAATATCGATTTTAAAAAAAACACCCTAAATTACATGTACAAGCCGACAAAAGGTTCGAAACAAATCCAAATCACAAAATTTACATAAATCAACAAATTTATTTGAAGTTAGGAGACTAGAGAGACATGTAAAGAGGATATATAGTGTTAACATTTTGTATTTCACTATAAATCAGGCATAACCTTTAGTAAAATCGGTAACTCGGCAGACGGGTAAACGACTTTAATTATCATCATGATTTATCTCCCTATATTGACTGTATCAGGGCTCATTTACATATTAAAGGCACTATACCAACGGAAGAGTATCATATAAGACTATTGACGGTATTGCAGCTAATTTACATATTAAAGGCACTATACCAACGGAAGAGTATCATATAAGACTATTGACGGTATTGCAGCTAATTTACATATTAAAGGCACTATACCAATGGAAGATTGCATCCCACCTAAATTACATATTAAAGGAACTATAGCAACTGAGGAGAATATGATAAGGATATTGATGGTATCATTTCTAATTTACATAAATATCAAGTGCACTCTACCAAGGCACTACATGAGCATACGATCAGATCAGAATATTGATGACATCACATTCACATCTAATTTACATATTAAAGGCACTATATACCAACTGAAGAATATATGATAGAATAAAGATAGGTTGCCAGACAACAAAACATACGCCCACAGCAGCTAAATCGTCCGGGCAGTCAACAAGGGTTGTCGCCTGAAGAATATATGATTAGAATAAAAATGTATCATTTGAGATTTCAAAACTTCAAAAATTTCAGATTTTAAAACTTCAAAAATTTCAGACTTCAAAAATTCCAGATTTTAAAACTACTATGAACTAAGAATTTGATTCTGAAGATGGTTAAGAAAGTTCCATAGGATCTTAGAGTATGCTCTCCCCTTGTCAGTTGCAAGAAACAGCATCTATTTGTTCAGACAATGACTGAGTTCGTGTGTACATGTTGGGATGTACATAAAAGGTCTTGGCTGTTGGATTTCAATTTCATTTCAAACAAATGCTGTTCCATTCATATGGTATGCATGCTACTTCATTGGATAAGAGCTGATCCTTTTTTCCAAGAACTCAAATTTAAATAACTTCATATTTGAAGATTTTCTCCAAATTGCGAGGTAAATCTTGGGCATATGTCTGCTTTCCTTTAAAGTTATTCATTATGAATATTAGACATCTGTGTACAAGCCCTGACATAAAACTAATAGATTTTCTCATGAAACATTTGAAAAAAAAAAGAAATTTCTTTAGAATAACACTGAGTAATGAATTCTCTGGTGGGTAACAGCTGTTTGTAAGCTTTGTCTGAACGCAAAAAAAATTATATATTATTATGCAATGATTCATAATGAATATATCCCGACATAAATCATCGTCAAAGAATAATAATCATTAAAAACATAATATTATACATGTAGCATACATTTTGGGGGGTATATTTTGTGACAAAATAAAAAGACAAAGAGAGACACCCAAACAAGGTCATTTCGGATTAAAACACCGTTCAATTTTAGCACTTGGAGGAAACCAGGGGTTCCCGGAGGTTGGAATGCCGACCCTACTCCTAATCACATATAACCAGGGAATCAAAACCACGCCAGTTGACTCAATGACAGACCTTATGATACAGAGAGAGAGAGAGAGAAATGGGGTTTAACATCCACTCGACACAAACTAGGTCATTTTGGGACTAACATATGGTTTCAATTTTATTTCAATAATTCGCTTGCGCGTAGGGGTCTTTAGCAGTGGGAGGAAACCGGAGTGCCAGGAGGAAACCCACGAGGTTGAGAAGCCTTATGATACAGCACGTTCATACTAACCATACAGCCATCCACCCACCCCCCTCTTCAAACAAAATAAGATTTTCTCACCGTGAACTCAAACATAAAACACTTAAAGATTAAAGAACCACCTAATTTATGAAGTAGTATTTGATTCTGCAGTTCAAGCTACCACCGTTGCAATCAGCTGTGTGCATTGGTGCATGTTGTGTAGGCGGTGGGGGAATCACGGTGGCTAAGTTGGTAATGTGCTGGCTCGCTAGCCTGGAGGTCGGATGTTCGATCCCTGCATTGGCCGAGAAAGTTCATCTCGATTTTCCGGCGTGGTTTCCCGTTGTCAGTGATGCAGAAGGAGGGCCTTACAAGGACAGCTGTCTAGTCGTTCGGACGGGACGAAAAACCGAGGTTCCGTGTAAACATTGGCATGTATGTAAAAGATCCCTTGGCAGCTGGAATTCGAGAAGAGTAGGCCGTAGCACCGCTGCCCGGGCACAATTTCCCTCATAGCACACTGTATGGCATATGCCTGTCTTCCATTAGTCCAGGTTAGGTGCAGAAGAGTAGGACTTTAAACCCCATTTCATTTCGTAGGGGGTGGGGGCAGACTGCAACATTTCTACCATACTTGAATGCAAACCAAGAGTTCTTTCCCATAACGCTAATGTGTACTCCCGTCAACCTCACTTTTTTCTATTCCATCAAAAGGACTAGACACCCACTCCTATTTGGAAACCCTGAGATCACTTCTACCACTGCTTTTTAAAAGGGACAATTACCGGCCTCACTTCTTCCTAGAGCCCTACCATAGCATTTAATGACCTCACATCGTCCTAGGAAACACAGAGAGCACATGGTCACATTTCAACTAGTAAACCAACAAGAGTACATTTCTACCATAAGTTTTTAAA
The DNA here is from genome assembly GCA_963678685.1 of Patella ulyssiponensis. NCBI lineage: Eukaryota > Metazoa > Mollusca > Gastropoda > Patellidae > Patella > Patella ulyssiponensis. Next base: position 51,960,997 of record OY783232.1, on the reverse strand, counting down.
TGGACCATTAACTGTAGATGGTTGAGAAATATTTGGTCAAATGGTGTAAACATCTTAAGGTTTTAATACATTTAGGTGTAGCTACAACATTGCAGTCTGATTAAAGATTAGCAGACAAATGTCTACATCAAAGCTTTGTACCAATAACAGTAATTTCCAACACCCTTGAAACCATGCCATGTTCAAATTTTCACGGATCATAAAATTTTTATGTGGCATGTGTGCTGCATTAAAGCTCAAAGCACCAAATCCTGTAAAATATATTTTAGATCGAGTTTTCTTGTCGAGGCAAATTAACCTGGAATACACTCAACATTTGGAATTAATTCTTGCATTTTGTGTTTTTTTTATCATTCTACACACAAAAACAAGTGTTGTAGAATTATTTTGACTCCTGTTCTATTTTTGAGAATCGCAAAATTAAATCCAATAACAAAGAATTCATTTTGACTCCTTCTCCATTTTTGAGAATTGCAAAATTAAATCCAATAACGATTTATGTACTAGCAGAACAATAATATAATTAGCCATGGAGATCTGAACATCATAAGACAATACATCACTGAAACAGAGAGAGAGAGAGAGAGAGAGAGAGAGAGAGAGAGAGAGAGATATGGTTTAACCCCCACTCAACAAAAACTCGGTCAATTTCAGGACTAAAACATGGTGGGAGGAAACCAGAGGACCCTGAGAAAACAGAAGAGGTTTGACAGGCCACCCTACTCCTTGTCACCTACTTCGGGGAATCGATATTACGTCAACTGACTCAATGACAAACCTTTTGATACATCGCTGTCAAGGACCTATGTGTTTGTCCCAAAATGCCTAGTTTATAATTGGTGCTCTCTCTCTCCCTCTCTCCCCCTCTCTCTCATACTTACACATCATTTACAAACATTAGTCAATAATCCACAAGCATTCGTTAAATCTTCATATAACTATGTACATACTTACAATTTACAGTTAAAGAAATCGTTAAAATATTTATTTCTTTCGATCCCCAGGTATGAATAATCCCAAGTACTTGTAAAGACCAGATGACTAAGACTACCACAAATAGTCTCAAGTAATTGGAGGAAACAGAAGATCTTTTATCAAAAGTGAGATCGTCTTTCTGTGAAATCAAGCGTAGACGATCTGGATTAGACCAATCAAAAAACATGGATTATAATTTCACAACGATCTTATTGTGTGTTGTAATATCATATCAAACGCTATAATTTGATCCACGAGACCATGGTCAGCCAATGTCTGATACGAAAGCTTGTGCTAATCCCTCGGAAATGACAAACGTAATCCTTATACAGGCTGTCATAAAGCCGAATCATTCATGTAGAAAACATACAAAATAACATTTTGAAATTGAAATATTGTGAATGGATAGTACAAGTAAGACTTAATTTGATCATATTGATGCAAATTGAAAATGAAATGAAATGGGTTTAGCATCTTACTTTTGTGCACCAATGAAGACAGGCACTCACCATGCAGTATTCTAAGATCAAAATTTTGCCCTGACGGCCGCACTACAGCCTATTCTTATTTTGAATTTCAACTTCCACGTTTTTTTTACATGCATGCCAATGTGTACATTCAACTTCCGTTTTTTTTTGTCCCATCCATTCGGCCATCCAACCCCCCTAACTGCTAAAGGGTTAAGCAAGTGTAGGCCATTTCAAAAACACAATCTGTACGTTGTTCAATCAAAATTTCAATTCCAGATTTTCCAATTTAAATTCAATTATTTATGTACATAAAAATTGGATAATGGAAGTTGACTATTTTCAATTTAACAGCTTTGTGAAATTTCTAATTTAACAATGGCACAAACACAATTCAAACGTGTCGCATAATTTAACGGAACATTCTAAGATTACATAATTAACACATTTTAATTAAAAGGGATGCGATTTTAATTGAGACATTTTGTTCAGACAGTTTCTGACGTCTTTGAATCTTAAATGCGACATTACGATTGATGAATAACCTTCGTTTGATAGAAGCAGACGGGCAACACAATTGATTTGATCGAGCAATTTCTTCACGAAAAGTTGTGAATTTTTTTCGTCGGCTTTTGTTTGCAGGCTGAAGATAAAAGAGGCGCATATTGAAATCGGACATTGATATATATCTGTCTCACCCCGTACTGACCTGTCCTTAATTACTCACGTTTAAATATCCCTACATTAACTCCCTTCTGTTTCGTTAAACACAGAAATTTAACGAATTCGATTAACAAAATTTCAAATGAAATTAAGGCATGGAGCAGATTTGGATGGTGAAATCGATGCCAAATAAGGAGAGAAGCGTGATGTAATGTGATTAGCAACAATTATCGTGATTTCTCCGAACAAGATGATGGATCCTGAACCTACTTGTTGTCAGATTAAAAACCGATTTTGACAAATGTCGAAGACAGACAGCGTTGATTTTTACGGCACCGTTTCAGCGGCAAATTTTAATCCTTCGCATCTCCCTTTCCCATTGACGAGTCTAATGTATCATTAATAGAATTACTGAATCAAGAATCAAGAAATCCTTTCCTAATTCTAAAACTATTTCTTTGTCTTAAGAAATCCAAACAAGATTTCCATGACATTAATTGTTACCCAAGATCTGTTAAATTTCAAATAATCAACCATTGTTACAGAGATTTCAAATCCCCTTTATCGCAAGATGAACCCAGTTTTCATTAATAACCCTTCGATTGACAAAAAAGTTCAAAAAGTTTCAACTAATCCAAATTTGTCAATATCATTCAGATCACTCCTCCTCTTTAATAGCTTCTGACTTAAAAATCTGTGTCGAATAACTGATGGCGTATTAATCTGTCATTTTACGGATTAATAGCGATCGCATACATTACAGAAATTAAGTCTTCTGAAAACAAAATGTGGTACTACAAAGAAATTATATCGTCATTACAAGCTTATGATAAATCGACTTAATTATGGACAAATTTCTTTTAGAAGAGGGCATTTCACCAAATTGCTTTTCAATTTTTTTTTCTTTAATTTTTTCTTTTGAATTAACACCATCTGAAACAAGATCTTGTAATTAAAAGAATGAATTTGTCGATTTTAAATCTCTTCTGTCCACATCAGTTAATTTTAATTTCATTACTCGGGTACAAATTCAGTTGAAGCCATGACACAGTAGAGACACATGTAGTTTTAATTCAAAAATTAAAACATCATTCAAATATCTGAAATTAAAATAGTCTTCTAAATTTCATTATCAGGGGGAAATTCAGATGAAACCAAGACACTGCAGTTTAAATTCTGGCAGAGAAGAATGTACAAGCAGGATTTTCCAGGCCAGGGGCCTGTTTCACGAAATTTTAACTAAGATAAAATCCAAATTTTAGTAATTTGATTGGATAATATTTGATTGATTTTAGAGCTTAGCCAATCAAAATTGTAGTATCTACTAAAATTTAGATTTTATCTTCAGTAATTATTTCGAGAAACAGGGCCCAGGACCCTGAGTTAAGAATTTACTCAACTTTCATTCACTGTTCATAAGAAGTATCTTTGATCCAAAAACACAAAACTTTGCACAGTTTCTTATTTGATACCTTAAATGAACAAAACTTTGCACATAGTGTCTTATTGATGTATTTGATACATTTAAATCAACATTGGTTTAATAAAGGACTATATTTTAGTTAAAATAACGCGAACAATTTTGAGTAAATTCTTAACTGAAGTCTCAGTTATAATACATATGTAACCATAGAAATCAAATATGTATGTCGATCTCAAAATAACTCGTAGACAAGACCTTAAACCCTGTTCCCATTCCTAAACAACTACAAAAAAAATCATGCTAGAGAAAAAAGAAGATATTTCTATTAATTTGATAATATAGCCTGTCGGACCTGGGGTCACGATAATATACATAGAATAAAAGGCTTAGCCTGGGAGACAAATTGATACACTACTGTCAATATTCATCGTGCAGCTTTATCACAATCCAGGAAATTAACCACCAAGTTTTCATCGTCAAAGCCGATTAATACAATTTAATACCGTAGCTAATCCAAGCTCAGGCTACATTCTTTCCTATTCTAGATGTGATCCTTTGCATCAATATGTATTAATATCTAAATACTGCCGTATCAAATTTCTGGACAATCTTAACTAAGTAGACAGAATAATCTACTGCAATACCGCGGTAATCTTCTTTTTGTTATTTTCTTGTAAGAAACAGGTTTAGAAAATGAAAAGTAGCATGTCTGCCTTGCTGTGAGTTTATTCGTGGCGATATGAGGTTTATGTAAAAATGTGAATCATTTCTAGGTGCATTATAGAAGAAGAAAGAAAAGATGCAGAAGTTTTAAAACTTACAAGGTTATATGCATACATGACTAACAAATAGAAGAGGAAACAAATGAAATTACATGAAATTGGGTTGGTTGGTTCGTGACATTAACATCCATGTCAAACTAGGGTGATATTGAAGAAAGAGAGAGAGAGAGAGAGAGACGGGGGGGGGGGATTAACTTCGACTCAATACAAACTAGGTCATTTCGGGAGTAACATATGGTTAAATTATATTTCACTAATTCGCTTGCACTTGTAAGTCTTCAGCAATGGGAGGACACCACAGGACCCAGAGAAAACCCATGAGGTTGGACAGACGACCATATTCCTTGACTCAATGACAGACCGTCTGATCCAATGTGCACACATTAAACCATTTGGCCACTCAACCCCCTGTGATATCGAAGACAAATGAAACTGGGTTTAACTAACTAGGCTATTATAGAGAGGGACATAATATCTAGTCACAATTTTCTCCAGTTTCACAAATTGGACAAGGCTTGAACAACTATTTGTGATTAAAACAAAATTATCATAAAAAAACATGAGAATTTTCTCACATTGAAGGTTTGTGTTAAGTGTGCAAAAGCACACCCATACTTAGAATAATTCTAATGAGCAAGATATCTATATAAGGTTAGCATTTTGTATTTTCACATGGTTATGAGCCCAAAACAACTTCTTCATCAATTTGTTAAAAAAATTTAACAACATATATGAAATAGACTCTTCAAAAAACAAAAAGTCTTTCCTTTTAATTGGTTTTTAAAGTAGATGTACTTAGAAAAGTTAAGTGCGGATTGGGTCATAGAGACCCAAGACTATAAAGTGCAATACAGACAAGTTCGCGCGCATGCACTTTTCTTTCTTTTTTTTAGAGTGGTAGCAGATGATGCACATGGGGTTGAGTATGCTTACGATTCCTACATGAACAAATATTAGTTCCAACTGAGCTAATGAAGACGGGCACACGACACACAGTGTGCCATGTGGGGTAGTTTGCCTAGTTAGCGGCGCTACTGCCTACTCTTATATTGAATTCAAACTGCCAAGGGATCTTTTATGTGCATGCCAGTGTGAAGTTGTTAAACGCTGGGAGTGGAAGTGAGGTGAGGGTGACCGAATGGTTAGCACGTGCGCGCTGTAATATAAAGTCTGTCATTGGTTTCTGTCATTGGTTTCGATAAGCCGGTTGTGTACGAGACGAGGAGTAGGGTCGTATTAAAAATTATACCTAATAGTAAGTGCAGGAGGACCGCACTACACGCAAAACAAAAAACTACAAGATAAACCATTCACTTGATTTGATATTTATTTATTGTCTTTTATCTGTCTTGTACGCAGAACTCGACCAGCGGGACCCTTTGTAGAACTGGTTAGCTGTGGTAAAACTAACACCGCTGTAAGAGAAACGAAATTTCCAAGGATATACTGATGGAATAATGTCAAGCACTACAACTTAAGTCAAACATTACCATGTCAGTCAGCCAGCGACAATCAATTGATGCTCAGAGGAGCACAGCAACAGCCAATTGCTGGATAAAATGAAAACAACCTTAATTTATTATTGCTTAAAAAGAAGAGATATATATTCTGCAATCACTTCCACACATGTGAATTCACTTGTTGTTCAAGACAATGTCAAAACCGAGTGAGGTTCTTCGGAAGCGTAGTCCAGTGAATTAAATAATGTTAAACATCAAATTAAAAAAAAAGTCAGCAAAAATTTTAAGGGCCCTTTTATTTCTTGGGCCCTCGGCAGCTGCTTACAATGCCTTTTGGGTAATCTGCCTCTGGATGCAAATAATATTAAAATTGTAAAATGTAAAAATCACGAACAAATGATCTTTTTTTGAAATATTTCTAAATTTGTTAGAGTTTCGGCATTGCGGTGTTATATTTATAGAGGGTTTCCATGCCGTACGAGATCTTGTCTATAAAATTTTCATAATGATCTTCAAGATTTTTTAATTTTTTCCTCGGCTCAGTAAGGCTTGACTGTGAAATTAAGGTTTCCTTTTCCAGCGTTGGTTTTTTTCTTTGAGTTGGGCTCAGGGTCATTTTTAGATTGTTGCCTCCCTTTAATTCGCCACGTATACTTAGGTGAGGGTAATCTCGATCCATTATTAATATCGTTCACTTGTTCGGGTTTTGATTCTTTAGTCGCTAGTGCCTCACCCACTTTGCCATCGTGATCCCCAAGTATAAACGATGTTGTGAAACAGATACCCTGTGTAACGTATTTTCCATTTTATTTAATACTGTTCATTGTTTTTATAATATTTGGAATCAGGCGTCCACTTAGCGTATGCATTATTGTATTTTCCACGTATGGTGTGTGCATGTCACTGGTTATTTTGTTTCGATAATGATGAAGCATCGCATCTTTGTGGTTCACATTACATGTCTGTGGATCCATATTGAAATATTTTAAGGCTGGGTAAATGTACAAAAAGTAGACAGAGTCTGGTCTAGTTTGTGATTCCCTACTGTAGTATGTTAAGACTGAGTGAATGTTTAAAAAGTAGACTGATTCTGGTTTAACCAACGGCTTTGACCGATCCCCAATAGAATGTACTTTGGTCTGGGTAGTTTTTAAGAAAAATGTCATATTGTATTTTAATGCATCCGCCATGCCACTAAAGTTTTTGTTCGTTGATTTAAATGCAATCGGAAAAAAGACATTCGGAAATTGTAGCGAGGCACAGTTGGGTATTAACAAATTATTTGTCAGGTCAAGCCATGATTTAAAAATGGGAGAGATGACTACTTCGTCTATATCAGCGAATAAAACATATTTCGATTGGTGCATCGATCTATACAAGCAATCATGCATATTAGCTATCTGCCCGTAGTAATGAATATCACCAGTGTTGATAGGTAAATTCCAATGATATAGTTCAAGCAAACCCTTTCGTTGATAAAACTCCAGAACACCACCCACTGTGGACGGATAGTCATCATTATAATACATAATAAAATGTTCCATACCCAACAGTATATCAGTTTCCAACATTTGAATCAATGCCATTTTGTCATGGAAATCGTGTAGGACTGGAATGCAGCGACTAAAATTTTGTTTAGGCTTAATTTTTGTTACATTCAAATAATTTATAGGTCTCAAAGTTATATTAGTCCTTAGCGCTGACTTCTCTATAACTGATACTGGTTCTGTATTCTGCGTAGAATTGGCCAGCTTACAAATTATCACCGCTGACTGATATCTGAAGAAGAGGAAAATTATATTACACACAACATTAACCCTTTGAACACTGACTATACATGGGGTGTTGCACGTCCCTCCCTGGATTTACAGGACGTCATATTAATTATGACGTCAACGTAATTGGAGCTTGACACGCCCAAAGCCGCAAAACCGACATTTCGGGTATATGCGATACAACGTCAAGCCGATTTGCGGCATTTCGGGTTCTAAGGGTTAATGATACCCCACTGTTTTGTATGAACCTATCTTCCTTACGTAAGGGGATCACATGATTTTATAAGTGGGGATGCAGCAGAGTGGTGGGGTGCCAATATAATGCCCAAGTTACTGGGCGTGGGGACTACCGCAATCAAAGTCGCTAGCAAGTAATCCCGTAAGGGCGCCTTATTTTTCTGCATTCAATGTACCCCCTGCACTATTGCGTAATACAGCCCTGAAATGTACGTAAGTCAACTGATGATGTAACCATTATCCTGATTTCCAAGCTAGTATCTCTTGGCTACTGCGATGATTTTATTCAAACCTTGAATTTATAAACGCAAAGGGTGTTGCTATAACGAAGGGTTACAGACATACATGTAACCCGACAACAGACAACTTTGTAACTGGAGTGTTAATTTGGACCTTTAGAGTGGCTTTTAGAACCTTTTATAGCAAAGTTGACGAACGACATCTAATAGTTACCTTCACCAAGATTCGGCAGTTCAAACTCTGTTAACTTATAACGACTCAATAACCAAGTTAACGGGAAGATCGTCTGTTGCTGAAAGCTCCCTTAACTTTAAGATGTTGTAAACTTGGCGTTATATGTGTTGAGCTCCGTTATGAAATTGTATGGTATTCTACAGAATTTTGGGGGCCTGTGAGTAATAACGGCTTCAAATATTCTACAGTTTCTGTAGGCCCTAATGCAAAATGAAATGAAATGGGGTTTAACATTCTGCTCCTAAACTGGGCTAATGAAGACGGGCATACACCATACAGTGTACTATGAAGGACATTTTGCCCAGGCAGCAGCACTACGACCTACTCTTATATAGAATTCCAACTGCTAAGGGATCTTTAACGTGCACGTCAATGTGTACACAGATCCTCAATTTTCCGTCCCATCTGAACAACGAGACAGCTGTTCTTGTCAGGCCCTCCGTCCGGCATCACTGAGAAGTGGTAACCACACCAGAAAATCTGGAATAATTTTCTCGGCCAATACAGGGATCGAACACCCGACCTCCAGGCTAGTGAGCCAGCGTCTTACCCACGTGATTCCCCTAGGCCACGATGAGAAGACGAACCCGATTACAAGATGATAAGAATAATTAAAGTAATAAATACTTACACATATCCCCATGAGCGTGGTTCTGGTATAAATTCTAACTGGGTTTCGTGAATGGTGAGGTTTTTAGTTTCTGTCTGTGAAACACATATGAATGTATCTAATGGTGAATAATTTCTTACTAATGCTATTATTCTTATCATTGGTGAACTTCTGTCGTCGTAATAAGCTGAATACACATAGGTCTTGTTTAAATCACCCACCGGTTGAAACTCTGCAGTCTTTGCTCCCCTTTGCTGTAAAGCTGTTAATATATGTATGTCAACAGCGACATTCTTAAAAGCAATGCGAGTATCAGGGGTTTTCCAGTCTGATACCACAAACAGTAGGAATATGATCCCAGTTGTAAACAGTGTCCCATAAAATAACTTAACCATCGATCCTCCCATGGTCGTTTATTCTTATAACTTCCATAAAAGCTATAAAGACAGCAAATATGGTCTTTTCATAAAACTACTGATCAAAAAGTAGGCCAAGTTACCTAGGGCACAATTGACTGAACCCACTCACTGTTGTGAATGTCAGGTGATGACTGATAACAAGAGGATACCCCAGTGAATCTAAAAGATACGGTTGCTAACCACGCTGTTGGGTCATTCCTTGTCAAGTGGGCCAGGGGTGGGACATTGACCCCCTTGAAAAAATCTGGAAAAAATATACGTTATTGTACATCTAAAATCTAGAAACTGTCCAAAATATGTGGTCTGTACCATGAAAATTGACTGAGATACGGGCATTTAAGTTTCATGAGTTACTAATAAGTTTTCGAAACAAAATATGTATCACTAATTTACTTGAGTTTCAGATATCTTGATTTTACCTTTCCAGTGACGATATACCGCTCAAATTTGGTAGTCTTGGAGAACTTTTTTCTATGAGCTTTTGGTTGTACTTGTCACTTTATGCAATTATTTACCAAGACTTGTCTAAATGTATTATCATAAGTTATAACAGATCTAAAAACAACACATGGTTTCCACATGGTAATATACTCAAAAGGTCATTCAATGACCTTTTACCTTTGACTTTTTAAAATATGTATCATGCAAGGAAGTGGAACTGACAGGCTGGAGTACATGAAATGACCGAGAACTCAGGATAATGAGAATTTGATGCTGTCAAGTTTTGTCTGGTGTAATACAGGAAATAATGTAACTAGTGGTTGAATTTGAAGTTTTCAATGCCTTAGTTTCAGTTTTGTATCTTTTTTGTCTGAGACAAAAGATTTTCCAAGGTGAGAAGAAAGCCCCAGGAAAGCTGACATCTGTTGTTACAGCAAATTAGCTTTGATCAGTGAAATGCAATTTCACTAAAATAGATCAAGTTTTTTAAAGGAAGTAAGAGATATAATAAAATCATCCTCCATTATTGTGAGAAAATTTATTTTAAAACCAGACTATGCAGTATGCATAATAACCTTCAGGTGTTCATATAGAATTCCAAATTGAATAAAATAAAATCATTAATTAGAATAAACAGTTGCTGGTGCATATCATTAAGATGATTTATCCAAGGCAACAATGAGCTATCCAGGCGCGGATACAGAGGGGGGCGCACCCGGCGCACGCCCCCTCTATTTTTTTGCGGTGGCGAACAATTTTTAGCTCCATATATTCTCGCGGGAAAGGAGAACAAAACCAGTTTAGGTTGGAAATCGTAATTTACAGTACTAGTATGAAATTAGTCCTTGTGGGCATTTTTTTCCACTCAAAAATCATGGGTCGGGCTTCGCACTCCCAACTTGGTGCAGCACGTCCCCCCTTTCTGAAAATCCTGGATCCGCCCCTGCTATCATATAGTCACAGATGGATCATAGTTTTAGTGATTTTGAATCTTTGGCAAATTACAATATTGTGAAAGCTGTTTCTCTAAAAGAATATCAGTTCAACAAAAGCTCAGTTCCATTCAGTATTTTACAGATCCAAGGAATGAAGGAATAACATAGGCAAATTTTGGGATATTTAAACGGACATTTCTAAATATTACTCAACCATCCCTTTAAATGATCATTTAGAGTACATATTAGCATGAAGTAAGCAGTGAAAAATTAGATACAGTTTGAAAAATGCATGACCGTGAAAAAGTAACTATAACTATGAAGCACAATGAAATCTTAAAGCGCATCTTGATTCATCCTCAAAAATGATCCTATTCATCAAAGGCATGTAAACTGCAAGAATGAAGGCAAAAAATTTATAAAATAACATTAACTTATTTGAGAAATATCTCATTTAAATTCAACAAGTTGGCAACCAATCAAATAACTTCAAGATATCTCTAGTGATGTCTGCCTATTGAATGAAACATGTTCTGGTATCAAAATTAACGCCTTGTTCTGGGGGGGGGGATATTTTTGTGGCCCATTCTTCACAAAGACAATCTGTGCAACTGGGTCCTACTCGTCAGTGACAGAGAGCCTAGCAAGAACAGCATCTATTCCTTCGGATACGTGTAGAAAACCTGAGGTCCAAGAAGTGGAGACAAGAACAATGTTTTTCAGGCATATTTTGCTTACAGCACACTGCATGGCATATACAGTAGGATGTTCAACCACAATTTCATTTCCTTCTTCAATTTCCTTGATCTCAAGGAGTGACCAACAGAATAGACCCAAACATGACCCAGATCAGTTACCACCAACTGTATCTGATATCCCTTCATGCAACAGATCAAAAGTTGACACACACCAATAATCATTTGACAGGCATCAAAAAAACACTCTATTCATACATCGGAAACAGACCATCTCGCAGAAACGCACATTGTAGATTCCCTGGTGAGCGATCTGTCCAGCTTCTCTAATGGAAGTGACCCAGGCTTGTCAGACATGACCTTAGCAGTGCTGGCATTACAATTCATGGAACAACCATTTCTGACTTCTGCCAAAAACATCTTAAGATGTCAAAAAACATGACAGTACTTGTAAATAGATGGAGGATATTGATCCGTTACAATAATCAATATATTCATGTAGTAAAATTTTTCATTGGTTCAGATAAAAAAAATAGTTTAAAAAGATTTGCTCTGGGTTTTAAATGAAAGAGAAAATATAATTAGATTTGTCATTGATATTTTTCTACATTACAAATTGTATAACAACAATGAAGATGGACATATGCCATACAGTGTGCTAACAGGCAAACTTTACTTGTCATCAAATTCCAACAGTTAAGGGTTCTTTAACGTGCACAGCATTAACGGGAATGGTTCAGAAGAGTAGAACCTTAAACCCCATTTCATTTATTCTTATTTTGACCTAAATAAAAGAAGTCCAGCTCCTTTAAATAATAAATATTTCTATAGCTGATGATAAAGTTATGAGTCCCGCGAGACCATGCGCATCACGGCTCATTTAACTTTTCACTGACAACCCCCAAATCTTTCATCTTACATATTGTAATATCTCCACTTCCGAAGCTTTTTTTCTCAAATTCTATTTTACTTTTTTCACATCACAAAGAAAAGTGACATAAGGCATTTATTTACGAAAAAAACTTTAATGATAATTTTAGTTAGATGATTATCAATGGTTCTTGGTGTGGTTAGTTAACACTAGGGACCGGATATCATTCAGATTTGATGAAAAAAGGAAAGAAACTGAGCTAACCATCTATAATCTAATACACATATTCAGTTTATAGATTGCTGTCCAGAAAGTGCAAATGAAATGAAATGGGGTTTAACGTCCTACTCTTCTGCACCTGACCCGGGCTAATGGAAGACGGGCCCAGAAAGTGCTAAATACCATCAAGATTCATTCAAAAACCCTCAGTTTGTCCTACCATTTAGTTTAAGGAACACCATTTAGTTTTGACATCGGTCATCTAGTTTATGACCATTTAGTTTAGTTCTGATACTGGTCATCAAGTTTATAACCATTTAGTTTCATAAACTAGACAACGGATGTCAAACAGTGGCACAAACTGGGCGTTTTTGGATGAATCTTGATGGTATTTAACACTTTCTGGACAGCAATCTATTAACTGGATATGTATATTAGATTATAGATGGTAAGCTCAGTTTCTTTATTTTTTTCATCAAACCTGAATGATACCCAGGCCCTAGAGTAAATTGCAACACATTTTTAAAATTTGTTAAAAATGTCGAAAATTATTAAAGACTCATGTATATATTCTTAATCACCTCTTCTGTAATTAACACTTGATGTTATTAGGATATCACATGTTAAAACCCTGTTGGAGATGAAAACAGAGTGGGGGGGGGTGTTTCCTGATCCCTGGGGGTTATTTTGGGGGGAGAGAGAGAGTTTAACGTCCATTTAACTTAGTCATTTTGGGACTAACATATGGTTCAATTTTATTTCAATAATTCGCTTGCACATAGGGGTCTTTAGCAGTGGGAGAAAACTTGTGGACCCAGAGAAAATCCACGATGGTTGGACAGACAACTCTAATCCTCGTCACATACAACCAGGGAATGAAATGACTGACCTTATGATACAATGTGCACATGCTAACCATTCAGCCATTCAAACTCCCCCTATAGGCCAAGGAATGTTATGGATTTTTGATATTGAAGTCAGTGGGGGTAGAGAATTAGTGGTCTTAGTCCTGTCAGTGTATTTATAGAGTCTGTCTCAGTCATTACATCTATCAGATTCATTCTATCCCCTTGCTTAATTAACAACAGTCCCTTATTCAACATGTCACGCTGCCCCCTTCCTTTCCTTTATCATAGCCAGTTATCAAGAAGAATAATATTGGTGTAAGCTGTGTGCCAAGCTAATGGTTGTAGATAAGAATAACTTATAATGGTAATTATGTATATGATCAGAAGGTTTCTTCTATATTTCACAACAAGATGAACAATCCGATAAGATCCACAGATTCTTACCACAAAATAAACAAACTCAACTACAAACAAGTCAAATTATCCATAAGAACAGAGATAGAACAACCCAAGAGAAACATGCAAGACAAATTAACCATATTGTCTTCTAATAAAACAACTTAATATCCACAAAATATCTGACTTTCAAAATATTTTCTTTTATAAAAAAATTGAAATTTGAAGTAAAGCTTATAAAACTGATGTTTTCAGGGTGAATGAAGAATATCATTTTCTAATAAACCATGTATCCCCTCATATATCAGACTTCCAAAATATTTTCTCTTGTAAAAAATTTGGAATTGAAAACATCGTAAAACAGTAGCGTACAACTATATATCGGCTCAGCTAGTTTATACACAGAGAGATTTAAAAACAAATTTTCTTTTTCAACATCAGGTTTGATCCTTTATTTTATTTGGGGGCTGGTTTATCTTCATTCTGCAAACAGGGATCCATCTAGTTCATTACTCGGGAATAGATCCTTGCCTTAAATAGCAGCCATATGCAAAAATATAATACTCCTCTTTTGTATCATATACACTATTACACACACTAAGACCAAAAAGATATTTTTCAATTTATTAAATGGAAGCAGAATAAATACTCAACAAAATTTGTGAAGTGTGCCTAGTGCTTTCGACTAAAATCATCAATTTAGGACTTAATGATGGAGAGAGAAAGAGAGAGAAATGGGGTTTAACATCCACTTGACACAAACAAGGTCATTCCGGGACTAACATATGGTTTAATTTTATTTCAATAATTCGCTTGCTCGTAGGGGTCTTTAGCTGTGGGAGGAAACCGGAGTGCCAGGAGGAAACCCACGAGGTTGAGAAGGCGCCCCTATCTCCATGCCACATACACTCACACCAGGGATCGAAACCACAGCCGCAAGCCAGAGTTGACCGGCCAGCTAGAGGTCAAAGAGCGGCACTCTAGACCACTAGGCCATCCCAACCCCCGACTTAAAGATGGAGTTTAACAACTTAGTTTCTGTTCTCAAGCTGAGATAACTGTAGGCAGACAGCCTAAGTTTAGTATGATTTATCTTTTAAAGATTCAACATTACACAATATTGTAATTTGAAATGGAATTCAAATTCCCTCAACTATACACAAGGAGATGTTTTAAAAAATGGATTTTTCAAAATCAAATTTTATTGCTGATTAATATACCATTATTTTACTATTCTTTTAGATTCAACTTTTCACAACATTGTAGTTCGCAAAGGAATTCAAGTTCTCACAAATGACAAGCAGCAGTTTAATTCATATTTATATTGTTTCCTTTGTTATATACTCTCGGGGATAATTTTTCTATTGTAGTTTGCAACGGGATTAAACTTCCTTCAAAGGCAAAGCAACAGATTTAAATATTAAAATTATATTTATATTTTTTCCTTTGTTACGTACACTCAAGTATAATTATTCTATTGTTTGGATCTTTTGTTCTCTGATTGCTAAATTTATCAGAGAAATTGATCAATGACTAGAATCACATGGTGAGATAAATGCTGAAATCAAGTGTCACTTGCATTCTTGATAAAAACGGGACTTCATGGGGGGTTTAAACGGTGGAAAGAGAAAGACAGAGAGGGTTTAACGTCCACTCAAAAAAAAACTAAATCATTTCTGGACTAAAATATGGAGGAAACCGGTGGACACCCAGAAAACCCATGAGAGGTAACCCTACTCCTGCAAGTATTAATCATTCGGCCACCCCCAATAATGGAATGTCAATACTCCAGCTGCAATTGATGGGGTTTACTGTCACGTCAATAGATTACTTCAGTCATTTTGGGACTAACACATGGTAATTGTTGTAATGCTAGAAAGGAGAATTTTGCCTGGACAGCAGAATTTCCGCCTACTCTGCCATAATTTCCAACAACTGTCGAGTTTCATTTTACTTGCACACCAATGTCTGCTTCCCCCAACAAGAGCAATTTTACAGTGTATATGACAAGAACTCCGTGTGATGCTGGCCATAATTACCCATAATCAAATAACACTTTTGTATTATTGTAACTCTTTGATAATAAATGAAGTCCGCTGGGGATTTCAATTGCTACCCTAAGCCATAATCATCCACATGATAAAGTAGTTGTCAAACACTCTTCAATTTTATATTAGCCATTGGTCATGTATCCTGGTGTTACTGCTGACCACTCCATCTCCACTACATATCACTGCTTTGGATTCCAGCAGAGTAAATTGGATGACTTGACACTACCCCTGGTGCAAACTCATGCCATGGAAAATGACACATCTTTCAAATATTTTGATAAATGCCTTGAAATTATAGTGGAGCTTCAGCCCAACCCCTGGATAAATGAATAGATTGATATCCATCGTAATTATAGTACTAGTTTTATCAGCAGGGAGATTTCATCTACATAAATACATTTGAATGAACTCAGATTATATTAAATCTGCTCAATTTCATTTGCATTTTTCGGGCAATATCTATAATAAGTTTTCACAACTTAAAAATGGAATAACATAAAATTTAGATAAAAGAGAGAAAGAGAGAAAAAAATGAGGTCTAAAGTCGACTTGATACAAGCTAGGTCATTTCAGGACTAACACATGATTCAATTTTATTTCAAAAATTTGGTTGTGCATAGGGGTCATTAGCAGTGGGAGGAAACTGGAGGGCACAGAGAAAACCCACGAGGTTGGACAGACCTGGCTCTGTACACATTGGCGTGCACATAAAAGTCTTACCCCATTCAGACGCTTATTTTGAACTGGTTTAAATACCCTGGGGATCATTAAACCAGTTTAACTTAAGCGTCTGAACGCACATGTGGGGCAAATAAACCAGTTTAAAAACCCCAGCTCGCGACCTGTCTTCGAGAAGGCTTTTTATTTTAAACTGGTTCATCTTAGCCGTCTGAACGGGCTGGCTTAAAAACCCCCAGCTCCAGCTTGCTTTGAGCATGCGCAGTATGCAGTAAGTTACATTCCTGTGAAATTATCGGGGTCAGACAGTGCCAATGTTATCGAAAACGTGCAAGGACCGAATAAAGCTGGTGAAGCAGCCCATGCGTAGTTAACTCTAACCTCCGTCCGAAGAGGTCAGAATAGTTAAACTGGTTTGGCTTATAGTACGTGTAAACGCAAAAACGATGCTGTCTTAAAAACCCTAGCAATTATAAACTGGTTTAAAAATAAGCGTCTGAACGGACTATTAGAGTTCAATATGAGAGTAGGCAATAGTGCAGCCGTGCAGGCAAATTTCCCTCATAGCACACTGTTTGGTGTATGCCTGTCTTCATTAGCCCAGTTCGGAGCAGAACAGCAGGATGTTAAACAACATTTCATTTCATTTCGTTTCACGTACATAAAACCTTATAATGAACACTGATTATATTAAATGTCCCGCTGTGAATGGAAATGAACCCTATTCCAGAATGATATTCCTTTTAGCAAACCAACTTTCATAATATCGTATTTTACAAATGATTCAAAACCGTCTTTTATGTTTTACCTACATACAAATTTTTAATGAACACTGATTGAATTAAGTTGAAGAACTGTCTTCAGTGCCCCAACATGGGATTGCCTTGTTTTATATGACGCAAAATCCTTACAAATTGATTCCCTACTAATTCCATGATATTGAGGCATCATTATCTGATGAATATTCATGATGTCTCCAAATTTACAGACGCATAATTGAAGCAGAAATCATTTGTGAATAAATTGTCGAACTTTATTGGAATGTTTCCCCCAAGAGTAAAATCAAGAGACAATTCAGAATTTAATTGTAATTAATTCGGATCAGGTGCTGTTTGTGTGTTGGTTGTGCTTAACCACTGACTCCAACAAGGGTCATATCACAGACAAATCAGGTCTTATGATGATCAACCTCTGTGGATTTATACCCAACTTAAATCTTGTTCTGTGAATCCAAATTCATTGGGACTGAAATGAAATACCAACTGCCAAGAATTATTTTTACTGCACGCCAACATGTAAACAGGTTTTTTGTCCCATTCGATTGACTAGACACTGTTCCGTGCAGATCCTTCGATGGCCTCCATCCTTCACCAATCTGCTGTATTAATATCTTTATCATATTTCAAACTAAATTTAAATCTTAAGTTTACTAACCTTTCGATATCTTTTTTTCTTTTAAGTCAAATATCCAATTTTTAAAGTATGTTATCGAGACCTTTGTTATATACAAATTAACCCACTTATCTATATTCAATGGATGCCCTGATGTACAAAGGTATACTGTATATAGAGTAACTTGAAACATGATTCAGTATTGGTCAATACTAACCCTTGACCTTTTTGACTTGTGAACCTATATCTAAGATGTAATCCAATCAATTTTATAATAATACGCTTGTTATCTTATACTATCACATACCTCCATCAGACCTCTCGTTTGTGTCATTGTCTAACAGAGAGATTATCCCTTCAACAAATCTGCATGTCAGAAAATTCGATCATTTATCTAAGGGCCCAATACATCATCCAATTCAAATGCATTTTTACTAGAATACAAGAATACAAAAATAAGTTGTCCTTTTTTTAGAATAGATTTTTTTATTTAAATTTTAAAGTAAGTAAAATCTAAGAAAATCTGTAAAAATTCCCTTCTAAAAACTTGAAGAATCAGTTGAACTTCACTCCTAGAAGGTTCAAAAACCTTTACAAATCTCAAGAAATTCCCTACTACAAAGTTATTCCACCCCTTATCGATAGTTAAACTCCCTTAAACTGTCACAAATCTTGATCAAAATAAAACTAAGCCCCTACACAATAAATGACAAAACCTCCTACCGGGGATGCTGTTACACCAGCTGTAATTAATGACATACCTGAATTACAAGATCACACCTTGTTTGACACATACCTCAATTCCAATAAAAATCATCCCCCTGGGACACAACACAAAATTCCTTTATGAACTTAAACTGATGAAAACAATCCCTACTAGATTAATCACAAAACACCTACTAGTTTTCGATACCATTTCGTAAGCCAGACCAATTTGCATTTCAGTTCATCAGAAAAACCCAAAACTTTGTTACTTGTATAAATTTTAAAACGATTTGGACGATAAATGTAGTCTGTAGAGCGTTCACAAGAAATTATGGACAGTGGACGGATAGGGGTGATAACGATATTTGACACAACTTCCATGTGTGTATCTAAAATAAATATTTTAAAAACGCATTCGAATTTATTTCCCTTATCCAATTTTTGAAATTCAAAAAACAAGAATGGCTCATAAGACTCACAAAGCTTTTTACAAGTAGAGATAATTAAGAGAGAGAGGTGGGTTTTAATGTTATTTTGAGACTGGCCTTTGATGCACTTTTATTTCAATAATTTGCTTGTATGTAGGGGTCTTTAGCAGTGGGAGGAAACAGGAAGACGAAAGACAATGAAGATCTAATAATTTAAATGATTTGGCCTATCTGTGACAACAACTCCGTACTTATTTTTACTTGGCTTCCTCATGACCTGACATTGGCATTTTAAGGGTGGACATATAATCAGGGAATCCTGATAACTTTGACCATAATAATTAGTCCAAGTACCCAATAAATTAATCTAAATCTACACATTTTCATCCTTATTGATGGGCCTCATCCATTGTGTTAACAAAAGAATGTTGAAACTTGCCAGAGTACAGATAACATTTTCTCTATAATTGAGATAAGAAATGTAAAAAATGTTTACACAAATTTCTTTCTCTTTTACTGGGTAAAAATAACTGTTGTAACTATCAGCGGTTCCTGTGTACAGGTGTCTTGTAGTGTTGATCTGTCAAACTATAAATTATATGCCAAGACTCTGAATATACATGCCTTCATTTTAATCTGAGCATTCAAATAAAATTATCTTAGTAATGGTATGGGATGAATAATAAATTTAATAATGTTTTGTAAGTCTTGTTTCTAAAGCAACTTAAAGGTCCATCACACCAGAATAACAGTTAAGACTATATTCAAAATCAAAAGTAATTTCATTTTTTTTAAAAATAATTTGGTCTCATATTTGTTCAAAGCTTCAAAATGCCATATCCCAGACATTTATATCTTTACTGCCTGGTATAAAACTGTTTCCTCCAAATCAAATAATCAATTCTAACTTAAAATACCAGGAAAAAGTGTAACCCAGATATTATTTAATCTTGTGTATTTTGCACTAATTTCTTTAACAGTTATTCAATATCAAATCTTACATGATATACATGAATCGTTAGTTTGGCCTTTAAAAGTAAAAAGCTTCTTTCAATTTTATCTAACCACTTAGATAAATATATGTTTAAACTGTTTAGGATAATTGCCAAAATTGTTTTGAAATTTGTTCATTTAAAATAAATCATTCAACAGCGTTTTAAATGTAGAATTTGAAACATCAGGTACTAATCGTGAAGTGATCGTCCTGATTATCAAGTCCCACATCAAAATGCCGAATAAAATTTCTTAGGTAACCCCCATTAAGCTAATCTAATAAGATCAGAATGGTTTAATATTAAGATTTCAAATTCACAGAGTTAAAGCAACCTGGTGGAGTGCAAGAATGAGGGTAGAGGTATATTATTTATTAGACGAGTCTTGAGGCCATACAATCAGGCAGTTTGTCCCAGGTATGTCTGAAGCCCTGTACACCACTGCACCCATCCACTTTCATTTACATTGTTGTTTGGAATCTGGGAGGGACACATTTATATTATATTAATAAACCGAAAGTAGAGATTGTAAATAGTTCTTACCTTTCTTCTCTGTTAATTAATATCCACTGTTTAAAACTTCATTTCCAGATTTCTGAAAATATAAAATTATAACATCTAAAAAATATAATTCATCAAATTTTTTAAAACTGATCCATTTACACAGATGGTCCTCGTTTTTTTGTAAATTTTGAATGGACTGGGCACAATTTCCTTGTCCGTCCTAGATGTACAACCGATGCCAAGTGTCTGAGCTCAACGCCCGACAGCTCTACCATCACAGACCCCTCATTTTTTGTAACATCTGACGGGTTAGGATCACTTTCCTTGTCAGCCTTAGAGATAAGTTGTGTTTTAACTCAGAATTTTCAACTTTGTCTACAAATCTTTAAGTACTTTTAAGACATGTATCTCGTACATTAAATCTCCACGTAAATTCCCAAACTTTAACCCTTATTTCACAATCTTAACAAATAAGTCCAGAATTAAAGTTCACAATGTATTTTTTAACATTAGTCTAATTCTATCTTCGCTTGAATGGCATTTAGTAATTGAACATATTAACACAAGGTACAATTTTTATGGATACACAATTACTGAGGTGTGTTTAGCTTTGTAAACTAAAATGTGACGACATAGCCTCTTTATTATGTCTGAAAATTTCAAATCAAAATATTAATTGTTTATCCATTTAAATTGTAGCTTGTGTTAATTAGTCTACTAGAGGCTATGTTTCTTTATGAGGATTTTCAATTTTGTCTACAAATCTTTAAGTACTTCCAAGACATATATCTTGTATATTAAATCTCCAAGTTAACCCTTATTTCACAATTTTAACAAATAAGTCCAGAAGTAAAGTTCACAATGTATTGTAAGAATTTTAATTTCTATCCAAGTACCTGCCACAAACAATGTTTAAATGTCCATTATCTAGATCCTGTTCTAACAGATAAGATAGGCCATGAACATCACACAACAATGCTATGACAACTATTGATAAAGAAATACCACCCAACTTTTATCCACAAGACACCTAAGTTTGGATGGACAAGAGATTTATTTTGATTAGGGTTCATCATTGTCCGCAGAATTTGGGTGGTGGACGACATGTTTGAAAGAAAATTAAAATAATCTATTATGATTTTATTGCAGACACAATACCTTGAATTGATAAACTTGGGAATTTTTCAGATGTCATGCCCGTGTCAACTCAGTATAAATATTTTGATTCTCAGAATCTTTACAAGGAAAGGAATGAAATTAATCGGGGACAAATTGATTAAGACTGACCAAGTCTTTGAACATACCAGTGTAAATAACTAATAACCCATGTTCAGACTTGGGGATCGCTAAAACAGTTCAACCAATCCTCTGAACGCACAGTCAGGGCAAATTATCTTGTTGTGAGAGAGAGAGAGAGAGGTGTTTAATCTTTTCAATAATTACTTGTGTGTAGGGGGTTTTAGCAGTAGGAGGAAACTGGTGGACAGAGAAAACCCACAAGGTTGTACAGCCAACCCTACTTCTGTCACATA
The DNA here is from genome assembly GCA_963678685.1 of Patella ulyssiponensis. Classification (NCBI taxonomy): domain Eukaryota; kingdom Metazoa; phylum Mollusca; class Gastropoda; family Patellidae; genus Patella; species Patella ulyssiponensis. Next base: position 51,939,025 of record OY783232.1, on the reverse strand, counting down.
GAAGTGGGGAAACCCAGGTCTAATTATTTTAAGTTATAAATATTAAAATCTGCGTTTAAGATGATGTACAAGATTAAGGTTCTTTTTTTTAAAAAATGATACACTTTAATTTACGTCAATATTTAGCATATGTTAGTACATTTATATCTGAAAAATAAATTAGACTGTCTGTCCTGTATCAACGTTTAATCCCGATGGTTTCGACTATACAAAAATCTAAGTACATTCATCCATCAGTAGATTTACAATAACACAAAAAACACCATATTATTATTGTAAAGATTTGTTCATTTCTTTTTAGAAATCTTAAGGACAGAAATTTATATTAGATTTGAAAAAACACATTCTTCTAATTTTTTTTCATGAACAAAAAATAATAACTGATCATTTCTTGAATAAATGTCAAAATTGTTTTCAATTCAAACTTCAAACATTTTTTGCGATATATGATAAAAGATTGTAAATTTCAATAATTCTGACATAGCTAATCACCTTACATAGAAACCTGGATCATAAAGTCATCTAAGACGGAGATTTTAATTTAATATGGTTTTCTGATGTTTGCGAAGATTTTTGCTAAGTTGATAAATTGCTTAAAAAAAACAGACTTGCACAATTTGAGGAGTCAAAATAATGGAAGGCAAGTTCAAATACAAATAAAATCTAATGTTATTAATTTAAACTTCATTAGTAAAGACATAGTTGGTTATTCTGATGAGAAATGACAGGAATTGAGATGAGGTGAAAAGTCCTACTTTTTGGCACCAACTGGGGTTAATGAAGCCTGAATACTCGATGCAGTCTGTTATGAACATTTTTTTCCCTAATAGTGGCTTACTCTCCTTTAATTCCAACTACCATGCGCAGGATAAGATTCCAAAGAAATGAAATTGGGTTTAACGTTCTAATGTTCTGCTTCGACTGGGCTAATGAAGATCGGCATACGCCAGAGGGAGAGAGAGAGATGGGGTTTAACAACCACTTGACACAAACTAACTCTTTTCGGGACAAACACATGGTTCAAATTTATTTCAATAATTCGCTTGCGCGTAGTGCTCTTAAGCAGTTGGGGGAATCCGAAGGACCCGGAGAAAACCCACCAGGTTCCACAGGCGACCATTCTCCTAGTCACGTACAACTGGGAAAAAAACCCCACAAGATTCCAAAGAACTGAAATGAAAGTGCGCACTTATAAAACAACATCCAATAACAAAGTTCTCAGATAAATCATTTCTTATTTTTTCTTCTGGTTTAATTAGATATAAAATATTCGTATAGAACAACAGAATATTGATTTAGAGAAGTAAAGAATATCTGACCCTCATCACCTGCTTAGGACCAGATATAAGATTAATTCTTGTTGGTTATTAAATTCTTTCATCTGGATAAATTGCAAACAAAAACTGGAGACTGTAAGGCCTAACCATGTTAATTTTTAGTTCATTAAGGACTTGATCGACTCTATTCTCGTGTGCGGTGTTTCGTAAAAATTTCAAAACTTAAAGATTTGGAACTAGAAGCTTTTGAGAAGAGCAAAAATTTTCTTTTTAAATTTGTTTTTATCCCTGAAGAAATTAGAGGCAGAATTTTTAATAGGTATCCCCGAAAAACAAACATTCAAATTGGTGTGGTCTAAGTTAATTTCCTTGTATATGTATGGTAAATACTCGTCCAACTATACCATTTCTGAATTTACGCACCAAAAACGTCTGCACATCCTTTGTATGTCTTTCAGACGACCAGGTCTATTTCCAACAATATACCCTTCTTTAATCTTATTAACCGATCAAGTCTCTCCGATCACGCAGAAAAAAAAAGATCAGAAAAAATTTTAATAGAATTTTGACAGCTGTTTATTTCCAAGTCCTTTGATATGACACTTCCCTCAATAAAAACGGTCTTTTCATTCTTTTCTGATACTTTAATAAAAGATAAAATGGACAATATTAAAACAATTCTGTTATAAATTTATTCACTTGATCGAACTATTGACGGCCGTATGATTAATGGGATATGAATATGTAGGATATTAATAAAAACATTCACGGCAGAAACGAAGGATATAAAAACATTCACGGCAGATACGAAGGATATAAAAAGTGGTCGTCTATCAATTCACGTTGATATTATATTGTATTGTTGATGTGCAGAAATTGATCATAAATCAATATCATTTTTAAAGATAAATCAACTTAATACGGACAATTTTAGTCAATTATTTAACAACATAGAGAGAAACGGCTTAACATCCACGCAACACTACTGGGTCATTACAGACGCAAAAAAAAAACTGTAATAAATTTGTCAAGCTTTTTTCCAACATGTAAATTTCCAGATTCTAGTGGAGTGAAGACGAGTAAAACGAAATTTTGAAGTAAAAAAAAACGAAATGAAATAGAATCTGTGTTTTAATCAGATTGTATTAAATGAAATTGAAGACGAGTATACTATACTGTAATTTTCCCAGACAGCAGCTTTGCTCTATTAAGATTTCTAAATGTCAGAGTTGCTTGAATGGGCGTCCAATAGTACCCACTGGAACTTGCCTTCTCATCCCATTCTAAAGCAAGATACAAAGTCTCACATCCAACACAGCTCATGAGGGAAATAAGGCTGGAAAACATGAGTAACTTACTTAACTCTGGGATCAAATCTGAGATCTCCTGTATCAGGTGTATCAAAAAGAGTAAGCCTACTACAAAGTCATACTAGCATTGGATGCTGGTGGGGATGCATGCTTGGACATCCAATCACCTTACCCCCACTTCCCTCGGTCAATAATTTACAAATACAGATTAATTACTTTAAAAATTGTCCAAGAAACTCTGAACCCCATGTTACCTCCTACACTGATGAATCACCCCCCCCCCCCCCCAATAATGAAATTAATTCCAACAGACATGGACGCATTAATAACAAACCATACAAGAAACAAATAACCATTTAATTATAGGAACACAAAGATATACATGTAGTTACAATACCATCAATCATTGGTCTACAAAAAGCTCCTAAACATTTCGATATATAAAACAATAATTCATTGTTACACATACACAGTCTGGCAATTCTATTATTAATGGAAATATAAATGCACTTAACACATACACATGTCCAAGCAAATTATCTTTGTAATTGTTCAAACAAATGGACATTTAGCAACAAAATACATGTGTCCAATCAAATTTCTTTATTATTGTTTAACCAAATGACACACATCAAAAACTATTTTGTGAAATCCAACTAGGATCTGATGAAGTTTAAATCGAATCTGATTGACACATCCGAGGTTACCATTTAACCTACGATATCCGATCTCCTTCAATGTATTCAAACACTGTCAACTTTTATTATTGTCACAGTGTTATTACCCTATTGCAGAACCCTTAAACATCCCTGGTCCCCTGTCAACTCCATGACACATTCAACAAAAGCCAACTTATATTTTCAGGATCACAACAAAAGACAGGATAAATGAGCCTAGTGACAGGTTTTCACATCAAATTAAAACAACAAGTGTTCCGGTCAATTTTTTTCTTCCAGTCTTTTGTGCACTGAAATTTGAAAAGCACACACATGCTTGTATTATGTTGATAGGCATGACCGACCCCATGTCTTTTGTTTTCTCACCCTTTAAATGCAAACATCCTTTCCCCCTCTTCATCACCCTTCAATCTATTGTTCCCCTATTTTATCCCTTTGTTAAAATATGAAAAAGATGGTTTGCTACATCTCCATTTGCACAGGTTGTCGAAAATAAAAAAGTTCCCAAACTTTGTTTTTTTAAGAAATCAGAAATAAATTTATCCTTTATATTATGTTCAAATAAACTTAACGATTCATTATTTTAGAGCTAAATCTGCCAATTAACTCAATCTTACATACTATGCAGGGGATCACGTGGCTAAGTGGGTAAGGCGCTAGCTCGCTAGCCTGGAGGTCGAGTGTTCGATCCCTGCATTGGCCGAGAAAGTTCATCTTGATTTTCCAGCATGGTTTCCCCTTGTCAGTGATGCAGAACGGAGGGCCTGACAAGGATAGCTGCCTAGTCGTTCGGATGGGATGAAAAACCGAGGTCCCGTGTACACATTGGCGTGCACGTAAAAGATCCCTTGGCAGTTGAAATTCGATATAAGAGTAGGCCGTAGTGCCGCTGCCCGGGCAAAATTTCCCCCATAGCACACTGTATGGCGTATGCCCGTCTTCTATTAGCCCAGGTTGGGTGCATAAGAGTAGGACGTTAAACCCCATTTCATTTCATTTCATTTTACATACTATGCCTCTTTAAGTTACGAATAAAAAGTGGATTGCAGTCTGTGTACAAATTATTCTGGAATAATTCAAAGATATACTAATCGTGTTCACACCTTTATATCTACTATAAGATAATAAGCTCATTAATAATATATAAACAGGTGAACAAACAACTATAGAATATTTTCAGAATGGAGAGATAGGAGGAATGGGGTTTAACATCCACTCAACACAATTAGGTTATTTTGGGATTAATATATGGTTCAATAATTTGCTTGTGTATAGGAGTCTTTAGCGGTGGGAGGAAACCGCAGAGAGGCAACTTTGTTCTTAGTGTTTAACGACCACTTCCACCTAAGGTGATATTGCAGACAAGTCTTATTTTTCATTTTTATTACCTTAGAGCATGCGCAGGGGTCCACATAGGCTCACACCGAGAATCAAAACCCCACTCCTTGTCTCCTATAAGCTTGGATTGGAAACCACTCGATTTGACTCAATGACAGATCTGATGAACATTCAACCAAAAAAAACTAGGATTGAAACAAAATGAGTTCGACAGAAGATATGTGACCTGAATTTTTTCATAATGAATTTTTTGAACTCAGAAAACAAAATTGTATCGCTAATCAATCAGCAAAAATATTTTGCTTTTGGCCAATCTGCTACCTCAATCTCGAGAATGGCTAATGATACCAAAAATATGTTCTTGACACCAAGTCAAACATTTCTTATCTGAGCAGACAAACTATAACAATTTCCTCTATCTGCCGAACAGAACCATTAAAATCAAACCAATTGTTATTGTAAGGTTTTGAAACGGAACCAAGCCTGGGCCTGACAGAGGAAGTGAACCCAGACAGAAGATTTCACGGGTCAGAGACAGATGAAGGTGGACAGGAGTTGGATGTTATTTCTGTTGGAATGGCTGGGACATGATAATTGGATGTTCCTCAGACTATGTGTAAACAGTATAATGGTCAAGCTGGACTGATGGAGGTCAGAGGTCATTCCTTATCTCAATTGTTCATCAATCAAACAGCTTTTTACTTGTCAACCAAATGTCTCATCTCATTTCATTTACAGTCTGAGAGAGAAACAGGGTTTAACATCCACTTAACATAAACATTTCAAACATTTATAAAATTATATTTAATGCCAACATAACGTAAACAGATGATAGCAAACACTTTGTTTTTATAAAATTATATTTAATACCTAGAAAATCTAAACAGATTATGGCAAACAATTTATTTTTCAATTTATGTGGCAGCCATTGTGGGGGGGGGGGGGGCCCTCCCCCGGCAGATGACATAACAAGAATGCATGAAGTATAAGTTTTGGTTACATTTTTTTAATAGGACTCCTTGCAACCCAATTGAACCTAAGATTATTTAATACCGAAATTTGGTTTTGTTTTTTAATTAAATGCTAAATGAATAGATTTTAGTGTGGATGAAGCCATAAAACATAAAACATTGTCACAAAAATAAGGCAAATGATGATTAAAGGCTTTAATGAATATCAATTAATATTATTTAACATCTATTCTAAAAATGATAACATCTAAAAATCCTATTTGCGTCTATTTTTACTCTGTATAGCTTCCTTATTTTTGTGAATTATGAATATCAAATACTAGGTAACGTCTGTTTTAAATCTAATAAATGTACCGATAAAAGTGAATGGATACATTATAAGAGATCAGTGTACATGAAACCTGCACCCATTAACACAAAAATCAATACGAATCCACATATTCTGATCGTTAAACCAAGTAACGAGAACAAAAGGCCATCTTTTACAGCAATAGATGAAATCCAACGACCAAAGGTAAAAACTTCCGGAGGATTTTGTTAAAAGAAAGGGGTAAATTGTTTTAGACATGGAGTATTTAGTTCACTATACAACCAAACATCGATGTGTACAAGTACACAAAGTAAAAATATATACTGAAACTAGCTTAATTAGTCAGTACCGGTATCACGCAAGTTTCTTATAGTGTAAAAGAGATATTATAAATATATTGAAATTAGCTTAATTATCCAACATTATGCACAGCGTTTCTGATAGTGTACAGAGATGTAAATATACTGAAACTAGCTTAATTACCCAACCTTATCCACAGAGTACCTTATAGTGTACAAGAGATTAAAGAGAGAGAGAGAAATCGGGTTTAACGTCCACTCGACACAAACTAGGTCATTTTGGGGCTAACATATGGTTTCAATTGTATTTCAATAATTCGCTTGCGCTTAGGAGTCTTTAGCAGTGGGAGGAAACTGGAGTGCCCAGAGGAAACCCACGAGGTTGAGAAGGCGCCCCTATCTCCATGCCACATACGCTCAGGCCAGGGCTTGAAACCACAGCCGCAATCCAGAGGTGACCGGCCAGCTAGGGGTCGAAGCGCGGCACTCTAGACCACTAGACCATCCCAACCCCCCACAAGAGATTAAATGAAATGGGGTTCAATTTCCTACTGTTCTGCTCCTAAACTGGGTTAATGAAGACGGCAATACACCATACTGTGGGGAATGAGGGAAATTTTGCCCGAATGCTACAAATCTTTTACCTGCACGCCAATGTGTACACGGGACCTCGGTTTTTAGTCCCAGCCAAACGACTAGACAGCAGTTCTTGTCAGGTCCTCCATCCTGCATCACTGACAAGGGAAACCTCGCCAGAAAATCTGGGTGAACTTTCTCAGCCAATGTAGGGATCGAAATTACTGAAATGAAATTGGATCTCCCTTGGACAATATCAGAATCTAAAATGGAACTTCGGTTCAGCCAGCACCTTACACTGAGCCACTCTGTCTCCCAAAAAAAAACAAGAAAGAGAGAGAAAGAGAAAGGGAGACTAACATATAGTTCGATTTTATTTCAATAATTCACTTGCACATAGGGGTCTATACCAGCCGGAGGAAGCGCGGAGGACCCAGAGAAAACCCACAAGGTTGGACAGGTGCTTCTACTCCTTGTCAAGTTCAACCGAGTTATCGAAACCACGCCTGTTGACTCAATGACAGACCTTATGATAGAGCGTGCATGTGCCAACCATTCCGCCATCTAACCCCCTTATGTGTGAAATGGGGAGAAGTTTCCCTAGAGAGCTGCATTTCCCCAATTTACTTTGAATTCCAACAACTGAGGATTCTGTCACATTCACAACAACAATGCGTTCACAGACTAACCTCTGGTGCATCAAAATGACTTGTTAAACTTCATCTTTTAACTATTATATTCCTTATATAATACATTCAAAAAAGATTGAAACAATTTCTCATTTTACAAACTACGGAGAGTACATAAATAACATCAAAATTTTTAACAACGTCAAATAACTCAAAGTTTATACTTGTGTCTTAAATTTCATGTAATACCCATCAATTCTGACAAGTTAATTCTCCTTCCTGCAGCTTGTAATTGAGAAATTAAACACAAAAAAACTCTATCTGTGTAAAAAGCTTTTAAAATGCCAAATGCACCGAATAAAAATAAATAATTGGAAATGAACGAGGTTTAACAAATCTTCTTCACCTGTATATAGAACATTTTGAGACTGACACATGGTTTAACTAAACGTATTCACCTGAATATAAGACATTTTGGGACTAACATGTGGTTTAATAAAATTTCTTCATCTGTATATAGGGTCATTTCAAGACAAACACAGAAATTTTGGGACTAACAAAATGAGGCTTAACTAAACTTTTTCACCTCTATATAGGTCATTTTGAGACTAACATGTGGTTTGAATGAGGTTTAACAAATTTTCTTCACCTGTATGTGTCATTTCAAGACTAACACATGGGTATTTCACTGAATATAAATAAAATGGAAATGAAAAGGTTAGAAAATCTTCTTCAACTGATGTTATTTTGGGACTAATGTGTGGTTCAAGATTAAACCGCGTGTTAGTCCCGAAATGACCTTGTTTGTGTTGAGTGGACGTTAAACCCCACCCATCTCTCCATATACTGAAACATATTCAGAGATACTCTAATGACTGCATTACCAAAATGGATCCATTTAAATGCAACACTCCTATTCTGTCTACCTCGCTCGGACTTAACAAGTGAAGAATTACATATAGCTAACCAAGTCCCGTGTTTATATTAGTATTGTTTATATAATCTTTCGATGCATACATGTAACAATAAGATACAAACGTGGATCACACGGTAAAAGGACTGTATTCAGCCCGTCTGTTGTAGCAATGGCGCGCACTACTCCCCTTCTCAAGAGTTCAACAAGGGAGTTAACTTATTAATATTATGGAATGAATGGACAGACAAAAATGTTTAAAGCCCCAATAACACTCTTGTTGTAATTGAATAACATGTCCCAATCTTTATTCTGGTCAACAAATTGTATTATTTTAAAATATTCAAATAAATTGATGATACAAATTTCATCGTTACACACCTAATTTAAAAAATTGGAAAAATTCAACTACATGATTTGAAAAGGTTAACGTAAACCTTTTCAAATGTGACTTGGATTTTAAAATATTTTCGAACCCTCTGGACAAATAAAATATGATGTAATGGATAATTTACACAACAGGTACATCTGGTACTTAGAATAAGACTATTATTTATTTTCTAGACCTGCCAAGCCAGCAAGAGTGTTATTGTCCCTTTAATTGATTTACAGTACAACTCCATTAAAAGTGGGAATAGAGGGGGACAGCAATACTCCTTTAAAAGAGTAGCAAAGGATGGACAGGCTGGTACCCCTGTGTATCTGCTCGATCAAACAATGATGCCATCAGCTTGTACAGAGAGTCGGCATTAAAAGATACATTCAAACATACATTATGCAAGAGCTAAATGTGCCTATTGCAGGTCTTTTTTGGGGTCTGAAATGTTATCTAAATTATAAATAAGACATCAATTAACACATTCCGACCATACTCAACTCTTGATCGCATCGCAGTCCTGCGATCTTTGGTGGATTGTGATCTGATTTACTGCACAACTTTCCTTCTCGATTTAATTATTAAATGGATACTCGAGACTATGCGTTTTATCGTACCGATTTTAGTAATGATGATCAAGGCTAGGCGGAAATTTCACTTGCTTAATTTTTGGTTCATAGTAGATGAACTTGAATGAAATTTTCAGTTAAGTGCCTTTACATTATCTAGTTTTAAGTATCATAGAGAGAACTGCCAGCTCTTTAACTTATCTCCCATAATGTAACTTTAAGTAGGGATTTTTAAATCTAATAAAGGGTATATTAGAATAGTACTTACATAAGGTCAACACATTTAACACAATGTCTGTAGTATACTGTTATAATGGTTTATCTGTAATTAAGACAGAGAGGAAGACAATTAGAAGGTAATTAAAATACCAATGAAAAGTTATAACCAGGGTTTAATATGTTGTAACATCCAGATGTTACACCACTAGCTTGTGGATTTAAATCACGTTTTAATTAGATCTCAATTACCCACTGATATATAGCAGTCTACATCCTGCTGTTCAATACCACTAGGGCTGGCCTCCATAAAGAGACACGAGATAAATGGAGTTAGTGTCAAACTACATGTAGGTTATTTCAGGACTAATAATATATGATGCAATTTTATTTCAAACGTTGACTTCCAGACAGAAGTTTTGATAACTGGATGATCCAAACTAAGTCATTTCAGGACTAATAATCGCATGGTACAATTTTATTTCTATAACTCACTCGAAGGTTAAAGTCTTCAGCAGAGGGTGGAAACCCGAGAGTCAAACCAAAACACTTTTGTCATGTAAAATTATAGGATTCCCAGCTAATATAAAATATTGTTAAAATTATTCAGAATTCTTCTGATGAATTCCATATGATGAACCAACTTTTGATCAAATGAACGATTCCCAGCTAATATATTGTAGAATTTTTTTGACTAATTTTATATCTAGAACGAACATTCAATGAACTGAACGATTCCCAACAATTTAAAATATTGATGGTGACCAAAAACCTTGAATTATTAAAATGCTTTTTGTAATGTCTTCCAATCATCTATGTTATGGTAACTCTATTTATTTGTATTCTAGTAACTACGTTTGTTTTTTTCACCCAGTTTTATTCACGCACGCACATATCCTTAAAAGGCTTTTTATGTTTGTAAGTTTCTTCTTATTTCTACATAATGCATACAACATTCTGTCATTTTATTGTTTGTTTTTTTTGTCTTTTAAATCAGTAAAGAGCATATTTTCTCTTTGACAGACAGAATTGTACAATCAGTGAGAGAAAACTTTTCTGAAAAAACAGTGGTTGTTTTAAGATATCAAAAAGTAAAATGGGATTTATGGTCGTACTTTTCTGCAACAACCCAGGCGAGTGAGAGATGAATGGAGTTTAACATCCACTTGACAAGCTCTGTTATTTCGGGACTAACATATGGTTCAATTAGCAGTGGGAGGCAACCGGAGGTTGCAGAGAAAACCCACGAGGTTGGAGAGGCGACCCTACTCTGTGTCACGTACAACCCAGGAATCGAAACCACGCTAGTTGACTCAATGACACATCTTATGATATAGCGTGCACATGCTGACAATTCGCGCCCCCCCCCATCCCCAAATAGAACCATTTCATTTCACATCACTTAGATAGCTATTTAACACATGTATAGATTCCTTAAACAGAATACCAAATAGACAAGAAATCCACTTAAAATAATTCACATAGAATCATGCACACCATTTACTGTTGTCAGCACCTAAAGCTCTGAATATCTTCCTCCCTGCCGAGGGATTATTTTAATCACTATTAAATCCATCATCTATCTGAAAGATCCAGGAGAAAAGAACATCGAGAAATGAAAGGGACCAACTTGATGTCCTACAGTTTAATCCTTTCACTCAACTTGATCCCTACAATAGATGACAAGACTGGACCTTAATCGTCATACCCTACAGACCTGTACTCGGACATACAGACTGACCCTTAACTCTACTGTAACAAGAGAATCGAGTGGACCCCCTACTGGTCACTCAGATCCTCTAAATTCAATCTCCCCTGAACACCTGATCATTATATTCACAGTTGACCGATTCAATAATCGTATTCCTTGATTCAATCAACAGACATAACGGACAAGATTACGCGACACAATGACCTGACTGATGAGATAAATTTACTCCATTCCAGACTGACCAGGACCACGGGTCAGGGGATTGAGTGGACTCGGACATCTTGTTTCGACGTACAAAGAGACAGGGATTATGATCTACAAAGAAGACATCAGAATAATGATCACGCTATAATTTGAAGAATTACATGACGAGGTCTGACACTGACGTCTGTTAATTAGCGTATTGTTGGAGGTTGTAATACCCAATGGAATCTGGAATAAATCACACTGACAGAGAGAAGGAGAAGGGTTTATTGTCCACTCCAGGTCATTTCGGGACTAGCAGAGAGAGAGAGAAATGGGTTTTAACGTACACTAGACACAAACTAGGTCATTTCGGGACTAACATATGGTACGATTTTATTTCAACAATTCACTTGAGGGATGGGGTATTTCTCACCATCAATTTCTAATGTATAATAACACGTGCTACATCACTAATAATATCAAGTTTAGGATTTCTAACATGGTAAAATAACTTTACATTTTTGTGTATTTTCACAGCTGTCCAGGGGAGGGAAATAAATTTTCCTGTTTCTTGACCACGTCTGGCGATTGTTCAGATTGTTCATCCGCTATTTTCATCTGATAATAAACAAAACCATCCGAACTCCAAAAGTTTATTTTTCAAACTTAAAGAAAATCCCTGCTTAGAATATCGGTCATTAAGATAGAACAATAAACAAGATAAAACCACCACACGCTTGACTAGTAAGACACACGACAATCCTTGGTAACATAAACAGGTCACAATTCTATGGAATACAATTACTGCTTATTTTTGAACCACGTTTCGACTTGGCTTCTCTAGTTATTATCAAGCAATGATAAAATATGGAAATATAACAAGACAATGTATACATGTACACAATAATACTTAGTTAATGCTGACCCACCAGAGATACCAATTACATGTACCTAAAGGGAATCTAATTAAAGCCTTAATTAAATTATGACCTGTATAATCCAATTACAAAATGCCATTGAAACAAAAATATGAAACATATCAGTCAAATCTTGTAGTTTCTCTTTCCTTCTCTTAATTTTTTAAGCCCGATTCTCCTATGTTAGGAGTAGTATAGGCTGGGCTGACATGAAGTGAAATGAAATGGGGTTTAACGTCCTACTGTTCACTTCGACTGGGTTAACCCTTAACCGGTCAACGTCATTTTGACGTTATGACGTCAAATGGTCAGGCTAAAAAATAACTAACGTGAAATATTTTGTATGCCTATTACAATTGACTACTGCCGAATAAATATAAGTGATAGACTCTTGACACCAATAAAAAAGTTGAAGAGGATAAGTTGATCTATAATTTCCATATCATTTTAAATCATTTTCATAAGAAATATCGTCTCCAAAATCGGCGTATTCGATAAAATCCGAGTCAGAATCATATATAGGCATTTCAATGACTTTGAGGATCTTTAACATTCCCGACATCGTTAAATTACGTTTTTTGTCAAAAAATGTTGAACGAAGACATGTTTTTCTCAATGTTATTGACAAGACAAGTTCCTGCCTGAGACGCATGCGTGGCGATATCAATTCAATACGAAACTAAATACTCAAATGCGGCTTATAAAAAAAGTTCTTGCTATGGTCGCAAATATGCGACCGTGACCACTTTTGGATATAACGTTGTGGTGCAAATATGCGACCCTGACCGGTTAAGGGTTAATGAAGATGGGAATATGTCAATGACATACAATATATCAAATTCCAACTGTTAAGGGATCTTTCATGTGCATGCCAATGTGTACACAGTACCTTGTGTTTTTTTTGTTCCATCTGAACAACTAGACAGCTCTCCTTATTTATCCAAAACATAAATTTTCATGTACCTTAGTAGAATATCATGGATTGCCTATTTCTTAACAAGCCCCTTTTATATACTTATAACACTGGTGTATGCACATATAAATTTTAAAAAAACATGTACATTTAACTTGTGCTACCCTGTCTCTTGGCTCACCCTTATTACACCCTCTTGACGAACCACAACCTGAAAATCTCATTAAGTAACAGAACTGATAAAATCCAGTGAATATCCCCTACCTGTCATAACACATACCCCTAATTATCATTAGCCTAATTTTTGACACCCCTTTTCTCCTAATTCTTAACAAGTCCCCTTACTAGTACATAAGGGACAAAATGTGTACATATCACTTGTTCTACAGTACCTGTCTAGCTCTTGGTTAACCCTCTTGACCCAGAGCCTGAAAATCTCATAAACTAACGGAAGTGTCATTAAACCCATTAAATATTCTAAATTTCTATCAAGTTCGTTAATAGTATACAAGGATAAATCTATATAACTATAGTGCTACCTGTTTCCTGGTTCACACCAAGTTGAGATCCACTTAATGAAAATCCCATATACTGATCAAATCTCCTCTCTGTTCTTTATATTTCATACAACACACAGATAAACATTGTGCTTCCCCTAAATTTCACGCTTCACCTATTTCCCTTCTAACCCCTTGAATGTCCGAAAAGCATCCAAATCTTGTAGTATTACACTAATCCTTTCTTTGTCCCTGCACCCCAATTCAAATCAAATCTGTTTTTCTCCTTTTAGTCTTGAGTCGGCCCACTAATGAAGTTGTCCCTACTGTGAATAAACAAACCTATTTCATGGTTGCTTGGACTGATGTAAATACTAGCCGAGGACCGAATTTGTTTAAGTGGTCAGCTTCAGATGTCCCAGAGATATTGACCAGCTTTCTTAATTGGAATAACAGAAGAAACGGACAAAGAACACGGTCTTTGAAGTATGTACAAAGCTGACCTATATCTGTTTTTGAATAGTATAAGATTTATTTGCAAACGATGTAGATATCTGTTTGTGTAATTGGATTGTAAATAGCAGCATATTAGATACAATAATATAGCAATACATAAGTATTAAATCTATATTTGCTTTCGGAATATTCTTCTTCAAGATTTCAATCTTATCATATGTGTTTATAGAGTAGGAGGGACCCGGGACTTTTACCTCCCTCCCTCCCCTCCATTTATTATATGAGCGGGAGTCTGTTACCTCCCTTAATCCCCCTTTATTTACAACAACTTCAAGCGTCCTTTTTATTAACACACAAATTAACTTAGTTGCTAAATGACAAAATATTTACTGAATACTTCCAGAGGGGTAAATGGGTGAGTTTTTGATGGTCTAGGAAGCTGATCATCTTTTCAAAAAATAATATTTATGTAGATGTTTTTATAAACAATATTAATCTTTAAGAACATGTTCAGTTATCATTTAAAATAAATATTTATATAACATACAAATTTGCCATCTTCATTATCCCAGTCGGAGCAGAACGGTATGACATTAAATCCCATTTAATTTCATTTCTTACAGATTTCGTCCTAGTTATAAATGAACTGTTTCAATGGCATTTAGTAATTGAACTAGAGTATACAGGTCACAATTCTATGGAATACAATTACTGCTTATTGCTTGATAACGATAACGACTAGAGAACCCTAGTCGAAACGTCGCTCAGTAATAAGCAGTAATTGTATTCCATAGAATTGTGACCTGTATAGATATAAATGAAATGGGGTTATAACTTCTTACTTTCCTGCACCAAATGGATAAATCTTAATCAACCCGAGGCCCCCCGGTCAGTAAGCCAGCATCATTGGAGCCCACAAAGTTAGAATAACTACCAGTAATTATTAGAAATGGAAAGTAAAAATGATATAGTTAGTGTTTTTGTATAAAGGTATATGTTGTCCATATCTTGTATGTATTTGTTACTCCCACTGCTACAGACACAAACATGCAAATGACCTAGTCACAATCTAAAGCTAATTGAAATAAATTAAAATCTATATGCTGCATGCTCCATCCACGCCTGAACATCTTTGAGCCTACACAATCTGGTTTTCTTTATAGTTAACCTACTAGAATTCAGTAAATTGCGGACAAGTCTGACTTGTAGTACAATTTGTCACGGAGAGTTTATATACTAATGACTCAAGTCTGGCTAATATAAGACCATGATTTTAGTATTCGATAAACACATCGCATATATCCATATATATATACATCCCTAGATTATGTGTCTGGATAACAAAGTCTAACTCGGAATGTCTCCAGAATTCGTTATTGAACACCATTAATCCTCTAATCACTTTTGTTATCACCGATAGACTACAATACAGTTTTATAGAGACACAAGATTCTAGATCTTAAATTAGATATGGCTTCCAGCAGCGACAGTCGCTTCAGACTTGCTTTAATGGAGATAAATTTGGCCGACAAGATCAAATTGCTTATCAACTGGAGCTGCGTCTCGTCGGTCGGTTGGTTTCGGAAGTTTATTAAAAGTTTCCATCTTGTTAAAAGCGTCTCACAAACTGTGAATACATCTTTACGACGCCTTTAACACAATTCTTGTCTAAAAACTTTTCCTTTATCTGGGATTTTTATTGACGACCCATCACCCATATATGGACAGTTTTACAGGCTATAGTTCGTCCCACAAGAGGTCCAGGTCCATAGGCAGGTTGAATAGGTGGGGGATTGGGGTGTGGGGAAGTGAGGTGGGATAATAATTGTCAACTGGGGGCTTTGCGAATAACAAGAACAATTTTCAGATTACTATTATTTGCCACAGGGGGGTTCACACAAGAGGTCCAGGCCCATAGCCATGTTGAATAGGCCGGGAGTATGGTGTAGGAAGACGTGCGAGTTGGTGGGTGTTAATAATAATTGTCAACTGGGGGCTTTGGTAATAACAAGAACAATTTTCAGCTGAACTTATTACCTGCCAAGGCAGGCTTTACAAAAGAACAGTTATTGTTTAAACACATTTTATTTCAAAATTTGGGCTAATTAACAGGTTTATTAGAATTAGATATTATTCTAACTTCAATAGATCACATTAAATATTTACCCATATACGGCATTAGAGCAAAGGTCAGAATATTCCTGTGGGTTCAAATCTGCGCAAAATGAAGGTCAGACAGTTGTAACACTATAAACCTCAGAATGCCTCGTTCGGCATTTCTGTCCAGGTATTTTGTTCAGAACGAGGCTTGGTAAAATGCCTCGTTTACTAAACGTGGTTTTTTCAAGATAGTTATTAGCGGTATATCGGCCAATTTGTAAAAATTAAAATTTATGTTATTTAATACTAAAAAAAAACCAGTTCAAACTATATTATTATCAGAGAAATTGACAAGACAAGAATACACGCCATCGGTGGAGGTGTAAAACTATTGCAGACACATAGCTACCTTGATTGATTTATTGCCCCAATCAGGTATAGGTGTTAAGAAACAACTGTGGTGTTGTGACATTTTATTGGGGGCAATCAATTAATCAAGGTATAGCTGTGTGTCTGCAATTGTTTTACACCTCCACCGATGGCGTGTATTCTTGTCTTGTCAATTTCTCTGATAATAATATAGTTTGAACTGGTTTTATTTTCGTATTAAATAACATAAATTTTAATTTTTACAAATTGGCCGATATACCGCTAATAACCATCTTGAAAAAAACACGTTTAGTAAACGAGGCATTTTACCAAGCCTCGTTCTGAACAAAATACCTCGTTCCAAAAAAAGGGCAACTTAAAAAACCTCGTTTCGGAACTGCAGACGAGGCATTTTCTTTACCTCGTTTGGACAGAAATGCCGAACGAGGCATTCTGAGGTTTATAGTGTAACTTGAATAAAATGTAAATAAGGCAACAAGGCAGACGGTGAATATCAAGCCAGGAGGAGAATTAACGAATATATTTATATGTTTGTGTATATAAGTACCATTGAATACAATTACTTCTAATGACATACATCACGTTATGAAACCATGAGACGAGCAGACGCCAGTTCATTACAACTTCAGACCCTTGACACAATCAATATCAACTGGCTTACACCAATCAACACAGTTTGAGAGTCAAGGTCACAATCGACTTAATGTCTATCACCAAGAAAGGATATAAATAACTTCTGGAGTTGGAACTAACTTTCAATGAAATTGGGATTAAAATCTTGCTTTTCTGCACCTACAAGGCTAATGAAGACGGGCATATGCCATGCGGTGTGCTAGGAGGAAAATTTTGCCTTAACAGCGACATTTCCGCCTGCTTTTCATAGAATTCCTACTGTCAAGGGTTCTTTTACGTGCATACAACCTCAGATTTTCGAACCGTCTAAATGACTAGACCCCGTTTCCTATCAGATCCTCGGACCTCTCTGTGTTAAACATATAGAATACAGAGGACATGGGTATAACATTGGTTGTCTATACATTAACCTGGATAGTGCAGTAAAGTAGGACAATGAAATGAAACAGACCTAGTTACTGCCCAATAATCTCTTTTAAACATGTAAGTCCAAATGTGAAGTGGTATCACGTGTTCTAGAATGAATGAGTGTAGCCTCCTAACCTGTTCACTTCATATATGTATAGTCAAATGAAATGAAATAAAACAGGGTTTAACGTTCTACTGTTCTTCTCTGACCGGTCTAATGAAGACAGGCATACGCCATACAGTGTGCTAGGAGGGATATTTTGCCCGGGCACTATGGCCTACTCTTATATCGAATTCCAACTGCCAAGGGATTTTTTATGTGCATACCAATGTGAACACGGGGCCTCGTTTTTTTGTCCCAAACGACTAGACAGCTGTCCTTGTAGGCCCCCTCCCCCCTGTCCTGCACCACTGACAAGATAAACCATGTTGGAAAATCCTGATGAACTTTCTTGGCCAATGCAGGGATCGAACAACCGACCTCCAGTCTGGTGAGCCAGCGTCTTACCCACTTAGCCACTGTAGCTCCCCAGAACAGCAGGATCTTAAAACAAAATTTAATCTCACTTGTCTAGTAACAACACATTTTTTTTAAAAACAAGTTTACATTTCACATTCAGTTGTTGTTGCCTATGGAAATAACAAAACATCACTTTCTTTTCATTTGACAAGCGACAAAACAACTATTTTTTAAAGAGTTGTTGATGCACATGGAAATAACAACTCATTTTTTACTAGATGTTGTTGCAAATGGAAGTAATAACTTTCTTCTTTATACTATG
This sequence comes from Patella ulyssiponensis, assembly GCA_963678685.1. Lineage (NCBI taxonomy): Eukaryota > Metazoa > Mollusca > Gastropoda > Patellidae > Patella > Patella ulyssiponensis. The sequence continues at coordinate 51,920,571 of OY783232.1, read as the reverse complement.
AATGTTTTTCTCTCAACATCGCAAAACAACGACCAGAAAAAACGAAACACCAAATGGATATGTCATTAGAGGAAGAAGCTATCGGGAGAATAATCATCATCTTTTGTTGTACTGTCATAACCGTGAAGAACTGTTAACAATGCCTAGAATAATAGTCGCTGAATCTACTATATCATATTTACAAATATTTACTCAAAAAACCACCACCACACGGATTTCAATTTATCATTAGGACTGCGTTGGCAGAAAAATAATACATTGTAAATACAATACACAAAACATCATTTTCTCGTTACATATCTTTGCGTCTGGCGACAAAAACATCATTTTCTTTGAGATCTGCGTCAATATTTTGTAATCGTAATATTTGCTTTTGTGAAATTTCGTTTTTGTGATTCAAATTGCAAAATGTTTACCAAGATGACAATGGGAGAAATTTAGCAGGGATTTATCACCTCGTCAATTTTTATTTCCATGGTTACCAGAGCAAGAATCGGGGATGTAGGTGGTGGGGGTTGCTGTTTCCGACCACTCTTCTTCACATTTCAAAATGTTAACTATGAAGAATAGTAATCGCAACAGAATGGGTTTCATCACTGCAATAATTATATTTCTATGGTTACGAGAGGCCCGTCTTCATAGCAGAACAGTAGGACGTTAAACCCAATTTCATTTCATTTCAGAGTTGTGTGGGGATGTTACTGGCTATTTATTCTCAAATTCGATATTTTAATGAAATTTTTATACAAGACTGTGCCAATTTGTACACAGAATCTTTCTTTTTCAACCTTCCTGAATAAATCCTGAAAGCTCATCTGTACCCCAACCTCCGATTTAAAGCAACTTGATATCTGATACTAAACGCCCACCACCCCGCCCAATTGATGCATATGCGGATATTATGTTTTAACAGGTTGTACTGTAAATAAGTATTAGGCCGAGAATTTCAAAGGAAGGGCGTTATTTTAAAAGACGAATACGATCTCATTAAATATAGAAAAATTCAAGCATTCAGTGCAACAGGCTGCAATGAAATTGTGATAAAAACCAACATAGAACTTTGCGTCGTTTACACAAAATGGTTGAAACAGGATGCAACTGTTTAACACAGGTTGTATTAGAATTTCTCTTGATGGGAATATTGTCTCAACTTTTAACGATCTATCCGAAAACACCCTGTCTAATAAATGTTATAACTTGTTGCAATTTCTTTGATCAGTGATTTCTTTACAAAAAAAATCCCTGTCCAAAACACTCCAAGCTTTCAGACATCTTTTAAAGACGTGCCACTGGGAATATCAATTTTTTAAAATATATTTCCAACTACAAGTAATTTCTTGAATTTCCCCAGGCAAAGATGCAGATATAAAAACAAAACATTAGGGATTAACTTCCTGTCAGCACTATGTTTATTACATTATTTTGTGACCAACATAAGGTAATTTTATTTAAAGAGAGGAAGAAACAAGTCTACAGACATAAACAGGAGAGAGAGAGAGAGAGAGAAAGAGAGAGAGGGTTTGACATCCACTAAAGACAAAGCAGATAATTTGGGGACTAATTATTTCAATTATTCGCTTGTGTTTAGGGGTCTTTAGCAGCGGAAGGTAATGGAGGACCTGAAGAAAACATACGAGGTTGAACAGACAACCATACTCCTTGTCACTTACAAGCCAGGAATTGAAACCACATCACTTGACTCAATGACAGACCTTATGATGCAACATGCATGTGTTAACCATTCAGCGATCACCAAGAAAGAACCTGCGACCTCCAGACTACTGAGCCTGCGCTTTACTCACTGAGCCGCTGTGGCTTACGACGGGGTAAAAATCCTGGAGTTATAGCACAGCATATGGTACACAGTTTACCATTTAAAACGGTATAAAACCTGTGTGCATATGTAGCGTGAAAATACAAGCTCATATGGTGCCGTTTATCTTGAAGGGGATGAATGCAGGAGATCGATTACTCCGAGATAAATACAAGAAGATAATAAAAACATATTGAATCATACTGAACTATGTTGAGATTGTCATCTCTACTCTCAAGGTAATCAAAGTTCATTGGTTTCAATTCTACGTACATGTGTTCCACTAAAATGGCTTCCTCTTATTTCATTTAAACATGTGAAGAAAGAAGCTGAAAAATTATCGCGAGCGTCAAAAAACATTTCAAACATGTTCTAACAACGGCATGGAGGAGTTCGGATTACGCACACAAAAAGATTCAAAACACTGCATTTCACTTAGCCCACTTGTCGAACATGGCATGACATCATGAAGTAATATGTAACTGATTTCATATGGGAAGGCACAATATCTCAGGTGAATTGTAAACTGGTTCTGCATGTTGAAACATTGGTGGATCTAAACATGAGGGGGACGAGAGAGAGAGAGATGGGTCTTAAACAGTGGGAGGAAACTTGAAAACCTAGAGAGAGAGAGAGAGAGAGAGAGAGAGAGAGAGAGAGAGAGATTGGGTTGTGCTTAGGGGTCTTTAACAGTGGGGGGAGGGAGAAGAAACTTGAAAACCCAGAGAAGGTGAGAGAGAAAGAGCGAGAGAGATGGGGTTGTGGTAGGGGTAGAGGTATTTAACAGTGGGAGGAAACCGGAGGACCGGAGAAAACCAATGGGCAGGTGTGATCCAACTCCTTGATACCTGTTCATGCCTGATACTGAAACCATGCCACTTGACTCAATGACATACCTTCTGTCAAGCGCACGTGTGAGACGACTCAGCCATCCAACCCCCCTGCTAAATATGGGAGGAAATAGACCGATACACCTCATCGCATGTTGCTGCTGGAAACCAGATGGATAAATAATGCCAGGACTTCAAGCATCACTTAACCAACCAAACAGCTCCAAGACACACGAACATCATATTTGACTGGGGATATCATTAACAATATTAAATCTGGTCGTGTATCATGCCCTGGTTGTTTTAACGAAATCGATTGTGTTCCCTTCCGTCGCTAGCTTCAGGTAATAGACGATTATCATTCAGTCTATCGTCCTATATAACTTTAATTCCACATACTGGATCATCAGTGTCTGTGTTAAGGAAGAACATTTGAATAGGGTACACGGTAGTGTGGATAGATGAGAGACATGATATGGGGTTTAAGGTCTTTCTTTCTATTCTGCACCAACCAGGCTCATGAAGAGAGATAGAGAGACAAAGAGGGGTTTAACGTCCCCTTGACATAAAATAGGTGACTTTAAATGTTTGGTACGGATCCCATACATACTAGATAACAAAATAGTACTATTCATTCACACTGGAACAGTTCAAAATGTGGTCAATTTATTTATTTAGAGAGAGCACCTTTTAAAACTGCTGAAAATAATATAAGGGATGGAGGAATCTGTCTCAAATTATAATACTGTGAAAGTTGAATCTCTAAAAGAGATATTTTGATTTGGTTTTCTCAATTAAATGTTAAATAATCAAATCTGAGTACATTTAATGATGATCAATGACTTTTAATTGAAATAAAATAAATATTTGATCTTCCACTAAGAAAAGTTAATGCATAGACAAATTTGAGTTGAGGGCCATGTTGAAAACAGGTGTTGCCTTTAATCTTTCGACATCCAGTTTTATTATTTTACAATCATTTCAGACTGGCCATTTTCTTCCGTATTTAAGGTTTAAATGTCAGGAAACATGTACAGAAGTTCATCATGAAGCAATAAAAATACACGGGCGTAGTTTCAAACATGTGGAGGGAGGAATTTTATTTGGTCATAAAATAGAGCATTTATCAATCTATCTTGTTCCTCCATCTTAAGTCCGTCTGATAAACTAGAACTGTTTCTGTCTTTACGTCCTCCGCTTGTCTGATTTATCATGTTTATGGTTTTATTAAAAGGGCTGTTAGGATCAACAACAATAAAATCCAAACATTTACAATTAGGGAGCTACCATATCTCATTCACAACCGTTTCTGGAAGACATTTCATTTAAATGGTTTGGAATAAACGTAAATCAGACAACAATATTGTCGATACAATTAGAGATGAATTTATCATCTTCAATTGTTCCTTTGAGAAACCATTCTCTGTCTGTAATCATCATAGAATCAAAATGAAATGAAATCAATTGGGGTTTAAAATCCTATTGTTCTGCAGTAGCACTACAGCCTATTTTGAATTCCAACTGTCAAGGGTTCTTGGTTTTTCATAGTATCCGATTGGCTATACATTGTCCCTCGTCTGACCCTACATCCTACACTACTGACAATGGAGTAATTTCTCGGGTATCACCAGGATCAACTCACTGGTAATTTGGGCCCAGCAAGATGGAAACTAACATCCAAATATTGGAATTGGTAATTTGGGCCCAGCAAGTTGGAAACATACATCCATATATTGGAATTGGTAATTTGGTGATTGTTGATTCCTAGGATCTTTAGATTACAAGCACCTGAACATGGGAGAGGAAGGGGAAACCACCTGAACAAGGAGGGCACACTACCCCTAGACAGAGCAGAGTAAGCAAAGGGATTCCTTTCTACCCTAGTTACCTTCATCCTTCATAAACATTTTTGGCTTGGGAGTACGGCTGCTTTAGACTGATCAATAGCAGTATATTACTGGTCTATATATTGCTAACAGATATGATTTCCCGTCAAGATATACACAGACCCCCTCCATTCAAACTAAAAGGTTAATCTCCCAATAAAACTTTCAGGCAACCAGCAGACACAGGAACCCCCAGTGATGTATGGTAACTATTATCAAACAGATAGGTACCAGTGTTGATGAAAATAGACCAGGTTTATTTGGATAAGATAATGACGAAAAGCAGTCATTTATTAACTTCGGGGCAATTGATGATCATAAATGGATTCATTATAACTCATTACAACCAATGATGGCGCTCTTTGAACTTATGAATAATATAAAACATATTTCATTAAAGGTGTAAAAAAACATGATTTTTATTTAAGACACATGTTAGGCAGACAGGTAAAAAACCCGCCAGCGGAAAAAAAACTCATCAAACACCACTTCACACAAGTCATCAACATCTACGGACAAAACGCACATGTGAAGTGTTCGTGCACAGTGACCTGTATATCAACGACCACCCACCTTATTAGTATTACAGAAATTAGGCTTTTCCCCATTTAAACATCTAAAAATATTTGAGAGAGAAAGACATAATTATATTTTAGCCTCAAAATGACATGAGAAAGATCCATTTGTTTGGCAAAATCAGGGTTGGCTGGCCAAGTGGTCTAACATGCATACTATAAATTTTAAGGTATACTATCTATGCAAGTCATGGATTCAATCCTGACTTAGTACCTAACAAGAGGGAGCCAAGATGGCTCATTGAGTAAGTCCTTGGCTCGCTAACCTGGAGGTCCCATGCAAGGGGCATGTACACATTGGTGTGCACATAAAAGAACCCTTGGCAGTTGGAATTCGATATAAGAGTAAGCTGTAGTGTTGCTTTCCAGGCAAAATTGCCCTCACATCAAACTATATGGCATATGCCCATCTTCATTAGCTCATTCTGGGCAAAACAGAAGGAAATTAAACCCATTTTATTTCATACATGACAAGAAGAAGGTTATCTGTTTAACCCCAGGGATGTGAGAGAGAGAGAGAGAAATGGGGTTTAACGTCCTTTCGACACAACTAGGTCATTTCGGGACTAACATATGGTTTTTAATTTTATTTCAATAATTCGCTTGCGCGTAGGGGTCTTTAGCAGTGGGAGTAAACCGGAGTGCCCGGAGGAAACCCACAAAGTTGAGAAGGCGCCCCTATCTCCATGCCACATACGCTCACACCAGGGCTCGAAACCACAGCCGCAAGCCAGAGGTGACCGGCCAGCTAGAGGTCGAAGCGCGGCACTCTAGACCACTAGGCCATCCCCCCCCCAGGCATGTGGATGTAGGCTGTGGACCTATTGCAAGAGAGAGAGAGAGAAATGGGGTTTAACGTCCAATCGACACAAAATAGGTCATTTCGGGACTAACATATGGTTTTTAATTTTATTTCAATAATTCGCTTGCGCGTAGGGGTCTTTAGCAGTGGGAGGTAACCGGAGTGCCCGGAGGAAACCCACGAGGTTGAGAAGGCGCCCCTATCTCCATGCCACATACGCTCACACCAGGGATCGAAACCACAGCCGCAAGCCAGAGGTGACCGGCCAGCAAGAGGTCCGAAGCGCGGCACTCTAGACCACTAGGCCATCCCAACCACCCGGACGTATTGCATTGTTGGGAAGGCTATCTGCTGTGCAACAATATCAATCATTTATCATATCATTATAACATAACAAAATACAATTTAGAACGTAAGACATTGTAAAATATTGCAAATACAATAGAATGTCACGATAAAAAGTTCCTGGAAGAAAAATTATAAGAGACTATCAAATGCTATACGAGAATAAATAATAGATTTAAGAGATTGTTCACCATCTGAATATATACACTTAATTGAAATAAGTAATCCACTCTGTATTAATTAAAAACTTGTATATGTAATTTTTTTGCATATTTTTTGTACTTAGTGTACGAATAAAATTTATTATTATTAAGGTGTAATTTGCTCTAACAGCAGTGTTTTCATCCATTTCATCAAATTCAAACTGAATAGAGATGTTAAATTTGTACAGGTTTGTATATATATATATAGAGATATTTAAAAGAAACAACAAAAAAAGCATCTCAGATTATGGCTTTGTTCTTAGACAAACCAAACAATTTAACAAAAGTAAACCAAATTTTAAATCAAGATGAACTTTAAAAATACACTAACGATGAATTAATTAAATAATTAATTTCTCTCCTATTTGAAAAGAGAGAGAGAGAAATGGGGTTTAACGTCCACTTGACACACACTAGGTCATTTTGGGACTAACATATGGTTTAATTTCATTTCAATAATTTGCTTGCACGTAGGGGTCTTTAACAGTGGGAGGAAACCGGAGTACCCAGAGAAAGCCCACAAGATTGGACAGGCGACTCTATTTGAAAAGAACCTTTAATAATTAACTAATAATTATATCCTCAGAATTTCACCTAGGAAAATGAGATCTTAATAATATAAGGTGGAGCCGAACAGGAGATCTTAATAATTTAAGTTGAAACAGAACAGTAGGATGTTAAATCCCATTTAATTTCATTTCGTTTAATAATTTCCTCATAATTATAGATAAGATTTTATCTAAGGAGAAGAGACCCTTTAATATCTCAAGTGTGTATACTACATCTTCTGGGTGAATGACGCTTCACATTTGCTCGGTGCGGAACCAATTATCCCCCCATTAAAACAGTCTCGCAACAAATATTCCACAAACGGTAACCCAAAACCATCTTGGTATCTTAAAGATGTAACATTACCTCTGAAAAGTTTGCCTTAATACTCCAAACCACGCACACATGTGGCTCTCCTTAAAATATCCAACACCTCTAAAGTCACAATCTGTTTCTGATCTGTTGGTCGTTCAATAATTAATGATCATCACCTACACAATGTTTCCATCTTAACCATACAAATAAACGATGCACAAAAAACGTTAATAAACAAGGTATGCTATGCCATGTTTGTTTCAAGTGCAAAGGCTAGAACGATCATCAAAGAGCTTGTTCTAATTTCACACTCAAGTCTCGAAAACTAAAGGGAGATAATTAAGACCATCTGTTTATTTTTAAAGTGTTTATTTTTATTTTCTCTATATTTGCTTTTGTAATAGTAACAAGATTTTAGATGAGCGTTCCCTAAAGCGGTCTAATTTAACCGAGGGTCGTATATTAAACATAATTTCTTCTCGTACAGTCCTACATATAACTTTGTTTTTTGGTAAAATTCAGCCGGACATAAAATATCTAATGGGTTTTTTTTTGTTTTTGAAAACTATTTTTTATTCAGGATATCTGGATGGGATTTTGGATATCTTGTTTAACCGTTGAGCAATAAAGCAGCCTAACTAGGGCTCCTTAGAAAACTCTGTCACATGTACAGCTGTATGGTCACAAGAATAAGTAAATAGGTTTATAATACAGAGAGCTATTCTCACATCTCCGACAGTTTGAGGCGGTCTAAGAAAAAGCCGTTTCGAACTGTCCCAGTATTAATATATCATTTTTCACTCATTTTCTACAAGGAACTAGGATTGTCAATAAAGGGCCATTAATTATAACTGAGGGGGAATATAGCTATCATATTCAACATCATCTACCCTAACCTGGTTAACAAGAATTTCAACTTGAACATGTGTAATATAACAATCGCTGCCAGCAAGAATGTATTAACAGCAATCAGATGGCATTGACAGTTGTTGAGATCTTTGTGCAACACTAAATCAAGAAATTTTTCTGGATGTGAGTGGAGAGAACTGACTAAACACGTCATCTTATCATGTTTCATACCAACTCTTGCTGTGGTTGACATTACGTGATTTTTCCCATAATTATTACCACGGTAGACTTGCGTTACATGTGCGTTGTATGTTTTCACAGCCCGTATTTTACGCTATGGAATATGATAACAATCTGAAAGACTTGTAAAACAAACTGTCTACAGGTCGTAAATTACATAGAGAATATCTCAAGCAGTCTTTTTACTTTCCTCCGCAAAACACAACAATAACATAAACTTCTGCTGGGTTGATTATTTATGATTTGTGTTAGAAACAAAATGTAACAGTGTTTAATGTCCTATAGTTCTGATCCCGATTTGCATTAGAAATGCCTATGTAAAAGAGATTCATCATTTGAGGTGATCACTAAGTTTGTTTATACAATTTTTATGCTGAGTTGTGCAACTCAAATAATGCATTAATATAGCTAAATCTGTCAAATGCCGGTTTTTCTTTAGGCCTGAAATATTATATAAATTATTAATAAGACATTAATTAACTTATAAAGAGCTTAATCAACTCTTTGATGTCATCAGATACCTGCGATATTTAGTAGATTTAAATATGTTTTGTGGTCAAAAGTCTTACTCACCGGGCCACTGTGGCTCCAACCAGAGTTCTAAACTACAAGAACTACAACACAATTACTGGAAGTTGAAACTATAATATACTCCACGAACACCGGAGTTCGGAACTACCACATTTACTTGGAACTCTTATATGTACTCCAAAAACACAAGAGTTCGGAACTACCACTATTACATGTTCAAGAATGGAACTAATATATACTTCAAGAACACCAGAGTTTGGAACTATCACAATTAACAGAAACTTATACATACTACATGAACAACAGAGTTCAGAATGACACGAACACCTGAGAACGTTTTTCATTAATCTGGGAAATAACAATTTCTGTTTTACTTCAATATTTCAAAACAATTAGGGCCATTAAGAATGTAGCCAAGAATAAAACAATGGATGAGAAAACAAAAGAGAAACAAGATATAAAGTAGGGTACCATTGTCTTGTGAATTCTAGACTCCTGCAACATACCGTAATCCAATAAGACAGATGTGTAGAACACTTGTACAGCGCTGACAAAAACATGCCTTCTTACAGCACATGTCCCACTGTTCGTTACAGAAGCAGAAACCTTGTTAACTCAATCAAGTCATCACAATATTTGAGGTAAATTTTATTTACGAGGCCTTATTCAATAAAATCGTGGATTTAAATGGAAGCTCATTATCGTCATGGCAATTAAAAGCAATCTGGTCTAACACTTCTGCCTGAACAATCAGATTGGAGTCAACTGTTTAAGTGCGTTAAGATACTCTTAAATTACGTAATATCTGTGGAACGGTCAAATTATCATTGGATCCTGCTGTCCTACGCTGGCCATTTTCACACCAGGAGCACATCAAATTATATTCAAAACCATGTTTCCAAAGAGACAAAATATTTTAGACATTTCCATAAATCTTCGATCGCGGTCATAAAAGCCTGGTTATGGGCCAATCGTCATTTACTAAAACGGAAGGCTGTATTGTGTTGTGATCCGTATTAATCTCACACCAAACGATGTTAAACAAAACAGATTACAGGCAAGGGAGGTAACCTCTTTCTTTTGTTCTGTGTTTTATGGGTGGTTTCTTCTCTTGAGTCATGTTCATTAATAATTATTCATAGAATTTTTCAGATCATTAAAAGTCCGCGATCAAAACTGTCAACAATAAAATATAATATGGCCGTTTATCAGTGAGAACAGGAACAAAAAAACTCTGGGCTTTAAAAATTGATTTTTTTTTTTCTCTGGTGTGACGAATGAGAACTGAATACAAATCGGCCAATTACTCCAATTCAGGTCTTCGTAATAAAAGGACAGAGAGAAATCAACTCTGCGTCTTTTGTAAGAAATAATGGTGATCTTTAATTTATCGTCTGATTCAACAGATATATTTCCCCGTCAATCTGTCCAGTTTTTTTTCTATCCTACGTTTGGTTAATGGCTGCCATTTAGACGAGGTCTTTATCATCTTTTCGGTAAAAATAGACCAATATGTCTCCTTATTCCAGGATACCGTGACAAAATAAAAAGGAGTTCATTTAACAGAAAACTGCACAAAGTCTCTGTTTCACACACACCATTCTGACAAATAACATTACTTCAATGACATACAGACATTATAATCTGTGGATTATGGCTTGCAGTTTCTAGCTTATACATTATGGAAGGGTTCAGTGACAAATGTTACAACTCAGAGAGATATGGAAGAAGGAGTCCAGAGTGTAGTGCCTGACAAGGACAGCTGTCTAGCCATTCGGATGATACGAAAAACCAAGGTCCTGTGTATACATTACTGTGCACATAAAAGTTGGAATTCGATATAAGAGAAGGCCATAGCACTGCTGCCTGCGCAAAATTACCTTCATAGCACATTTTCATTAGCCCAGTCGGAGCAGAACAGTAGAATGTTAAACAGCATTTCATTTCATTTCAACCTCACTAAAATGTTGTCAAGAAGTCATTATCCATTCCACTAATAAAATATTCAATTTGTAATGTACGAAATGATAATGACCATTAACATGTATTCTGTTGAAGCACTACAGATGTTTATGGCATAGTTTCTATTTGTCATGTATTGTACTTGATTGTTAATCTAGGAATGCTCGTAAAAATAATACAACTTGGGGGTAAAATAATACGACTGTATTGTTTAATTGTTTGCTGGATTCAGTTCTAATGGTCAGTTTCACAAGTTTACAAAACACAGGGGTGTCGTTTTACGAAACTAAATCATAGGATGCCTTCGATTGTTCTTGTTGTAACACCCTCCATCTTGGACTTGTTAGCCGCCATTGTTTACCTTTGTTCAATCACTGAACTGTTTATGATGAACTAATGCCCATCTTTTAATTGATTGTCACACCCAATAAACTGGTTAAATTTACAGAATTCCATTTAAACCTTGTTTTTATTTCTTCTGGAGCCATTTTGTCTGTTTTAATAGGTCTCAAATGGATGCATCAAATACTAAATACTTGTGTTAAGTTAACAACTTAAGAAATAAATGGGTCTCCAAGGTGACATTTTAAATGGAGATATTCATCATAATCTGTATCGTTTTAAAGATAATTTCTATGGTTTCTGTGTTTGTTCCTGGTTTATTTGGTAATAAAAGATAGTGCCATATGTCACATCAAAAGGAAGTGAATCAACTAAAGATGAACTATTTAGTTGACTCCAGACCCGAGTTCAATAGTTTCTTAATGATGTATTTGATACATTAAAACAATAAAAGTTTTATCAAGTTCTATATTTTAGTTAAAATAAGACAAACCACTTTAAGTCTGAGAATGTTTTGGGAACTTGGGGCCAGAATTTGGGAGAGAGGGAGAGATGGAGAGAGTTAAGAGAGAGAGAGATGTTATGTGGAAAGCAAAGAAATGAAAATGGGTTTCATCTCCTATTGGTCTTCTCACACTTAATTGATGATGATGGGAGGAAAGTAGAGAGAGATGGAGAGATGACAAGACTGTCTGGTGGAGAACAGACAGAGGGAGGGTTTAACTCAACTCAACACAGTATGGGACGAACATGTGGTGGATTTGTATTTTAAAATCTTGGAGTTTTATTGTTTGAACACTGCTATATATATACAACCCTGAGTGAAGGGATCTTTAACAGACACATTGTCAGTTTTTTAAATTTCTTCCATCTTCAGCTTCATAAGTCCACCAGAACAGAACAGTGGGGCATTAAATCCCATTTCATTTCATTTTTAAATTTTCTCTAAGAACAAAAATCAAGCAGACATCTTATAATTCTTAAGAGCTCTTAATACAATATTTATAAAGGGTAATGGTATCAATTACTGGTCTCAATTGCAAGATGATTTTTTTTGATTTTTTTTGTTTTCTTATTTATTTGTTTTGTTGTACTGACACAATGAGGAAACTAAAGGTCTTTTAAGTGAATAAATTTTTCCATGAGCCGATGTATAAATTATATCAACAAATCGATTTTTACCAACAAAGATTGGGTTTTTTCTAATCTTTTACACAAATTTTTTCATAAAAGTAGAATGGATATGATAATTATCTAACTATGTGGAGTGTCAATTTCTAATGTGTTCGGCTTCACTGCTTTTCGTTTGTTATAAATACAACAATAAGAACCAGAGCTCCACTTAAAGAGACAACACATCAGATATAATATTGATTTATACTTTAACAGGCAGGTTAGTTGTATAGTTTGGATAATACAGCATTCTGAAAAATGCAGAGAGAGGGGGAAAGAGAGAGAGGGAAAGAGAGAGAGGGGCAAGCAGGGGAGAGGGAGTGAAAGGGAAAGAGAGCGGGGGGGGGGGGAAGGGAGAGAGAGAAAGAGGTTGTAATAAATCACACTGAGACAGAGAGGGAGAGGGGTTTAATGTCTACTCCAGGTCATTTCAGGTAAACATATGGTTCAAATTTATTTCAATAATCTGCTGACTTGCAGGGCTCAATGGCCACTTCCACCAAAGGTGATTCACAGACATTATACAGTGCAATGAAACATGTGGACCTACAGAAGTAATCAAGGACATTCTAGTACTATACAATAACTCCCATATTATGCTTAACCAGTTAAGAATTGTGTCTTCTCAATTAAATCAAAATCTTAGATCAATACTGAACATTTGTAATTTTGTGCCGAGCATTTATCAAAAATTAAAAAAAAAACACCAAAAAACAAACAGAAAGAAAAATCTGTGCCAGACAAAATGACAGGTGTTTCAGGAATCGAGTCTGAAAAAGTTCAAATTTGTACCTAGCATGTCTATAGGTACCTTATTTCAGGTTTTTAAAAACAACACATAAACAAACCGGTATTTTATATCATATATTGCATGTCCCTTTAAACATCACCAACAACAACACAAGGCATCTGTCAGCTAATTGCCCACATTACATTTTATTAATAGCTAATTAAACGTTTTGAAATGCAACTCAGAATAATTCTATCTTTTTAATTCCCGATCAGGTATATTGATTAATAAAACACTGTCGGTCGCACCATCATATCGGCAGCTGTCAGTTATTCTAAAATATGCATACAAGCACCTGTTACCTTCCAAAACATATCTCTTCACAAACAATAAAAAAAAACCCACAACAAAATATTGTCAATATCTATTGTCATGGCATTGAAAGCCACGTTTTTCGTCAACAAACTAATTATAAATGATGCAAATAAACATCATTAATCAATAAATTGTTCAAAAACAGACTTTTGCGATAATGAACTCATTACACCCTACCGAATGTAATTATTCTCACATTCTAACAAAGCGGACATTTTAAATATTTCGCTACGTTTTAATAACATGTTTAATAGAAACCATATTGATGTAATTCCTTAAAATATTATTAAGCATAAAAGTCGCTTAACATGTGGAATATTTAAAACAAATATGGCCGCCAAGAGGATCAAATATGACCTCAAAGGAAATTGTATTACGTAACCGTATGATATCGTGTTAAAAACTATTTATTTACGTAACGAGCAAATTTTTTTACGCCTTTCATTATAAAGGAATATCATGAGTCAGGGTTTGTCTGTCTAATGGAAGGGAACCTCATGCAACCCGGAATAAAAGAAGAGCGAATGGTGGTTAGCCTAAGGGCAGATAACTCTAAGTGTTCAAGATGTAGACCGATCTGTGTTAAAATGATATAATAAAAGGCGCAATGAAACATACACGACTTGATCAAACAATGTCATTATAAATAAATTGATTTACATGCATTTTACGCAGAATTGCCTCGGGATACATCGACGCTCTCTGATTCATCCGTTATGGCTACCCACCGACATTAAAGCGAAAAATTAGTCCTCTTTTTAATATTCGACACTTCTGAAGCTCAAGGATTATTTGGGTAATTTTTTCACCAGTATTAATTTGTTAAGTGATTAAAGCATCGTTGTAATCTTGTAACGAAACAATTTGTCTGAAATTAAATATAAAAAAAAGTCGCCCTTTGACAAATTGTTTCACGAGCTGAAAAACACAAAATTTACGGCAACTTTAAAAAGATCTAACGACCAAGTCAAATATGAAGAAAGTGGCACTAGAAAATGTTAACTGTCATTTTTGGGATTTTAATCCCTTGAATAGCCGCATGGTTAGCACATGTATGTTGCATCATAAGGTCTGTCATTGAATCAACTGGTGAGGTTTCGATTCACGGGTTGTATGTGACAAGAAGTCGGGTCGGCTGTCTAACCTTGTGGGTTATCTCTGGGTTTCTCCCCCTGCTAAAGACCCCTACACGCAAGCGTATGATTGAAATAAAACTGAACCATATGTTACATGTAGTCCCAAAATAACCTAGTTTGTGTCGCGTAGACATTAAAATCTTTGAAGGGACTTTTTTTTATTCAACTGAATCTATGACCAGCATGAGAATATATACGATCGGTTTTGTTTTCTAAATTAAATGTTAAATAATCAATCGAAAGTCGGATGAGAAATTTTGCAAAATAAAGTGAAACGAAACAATGTAGCCCCTTTTGACAAATCTGTTCATAAGCTGAGAAACACAAAATTTATAATAACTTCACAAATAACTAAAGGTGTAAGAAACCAACACTGCAAAAACAGTTTCATGTCAATTAAAGCTAGATTTACAATCTTATTGCCTTAGACAAGAAATCAGAAATGACAGTAAGTCATTATTTCTTTTCAGAGCAGTAACTTGTCTACAACATTCTTTGTTATTTATTGCCTTTTTACAATTTAAAGCAATAATTACTGGAGAACCATAATCGTTCATGATATTAAAGGTTTCCTTAACGTGAATACCAATGTATACATAAGACCTCAGTTTTCCATCCCAACTGAATGACTAGACAGTTGTCCGACAAGTGGAAACCACGCCGGAAAATCAGGATGAACATTCTTGGTCAATGCAGGGATCGAACAAGCATCTTACCCACCTTGCCACTGTATATATTAAGGAGTTTATATAAAGCTATATAAAATGTTGTTGATACGAGAGAGTAATGGCAGGTTTTAGTTGTTGAATCTAGATAGTTTAAAACAGGTAGTCTAATGAAGTCTGAGATCAACTTACACCGTGTCAGGTAATTAACTTACCTATCAACACCTGATAACAAGAGGTGTGAAGGTGAAGATAGATGTCCGCTACTACACACTACATATCAAACAATTTCTTTCCATTCTAATAAACTATAAAAATACTAACATGTCTAGTTTATTACTAATGAGTTACATCGTTAAGGTTCAATATTTATTCATGTACTGGTATATACTGGGAAGGAATGCTTGGCTGGGAGAACTTGAAACAAAATTATGTTTACCATATTCCTATCCTGCCCCAACTGGATATGTGAAAACAGGGATAACGCCATGCAAAGAGCTATGAAGGAAATTTTGCTGTGTAACATCCTACTCTTATTTCAATATCTGACTGTTTGGAAATCTTTAACGTGCTGCAAATGATGTTTGTGGGTCTTCTTTTTTTCAAAGTCACTTTTTGGTATATTCTTCCGCAAACCAAAAATAAATAGTACCATTTGCCATGATGTACAAATTGCGCCCTGTTTTCTTACTAGAGGGAGCGACATGTTTTAATGATTCGATTTAATAACCATTGTCTTCCATGGACAAAACGTAGCTTGTTTCTAGACAGACCTATAGATCCAGACACAATGTTTAATATAATCGCTCCTTCATCCAGTAACAATATACCATCCACATATATAAAACATGAGAAATCATTCAACCATTGATGGCAATATCATGTTTTTCTTCTCATGGACTTGTAAGTATATAAATAACCCGATTCCTGATTGTATCTATTATGACCATATTAGATTCATTCGTTAAATGGCAACCATGATGTTATCATCATTTGTTATTTAGATTCCCAGACCATCGGCTAAAACTCATGTAGTGTGTTTACTGCTCGTTATGTATTCATACACTTAGTGAAAATAGGTCACATTATATTTCATACATAAATAAACCAGAGACAGAAATGGGATTAAACCTCATTTCAATCTTACATTAATAAGGTTGTCTTGGGACTAACATATGGTACTATGTTTACTGCTCGTTATGTATTCATACACTTTAGAGAGAGAGAGAGAGAAATGGGGTTTAACGTCCACTCGACACAACTAGGTCATTTCGGGACTAACATATGGTTTTTAATTTTATTTTAATAATTCGCTTGCGCGTAGGGGTCTTTAGCAGTGGGAGGAAACCGGAGTGCCCGGAGGAAACCCACGAGGTTGAGAAGGCGCCCCTATCTCCATGCCACATACGCTCACACCAGGGCTCAAAACCACAGCCGCACGTCAGAGGTGACCGGCCAGCTAGAGGTCGAAGCGCGGCACTCTAGACCACTAGGCCATCCCAACCCCCACACTTTGGAGAAAATAAGACTTATTATATTTTATACATCGAAATAACTGAGAAAGAGAAATAGGATCTAACCTCATCTTGATCTTACATTAATTAGGTTGTCTCAGGACTAACATATGGTATATCTTTATATGCCTTTTTCTACTCAGGGGATGGGGGAGGAGGGTTCTAATCAAAAGAGAACGAGAGAGCGTACACTGAACAAACTATTTTATTTCAATAGTGGAAGAAAACCAGAGGACCTGGCTGAAAAACACTCACAAAATTGCCCCCATCCCCCAAAAATGAACAAGAAACTAAAGTACGGTATACAAGATACCTTCCATAGAGATTATCAGACTCAAATTCAGGCTTTATCAGATACATTCTTTCTCATGCATATAATTTTCTCTGGCACTGATTCGTCTTTGATCAATGTTTTTAATCATATTAATAGCATGTATGCCACTAAGTTCAAAATATCAGAGGTACCTCCGGTTCATTGGAGCCTGACGTTTTGTCATGTGCAAAGACATGATAAATAATATATTAGAAAACGAGAGAGAAAGAGAGAAATGGGGTTAAATGTCCACTCCATACAAACTAGGTCATCTTGGGACTAACAAATGGTTTAATTTTATTTCAATAATTTGATAATTTGCTTGTGCATAGGGGTCTTTAGCAGTGAGAGGAAACCGGAGGACACGGAAAAAAACCTATGAGGTCAGACGTGTCAACCCCCAGGTATGAAAAAACAGGAGACCAGCAATGAAAAAACAGGAGAATCCAGGAGATTTTGTTTTCAGCAAATAACTTCATTTTTATTGGTCATTAATGCTAAAAGTCTTTAGCAATTCATACTCCGTGTACTCGTTTTTGCTGCGTACAACAAATGGAGATACTTTTGGGGTTTCGGGTCATTATTTTAAATGACAGAAATTTTTAAATATATATTTTCTTTAAATATGCATAAAATTCTGCCCAAATAAGTGCTTTTCAGTGACATCTAAGTGACGTCATAAGCAATACAGAATCTTTCGTACAAATTTTAAAACTGAAATCCACGAATATTACTATTAGCTGTAGCCAGCTAAAACTTTTAAAAATCGTAATAATTTGAATGATAATATACAAAATATTTATAATCTTAATGTTATCAGAGAAAAGGCAGGCTATAGTTAGTCGAAATTGGGAAATTTCATTTTTCAAAACCGATTCTATCTATGCCTGTAATGGAAATATCCCCGGAAACGTGACGTCAGAGTGCTTTTTTCCCCCACACGTCTCCCGTACATAAATAACGGTAATTGCGCTTATATTTCGATAATTTTTGAGTTAGATAATTTGGATATATTGAGATCGATATCAAAGTATTATAATACAATCGCTAGTAAAATATTTAAATGAAAAAGTAATCCACGTGGCGTGAAATGTGTTTTGTCTTCGACTGCTTCAAGGGAGAATTTTCAAAATTGCAAAGAACGTTTACTAACCATGGGGGAAAATTACAATTATGAAAAGAACCCTGTGCAGGTTTCTTTTTATCAGGTACGCTCGTGTACTCTGCTACCATTACAAATAATATACTTTATTTACCCCAAACAATTAATTGTAATCACAAACACGCGATATGTAGCGTATTACCGAATTATAAGTTTCCGGTCAAATTCAGCCAATCACGAGGTCGATTTATGAAACGGATGTAAGGGAGTTACCTCCCTTTGTGAAAGTAAAACTAGCATTGGCTAATGACCATTTTCCGTGAGAAATTTCCTCCCGTGCGGGAGATCGGGAGAAAGGTCGTGAATCCGTGAGTCTCACGGAAAAAACAGGTTAGTTGACACGTCTGTATGAGGTTGGACAGGCAACCCTACTCCTTGTCACTTACAACCGGGGAATCGAAACCACGCCAGTTGACTCAATGACAGACTTTATGATAAAACATGCATGTGCTAACCATTCGGCCATCCAACCCCCCCACATTAGAAAGTATATGACTATTTTGTTATCTTGACTGTTATCATATATAAGACAAGACTTCAGTCATACAATAACTTAAATATTTAACAAATACTACTCAGTCTTCTATGATTGATGAACCCAAACGCTTCGTCTTTCAGTTTGATTTATGAAGCAAATAGGTGATAAATAGTCTATCAATATCTGAATTCTAGATCACCAAACTTTCAAGAGTATATTGTTTCCAGAATTCAGATATCTCATGTGTGCATTCTTTGTCCACACCCACCCAAAAAAAGAAAAGTCTATGAATAATAAATAATAATTTGTCATGCCTGGACCGATTATTTGTGGCTTTTTTAACAAAATGATTGACTGTTTATACAGGAACAATGATCTGCCCGCGTCGACTAATAAAAGGGGATTTAGTGAGAATGAATGGGGTATTTGACCACCTAGAGAGAGCTGAATGAACTGTCTATTCAAATCGTTTATCTGGTGGCGAGTATAATTGATAGGTTCAGATAATCACTGGGCTTACTCTGACTTCCAGATTTGATAGATAGCCTTGACTTCTAAAATACAGTCTGCCAGATTCCCCATCATCCCCACTCCTTTAATCTAGTGCCATTAAAATTAACATAAAATATTTATGCACAAATTTTTAAAAAGCCGCATTCCGTTGATAAAATCTATTCCTTTACAATTCTCTGATTATTTATGGGGTATATTTTTAATGGCTGTCAAACACAAGTATATAATTGATAGATGGTAAGACATGGCCATATTTAATATGTCACTTTTTTTGGAACCAGGGTCATAATTCATTTATTCACCTCGTTAGACCTTATAATTATTAAGAATAGTAGAAAATGAAAGTCCCTTTTACTTGTTGGACTCTCAATTCAAAGAAAATATCATTCTATCAATTTTATTCAGTTTTGTTTTCAGAGAAATAGACAGTCATATATACACTTTGACAGATTTCGATATACCATGGTTATATTCAATAGTAACTGATATACTTTAGCTATCATGTATTTTGATATTCCATGGCTATATTCAACAGTATGTATGAAGAGGACTATGGTGTACTCTGATATTCAATGGCTATCATTCAACAGTAATTAATATTTTTATCCTATATTTTGATATTTCATGGCTAATATTCCCTATCCTATTATTCTGTTATACCATGGCTACATGATTGTGTATTCCAGTAGTGTATAATACTTAACAGTATGTATTCATATATCATCAAACTTAATAATATCTTATCAAACCATTATCTTAAACATGCATTATGCAAGAGCTAAATCTGCCTATTACAGGTCTTTCTTTAGGCCTTAAATGTTCTCTAAATTATTAATTAGACATATATTAACTTATCCAAACCATAATCAACTCTCGATGTCAACGTTAGTCTTCAATATCAAATGGATTAGAATCCTTTATGCTGCTTAACACTCATTGATAATTAAATCAAAAATTGAATAATCAAGACAATGCTTTTTTGTCCTCCTGACTTTAGTAATGATGACTGAGGTTTGACGGAAATTTCCAAAAGCAATACCTCGGTTCATAATGGATAAATTTTTAGCAAATTACCTTTACATTATGTAGTTTTTGACTATTATAGTGAGAACTGCCAACTCTTTATCTAATCTCCCATAACGTATCCCATAATAAATATTATATGGCCGGAAATCAGTTTGTTTCAACCAATTTAAAGAACAAATGTTTTGAAAATAAAATTGCATTATATTGTCATCAATGACTTCTAACAAAACTTTTCTGAAAGATAAAATAAATTCTATTGTAGAAAATCTTCCACAGGGAGTAGTATTAGAATAATACAACTTCCATTCACAAGAAATCTTGTGCCAACTACGATTCATAAAACCACCATGGAGCACAAGTCATAACATATTCATGAGTCGCTATATAATTACCATTATTATACTGACCTATAATACATTTATACTGGCCGAACAAAACTCTTAGTTTCAGTTATCTGGGACTCATGTCCACCTACTTTTGTTTTATGGCATCCTACGGTAATTATTTCCTTCTAATCATTATACACTAAAGAAAATAATTCTTCCTTTGCTCAATTAACTTAATTTTCGAAATCTCATTATAAGATGTCCATCATTTTGAAACAGTGTGTTAAAACTATTTATTTTTCTATCAACAATGATGATTATTATCATAAGAGCTAACCGATTGTCAATGATATAATTGAAACATGGTGAAATGTAAAAACTAACATGGAGCAAGCTAATGAAAAGAAAATAATCAGTTGGTCTAGATGTTGATGAGTTTAAAGGGATGTTATAAGTTACAAATGAAAAAGCAACTATTAGTCCGTTCAGACGTTTAATAAATTAAAACCAAGTACGAACAATCAAAACCATTAGTCCTAAAAAAATAGTATAGGCAAAATAATCAGTTGGTCTAGATCTAGATAAATTTAAAGGGATACTACTTGAAGTCAAAAATGAAAAAGCTGTTGAAAACATGAAATGAAATGAGGTTTAACGTCCTATTTTTCTGCTTTGAACTAGGCTAATGAAGATGGGCATACACACAGTGGGCTATAAGGGAAATTTTGCCCGGACAGCGGCATTATGCGTACTGTTATAATGAATTCCAACTGTCAAGGGATCTTTTACGTTGCACGCCAATTTGTACACAGGACCTCAGTTTTTCGTACCATCCAAATGACTAGACAGCTGTCCTTGTCACGTCCTCCGTCCTGCATCACTAACAAGGGGGAACAACGCCAGAAAATCTGGATGAACTTTCCCAGCCAATACAGGGATCGAACACTCCACCTCTAAGCTAGAGAGCCAGCGTCTTACCCGCTTTGCCACCGTGGCCCAGAACACATCTATGATTCTATTATTCAGTGTGTAAACCAATCCTTAGATTGACATTATTAATATCAATCAGTAAGTCTTGAGGAGTTTAAAGAGCCTGCGTCTAACCCGCTTTGCCACCGTGGACCAGAACACATCTATGATTCTATTATTCAGTGTGTAAACCAATCCTTAGATTGACATTATTAATATCAATCAGTAAGTCTTGAGGAGTTTAAAGATTGCTCTCTTTAGTAATATACCTGAATCCTTAGACCAGCATCATTAATATTAATACTAAAGTCTCGATTCTTGTTTCCTGAACTTTAATGTCAGTGCAAGCTTGAATAATTTATTGTCAATAATCAGCTGCTTTATGTTTCAATGGTCAAAAGTTTAAATAAAATAGACCAAATTCGGTATGAAACTATACTATCATCCAACAATAATTGAAATAGCACATCATATCAACCTAATTCAGTATTATCCAAAATTAAAATCAACCCTCAATGGGGGCTCAGTTTTCTTGGGACTAACATGTAAATCAAACTTGATTGATTTGATTCTGACCTTACATTCCACAACATGTGCAATATTTTATGATATCCCACCATATATTCTGATATGCCATGGCTATATTCAACAGTATTCATATACTCTCCATATTCTGATATTCCACAGGGCTATAGAATATAACTATTACATGGTTTATTCTGATATTTCTATTGTTATATTCAATAGTAATTGCAGGAGAACAACACTACATACAAAACAAAACCAACACGTCAAACCTGCGGATGAACAGGGAGCCTGATATCAATATCGTTTCACTGATATAGCTCTAATGGCATCATTACTAAAATCGGTGTGCCGTGCCATGGGTGTATCTCAATATCACAAACAAAATAACTGACAATCATAACTCACATACTCCAATATTCGTTATTATGACACATGTATCTCTCTAGCTCACTGGCTACCAAGAATGAGATACGGAGATAGGATCTAGAAATACCAATCTAGAATATTGTTTGAATGTTTCTGCTGACGAGTATGACTAATCACTGCCTCAAAATAACAAACCAACGCACTCTCAACAAAACTTGATTATAGCCATTCCCATGTAAACGAGAGAATATCATAACGTATAATTCATTCTATGCTCCTAAATCTAATAAATAGGTCACATATTATTTCTGCGAGCTGAGACAATTCCATAACTGTGAAATTAATCTACAATAGTTCTACGAAATTTAATAACATTTTTTTCTTTACTCATAAAAGACATTCGGGCATTGATCTAGAAATGAATTATGCATATAATATTATACAGGGCATATAAGACAAAGGGTTTAGTACTCACAGAAGAATTCTACAATTATTCGACTGTGAGTCATTGTGCTTGGTGCTTTTCCCATGTTGGTGATCAGACAGGCTGACGAGGAAATATTCCGTACTCGGTATTGGACATTCTCAAAGGTAGAATTGAGATTACAGTAATTGCTTTCAGAGATTATACGTAGCACTGAAGGAAGGTTTAAAATAAAAAAACCCAAAAAACAACATTTATTTGATATACCGGTACTGCTTTTTGTTTTTTCGGTTATGGTAGTTATGGAAGTCATTCACATTTTTTTTATTCAGTTATGGTAGTTATTGAAGTCATTCAGTTATGGAAGTCATTCACATTTTTTTTTCAGTTATGGAAGTCATTCACATGGCATACTGATAGTTAAGCGCGAAAATTAAATAGAGTTAACATCTTACTCTTCTGCACAAACCAGCATACTCTGCTCATGGCACAGTATACAACTGACGTTATTCACTTGGTAATGCGTATGACAGAGTATACCCCCGATATTATTCTTGTAAATTAGTAAATATCTCGGTTTGTAACTTGACTGACCTATCACCTTTAAGAGAGACACCACACCACCACCAACAACCGAACTACATCAAGGATCATGTAGTATTATCTCTTGATGGCCGCGGGCAATTTTCAAAGAAATGTTAGAAGTATGAGATATCTAAATGTTGCCACTTGTGGGTGATAAAATGTCTTGTTGAGGAAACGCACAAGAGGTTGAAATATGTCAATCAAACATGGAGAAGAGGTGCAACGAATGTCTTTACCCCACTGCTCAAGTTTATCCAGGTTTTTTGTTTAGTTGCTAACGGTGATGAGATCGACACTTCACTCGCGTATACTTAAAACACAACACTCTCTAGTATTAGAGATAGAATATCCACATTGAATGTCATATAATCATCGATTGTTATCGTGGAGAAAATAAGATACGTGATGTTTTAAATTCTGTGATCGGATAATTTCCTAATGTCTTGATCTCCTTCCTCAAAACAATTCTTATTGAACATCACATCTGTTTCATCTTGAAGAGTAAAGTTCAGGAATCAAGTTGAATGTTTCATCATCACTTTTGTGACTTATATATGGTTACATTCGTATTTCTATGGTAAGATGTGCCGTGTGAGGGTGTAAATTTTTACCTAGATTGTGGTCTTGTAACAAAATAATCATTTTTAATTTTTACACAGTTAAACGTCTCATCGTCACAAATCTTCAGTTTACCATGTGGTTAAATTAGTAATTAATATTTCTCTATTTATGTGTTACACGCTAAGGTTTAGAATTTTGCCAAGATTGTGGTGTTTCCATTTCCTATTCTTCAAATTCGTAAAAGCATGACGGAGGCCCTGACAAGGACAGCTATCTAGTTTTTCGGATGGGATGAAAAACAGAGGTCGCATGTATATATTGGCAGGCACGTAAAAGATCCCTTGACAGTTGGAATTTGATATAAGAGTAGGCCGTACCGATGCTGTCTGGGCAAAATTTCACTCACAGCATACTGTATGGCCTATTTCCGTCTTCATTAGCCCAGTTCGGATCAGAACAGTAGGACGTTACAGTCCCTTTCATTTCATTTCTATCAATGTGTTGCATGCATGCTAAGGTGAAGAATATTGCCTCGATTGTGGTGTTTCCATTGCCTATTCTTCAAGAGAGAGAGAGACATGGGGTTTAATTTCCACTTGACACAAACTGTGTCATTTCGGGACAAACATATGGTTAAATTTCATTTCAATAATTTGCTTGCACATAGGGGTCTTTAGCAGTGGGAGGAAACCGGAGGACCTGGAGAAAATCCACAGGGTTGACAAGTGACCCTACTCCTTGTCATATACAACCGGGGATTCGAAACCACGCCGGTTGACTCAATGACAGACCTTATGATACACCTCGCGCGCTAACCATCCAACACCCCTGCAGTTCTACTGGCAATTACGAGAAGTGCAAATAATGGGGAAATTATCAGTTGGCCTGGAATTGGTGCCTTGATTAACTGTTTCAACTCAAAGACTTTTAATTCTATTTTTAACAACTTTCAATCCAAAACACCACAGGTAAAATTTGCAATTTAAAATGAAATCATTCTCTCCCTTTCCATGTTAATTTATCACCACGGAGCAAGAGGTTTGAACCTTATCCATAAATAAAATATTACATGTCTCCTTTCATTTCGTCTTGCATCCAAACTTCAAAGAAAACTCAGCACTTTTCTTCCGATAATGATTTTTTGCAAAGACAATAACTGTCGTTTGTTCGATTAACATATGGAACAATCATTGCAGGATAACCTAACACGGTCAAAACACCAATAGATCTAAGTGACAACATCAAACGGTCACCATTCTCATTTCTTCAACAAGGGCAACTGAGGTGAACTTGACAGAAATTGAAACTCAAAAAAAAAAGGAAAATCCTCATTTCTCAAATGAGACACGCTTATTGAAGAATTCAATCACTTTTCCAAGAAATAATATGAAGTGGACTGTAGTGGGGTTTAGCGTCTTGTCAACAACATGTTTAATTTATTCTGAGACTACCATGTGGTAATATTTACTTCTATGATTACTGATGTCATCTAAGGGAGGAGAATTTTGAGCTGACAGCAGCATTTTCTATTTAATCTTCTTCCTAGCTGAGAACACTCTTCTTTTTAGTTCCTGACCAGCAGGAAGCTGGCATTAAAATGGAAGAAAAAGGGGTTTAACGTCTCGTCAACACAATAATAATAATGATATATTGAGACTAACACAATCATAATATTTCTTTCTATTTACAATGCGAGGAAGGAAAATTCAAATTCTCAAGGGCTCTTTTATGCGCCTGCCAAATTGTATACAAATGGACCTCAGTTTGTCATCCCATCAAAAAGACTAGAACATTTTCCTTTTAACACTGCATTGGTGCCCCTAAAAGGTTTCAGTATAAACCTCAGGTTGTCGTCCCATCTGACTGACTAGATACATCAATTATTCTTATCAGCCCTGCAGTGGTATCCCTTATTGGACCTGTGTGTCCTATCCAAATAACTCCATTCACTTTCCTGATCAATGCAGTGGTCTCCCTTATTGGACCTCAGTTTTTTTGTCCCATCCGAATAACTACATAAACTTCCCTTATCCATCTTATTGTTGAAATTGTTTGACGTTCTAACACCTAAGGTCAACTGGCAGACTATCGCCATTGAAGAAACGGCCACTGTCAAGATTGGTTGCATTATTTCTGTTACGTCTTTTTTTTTCGTAAATCATTTTTAGTGAAGCCTGTACCATAACAGGCCCTTGACAGTACAGCGCAGTGGACGCTTACGGTTGGCCCCCGGATCCATTTACTTGATTTGATATTCATTTATTTTTTGCAAAGTCTTTTTTCTGTATTGTAATTGTATGCAGGTTTATCTTGTAGATTTTCGTTTTGCGTGTAGTGCGGTCCTCCTGTAATTACTATTTATTATTAGACCCTTTGAGGGTTTTTTAAATCGCATTTTCAGAAAGAACACAATAAATTTGGAAATATTTAAAAGACTTACCTGTTGAGAAAAAATGTCTGTCTGCTTGTAAACAAATTAAATCCAATCAATAGAGCACTGATCGTATAGAAAAACAGAATCACTTTATGGTGTCGTTACCATAGTTACTGTCACATTAAAATACAACAATTCTTCATCAATATAATTACATCTGAAACATGAAAAAAATGATACAATTTAATAATTCATATTGTTATAAGGAAATCATCAACTTACGTTTCTTTTGAACTCTTGTAAGGAAATGAAATGGGATTTAACATCCTACAGTTTTGCTCAGAACTGGGCTAATGGAAGACAGGCATATGCCATACATTGTGCTATGAGGGAAATTATTCCTGCACAGCGGCATACTGTCAAGGGATCTTTTATGTGCACGCCAAGGTGTACACAGGACTTCCATCAGTGGTGCAGGACAGAAGGCATGACAAGGACAGCTGTCTAGTCATTCAGATGGGGACAAAAAACTGAGGTCCTGTATACACATTGGAATGCATATAAAAGATCTCTTTGCAGTTGGAATTTGATATAAAAGTAGGTCTTAAGCAAAATTTTCCCTCATAGCACACCGTTTTGCAGATGCCAGTCTTCATTAGCCCAGTCAGAGCGGAACTAAGGACGTTAAACCCCATTTAATTTAATTTCATTTCGAACATTACCTTTAACATCAGAACAATTGTTGAGTGATAAAATTAACCAAATTATTTGTGGGGTAAATTAAACACAGGGGGGTATAGTTAATTAACTAAATGTTACTAATTAACACAGCTAATACTAATTGAGATATAACTCTAGCTTAAACTATTAATTATGGAGATCTATCCATATCTGTATGGATTTAGCCCAATAAACAGTTTGCCGCCATCTCTTAACTTATAATTAAATATTGAATTTATTGTCATTGCTAACAAAATATTATAATCATTGCTCATTTACGAAATGATTAGGCAATCAAAGGCTTAATAATGTCATTATTATATTTGAATATTTGCCTACATTAAGAGCAGGGTTTCCCTTTCTGACTTATTTTTTCATTGTGAAATTACATTTATTACTTTATTACAGAAATCCAGAAGAAGAGATTTTAACACTTTTCTGTACCAATGGGCTAATGAAGACAGGTATACGGCATGCAGTGTACTATGAGGGAGAATATTGCCCGGGCAGCGGCACTACGGCCTACTCTTATATCAAATTCCAACTGCCAAGGGACCTTTTACGTGCACACCAATGTATACACGGGACTTCGGTTTTTCATCCCATCTAAACAACTAGACAGCTGCTTTCCTTGTTAGGCCCTCCGTCCTACACCACTGACATGGAGAAACCGTAACGGAAAATCCTGTTGAACTTTCTCGGCCAATGCAGGGATCAAACACCCAACCTCCAGACTAGTGAACCAACATCTTACCAAATGTCAACAGTGTATGCCAATATGTAAATGGGACCTTTGTGTTCTTTGTCAGGTCCTACATCCTGTACCATTGACAAGGACGTAAAATATTCTGGAAAATTACTAATTAGACATTAACTTGGCTTGACCATAATCAACTCTCAATGTCATCACCAGCCTGTGATATTTAATGGATTGGAATCGGATCTGCTGCTCAACGCTCATCGATGATAAAATCAGAAAATAGATAATCATGACTATGTTTTTATGTACCAACTTTAGTAATGATGATCAGGGCTAGGCCTAAAATTCAATCGCTGAATTTTCAGTTCAGAGTGGATCACTTTGACTGAAATTTTCAGCAAATTCCCTTTAAAATATCTATTTTTGAACTATTATAGTGAGAACTGCTAGCTCATTACCTAATCCAACATAATGCTGCTTTAATGTATTCTTGTTTATTCATAATGTATCTTCAAATTAACTGACATGTTATATTATTACTCATAGTCTAGTTAACACTTACTCATTTCGTGATTTTTATCAGAAATATTGAATTTGAATATATTTCGGATACGCCACGAATCATGACAACAACATCAAATGACAACGATATGATTCAGTATTATATAATTTCTTTAATGTACATCTACACTTATATGTGAGTCAATCTCATATTATGTTACTACATCACAAAACTCCAATAATCTCGTAATAATGTTAGGACATTACAAAATTCATGTTTTTTGTGTTCAATATTATTTTCCTTCCAATTTCAATTCACTGAGTGATTTTGAGTCCCTTGTAAACTTCAATATTATGAGTTATCTCTAAAAAGAACATTGGTCCAAAAAATGGTTCAATTCAGATCAGAATTTACAAAGATAATGATGTGGATATATAATATATATACCTCTAAAATACAGATGTGAGGCCATCCTTTGATGTTGGCATATCATTATTTCAAATAATGGTACGAGCAATGTGCCAAAAGTATATTATTTATACTATTTAAAATTTAGGACCCCTCTGACGTATTTCATAGAAATGCAGGTGCTGAATAGTGTCAGTATTTTAATTTAGCACAGTTCCTTTAACTAATTAAATATTTCTTATTTAAATGTATATCAACTGTATATTATGTACATCATAACTTAACACAGCCCCTTTAACTAATCAAACTAATCAAATATTATTTATCTAACTGTATATTAAATGTATAAAAAAGCTTAGTACAGACCCTTTAACTAATTAAATATTGTTTATTTATATGTATATTAAATGTATATTATGTATATTATAACTTTATATGTATATTAAATGTATATTATGTATATTATAACTTAGCATATAGTCCCTTTAACTAATTAAATATTGTTTATTTAAATGTTTATTAAATGTATATTATGTATAACAAAGCTTAGTACAGTCCCTTTAACTAATTAAACATTAATTACTTAAATGTTTATTCAAATGTATATTAAATGTACATTATTAACTAAATTTTGTTTATTTAAATGTATATAGCCCCTATTAACTTAATAAACATTAGACATTAAATGTTTATTAAAAAATCTATTTAGCCCCTATTACCTCATTCAACATTAGATATTAAATGTGTATTAAATGCACATGTATATCAGAATCTGGTATAGTCCTTTGCCGTAATTAAAAAATGTATATCAAAGATTGAATATTAAATATATGTTAAATAATACAAGTATATCATAATCGTGTATAGTCCTTTAACTAATTAACTGTAGATTCAAAGGATGTTATTTTTTTTTATGATGAATTTAATGTTAAGTTTAACATAAGTAAGGAAATACCTAATTAGTGTATGTTACACATGTAGCCAGACACAATATACTTCAATACCTAGTTATAATATGGCTGTTTCTTATAATGTGTCTAAATGTGTCAGAATCTTGCTTTTTATTTTAACTACTTTCTTTGTATGTATCGATAACAAGCTTATATTGCACAGTGTTTGTAGAAACAGAATAAGCCAGTCTGTATAAGCTACTGTTTGGAACTTATAAATGACTGTATAAAGGAAATCAACGATCAGGAATTAATACATCAAAATGCAGCATCCGTTTTCATTATATAGCCCAGTTGGTGCAGGAAAGTCAAATTTTCAATTCATTTCAAATGCAACATACAGTATATATCTCGTTATTTATGTATTTATAACATTTTATACCCATCCATCATAATTGTATTGAATGTTGTACCATTATCTAACTTGTTTGAGGTAAATATGGATATACATACTGTTTGTCCTGTTAGTAAATATATATCATGTCAACTAGATTAAAATTATCATTGTCTTATTTGTAAATATATACATTATTTGTCATATTGTTTTTAGTTTATGTACATGTTCATATTGTATGCTGTCCTCAATGGATGTTTCGATACAATAAAATCTCATCGTTAACTCTATATACTGCACAATGTTGCTAGAAAAACAAGCAAATCAGTAGTATAAGCTACTGTTTACACATTGTTATTTATAAGTGACTGTATAAAGGCAACCAGAATCTAATGCAACATATAATTCTAAAAATATGTCTCGCCAAATCCACCACAATTCTAATATAATGCACAGGGTACATTTTATGGATACACAATTACTGAGTTTGATACTAAGCGATGTTTTGACGAGGATACTCTCGTCTTTATCAAGCGATTGATACAGGTATGTGAACAGTAGACAGTATATACAGAATATGCAAGAAAAATAACAATCAAATACAATTAGATTAGAACTTAACACCTTTGATTAGGGGACCATTTACAAACTCTTACAAGGATTAAAAAGTAGGAAAATATACTTCACAGTAATCTTGAAACAGTAGTCCTTCTGTATAAGCTACCATTAGTACCTTATA
Source organism: Patella ulyssiponensis (assembly GCA_963678685.1). Classification (NCBI taxonomy): domain Eukaryota; kingdom Metazoa; phylum Mollusca; class Gastropoda; family Patellidae; genus Patella; species Patella ulyssiponensis. The sequence goes on along the minus strand of OY783232.1, from coordinate 51,889,758 downwards.
AACAACTGTATAACAGTAACCAATCATCAACCACATAATACAACAATATATCTTGCCAAACGTGCAGTAAGCATTTCTTTTTAATAAGCAAAAGTAGACTTCATCTACTTTTACCTAAGTTCATTTCTCATTTTGCGTGTATAGAGCAGTGGACGCTTACAGTCCTCGACTCTAATCACTTAACTTGATATTTGCATTTTACTGGGTAATTTGTGTCCGCAGGTTTTGTCCTATCAGGTTTGTTTGTGTACAGGGCTGTCCTCCTGCATTTACTATATAACATGAATGGTTTTCATACATGCAGATGCAAGTCAATTACAACAGGCTTCCGTTCCGTCTATACAGATTAACAGATACCCAACGCGACTAAAAGCAACGAAATAACATTCAGATAATTATAAAGAGGAGAGAATGATTTACCATTTACATGTAAAATATATTTTATCCTTCCATAAACACTAAACACACTTTATATTCTCTAAAAGTTGTTAAAAACACAGTGATATTGAATCAGTATTAAATAGTGTACACACAATAAAAATCCACACGATTATAAACATTGATAGGTGAACAATAGGCAGCCTATCTCTACACACACACAACTCTATACAGTCAGTCAACTGACTCAACTCAATAACTAGGCTGTTATTGGAAGCATGAAACCGACCACTGTGTGATACCAGCAGCTGACCAATCAGAACTACTGTACTGTACTCTTAAAAGTCAACTACAGACATGCACATTGTGATAAGAGAGAGAGTGAGTGCATGCCGTTTCTTTCAAGTATTCCAAGCAGTAGCTCATGCTTTAATTGAATCATCCATGTTAATACTACGGCCATGATGCTAGGTATATGAGATCTATTATGCTTCCAATTTCCTATAAATAGAACTTAATTAGGGTAACTAATTTTTACCTCTGGTTATAAGTTAATGACAAAATCAATGATGCATGAAATTTATGCAGATTTAATGACAACTTATCATGAAATATACTAAAATTCAACAACAATATTACTCATTAATATCACTTGTCACTGGGACATCATGCAGGTTGTATGAACAGGTGCTGAAAAAATTGACAATCAAGAGTATGAAAGAAGTAGGTTTAACATCCACTCAACACCAACTAGGTTATTTTGGGACTACCATGTACTTAATTTCAATGGTTCAACCCAGTGGGTAGAAAAATTAGCTCTTTCTGGGAAAATTATCTTTTATTCCAATGATTGGATTGCCTGGAAGGAAACAGGATTTGGGAGAAAACTGGAGAACCTGGAGAAAACGCTATGATGTTTGGCAGACCAGATGACAACAAGGACATACTTTAAACAATGTGATAATATTTGTGACCAGTAATGGCAAAACGAGTAGTCTTTTAAAAATGAGAGAGAGAGAGAGAGTGAGAGATAGAGGGATAGAATGTGGGGTTTAACCTCCACTCAACACAAACTAGGTCATTTTGGGACTAACCTACGGGTTACTTTCACTTGTGCAAAGGCTCTTTAGCAGTGGGAGCAAACCAGAGGACCTGGAGAAAACCCATGAGGTTTTACGATATGACCAAATAGGCTAAAAATATCTCTGTAATGTTATAAAACGAAAGGTAAACGTTAAGATTTGATAAATAAAACAAACTAAACCCTTCTTATAAATCTTTAGCCTATTTTAACAATTTTGTTCATGTTTTGTAAACAACAACTTGCGACTGACTCATTTTGCAGTCTCAGGTAACATTTAAAGTCTGTTGTAGATGAATAAACACAGGATTATTTTATTACACAGATTATTTAACCAAAGTTTTAATATTTTTTTTTTAATGTCGTCATGTGATGAGTTTATATCAAACAGTTCATTGAACTAATCTGTGGTTTAATTCCCTTTACATCAATAGACTTAACTATGATATACATGTAATACAAATAGTTAATTGAAAAAAATAATATTGATATAGTTGACGTGGATTATGAGTAATAACAGAGAGAGAGAGACCCTGGACATTCTATTGGCCCCATCCTTGGATTCAGGTCCAGAACAACCCTTAGTTTACTACATCACATCCCCCTTTTATAAACCCCTATACAATTATCAACAAGTATAAACGTACCATACAGACCACAAACCGAGGAGCATGACATCATCATAGCCATTTTGGAATTCAGACATACATACATTTGTATCAAAAATCAAAGTTATGTCAATTGACGTGCAATTGTCCAATGAAATGAAATGTGGTTTAACGTCCTACTCTTCTGCTCCCAACTCGGCTAATGAATACAGGCATACACCATACAGTGGTGCTATGAATGAGATATTGCCCGGATGGCGGCGCTACAAATTACTCTGATATCAAATTCCAACTCTCTTTCACATGTACACCATCAATGTGTACATGGGACCTGTTTTTCATCCCATCCAAACAACTACACAGCTGACAAGCATGCCGAGTTTCATGTTGATCGAACAAGATTACTAAGTGAAAGAAACCAGATCCTGGTTCAAATATATAAATAACCAGAGAATGAATTAATTAAAACTATTAATTGAAAAAAAAACAAATCATCGATAAATTACGATTATAAAGATGATATATAATTACATAGACAGACATTCTTTAATAATATCATCCAAAAATAGTATACTAGCAGACATGTAATATTATCCTACAACCCCTTTCATAAACATAAACTAGGTCATTTCAGGACTAACACATGGTTTGATTTTATTTAAATAATTTGCTTGCACGTAGGGGTCTTTAGCAGTTGGAGGAAAGTGGAGGACCTGGACAAAACCCACTCCTTGTCACGTACAAACGGGGAATGGAAACCATACCAGTTGACTCAATGACAGACCTTATGATACAGCGCACACATGCTAACCATTCGGCCAACCAATCCCCTTGAACATAAATAAGGACTGCAACCTATTTCAATAACATAAATAACGACTAACAAAGAAACTGGACAATGTCATCTCCAGTGTGAAAGGAGGGGTATAATTTCCTCCATTTGGTCCATTATGATGGTAAACATTGTTTGATATGCCTTCAACAAAACCCTTGTGACATCCTAACCCCTTTTCTCTAACCTTTATACTCAATTAGATCCCTTAAGTACCGCTCTCCACATCGGACAATTTAGAATATCGGATAACTGACCGTAACAAAACCCTAATTATCTTCTATTGTGTTTTTCATCCTTCAGACAGGATTTTCTTATCCCCTAATCTATTGCACGCAAATCGTACAATCTGTCCCCTAATTGTTAACCCTTTAATACAAGAGTGGAGATAAGACTGTCAAACTTAATCAGTTATTAATTCAATTTGCTTATCTAATGTATTTTATTTTGTTCCTAAAACAGGGCTGCTTTCAATTTTAATCTATAATCGACTTTCCTCCACCAATAGAGAAAGACAAACATACGCTAAGGAGAAATTTTGTTCGGACAATGGCGCTACATTTCCATTTCGATTTCAAACTGTGAGGGGATCATTAAACTGTTGTCAATAGCACACAAGCACCCTCAGTTTTTGTCCCATCCAAACAACTGCCCCCACCACTATCTCAAGCTGACTTTGTCCTAATGGGTGTTAAACAACAATTTTTTTCTCACATTCTTTCTACGAACCAACAAGATGATTATTGTTGATGTTTATTTTGCTTTAAGCTGTGGTATGTAATCATTTATTCATCAGTTGACCTGAAAAGGTCATGAAATATTGGTACATCTTTCTATACAACAATCAAATAACTATAAAACCTTTATCTCTATATATGTGTTTATCAACATAACTAATTACCCTGTAGCTAAATCCGGTTGGGAGTTCCTCAGGAACTTCCAAGACCCGTTATGTTAGAGCTTGAATTTAATCGAGGCTAGATACTGGGGTTTATGGAAGTCAGTTATCTACACAGAGTTTGAACATCCTTCCCATGATAAATTAAAAGCCGAGTTATTGCTTCCCAAATAGTGTGACAGGCAGATAAACCTTTCTTAGAAATACGATGGACAATAAAATGTATACCATATTTTATTCTTTTAAAAAATGACCCCTCCTTACTCGATTCAGAATATTTTATAAAGAAAAAGAGAGAGAAGTGTAGTTTAACGTCCACTCAACACTAACTAGGTCATTTCAGACTACCATATGGTTCAATTTTATTTTAACAATTCTCCTTGCGCGTGGGGGTCTTTCGCAGCGGGAGGTAACCAGAGGACCAGCAGAAAACAATACAATAAATCATCCCATATATTAGTCCCAAAATGACCCACTTCTGTTAAATATGACTCCCCTTTCTTGATTCATAATATTTCATAAAGACTATTCCAATATTCAACATCCCTGAGCGTTACTTTAAGAAAGACCATGTTATTATCTGATAAAAACCCCAAGTAAATCATCCCACTATTATAGCCTATAGATCAATTGACGAGGATGAATGGAGACCAAGCATGCTGCTGGAGGCCAGTCATGTTTATTTTTGATGCCTGTTGGAAAACAATGAAGAGAATTCAAAGGTCACAATGTTAATATATTTTAAAGTCACCCCTGTTGATCTTACAACTTGGCTTTGATCAATGTAGCAATAGAATAATATGGAGCATGTGGTTTTAAATTTATTCGACTAATTCAGTCTGATTTTCGACCATCTGTACCATTAAGATGATGTTGTTGCACCTGAACTTTAACTTTAGTGACCATCTGAAGACCCCTCAACAACTTTCAAACCTCTTCAACACATTGCACCAGATTGTCTCCAGATATTTAACCATTCGCCAGAAGAATACAATAGTATTTTGGTCTTCAGTCCCTCACTCGGGATCTGAACAGTATAGTGTCTTCAAGAACATAATAGCGTTCTGGTCTTCCGTCCTGAACAGTATAGAGTGTGTCTACAAGACAAGAATACAATAGTGTTTTGGCCTTCAGTCCCTCACTCGAGATCTGAACAGTAGGCTATAGGATGTTTAAATGGTTGAGTGAGAGAGAGATGGGGTTGATAACGATGAGAGGATACTTGTCGAAACATTGTGCTATCTGTGTATAAACCAGTGATTGTTTTCCATATAAATTGTACTGTGTTTTTTTAATGTGCTCAATCACATGCCAGGATTAGACTCTATTCCTTGTCACGTACAACAGGGGAATCGACCTTATGATACAAGGCGCATAACTTCACCATTCAGGCACCACACCCCCCAGTTTGTGCTGAAAGGGAGCATGAGACACCCCCATTTGATTTCATTTATAAATTATTCGAAAATCAAAATCAGCATTTTAGTTAACCCCTCTAACCCAATTCATGTACATGCAGGCATACAAAACGCTTCAATCAGCATTTTAGTTAACCCCACCAGCTTAAATCTATCTCTGGTAGAAATCCCTGATATTAACACAATAGCAGCATTAGAAAGAGAGTTTTAATCTTTAAGTATTCTCGTCAATAATATTTCAAGTGTTCGTTAATCTCTATCGATCTTAACGGCTCCCATTCTTTCACTTGAAGAAACGTGATTACAAGATTATAGATCTATAGAATATGGATGAATATGTTTAAACCCTTCCTTTCTCATGACTAGCATAGGATATATCAACTATCAACTCTTCCTCCTCGTGACTATTATGTATAGGATATTAACCTACCCAAGGTTGATACGATAAGAGAACACGCGGGCAAAGCCTAAGGGTTCTCTATCATATCAATCCGAGGGAGAGTAGGTTTATATCTGACATATACAACGTTAACCCTTAAATTTAATGGACTCTTCTAAAAAGGGCAACAGTGATTGGATAATTGCTCGGTAGTTTCCGCCAAATAGCGAGAATTACCGATGTAATCTCGCGCGTGTTTTTGTTTACACGTCGCCATTTTGGGGAAATTGAATTGAAAGCAAGAACAAAATGGATAATTAAACGAAGTCAGACGAATAATCAATCCTTTTTAGTCATCATATTGACAATGGAATAGATGTGGATGCAAATATGATGAGGATCTATCCAAAGCTTGAAGAAAATTTGGATCAAAAGGCAATCCTTGTCACATACAAGCGTGGGAATTGAAACCACACACAAGACACTGTATTCAAACACAGGATCTCCTAGTTAGTGAGCAGGCCCGGGTCCAGGATTTTGTCGAGAGGGGGGGGGGCATACATTGGAGCAAAGGGTAAATACATTGCAACCTTGGATTACTTGGGCGGAGATAATGCAAAAATCATGTTTATATCATCTATTAAAAAGCAGAGATGTGAACTACAACAGTAACAAAGCAAAAATGTAAATGAAAATCAACTATGTCACTGGGGCTGAGGGGGGGGGCACGCCCTCATGCCCCCACCCCTCCTGGTGAGCAAGCATCTCAATCACCGAGTCACTGTGGCTCCTGGTTAACAGTCCAGACCCTGAAGACAAACAAGGAAATGCATTATTGTTGTTATGGTGCTACAAATTACTAGGACATCTGAACCTCCAAGATAACATGTTAGGGTCGTGTCAGAGACAAGAGTTACTTCAACAAGGCTTCCACTAATAAGGCTGCAGTACAGAAGCCTCGGACAGTCACCAAATTACACTAGTTTTCTATAAAATTTCTTGGGTCATTAAATCCAGATTAAAATGGCTTCTGTCATTTAATTTTATGTTGACAAATTATGAGATAAATTCTGGCTTCGTGCTGATGATTCAACAGATGCGTTTTTCCTTTTTTAGGCAAATTGCGTCACGAGGAATTTAAAGATGTCTTTTGGTGACCGATGGACACATTCATCACTTGGTGCTGCTCGACTGGCTGGCTATAATGATTCCCAAACTAATTAACTATTAAAAACTATTTTCACATTTTATTTTGTTTTAATTGACTGATTATGCTCTAGTAATGATATTGTGAAAAATGAGATGTCATCCACATGATGAAAGTGTATTTGTCATAAAACATCTGCCATCTAAAATTAACACTGTTATTTAACACACTAACAATTCTTGTAGAGAGTGTGTGGGTCTCTCAGCAACCCTGTCCTGTTGTATCTGAAAAATAGGGTTCTCTCAGCAACCCTGGTCACCAAAAAGTTTTGTTGTATCTGATAAATCAAACGATTTTTGAAAAATGGGGGAAACAAAGTTTCCCCACTTTCTCAGTTCTCGTGTTTTGCTAAATTTATACTCTTGGCAGCGCTGTGCATGACAGAGACAGAGAAATGGGGTTTAACGTCCACTCGACACAAACTAGGTCATTTTGGGACTAACATATGGTTTCAATTTTATTTTAATAATTCGCTTGCGCGTAGGGGTCTTTAGCAGTGCGAGGAAACCGGAGTGCCCCGAGGAAAACCACTAGGCCATCAATTTGATGCCCATTTTAAAAGAATTTGCTGTCTCTTGTCAAGTTATTCATTTATATCACGCTAAGACAGTAGACAAACGCAAATTGTTGCTTAATCAATAAATCGCCTGCATTGTCCGTAAAAGATGCATGTGCAGAAAAACCGAATATATACTGTTTACACTACAAAAAGGTAACAGACATTTTCAGAACAGTTCCGAGAAAATCTCATTTTTGAAAATATAAAACAGAATCCAGACGCTTAAAACCGTAATCATTTCTGATTTTTTTTTTTTTTTTTAAAATGTCTTCTCCTTTATTTCATTTTTCTTTCAATTGTTCGACTCTAACTATAATTGTCTCTGTTTTAAGTACTCTGAGTTGTCTGAGTAAACATCGTCTTGCCTCAAGTTAAACACTATTATCTAATTTCGAACTTAAAAAAATGAAAAACAACTTTATTATCGGGGAAGTAGACTCACAGTAATATAACTCATAAACCATTAAAATTGCCTCAAAGCCGTATATTATTTGTTCTCTATAGAAACAATAAGTAACGATAGAACGGCTTACTTTAAATTGGTTATTTATAATATTTCTAGTCTCAAATTATTCTTCAATAAGATTTTATCTTTTGATCATCTTTTGAAAGATAACAAATCTTAAACACTCTTTTGTCTACCGTTGTAAACGTTCAAGGGATGGATAGAAAAGGATTGAGATCGAGAGAGAGAGAGAGAGAGAGAGAGAGAGAGAGAGAGAAAAGGGATTCGACCTCCACTAGACATAAATTAGAACATTTTGGGACTAACATATGGTATAATTTTATTTCCTCCACGGACACCTTGAAATTGAAGGAACCTTGAAACTGGATCATCACAGGTAGATATTTTAGGTGGAAAGTGCAAGACTTGGTATTCGCGATGATATTTTCTATCGAGGAATCTGAGAGGCCCCCAATCAGAATTAGTGCCGAAATATGTAAGGTATTACGTGAAGGGTTTGATAAGATGTAACACCGAGTTAAAGCCTTGCCTTCTCAGTCCATTTCTATTTCTACATCTGATTTCGTTATTCATCTACTCTAATTACTGGGATCTCACACCTTCTCTACTTTTATTTTCCAAACAGTTAAATACTGAAAGACAGGATAATGGTGTCAAATTACAGCCAATGCTCTAATCTTTGCAAATTATTGGGCCCTCACACCAAAATCTCTACTTTCAATTTCCAAACTGTTAACTACTGGAACACTGGATAATGGCGTCAAATTAGACAGCCAGCTCTACTGTTTAACTCATACTGTCACCATTTCATGAACAGACTTTTAACACTTGTCTTCTGGCTTGTTTACTTTACAAAATTTACAAAAGGCACCAGATGTCTTTCTCCGGGATTCCTCTTTGCCCGGGTGAGAGTAATCTGTTTGACCAATGAACTGGAGGCTTAGAATTACATCACAGCCTTCTGTCCTCAACCACTCATCAGCCGCATAACATCACAATTAGCTTAATTATTCCACACAAATTTACACATAATTGGAAAATGGCATAAAAATGTTTGCCACTGTTGTTTTCTCAGGGGCAATGATCCGAAGAAAATTGACATTCCCCTGCTCTTTGTGTTAGCATTCGTGAATTTGGCAGTCGTTGCTTTAAAAACTCCCTAAGGTCCGTAATGAGAGATATTCAGAATTTTTTGGCAATTTTTAATAAAATATTGAAATTGGATCGTTCCTGATTGGATTATTTTTCCATTTGCATGTCGTGTTTTAATGACTTCGCGCCTCGAATCTCTTTGTGACAATGATCTAGCAAAAGACGGACACACAATTGTGTCGTAAATTAATTTATGAAATGGAACATGATTTATAGAGGTAATCATCAGCCATGTTATTCTCATCAGGCAAGAAACAAAATGGTTTTAAACAATGAAATGTGCTTGATTAATCTAAAGAGTGCCCAGGTCATTTTTTGTTTGTGAATAACTAATAACGTTATGCAAAGTAACGAACGCCGAGAAAACAATTCCATGTCCTCAAGGGATCTTGAATATTCTGAATTTTTAAGAAATAATTAAACACTTGTTCAATGCAAGAGTCTCGGTCAGGGCCAGTGTCATCATCAGGCAGGCCAACTTGGCTACCTCTTAAGGTGCAGATCTCAGAGAGCCGCAGTAGGCAGTAAATTTAATGTTTCGGTAACGGGCTGTAATGTTAAAATGAGATACAAGGGATTCCTTAGGAGGGATTAAGTGTATTACAGTGACCTACTCTCTCTCTCTACGAAACTATGTTACAGATACCACCCAGCATGATCCAGATACTCACAAATAATCGCCAGCAAATAACAGAATAGCAAACAGTATATACCCTCACTGATCTCTATTTCATCCAGCAGCGCTACCTAGGGACTGGGTGTCGTGAAGATGATATTTGAATTAACCAGAAAGCAATTAGAAACAGCGGGGATCACAGCAGATGATTTCTAAATTTATTCTCCAGAATTTTACTTATCCGTTGGAATCATTTGGCCATGTTGTACTTGATTACCTGTTCAGTAATACTCTTGACACTTCCAGAGTGAAAATAACAGTAAATGTGTTATTTAACACCGCATGATTGTAAAAATGGAAACCCCTTGGTGGGAATCATTAACTCTCTTTAACAACAATCACATTCTTAACCTTCCTGTGCTTTCGTCAAGGGCCACCGTTTTTACGCTGCCATTCTTCCTTATTATCCTGCGATGAACTAAGTTAAGGGAAAGATTGTTGTTGTTTCCAAAGCGTATCTCATGAATTGTTCAATTGTTCAAGACAAAAATGGGAATCCCTTGACATGAATCATTAACTCAATAACAACAAACCTTCTTGTGCCAACAAACCTTCTTGTGCCAACAAACCTTCCTGTGCTTTCTTTAAAGTTGCAATTTCATATTTTTAAGTTACATTTTTAAAATGTATTAAAATAAACAGTCCTACCTTGTTAAAGAATAATCTTATTAATCCTGTAATTCACTATTGCCAGTTGAGAAATTGGCAAAAATATCATTTTCAACTTCAAATTCAAACGTTTGAAGATAGCCATTCCATGGGGGTGGATGAGAAAACAAAGGAGGTAATTGTGTTATTATTTCCTGTGTCACTGATTTTAATGCCTGGTAAATAATGCCCATGATCGTATAATAGTGAGTTGACAACCTTTTGAGCAAAAAACATAGAAATAATTATGTTTTGACTTTCTTAGAAAATATGAAATTCCCGCTTTAAGGGTCACAGTTCCTATTGTTATTGCTCATTATGCGTGGGACTAATTTTTACATTTCTACAGAAATAAATTTGACTTAGTTTTTGATATAACAGTTAGGGGACCTGATCCATGAGGTGTTGACAATCTTCTTATGCATTCTTTGACAGGTTCTATGACTTCCGGTAATTTTTGTTATGCGATCTTATAACCATAATACTGTTGAAATTGCGATAAACACTTATCTGTTTCCTTCTAGTCCTCTTATTTTCTCTCACAGCTAGACTCATCATACGATACATGCAAGCGTATTATTGAAATAAATTTGTACTATATGTTAGTCCCGAAATTACCTGGTTTGTGTCACGGGGCAGTAAAACCTAGCTTATGTTTTGATGTATATTGGATGTAAAAGTGGTTGATATTTGTAAACCAACATAATTTTAACTTCTTTTATGGATATATTCATATGTTATTTCAACACAAAATCACAGCAGACATTAAATTCCAACAAAGTGCAAGCAGACAAACCTCGCACGGAACAAGCATGATTAAATCGGCAATAGGACGAAAGGTCACGGTACAAGCCATAAATCAGTATTATATATTTAAAGAAAATATATAGCTTTTATCGCTCCAGACACTTACAGAAAGCTGTGACAATCTCCAGGGTCGTCCAGTCATCTGTTAGTCAGACACAAAGCATACCTCTGTCTTAATCTACTTTCGAGCAGAATTTTCCGTGCCAGTCTCCGGAGACCAAACTAACTCAATATTCCTTTCTCTCAACAACTTCAACAACTTATGTAATGCTCTTCTGGTATTTACAGCCATCTTTCTAAACCGTATCTCAGGTCTTTCTGTCGACCAAAGTCGGCAACGCAAACAAAAACACCGACCCCAAGAGTCTGTTCCAGGAATCTTTTTATCTTGGAACTGTCTTGTGCTAATATGCAACAGAACTTACATGACCGCATGGGGATTTCTGGTTGTCGAGGAAACTCTAACCTGCCTCTTCTTATAACAGATATCTTTCTTTTATTTCCACTGAATTTAAACAAAAACCCAAACAGGAACCAAGATTTCTCCATTCTATCTCGCCAGTTTGTGTTTTTACCAAAAGATCATTTCAAAAGAATTAATACCTCAAAGAATGCGATCTGAGATTTTAAGCTCAAATATAACAAAATATTGAAAGGAGCAATTACAAAAACAGAAAAAGAATTTTAAACTAATGCCTTGAAAAAAAAAAGATTTATAATTCTAAAAACTGTTGCTTTTTTCATATCATCAACAATGTCAATTGGGCAGAATGGAAATGAAATGAAATGGGGTTTAACGTCCTATTGTTCAGCTCCGACTGGGCTCGTGAAGACATGTATCTGCCATACAATGAGGCAAATATTTCCCGGACAGCGGCATACTCTTATATTAAATTCCAACTGTCAATGGATCTTTTACGTGCATATCGATGTGTACACAAGGCCTCGACTTGTGCTGAACGGAAGCCCGGCAGGGAAAAGCAAAGATAGGTTGCCAGGCAACGAAACATACGCCCACAGCAGCTAAATCGTCCGGGCAGTCAACAAGGGTTGTCGCATATTTTTACTTTTTTGGGGAATGAAACATTTGTTATACACTAAAATCTGATTAAGAGTAACAACTTATTTTGTAATTATCTGAAAATCATTAGAATTTGTTTGCTTTTTATAAAGTTTTGCCCCACGCTAACAATTAGTATAGGAAACATTTAACATCATGGATTTAGCTGTTCAGTTATGAAAATTCATTGAAAATCAAAATACTTGTTCGTTTCAACACCTTAAACTCTGTGTATCAATCTGAAGTCAATCGGATGATAAGTTTGGCATCTATAGCGTCACAAGGTTTTTTGAAGTGATCAAGGGAGATAACTCTGGAAGTAATTATTTGAAATCGCTGAAAATCAGTAGGCTTCTTCGTCTCATGACCTTAAACAATGTGTGTAAATTTAAAGTCAAACGGATATTAACTTTGGCCTCTAAAGCGTCAACAGGATTTTTTGATGTGATCAAGGGCCATAACTCTGGCAATAATTATCAGAGATCGCTGATATCAATAGTCGTCTTCATCTCATGACCTTAAACACTGTGTATAAATTTAAAGTCAATCAGATATTAACTTTGGCCTCTAGAGCATCCACAAGATTTTTTGAAGTGATCAAGGGACACAACTCTGGCACTAATTATCAGAAATCGCTGAAAATCAATAGGCTTCTTCGTCTCGTGATCTTAAACACTGTGTATAAATTTGAAGTCAATCGGACATCATCTTTGTCCTCTAGAGCATCCACAAGATTTTTTGAAGTGATCAAGGGCCATAATGGCATAACTCTGGCACTAATTATCGGAAATCCGTGAAAATCAATAGGCTTCTTCGTCTTCTCATGACCTTAAACACTGTGTATTAATTTAATGTCAATCGGATATTAACTTTAGCCTCTCGAGCATTCACAAGATTTTTCAAAGTGATCAAGGGTCATAACTCTGGCAGTAATTATCGGATATTGCTGAAAATCAATAGGCTTCTTCGTATTATGACCTTGAACACTATGTATAAATTTAAAGTCAATCCAATATTAACTTTAGCCTCTAGAGCGTTCACAAGATTTTTCAAAGTGATCAAGGGTCATAACTCTGGCAGTAATTATCGGATATCGCTGAAAATCAATAGGCGTCTTCGTCTCATGACCTTAAACACTGTGTATAAATTTAAGGTCAATCGGATATTAACTTTAGCCTCTAGAGCGTTCACAAGATTTTTCAAAGTGATCAAGGGTCATAACTCTGGCAGTAATTATCGGATATTGCTGAAAATCAATAGGCTTCTTCGTCTCATGACCTTAAACACTGTGTATAAATTTAAAGTCAATCGGATATTAACCCTGGCCTCTAGTGCGTTCACAAGAAATTGTGGACGATGGACGGACGGACGGACGGACGGACGGACGGACCGACAGACGGACGGACGGACGGGGGCGACGGCAATATACGTCCACATTTCTATGTGGGCGTAAAAAAATCAATGGAAGCATGTTAAGGATCCTTCATCAGTTTTAAAATGAAAATAAAAGAGGTCCTCCACTCGCACAAACTAGGTCATTTTGGGACTATCACATGGTTTAATTTTATTTCAATAATTTGCTAGCAAGTAGGGGTTTTTGGCAGTGGGGGAGGAAACTGGAGGACCGGGAGAAAGCCCACGAGGTTGGACACGTCGACCGTACTCCTTGTCACATACAACCGTGGAATCGAAACCAAGCCAATTGACTCAATGACAGATCTTATGCTAACCATTCTGCCATCCAACCTCTCAAATCAAAATAAGAGCATGGCATCACTGTTCATCCAAAATAAGAATGCATGCTATTAACAGTCATTTTTTCACAGGTCAAAATAATGAAATTATTCCCATATTCAACAATTAATTTTTGGATGGCTCTTTTATCTGTTCATAAAATTCTTAAACATCAAGGGACTTCATGGAATAAATATTAGTAAATAATTCTTGGGAGATAAAAACAGGTCAAATTCCATTAGTTTTAACGAATATTGAAATATTTGTACGAGCACTAAAACCTGCATCTATAATTTATACACTAATTTCCGCGCAGATAGTCGAGATACAGATTTAATATTTATACAAGGGAGGGCATCCAATTCCCCCGATAGCCCAATCTCAATAATCAACTAGCTTACCATTTGCTCTGCTATAATGAATTAGAGTTTATATTAAGGCACGGAACCTAGTCTCTCATAATAAACAATTCCGCTCAATTTCACCTTAAAATAAATAATGACCCTAATCAAGCCAGAATATCTCTCTTAAGAATCTGCACCATGCAGTTAATAAAGTGGCCCCCTCTAAACGGATGTTTATTTTTGGGAAATTAAACCCCTAATTGAATGCAGTAAAACATAGATTACAAGGGTAATTGGAGAGAGAGAGAGAGAGAGAGAGAATGAGCAAAAGAGAGAGAGAGAAGTATTAGAAGTGGAAAGTAAGACTAGAGAATGAGAGCAGAGGGGAGAGAAAGAAGGAAAGGGAGAGAGAGCATTATTATTGAAAAGTAAGATTAAAGAATGACAGCAGAGGGGAGAGAAAGAGAGAGGAGCTGGAAGAGAGTGCAAGAGACATGAGGGTTGGAGAGAGAATGGCATGGGAGAGAGAGGCGGTAAAAGGAATGCGGACTGAGGAGAGAGAGACAGAGCATTTTAAAATCCACCCAACATACATATGTTGATCCCAAAATGAACCAAATCAATATTGAGCCTACCAAAATCTATCTCAATCCATGACAAATGAAAACTCCACAAACCATTTATCACATTTCGGAAAATATAGTCTTTCATTTTATTTCCTTATAGCTATATATAACACAATATATGGTTGAATCTCTCTAGATACTTACTACCATTAAATCCTGGAGAACTCCCTTATCACTAGAATTAATCCAAGAAATATCATTAAAGATTTTATCAAAGTAATGCCAAGATGCCTATCAATCCTGGCCAGTCATCTACACATAAAATTATCCCATAATTAAGTATAACTGCGGGTCATCCCCGCGTAAGAAATCTTTGTACACGTTAACTGCAATCATTGCTTCAAGGAAATATAATAATTATGAACATTTTTTTGCCTGAATCTTAATAAAGATTACTCATATCATTGGAAAATTGCTGATTCAGCTGTGTAGAAACAGCAGTGCAATTGACAAGGAATCAGACGAAATGCAATGAAATAAAATGGGTTTTAAAACCTACTTTTCGGCAACAACCACAGAAGGAGAGAGAGAAGGAGAGAGAGAAGGAGAGAAAGAGAAGTAGAGAGAGAAAGGTTTAACATCTATGAAACCACCCCACTTGACTCAATGGCAGACCTTATGTTCTACAGCAAAGACATTAGACCCCTTGACCACCCAATTCTGAGGAACTTCTTCAAGAAGTAGAGAAACTCCTGCAACAAACAGAGGGACTTCCTCAACAAGTAGAGGGATGACCTGGTTAGTAACCTGACAGTCAGCATGGTTCCATTATGTAAAATATAAACATTTCCTGTTAGACATGGTCACAATACCTCATTAACAGTTATTTCTTTTTGGAAATTGGAGAGAGGGAAAGGACACACTCCCTTTGCGTATCTGAAGCAACAACTGAAAGTTTTTTTTACAACATCTGGATGTTGCTATATTACTTCACAATTCCCGAACTTACACCTAGGTTGTTACATTGCGAACTCCACAGAAACCTTAACATTGAATGAACCTTGAACTTTGCAACTCGATTATCACAGGTAGACATGGTATTCACGATGACGGAGGAATCTGATAGGATAACAAGCTTGGCTTGAACCCATTCGAAATTAGTGCACAATATGCAGGATATTACGAGGCCTTGATCAGATGTATGAAGTTAAAGCGAGATCAAGTCTTCTATTGAAGATGCTCTCCTTTCAAAGAGTAGATGAGACTGGTCAGGCCAGTGGCAGTAGATTTGTGCGTAGCTGTAGAACAGGGATTTCTAAATGTGTTTTTTCTTATATTACATTTTTTTGTAAACGTGAGGATTAGGTTGTAATTACTTGTGCGATTTTTATCTACAGCGATATATCACGTTCCAATCAGCCATCAATTAGGATTAGATATATACATATGAAAGGTTGAAATTGACATGCAGTATTTAATGATCGCATGTTCAAACAGATTATCGGCAAATTGTATTAATCAGATTATCGCAAAATACATGAGTGATTCGTTTTACTGCGGGGCAATTTACTTCTGATCAATAGCGCTACCTTGATATACATGTAGTCAAACGCTTGCTATCACAACCAAACGGCAGATCAAATCACGCTCCGCGTAATTTCTATTGTCAATGTTCATCTATTGTTCTTATAGTATTTGCTGAAACTTAAAATAATCTTCGGACGTAAAAACCATTATCTCAGAAAATCTTAAAGAGGCACTCTCATTTCTTTAAGAAAATATAAGATAATTCATTATCATTAACATCATAAATATTCACACCATTATGAACAGGTAGAATTGATTGTAGCATAGATAAAATTAAGATATATTATGGGAGATTAGATAAAGAGCTGGCAGTCCTCACTATAGATAAAATTCTACCATAAAATTAAAAATACATTATGCAAGAGCTAAGTGTGCATATTGCAGGTCTTTCTTTAGGCCTGAAATGTTATATAAATTATTAATTAACTTATCCAGACCATAATCAACTCTCAAGGTCATTGCTAGCCTGCAATATTTACTGGATTCGGAACCAGTTTGCTGCTCAACTTCCATTCATGATTTAATCAAGAAAATCAAGAAATGGATAATCAAGACTTTAGTGCTGATGATCAAGGCTAGACCGACAATTCTGAAAATTCAATTGCTAAATTCTTTGTTCTGGGGGGATCAATTTGACCCTTGTTAATCTGGATGTCATGTATTGGCCTTCTGTCCTCCACCACTGACAACGGCAAACCAGAATGGAAAAGCATCTGAGAAACTTTACTGACCAGTATCCTGGTTACTGATCCAGTGCCATTGAAATCGACATATATGGTACACGTGATGAACTTGAAGAAACAAATTGTTTGTTCTTACCAAGCTGACCTTCGTTAAAGTAGCTAGTTCTCTAACTCAATATCAATCTAAAGTCTTACATGTTGAAAACACAAATTTTTTGTCAATTCAAATCAACATTGATGTTGTTATCGTATCTTGAAAAGGTATGCTTCTGATATCCAATATTTAAGACAAAATACACCTTTTACCATTGGTACACAAATTGTGTACCATAGTGCGTTTCAATATCATTTGTAACAAGTGACCAGAAAAAATGAGACTAGACATATTACACAACTCCTGTCAAATGGCGAATCCATAAATTATCTGAAGAGCATGCGCAATAGATTGGAATAACCAGACACTAGAAATTTATATTCAGTTGGGACTCCTGGCGTATTTTGCTGGACATAATTGATTTGAAATTAAGAGTCAAATAGGAAACAAGTGAATGTAAATCAGTTCATATACAAAAAGATTACATTATTATATATATTGCGATCCATTTGGGTCAATTTCTTGGTTTTAAATATTAGTGATTTAGCTCCTTTAATCTGGATGTGATGTATATGGTTTATGGGAGAGACGATAATATGGTAATACTATTGCCTTCCGATTGACAGATTAATTATATTGTTGGCGATGATTCCATGAATAACGATACAGAACCCAGGTTATAGACAAATAATATTCAATAGTAGGCTCTATATTGCTCTTATATTCAAGTATTCAATACGACTGGTACTTTCCTCTTATACCCGTTTTTGGTTTAAACAATATTTATTTGCAATGTTTACAATTTTATAGCTGAATTACAGTATGCAGATAAAGAGAGAGAGAAACAGTTTTAACTCCACTCGACACAAATTATGTCATTTCAGGACTAACATATGGTTCAATTCTATTTCAATAATTCACTTGCACATAGGGGTCTTTAGCAGTAGGAGTTCCGGAGAAAACCAACGCGGTTGGACAGGCGACCCTACTTGAGTGGATTTTAAACCCCATCTCTCGCTCTCTGTTGAATATAAAAGTCTACAACATGGTCATTGCATATCTGCTACCATGTACCAAACATTCAGCAGAAACAGAAAATAACTTGTGGCATTTAGTAGAATGACGAATAGCCATTATTAAGAACCAGTCCATTACCACCAATAAGACAGTCGACAAACTACCTGTTTAATTCACGGAGACAGTTTACCTAGCATATACGTATATAATGGTCATTTGGCAATAGAAAAGTCATTAAGGTAGAAACGAAGGAGGGCATTATCAGTCACTATAATTAGATACCTGTACACCGTATCAGACGGCTTTTTTCAACGAACCCGACATTAATCGACGCATTATGTAACTTAGAATAATGGGCGTCTGGAACTTACATATTTTTACGATCTTCCGCTTTCACGTCTGTGCATAGACATCAATCACACCCTTAATTAACTTTCAATGTTTGATTACGAAAAATTGATCACAATTTAGTATAAAAAGTCCCTTAGTTTTTTTTTTATAATAGAGAAAAACGGCGCCTGTATTGTCTGCTATGCAAATTTTAATGACAGCATGCCACACTATTTATGTGTAGGGTATTGCCGTGATAGATGTGATCTAAAATGTACTTATCATCAATAGAAAATTATATAAAGAGATTTTGGCCTACCTATTCATAATGGAGGAGAGAGAGAGAGAGAGAGAGAGAGAGAGAGAGAGAGTTAAACATCCACTTGACACAAACCAGGTAATTTCAGGACCAACATGGTTCAATTCTATTTCAATAACTTGATTGTGAATAGGTAATTTTAGCAGTGGGAGAAAACCAGGAGAGATAGAGAGAGAGATATCTGTTCTTTTATTGAAACCATGCGAAATTCCCCGGCCAACAACGAGAGTGAACCTGCGACCTTGAGGCTAGCAAACCAGCGTCTTGATCATAAGCTGTAAGGTATAAGCTATTCTTTCCTTTGAATGGCATTTAGTAATTGAAATATAATCAAATGAACAACACTATTTATGGATAACAATTAATAAAGTTTATTTTACTGTGATGTTTCAACAATTCTTTTGGTAATAATTTTCAATTAACTAATCACAAAATTAATTGGACATACCTTTTATAGAAGTTGGCTATTCCAGTGTTTACTGTTACTATAAAGAGTGAATGCACATTAAAGAAGAATTCATTGTTTCATATGGGGGTGTTTAAAGTTATATCAAAGATTGCATCAATCTATAAAAAAAATCCATATCATGAAATATAAAATCATTAAGCTACCAATCTAACACAAACAATCTAACTAATGCAATTGGTTTTGTTTTGTTTTTTTTCAAGGTCAATATCTGCTGTTTTACGAAATACTAGTAAGTTTCTAAAAATAAGTCATCAACGTTAATTTGCGTAATGTCAGTCGTATAAATTGTTGACCCGCAATTAACATTATCAGGCAATCTGATTGGCTGTCAGATGCACCGAGATATCTCACGGAACTGTTACTTAATTTGCTGGAGATCTTAATCTTTTTTTATGGACTCTTTCCAGACTCATTATAAAGTTCAATAATAGCCAATAACTGAAGAAAATGGACCATGGCAAACAACTTGGATAGATTTCCGGACGGCTTCCTTTGACTTTTTAGCATATTGACAGCTACATGACGAGTCTAACGTGAGACAGTCATCAATGTTTTTCCACGTCGACAGATGTTGGGATTCCTCGAGAGTCATCCGTCTTTTTATCGGACGAGGGGATCAACACGTATAAAACATTAGTTTACCCAAAGATAGACGCAAGAAAGCAGACGGATCCTGTCAATATCGTGATCGAAGAACAGAAGAAGTACGTCTAGAGATTGCGCTGGTTGATCAATTATCGTATACAGACTATATATCATCCAGTCTTTCATCACGTCTCTAACCTACTGGTAGTTTCTCTCCTCTATATTCATTTACAACAAGGGGCAGATCAATCAATTGATATGTGTACTAACCAATATTTATATGTCACTATAGATATTTAAGGTGTTTTTACGAGACAGCATGCCGATTCATATTAATTGTATGGTATGATGTGATATATGTGAAATAAAATGAAATGAAATAGGGTTTATTGTCGTTACATACCGCATGATGTATCAGAAATGGAGAGAGAGAAATGGAGTTTAACGTCCACTTGACACAGAGAAGTTACTTTAGGACTAACACATAGTTCAATTTTATTTCAATAACTCAATTGTGCGTAGGGGTCCTTAACTAGATTGAACATACAACCCATCGTCAAAGGTTGGACTTATATAAGCAGGTCCATAAACCCTGGATGATACTTAATAATGTCCATTTATAAAGCGCTATATCCACAAAACTTGCTCATGGTGCATACTTGTTAAATATTGTAAAACTGAGCAGTATATACATCCCTGACATGTGAGTATTCAGATCATTCAAGCTATCCATTGACCTACCGATAAATCTCTGCTGTGACCCAATTCAGACAGAAACATTGAATTCAATTGGTGATTTTCTTATCGAGCGAGTGAAAGTAAAAAAAAAACAACCAGTAAGAACCTGATGAAACATGACTGTGAATACACCGACATGTTATTGTACAAGAGTGATTTCAATTGTGAAATAATACGCTGTTGTGAACGATCAATTTATCTTACGTGTACCATCTATATCCTGCTTTAACAACTAGAGAATGGCATTGATCCATTCTTATCATACCCTTTAAAAACAGAGAGAGAGAGAGGGAGAGAGAGAGAGAGATGCAGTTTTAAGGTCCATATTCAACAATAGGTCATATCAGGACTAGGGAGAGAAATGGGTTTAATGTCCACCGCGACTCAAACTAACATATGGTTCAATTTTATTTCAATAACTCGCTTGCGCGTAGGGGTCTTTAGCAGTGGGAGGAAACCGGTGGACACGGAGAAAACCCCACTTCTTGTCATTACAGCTGGGTAATTGAAACCACATAGTCTCGGTCACCCAGAACCCCCTAGTCTTCAACGTGCGGAGGGTCTGGGTCGGTTCTCAATTGTTGACGAAAATTACTGGATAATCTACCACATAAAAAAACAAACTCCCGGTTACGCATGGGCAATGGAACCTTTTGGCTAAAGTCTCGGTAAGTACTAGATCTTATGAAGCCGGGCCGATTTTGCTAGATTCTATAAAGCGAGTCTGAAATATATCCCACAATTCACTTGGCACATCTATTATTAGAAACAAAATAGAAATGAGGAATGAAGTATGAATTGCGATGAAGAATTAAGAAGATTGTGAGAAGCCATATATACATCTGATTCATGGCGAGAGAAAATTACCATTTCAATTAAAACCTTTACATACAAAATTTTAGAGAGTGTCATTGTTGACAAGCGAGATGTTTTGATAGATCCAGTACGTGGTAACTTAAAAGACTGGATAATCCAGACAATGACCAGCTTTCCATCAAATTTTGAGGACCCATCCGAACTAATATTCGTAGAATATTTGTTTGGATGATAGAGACTAGACATTATACCCCTTTTTTATTTCATTTCATCTTTTAAAGCATTGAGTTCCAACTGAATATCTGTCGTTATTAGCCCACATGGATCGGAACAGTAGGAAGTTAAACAGTATTTCATTTCATTTCATTTCCCACTCAGTGTATAGCATAATCAAATTGCATCAAATCCTAATTTTGGCCCCCAAGGTTAAAACTGATCATAACCCCTACTGAGATCCAACTCAATATACAGCATCAGCACGTCTGCTTTGAACCTCTAGTGTAGAATGTACAATGTTTAGGCAGAAAAGTGATTTCAATTGTGAAATAAACCCTAACTGGACAGCTCCTATTAGCACAAGTTTGGACGTGCTTAACTTCTATAACCGAAATGTTGGTATTTCCTTTTGGAGTTTCAAATTCTATGCTTGTACATCGATATGCATTCCTAACCTTGTACAATTTCTAGAGTCACCCTACTACCAAAGACCTTTGCATGCAATGGGACATTAACAGATTGGAAACATGTATGTCACACCAAAGGAATGACGACTATTTTACTCGAAACAATTTTTTTTCAAATGATTTGAATGTAAAACTGCTGAATACAGTCCATAGAAATCAAGTGAACCAGTTGTTAAAAAGTATGACTTCCTGACTAAAAAAACAAACTCATTTCAGGCCTCAGGATATAGACAAATATCTCATCAACCTCGGAATTAAACTTCATTATCACCTATTTGTGGTTTCCGTTAAACCCTCAAGCTTTGTCTTAAAACGTAATTTAAACCATAAAAATTATCTTGAATACCCAATCTTTCGTGAACAGATTGAACCTGGATAGACCCCAGTAATGGATCTAATAGATCAATTATTAGAATATATCAGAGAGAGAGAGAGAGAGAGAGAGAGAGAGAGATGTGGTTTAACAGCCGCTGGACTGGATTCAAACCAGATCATTTCGGGACAAACATGTTTAAATTTTATTTCAAAAATTTGCTTGTACGTAGGGGTCTTTAGCAATGGGAGGAAACCGGAGTACCCGGATAACAACCCACAAGGTTGGAGAGGCAACCCTACTCCTTGTCACATACAAACAGGGAACGGAAACCACGCCAGTTCACTCAATGACAGACCTTATGATACAATGCATGCACATGCTAACCAATCAGCCATCCAACACCCCCAGCTCTAATAAATTACTTGTTAGTCTCATAATGAGCAAACTAAACCTACATTATGCAAATGTTATCTAAATTATTAATTAAACATTATTTAACTGATCCAGGCCATGATCTCCTCTAGATGGCATCAGATTTCTCTGATTTTAAATAGATTAGAACAGATTCAACCATATCTCGACTAATTTTAAAAATGGACGAGCAACACTTAGCTTCGAACAACCAGTACGGTAGTTGCAATTATAGCACCGTCTTGTGAAACTTTCTAAGGCTAATATCTTTGCTCACAATAGAGTAATTTGAATGAAATTTTACATTATCTATTTTCAAACTATTGTAACAAGAATGGCCAACTCTTTATCAAACTCTTAACTAATGTATCTTTAATTAACTGTTGACTCTAAACTCCATTTAGAATTACATTATAAAGATAACTGTTTATATCTTGATAATCATTATTCAACTAAAACCCTAAAAATTTGTATTGCAGAATATTGTTAGTATGAATACTCACCAGGCCAGCACGAATAATCCTTACTACCAACTGAGCGTGTACAGGAAATAGAAACTGTGTGTGTCTGTGGGTAAAAGTGGTCCTGTTTAAATCTGATCTGTGCTATCAGTCTCGAACACGCAAAGATAAACAAAAATCTCTGGACATTGACAACGCAAGTATCAGATATAGACCACAGAATATTCCCACTGCCATCTAGAACAATTCAATTCATCCTTTCCTTTCGCCGTCTTATAACATGGTCGATCTTGGGTTCTAGACAGTCTAAGACTTATTTCTATTCACCAAGCTGCCTGTAGGATTGCCATTGCAGCACGTTATTCATGCATATTGACGACTACCTTAATGAACACTGCGGCTTCTCGCAGCCAAACTTGGGTTCAGATGATCAATAATTGGCTGAAAGCAATAGATTCACTTTGAGGACAAACCTCATCCAATAAACCGTGGGATCAGACATTAAATTCATAAAAACACATTAAAATTATCTTAGTTATGTCCAAACATTGAAGATACGTAATACCGGGAAGTTTTTCTTGGAGGCTGTAAAGCCGAGGAGATTTAGGTTGTGGAGCCTGGAGTAAGACACGTCTCCGGAGTAGATCATCATGATGATTCGATTGGCTACATCAGCACATTCTATTTACTCATCATTATTAAACTACCCTCTTCACCCTATAAATACCCACCCCTCGGTCTATACCCAAGATTCACGATTCTCACGCAAAAGGAGCCACTCAGTAAAAACATATTTAATCGCAAGAAAAACCGAGAGATCAATCAATTTCATTAAAAGATGGCACACAACTCCTTTCATTTCTAAGAGAGAATGCAAAATGGAGTTTAACATCCACTCAACACACACTTGGTCATTTTTGGACCAACATATCGGTTCAATTTCAATTAATTGTGGGTAGGGGTGTTGCAGTTAAGAGGAAACCATTGGACCTAGAGAAAGCCTGGGCACCCTACTCCTTGTCACGTACAAGCTGTAAATCAAAATTACACCAATAGACCCAATGACAGATCTTATGGTCTAAATCTCTCATCATTAAGTCATCCTAGTTGTTCTAATGGTACAGCCATCATTAACTATATGTATATAATTATAACTGTTTTTTATTTCAAGATTTTAACACCAAATAAAGACAACAAAATGAATAACTTTACAATACTACCAAATGGCAATCACACAAAAAGAAAATAAACCCTGAAAAAGCCCAACACAATACATATTTTAATCTATATTAGTTACAAAAATTAGTGATTTTTAATCCCTTTTAGATATCACAAAGTTTTCAAGTCTCTCCATTATAGGTCACACCAAACAAATTTCTATTTCTTCAGAGCCTCGATAAAAAAATGAGTTCCATGCACAATTTTTTTTCATTTCAAAACTTAAAAACCTCAAAAGTTGCGAACTAAAAACCCTTGAACCTAGCAGATAAAAATACTTTTTTGTTTTTAAATTATTTGTCCCCTGAAGAAATAAAAAGAAATTTTTAATACGTGTTCAAAATAACTGAGGTCTTATCTTAAATAGCTTAAGATGTAAAAATATCATCGTCAGATATAGACTCAACAGTCCGGCACTTAAATATACATGGGCATTAGAGATATATTCAAAGTTCAAATTGCTGGGACCTTATTTTAAATTGCCTAAGATGTACAGATTCCTGATATAGACTCAAATACCCAGTACTTAAAAATACATGGACATCGACCAGAGATAGAATATTCAAAGATCAAATTGCTGGGACCTTAGTTTAAATTACCCGAGATGTACACATTCCTGATATAGACCAAGTACTTAGGTACATCAGAGATATATGTCAAAACTAGTTCCACCCCACGCTTCTTGTGATATCAGATATAGAGAGAGCCAATATATCAGAAACACTGAACAAAAATCCATTTTCTAAAACACACATGGAAGCAGGAGTTATTTGACCTCTGACCCGCATGTCACGGAAATCAATAGAAATTGCATGAGATTGACAATAGCGAATATCCCCATACTCTTATCCTAGTGGCTGTATACACATTACCAGCAGAATTCTTCTGACGTTTCCATCGGTCGAGTCAGCTCACACGATACGTTCGCCTGTAGATTTTACTTGATAAATCGTCAAAAGGAAAATGAAATGATACAAAAAAACACTGGCAATTTATTTTCTCAATAATTTACAATCTCCAGGAGTCTTGTTAATCTTAACACAACTGCTAAGATTTCAGCGCGCTAAAAAACAGCTCCAGAACGAAAATCAGAAAGCGTTTTCTGACATAACAATTGGATTTCTATCTCGAAAATAATTTCAGGAAAACCTATAAAAGATATCACTTGAATAAATTCTCGTTGATTTCTAAAGCTTCTTTTTCTACAAGGTCAGAGAATCAGAGAACAGTAATATCAAGCTCGTGAATTTTATTTTTGTTCATATTGTGTTTTTTTTTCTTTATGAAAATAACCAACTTAAATTTCTCGCGTTATCTGATCGAATCAACTCAACCTGAGAGATAATATTTTGATATTAGTTGTCCTTTGTGATTTTTTATTTAGCAATTTCTGGTGCTTTTCTATATTTGGCAACGAAAATAGAGTCACAAGTTGCACATGATGAAAGGATTTGGATTAATGTTGAATAGAAATGAAATGGGTTTAACAAATTACCCATCTGCATGAACCAGGCTAATGAGAGAGAGAGAGAGAGAGAGAAATGGGGTTTAACGTCCACTCGACACAAACTATGGTTCAATTTTATTTCAATAATTCGCTTGCGCGTAGGGGTCTATAACAATGGGAGGAAACCGGAGGACCCGGGGAAAACCCACAGGGTTGGTCAGGTGACCCTACTCCTTGCCAGGTACAACTGGAGAATCGGAGAGAGAGAGAGAACTGGACTAATGAAAGAGAGAGAGACAAAGACTAGACTAATGAAAGTGAGAGAGCAAGAGAAATGGGGTTTAAGACCAGCATGTTTTTAACACCCTACGTTTCTGCATCTTTTTATATACAGAGGGAGAGAGAGAAATGGGGTTTAACATACATTCAACACAATCTAGGTCATTTAGGGTTGGAATTTTATTTCAATAATTCGCTTCCATCCACGTGGGGGGTTTTAGCAGTGGGAGGAAACCCGAGGACCCGGAGAAAAAACCCACCATCCTGGACAGATGACCCTGCTGTTGTGTGTAAGCAGGGAATCAAAGCCATGCCATTTGACCCAATGACAGTGCTTATGATGGAATGAAGATGGGGGAATGCTATGCAGCATACTATGACAGAAATTTTGATCTGAAATACAGCCTACTCTTAATTCGATCTTAAAGGTAAAAGTTTTAGCTTTTAGTTGGTTGAGATGATGTTGCTGATGAAATAAAATTTCATATTCGAGCTCAGATATGAGCAACAAATTAACGTAACACCTAGACTTTTCCAAATATTTTTGACTTTTGAAATATATATGAAGGAACTGATATCCATTTCTTTTTCTTAAATTCAAAACAAGAGTTCAAAAGAAGCTTTTTTCTCTCACAAATTTCAATATACGATCTGGCTTTGTGTACCTTCAATTTTAACTTCTGAAAACATCATTCAGTAAAACAAAA
Source organism: Patella ulyssiponensis (assembly GCA_963678685.1). Classification (NCBI taxonomy): domain Eukaryota; kingdom Metazoa; phylum Mollusca; class Gastropoda; family Patellidae; genus Patella; species Patella ulyssiponensis. The sequence goes on along the minus strand of OY783232.1, from coordinate 51,862,785 downwards.
TATAATCCAGAAAATCTAAACTCGACTTGCCAGAAGTCAGAGAAAAAAAACGATCGTGAAATGAACAAGCTGATGGAACAGCAATGAGTAACATAACAGTGATAGTTAATTTTTGTAAAAGAAACTCCAGAAAATATGTATTAGACCCATGAGATTTGTGTTATGTCAGAATTTCCTAAAAGATAATCCATTATGCAACCTGCAATGTTCTGCGATCATTTACGAAACATCCCAGATAAGCAATTAATGAGAAAGACTGGCTGAAGTTATTCTCTTTCCATCCGATAACGTCACCTAAAATAGCGAGAAAATCGTGGGTTTTAATACCCAATAAACACTCCAAACGGTGTGAATACTCCCAGGCATCATGTGGCCTGACACCCCTAATGACAGAAGCTTAAATACTTTTACAATTCGGCTTAACAAACGTGACAATCGAACGATTTGGAGTCCGATTTATAAAGTATGACGACGTGCAGCAATGCAATTTGTTGATTCCGTGTTGTTTGTTCGGGGCCATGTGCTGTATAGTTGTACGTCATATTATTATATCGGTTCACGCGTATAAACGTATAAATGTCATGGAAGGGGAGTAAATTCTTGACGTGTTGATCACGGTTGTCTGGAAGAAAGACTGTGTATTAACAACTAGAAATTCTGAATTAAGAGGAAATGAAACGGGATTTAACATCCTAACGTTCTGCTCCGACAGGACTATTGAAAATGGGCATACATCATACACTGCACTATGACGGAAATTTTGGCAGAACAACGGGGCTACAGATAACTCTTACATCAAATTCAAAACGCCAAAGAGTCTTTTATGTGCACAGGTCCTCGATTTTAAACTTATCCGAAGGACTAGACAGCTGTCCTTTTCAGGTATAGTTCCTGCAGTTCCTTAGTAGACATGTGAATGACTCTCTTTGTCCCATATAAACATGGCATAAAACACACAACTTTGCATAGATGGCATATCTACAGCACATACAAGATCTAAATGGAACCATATGTCTTTCAGTGACAATGTGCCCATAGTTGATTTAAAAAAAAAAATCAATGATCAAGACTAAAAGAAGAACATTAGTCTAAGTATTTTTGTAATTATAGTATCAAATGTCCAGTGTCAACTGTCTTGACCTCTCGAACTTTCTACTGATTTTCTCTGTCATCTATCCTACTTGGCAGGTCTATTATTTTAAAAAATTGCTTGTGAATCAATCAGGTTGTTGTTTAATCTGTGAATCAATCAGGTTTAGGAAATAGGGATTAATATAGGTAAGGGTTATTATCTGATTCTCTGAGCAGCACAGGCAAAGGGCCATTGATTGAGTTGTGGTGTTAAAGGAGAGGAGAGAGAGAGAGAGAGGGGGAGAAAGAGAGGGGAGAGAGAGAGATTGGGGTATAAGGTCCAGAGAGAGAGACACAGAGAGAGAGAGATCAGGTTTAAGGTCCACTCAACACAAACTAGGCCATTGATCCAGTTATGGTGTTAAGGAGGGAGAGAGAGAGAGTTTCAAGGTCCACTCAACAAGATCATATCGGGACTAACCAATGGTACCATTTTATTTCAATAATTCATTGCATCTAGGGGTCTTTAGCAGTGGGAGAAAGAAAGTGGAGGGAGAGAGAGAGAGTTTCAAAGTCCACTCAACAAGGTCATATCAGGACTAACCCATGGTACAATTCTATTTCAATACTTCGCTTAGCAGTTTGAGAAAACCAAAAGACCCATAGAAAACCCACAAGGTTAGGCTGGCAATTCTACCCCTTGTCAGGTACCAGTGTGGGCTCGCAACCACACCACTTGACTCAATGGAAGACTAAAGAAGTTTAACATCCACATTTCAGGATTAACATATGGTTCACTTTTATTTCACCTGCTAACACATAGGGGTCTTTAGCAATTGAGGGAAAACAGTGTACCTAAAGAAAACCAACAAGGCTTGGCAGGTAACCCTACTCTTTGGGATCATGGGGCCCAAACCACTATATGAGGTTAAAAGCCCAACTCCATCTTTCTCTCTCTCTCTCTCTCTCGCATTATTATCAACAATGCAAGAATCAAAAACCATCAGAAACTTTGATGTAAATTTGATGACAAAACATTTTAGCAATTTAGTCACTGACAGCCATAACCACTTCAAATACTGAATCGAGTAACTTGAACAGACAGCTACTCTACAAGACCGGCAAAACTCCTCAAAAACAAAAAAACAGAAATAAATAAATTGGAGTGGAGATAAAAGCAATGCAATCTTTGAGGTCGTTGGATTCAATCAAGCCATTAGAACGGAGGTTTTCATGCCTGGTGGCTCAGTGTGCTTACTAAGAGATTTTAATTCAATGGCTAAGATCGCTACAGAATTCATGAATGGGGCCAATGAAACAGGATGATTAGGAAATCTTAATCTTTCATAAGATGATGAAAATGTTCCCAGTTGTTGTCAAATCATCAAGGGATAGTGGGGTATAAATAAAAACAAACTTATATTACATGTAAGTGCAGGAGGACCACACTACATGCAAAACAAAAATCTACAAGATAAACCTGCGGACAAGACAGAAAATAGACATTGCAAAAAAATAACCAAATATCAAGTCCAGTGAATGGATATGTAAGTGTTTTCCTGTAGCTAGAGAGAGAGAGAGAGAGAGAGAGAGAGAGAGAGAGAGATGGGGTTCAACATCCACTTGACACAAACTAAGGTCATTTCGGGACTGACTCATGGTTCAATATTATTTCAATAATTCACTTGCGCATAGGGGTGGGAGGAAACCATGTACAAATGTGCTGTGCATACATTAACTATTCGGCCACCCACCATCCCTCCAGCTATTCATATTAATCGGGCTGCAAATTAAAAGATAAAATCCTAGAAATAAATTTTTATTAATCATTATCCATGAGATTGGCTATATTTTCATATAACACATCAGTCCTCCGTCATCACTGACAACATACAACCTATTACTATTATAATATTACATCAGATCTCAAAAACAGATAACATACAAGCTATTACAATAACTAATGGAAAGTAAATATCAGGACAACTATTTACCACACAGATCCATACGTTAATTTTAATACATTTATACAAATTATGACACTACGTACATACACAAACCTGCCTAATCAGTCCCCGTTTTCTTGTCTAACTAGAAAATAGATTATTTGCGGAGCTATAAACAATTATGAAATACACGGAAACTGTTGAAATTAACAAAATTAACACGGAACATATTCAGTTGTGTTTGAATTATCAATTAATTAACACGCTGCTGGCAAATATTCCACGATTCACTCTCTATTCTTTATTCGACTATTAATATAACAAAGGAAAATATTAATGAAATGAAATGAAATGAGGTTTCGTGTCCTACTCTTTTGCACCAATTGCATTAATGAAGACTGGTATATACTAAACTAAAATCATAAAAAAAATCAAAAACACATTGGTGTGCATGCAAAAGATCCCCTGATAGTTGGAATTCAAGATAAGAGTAGGCCGTAGCACCACTGCCCGGAAAAAATTTCCCTCATAGCACACTGTATGATGTATGCCTGTCTTCATTGGCCCAGTTTAGGAGCAGAACAGTAGAATGCTAAACCTTATTTCATTTCATTTCATTTATTTATATATCTGAACTAAATGAGCTGAAAATGTTTCAGTGACTTTATTTTTATTATTTCATTAAGACTTTTCCAGGGCCTGAACAACAATTATGGAAATAACGATAATCTTCTCATCATTAGCGATAAAAACTGTAGAAACGCATTTTCAGATGAAATTACAAAATACAATGGCTGATTATATATAGTTGCACAATTCATTATTGTCATTAGATGAAAGATGAACAGACAAATGGTCTTGGGCTCGCTCATTTATGCAGGTTTTTTTCTGCTAATATGCAGACGATGTTCGTCTTAATTTGCAGGTATTCCTTCTTTAACGACTAATACTATGAGTTTCGATGCTACCAGAAAAGTCCATTATCTTAAATTAGCAATTTACGTACTCTTGTAATTAATCACTGACTTGAAGTGAATGAGGTACTCACTGGTCTTAATTCTCCAAGTTACCAAAACCATCCTTCTTTTAGTACCAATCTGATGGAAACCAGACCGTTCTAATGTTTTAAAAACATGCATCTGAAACCTTGCAAACCTGATGCCTCTTGCTTGATTATGAGGCCTCTAATTCCTATCCTGACTGACAATATAAGACAATTTTATACAGGTTGTCAATGAAGATAGTGCTTCAAGCTTTCAAACAAATTTAGGTCTACAATTACTGTCACATCTTCCATAAGTCCATCAATTCTCCCTTATTAGCGGTATTATGTCATATGGTCACAGGAGGATTTTCAAATCTTATAAACAACCCAAAGATCAATACGCAAAAACTTTCGAATAATTTTCCCATCATCCTCCCTTAATCTCACATAAAGTCTTTCGTGGATAAAATAAACTTTTTTTTCTCATTTTTTACATGTTTTATATCAAGTTACTATTAGTATCACGTCACATTTACTGTGTGATCGCGTTTATTTCTTCGGGAGTTAATTTGACAATATTTAGTCCATTTGACACAACATGGCAGCAGGCTGAAGTATTTAAAATAAAAGTCGGATTCACCATTAAATATGATTAAGAGACCACGGCTCATTTCAGAACTTAAATAAGGCTTTAGCGAAGATCTGTAAATTAAATTTAACGTGCGATAAAATTTGTCTGTTTTCAGTGATGACTAATATCAATAATCCATTATGTCAAATGTGCGAATCTCCTTGTCTAGCTCTTACTTTGATAGTTAGCTTGATAGCTTACAATGTCAGAGTTTTGTTGCTTTAGTCATTGTCTTATGTTGAATACAATGTTGTGGGTTCAAATCCCTGACAAGACTCCAGAGCAACCTTTTGAAGCCAGGCCTTCACATGTCAGTGGCATCTGCTGGACTGACAAGGAATTTGTGACTTATGTTTAAACAAAGTCTGGGCTTTCCCCATGTCTGTGAACGTCAAAGAACCACAAGCAGTCAAGCTGTCAGGGTACTGGACTCTTAAATAGAATGTCCCAGGTTTCCAATTCAGATGTTGACATTCCAGTCTAGTTGTTGAAAAACCAATCTCTAGACATGTACACATTGTGTTTAGTTTTTTGGATGGGATGAAAAAAAAAACAATGTCATATACACATTGTGTTTAGTTTTTTGGATGGTATGAAAAAAAAAACAATGTCTACCCACATACATCTGAGTGCATGTAACAGAACCTGAGGAAAATTTTCACTTGTCATAGGTAGTGCCTCCTGGACTGACAAGGAAATTATGTCTAGAACCAAGGAGAACCTCCACTTGCTTTGGGCTAACAAGAAAATGTGTTCTTTGGATGGGACAAAAAAATGGAGGTCCACCTTAGTAACCATTGTCATATTTCCAACAACTTCTATAAATTTCAAAGGTTTGGATGGCCAAATGGTTAACAGGTGCGCTCTGCGCCATAAGGTCTGTCTAGTTTCGTGGGTTTTCTCCAGTTCGGCCGACTGCTAAAGAACCCTACGCGAAAGCCAATTATTAAAATGGAATTGAACCATGCGTTAGTCCTGAAATGACCTAATTTGTGTCGAGTGGACATTAAACTCCTTTTTTCTCTCTCTCTCTATAAATTCCATCAATTGATCATTCATCCACGCACATTTCATTGATAGTCAACAAAACATCATCTTGTAAATAAGGCTTCGCTGAAATGCAGTGATGACGAGGTTGAAACAGGCCCTTCCATGGCTTCACTGCAGAACAAACTGACATTTCCTTTAGAGCACAATTAAATTTCATTTTTCAATACAAAATACACAGGACTCAAGGAGTGATGCTTAAAGTAGAATGTTGAGAAAAGGATCCTCACGACACAAGCTAGGTAATTTCCGGAAAAGCGTTGGTCAGAAGTGGGATTCGAATCCCACAATTACATTAAGTAGACCTGACATCTCTGGTCACCAGTGACGGTGAATGTTTACACCGTGAGTCTGGTGGCCTCTGGTCACCAATGAAGGTGAATGTTTAAACTTTGAGTTAGGTGGCATCAGACAACTCGGTCAACTCAAGAAAAGAGTTTAACTTTTCACCAACACAACACGTGAATACAGATTTATTTTGTTTGGTCATGTGGCAAATGTTAGTTGGAGGATTTTGTCCCAACAGTGGCATTTCTGGCTATTATATCTGTCTTTGTTGATAAATATGCCAATAAGTCTTATGCGGATGTCCATCTTTCATCCGAATGACAATGCAACACTGAAATTCATAAACCCTGCTGTCTGGGCAAAATTCACATTTCTCTTTTTTCCACATACCTTGTTCAAATTAGCCCAGGCGGTGTAGAAAAAGTGCGACCTTAAATCCCATTTCATTTCCAATTTCACACATTACCATAGCAATAAAAAAAAGGACTAGAATATTTTCTTGATTCAGACATTAAACCACATTCCATTAAAGGTCTTTATGTACATACCAATATGTACTAGACAAATCTTTACTTGTCAACCCAGCAGGGGGCTACACATTTGACAAATGGCAACCAGGAGATTCTTCTAGATCAGTGGTTCTCAACCGTTTCTTGCCAAAGGCACACGTTAGAACACATGAAAAAACATATATGAAAAATATTTGAATTGTGCAAAAGAAAAACATGACAAGTCCAAGATGGCATACAACTGTAGACACAATGAATGACTCAAAACTGCTTTATTGCAGTGTTTAGATTTGCAAAATTTGAGGTAAATTTTGCCCGAAAAGTGGCACTACAACCTTCTCTTATATCGAATTCCAACAGTCAAGGATTCTTTTACGTGCATGGCAATGTAGAGGCTACACAGGACCTGCACCATCACTACACAGGGATCGAAGATGGGACCTCCAGGTTAGCAATCGATGGTCCTACCCACTGAACAACTGCAGCTCTACCTTTCAGGCTATCATGGATGTCTATACTAATAACTTTGATATAACTGTTACAGGCAACAATTGTTGTCTTCATGTGTTTAACAACACAGTACCTACAGAATTAGTAAGCCAACGTCCTACTCACTGAATCATGCTGATTTGTCTTTCAGGCTATCATGGCTGTATATACCAATAAGATGGACAACTTTGATATAACTGTTACCGTACAGATAAAAATCGTTGTCTTCTTGTCTTCAATTTTTTGTTTTTGTTTAATTACATATTAAGATGCAGAAAATGATTTTAATTTGACTTCCTTTCAATTAGCCATCTGCTGGTAATTATCTGACTCAGAAGAGACAGAGTCACATTGTAACAACCCAACTTCCTGGAAAACTTCCACATGGATATCAAAATTGTGGTTTCAGCGGAATTAACCGGAAAATTAACGAGAATACTTTGGGGATTTTTAAAAGGATCAAGCAGTGTTATATGTTTAAATAATTGTAAAATGCAGAATAAAATTCTTCCATTGTAATTGAAATGTGTCTGTTTAAACTGAAGAAAGGAGAGAGAGAGAGAGAGAGAGAGAGAGAGAGAGAGAGAGAGGAGGGTTTAACCTCCGCTCCACACAAACTAGGTCATTTCAAGACTAACATATCAATTTTGAAGAACTTCATAATATAACTTAGCAGGATCTGTGCAGTGCTTTACTGAAAATGTCCACTAGCTTGTTCCCATGAGTCTAATATCCTTTATCATTTTTTGAATTTTTTTAAAAATAAGGGCTTTTGATAGTAATCTATATGGTTAAAATCAGAAGGACAGGTGATATTGATTCCTATAGAGGGGGAGCCAGGCTTGTTGAGTAAGGTACTGAAAGACCAGGAGCCAGTCTCGTTGAGTAAGGTACTGAAAGACCAGGAGTTCTAGAGTTCAAAATAGTTTCCCAGGATTTTTCAGCTGGGTTCCCTCTTTCGTTTCCTATAGATGAACGACTTTGAAATTCTAAACCTATGACAATCATATTGCCAATCAGGAAAGACAGGCAAAATATAAATGAAATGAAATCCCTGAACAGGACCCAGACTCGGAATCTGATATGAAATACCACTCAGTCATGTTGGCTGATACTAGCTTGATGCGCTATATTGGATACATGTTAATTGAACTGATTAGATAAGTGTCTTGTTACCTAACGGTATGTTTAAATTATCAACAAGTAAATCTCAACTAATATACTTATATCCTGGACCACATTATTCTTATCTCTTCCCAGTATAATTAACTTAACATTTACAGTCCTTACATGAATTCACCATAATCTGAAAATTTGGAAATTATCTCATTGAAAAGAATTGATTAGAGGGAAGGATAAGTCTGCCTGGTGTTGAGAGAGAGAGAGAGAGAGAGAGAGAGGGGATAAGGTAGAGAAAAAGAATGAATGAAATGATTAAGAGAAATGGGAGATAGAGAGATGGGGAGGAAGACAGTTTAACATCAGTCAACACAAGAGAGAAGTAAAAAGCTGTGAGTGGGGCTTACCTTTCTGCACAATCCAGCCTAATAAGAACAGCTTACAAATTTTCCCAGGAGAACAGCTTTTTTGCCTACTTTTCTTCGAATTCCAGCTGACATGTTTCTTTATGTGTATGTGTATGCCAACAAGTTCGCCTGTGGACTTCCCGTACAAGTGCTTTTTCTTGCAAATCATTCCATTAGCTCCGTTAATGCAGAGCAGTAGGACGTTAAACTCATTTCATTTTCATTTCATTTATCAAGTGTATAAACTTCGTAAGTTAATAGAGGGGGGTTGGGATGGCCTAGTGGTCTAGAGTGCCGCGCTTCGACCTCTAGCTGGCCGGTCACCTCTGGCTTGCGGCTGTGGTTTCGAGCCCTGGTGTGAGCGTATGTGGCATGGAGATAGGGGCGCCTTCTCAACCTCGTGGGTTTCCTCCGGGCACTCCGGTTTCCTCCCACTGCTATAAAGACCCCTACGCGCAAGCGGGTTATTGAAATAAAATTAAACCATATGTTAGTCCCGAAATGACCTAGTTGTGTCGAGTGGACTTTAAACCCCATTTCTCTCTCTCTCTCGTAAGTTAATAGACATGAGACATCAGTTTTAATTGATTTCGAGGTGAAATATTAATTGGTTATTTCTGTGAATCGAGTCAACTGTTGATATTTTATCGAAATGAAAGATTGAAGTTGAAATAAAATATCTTTACACCACTTGAAATTAAACCCTTCATAAAATAAAAACAAACATGGAGGCTACTTCTCACAGCTTTTCGTATGTTTGATCTTGTCTTATAAACTTCTTAGGTGACAAACTGATTCAAAGGGATTAATCAGAATTGGTTTTCAATGAGGTAGTTCCCACAGTCCTGGTACGTTTGATGTGGTCTCTCAACCCTACTGCCAGAACAACTGTTGTTATTGGGATGTTTATAATGTAAACAGTTAATCTACAGGGAGAATTAGTTGGATTTAAAAACAACTGAGTTTAATACAGTCATAATAAAATAGAGGGGGGTTGAAAGGCCAAATTAGCGTGTTCGCGTAGTTTTGATTCCCCGGTTGTATGTGATAAGGAGTAGGATCGCCTGTCCAACCTGGTGGGTTTTCTCCGGGTCCACCGGTTTCCTCCCACTGCTAAAGACGCCTATGCGCTAGCAAATTATTGAAAGAGTAGTTTGTGTTTCTCTCTCTCTCTCTCTCTCTCATCCTCTATGTATAATTAACTAATTTGGTAATTCAGGAAGACATGTTCCAATATGGCACCATAATACCCTATCATATAATATTACACAGTGTTAGTTCATATCACATACCCTTTTCATCTACATATTCAGATAATTGGGTCTAGAAGTCCGTTTAATGACAGTAAATCTGGGCTGTCTGTTTAAAGTTGCAAGATGTTAAAACATTATGGTCACCTATAAACTTGAATCATAAAACCTCCTCCTTTTTCAAATACGATGTTTAAAAACTCTAATTCTGAAATAAGTTGGAAACCAAAATGACAACACATGAAATAATAATGGACCATTATTTGTGAATATTGCAATTCCTGTAGCTTAAATACAGTAATGGCCATCTACAGATCACTAACTGATTGCATCTTACAGACCTCCACATCTCTATAATACAACTCCCTGTCTTCATTAGTCTAGTTGTATTAAAAAAGGTAGCATGTTAAACCTATTTCATTTATTCCCCAAAACCATTGCTTGAAACGTTGAGAGAATATTCTTCAAAACGTTGCCTAAATAAATCAGTAATTGATCTTCCATAAGTATGTGTTTTAGTTTATCACAAGACAAGTTAAACCAGAAATTCCTTGCTCAACCCTTTGAACACTGACTATACATGGGGTGTTGCACGTCCCTCCCTGGATTAACAGGACGTCATTTAATTATGACGTCAATGTAATTGGAGCTTGACACGCCCCAAGCCGCAAAACCGACATTTCGGGTATATGTGATACAACGTCAATCCGGTTTTGCGGCATTTCGGGTTCTAAGGGTTAAACTAACCAATGGATTTTATTTTTCATGTTAGATATTTCAATGCCAGATATTTACAATGAAATATATTTACAATGCCAGATATTTACAATATCAGACATATTCAGTTGGTTTCTATTTTTCATGCCAGATATTCAATAGATTTATATTTTCGACGGGTGTCTAATACCAGACCATACTGCACTCAGCGATCCATCTAGGTCATACTTAAAGGCGGAGCTAGCAGTAGACGGGCAGCCTACGTTTGGGATGATACCAGACCACATATATTCAAACTAACTTGACAATGACTACCAGAAAACGAGGATCAAATGAGGTTTACATAATTCCGGCTAATATTATTCCAACTCATGCTCTCTTCATTATCATTGTTTAAACAAGAAAGGAATGGTATTATTACTGGTGAATACCTACTATAGAAAATAGTAAAACCACTAATCAATACATCCACCTATACCATCTAATCAACTTTACGCCTTGAACTCAAACTCTAGCGATTACTCTTGAAATATTGGGGGTTGGATGGGTGAAGGGTTGGCGTGTGCGCTCTGTATCATGAGGTCTGTCATTGAGTCACCTAACGGTGTTTAGATTCCCTGGTTTTACGTGACAAGGTGTAGGGTTGCCCATCCAACCTTATGAATTTTCTCTGGGTCCTCGAGTTTCCTCCCACTGCTATAGACCCCTACGCGCAAGCCAATTATTGAAAAAAAAAAAATGAACCATATGTAAGTCCTGAACGGACCTTGTTTGTGTCAAGTGGACTTTAAACCCCATTTTTCTCTCTCACCTAAACCCTTTTATGCAATAAAAAAGTGTTGGTTCCGTTCCCTACAAAAATTCTTCAACACAAAGGACGCCCAAGGAAACACCAGTTGGTCCGAGGGCCCAGAACTACCTCCAACGCTTGTTGCCGTGACTGCTGTGTTTTTTTTTGTTTTCCACGTCAATAATCTGATTGGTTTGGTTATATAATGAGTACGATGGTGTAATTAGTAATAAGTAGATTGTAGGAAGATTTGCATTAAGCACGTTGATAAAATATTTGTGATAAACATGCAATCTGCAGCTTTACATATAATACTTTCGCAATTACATTGGATCAGTTTCTGAAATAACTTGGGTCAAATTAGAACCATAAAAATATATTTTTATTTCTGAATTTTAAAGAGACCAACACTTTTTTATTGCTTACAAGTACAAGGTTTAGAGGTGCATAAAAGGGTTTAGAGGTGCATTTTTTTTTTGAGAAATGAAATAAATCAGGACTTACTCTCACTATTTAACAGTCACGTTTCCTTACAAATAAATTCAGGCAGTTAATCAAGGCTATGGCCTTTTTATCATTTTTAAACGACTTGGGCAAATGTTGATATGTTAATCCATAAACAATGTGTTCAAATCCCCCCTTCCCTAAACTTTGGTATTCTCTCAAAATTACCTAATTTGTGCTCTCTCGACAGTAGAGCATAAAAAAGGGTCTAGTTATTGGGATGGGACAAAAAACTGAAAGTCCAATGTATTCCACTGGCCGTTGGAAATAGAAATAGAATCAGGTTAGTCAAGTTGGTGCAGTAAAGTAGGTTGCTAAACAACATTTCATTTCTTCCTCTACATCTCTCTCTCTCTCTCTCTCTCTCTCTCTCTCTGTGACTTCCTTGTCTAAATGTTGTTTTTATCGTTGGATTCAACAGATAACACTTGTCTAATCCATACGGAACATTCACATAGCTAACGATTTAACCGAGTTATTTTAGTATATGAGATAATTGATTCATCTTGCTGATCGTAAACACATTGAATGAACTATTCCCAGAGAAACTAGAGAGAATTTGGGAAGAACGAAGAAATGGTTGAATGATTTCATTAAGTCAGTCTGTCTCAAGTGCAGCTTGACGATACTTGTAGCAATCTAGACTTGTCACCTTCATCGCGGGCCAGGCCATCTTAACAGCTGATCAATGGTAATCCCTGGCAGTTTATGATACACTACATCACGTTAAAGTGGTCAGCTTAAAACAACTATCGTAATAAATATCGCAACGCAACATTTATCTTCCTTAAAACGGATCTCGGAACTTAATTTAAAGAAACATCACATAGATTTGTGAAGATTTTGCCAAATGCAAGAGATATAGATGGAAACTGTGCGATTTACTTTGATTTATCCAAATAGATAAGAAATGGTATAAGGTGTTCTTAGAAATGTAAGCATATAAGATGTTTTTAGAGATATAGTGTGATCAGTTCAAACAGATGAGAAATGGTATCAAGTGTTCTTAGATAGCGAGAGAGGGAGAGAGAGAGAAAGGGGTTTAACGTCCACTCGACACAAACTAGGTCATTTCCGGACTAACATATGTTTCAATTCTATATCAATAATTTGCTTGCGTGTAGGGATCTTTAGCAGTGTGAGGCTGGACAGGCGACCCTACTTGTTTTAGGTGTTGCTTTAGAAAAGTAGACTGTTCAAAAACAAAGTAGGAAATATCAGTAGACTGTGGTGCCGCTGTCCCAGCAAAATGTTCCTCATAGCACACTGCATGACGTATGCCTATCTGGTTACTTAAGAAAAGTAGATCCTTATATACACCCTATTTCATTTCATTTAGCAATACCCAGGTCAAGGTCTGTACATCCTGAACGACTGACCTTTCTCTTCAAGATTTTTGATAGCGTTACAAATGTAATAATCTCGTGGTGGCCTCCTATTCAGACGCCATGTTCATTAAACATGCACACAATACATGTATAAATTTCATCATTTAGGTTGCGTACCAGACCAGAAATCATTCTATTAACAACACAGAATAGATACACAAATGTCAAGTTTGATGAAACGGAAAGCTGACAATTACATGAAAAAAACTTGTCCAATGGAGAGGTCTTTTAAAACTTAAGAACATGTATTTTTCTGTCAAAATAATATCTCAAAATTTCAAGGCTTCATCGGTGCCGTTATGTACTTAGATTGATTATTTAACTCTTAATTAAACATACATTATGCAAGAGCTAAATCTGCCTAATGCAGGTATTTCTGTAGGCCTGAAATGTTTTCTAAATTATTAATTAGACATTAATCAACTTATCCAGGCCATTATCAATCCTCGATGGCATCAGATTTCTCCAATATTGGAACCATTCAGCCGTCCTTTGATATAAGCTTAAAATGGAAGGGCGAGACTTAGGTCTAAATATTTTGGTCAACAGCTGGATTGGTCAAAGTCTCGAGATGTAAGTCGAGTTAAGGAATGTAGGTTAGGGTTAGGACTAAGTCTAGGGGTAGGGTTAACGCTAGTCCTGTTTACACCTCATAACCTTTGTCCAAATCTGCAGTTGTCTCAAAATGTCCAAATGTCTAAAAAAAAACTGATTTAACCCGTTAAGCGTGACATTTTTAAGACGTTAACTACCCCATATTGTGTAATTTTTGGACCTTTTTATTGCGGGGAAATATACTCCCAAGGCATTATATTACACCCTACACAGTGAGTGGCAGTAGTCCAGGCAGTTATACAACGTCCTACACATGCTACAATCTTGGGGAGATTCTCCCAAGTGACAAACTATGTTCTAAGAATAGGTTTAGGAAAATACCTCCAAGGCGTTATATTACGCCCTACACACAGTGAGTGGCAGTTGTCCAGGTTGTTATATAACGACCTATGCACTTAATGGGTTAAAGACCTCTAATTATCAAAAATTATCATTTGGAAGGTAAGAATTGAACTTTAAAAAACAAAACATATTGAAAAAAGGGCCTGTTGTTATATTTCATCTCCATTTCAGGAAGAACTTTCATTTGACATTGATGAAAGAAAAATTAATTCAAAATAAATAAAAAAAATATTAGCAACGAAAACTGATCATGTTCATATTGGTAAACAATTGTTACAAACATGACAGAAATACGAACGCAATTTCCTTTCTGCGTAAAAATATATTATTTATGCATGTCATATATCTTCATTCTGTGATTTGATTCGTTCAATTTTCTGTGCGAGAAATCATTGGCACTGACCATAATAGAGATGTTATCAATGATAATAATATCAACTAAAATTTATTCCAAATTACTTTTCTCTGGTAAGCACGGAGGAAATGATCAAATGGAGGAAGATTGCGGCGTCTCCTGACCAAGTAATTAGATAGTATCGGTTGAAACTTCAAATCAAGAGAACTTCTAACTGCTTCCTGTAATCGCACCGTCAGTAATAAACTTGTATTATAACGATATTTGCTCCCCTATGAGAAATATTTTTCGTCTACGGATTCGATTAAATGTTCAGAATTATCAACAGAAGAGCCGCTGTTCAGAAAACAAATGTCTATAAAAACAAATTATACTACAACCTTGTCTTTTCCTAGTGGCTTGAATGACTCAATGTCTAATTCAAATCTACATCAAGTCTGTTACCTCTTAGACTGAAAACTAGAACTTGTTCTAAAAAATATATACATATATATAAATAAAAGGAGACAAAATGGGGTTCAATGACCTACTGTTCTGCTCCAACTGGCCCTAATGAAGACAGTATATATACACAAAAGAAATGAAATGAAATGAAATGGGGTTTAACGTCCTACTTTCTGCACCTAACCTGGGCTAATGGAGACGGATACACAAAAGACATAACACCAGTATTGATTGGTACCTATGGTAAATATCGGGGCATTTCATCTGTCCCAATACTTTCAGTCGACTCAAAATTTAAGGAACCATTTCAGGAATACTTGAAGGTTAAATGTCCCAGTAATATATATTCTTAATCATATTTTGGAAGGGTTATCTTTAAAGGGAGAGAGAGAGAGTGCGAGGGAGAGGGGAGAGATAGAGAGAGAGGGGGTTTAATGTCCATGCCACACTAACAAAGTCATTTCGGGGATACCATATGGTTCAATTTTATTTCAATAATTCGCTTGCACGTAGTTTCTTTATAATGATATAACACCAAAAGTGAATTTTGACAAATAAAGCAAACCAATTCTTTTCAGCCAATTTCCACATTGTTTTCACATATTGTAAACACTAACTTTTGACTTGCGACTCATTTGGGCATCACAGGTCACACAAATGTCACTCAAGGATTATAGTAAAGGATTCTGGCATGGTTTCCCCTTGTCAGCAATGACAGACTGAGGGCCTGACAGTGACAAGGACAGCTGTCTAGTCATTTGGATGGTACGAAAAACTGGGATCCCGTGTACACATTGGCATGTCAGTAAAAGACCCCTTGGCAATTGGAATTCAATATACGAGTAGGCTGTAGCACCGCTGCCTGGGCAAAATTTCCCTGTAGCACACTGTATGGCGTATGGACGTCTTAATTAGCCCAGTTTGGGGCAGAACAGTAGGATGTTAAACCCCATTTCATTTCATTTATATTAAAGGATTATATCAAAGAAGTTTTATTTACAGATCTTTACCCATAAAAAGATAATCTTCAGGGAAACATGTTGATAAAATAACCAATCAACATGAATTCACGCGAGTTTGTTGTAGTTAGTCAAACAATAAAGTGTACGCATGGCAGCCATCTTGTTTGTTATAATATCTGTACAAATTTAACAATCAAATTCTACAAATTATAGGTTAAACATCCCACAATGTGTTTGACAAGTTTCTGTCAATGTTTGGAAAGATTTCGATTGAATTATTACAATCCCACACATATCCTACATTACATACAGATATTGAAATTAACAAATATCAACTCGTCTGCTGTATTTGAGAAATGTTTGATATGTTTAGAAAGATTTGGATTATAATATCACTTAAGTCACAACATCACACCCACCTTCTGCGAGTCAACAAATCTCTTAGATTATCAAGCACTGATTCTCCGAAGAGAGAGAGAGAAATGATTTAACATCCACTCGACACAAACTAAGATATTTTGGGACTAATATGGCTCAATTTTATTTCAATAATTCGCTTACGCGTATGGGTCTTTAGCAGTGGGAGGAATCCGGAGGGCCTAGAGAAAAACTGTGAGGGTGGACAGGCAACCTTACTCTTTATCCGATTCTCCAAAGAGAATGTCTTACTATAATAATTTTTATTTATCAAATTACTTATCACACTGCTTAACCTGAGCTGAAAATGTTCTACAAATTTACAAATTTGAGGTAATGAAGCTAAATGCACCAAAATCCACAATTCTACTCAATTAAACTCAACAAATCAAACTGCTTTTCTCCACTTGGCCCAACCCGAAATGTTCATCATCATCAGTCACAACATTTACATAACAAACATCTACATCAAGTTTGAATATTCTACCTCAAATACCGGTAGAAGCAAAGTTGTTACATACCACAAGAAATATATACCCCATGAAATATAGATTCAAATCATCAAATGTAAGACATGAAATGTATTCAAATAATCAAAATATAACTCATTAAATATGTATTTAAATCATTGAAATATGTATACAAATCATCAAATGTAAGACATGAAATATGTATACAAATCATTGAAATATACCCCATGAAATATGTATACAAATCATCCAAATATACCACATAAAATATACATCCAAATCATTCAATATAATACATTCAACTCATCAAATAAATACCACATGACATATAAATCGCATGAAATATACTACAAGAAATATGTATTTAGATCATTAAATACTATCTCCACAAAAGCAAACATTGCCTCACAGAAAAACCTCTTAGATGACATTATTTTCCTAGCTCCATAGAATACGAAAGTGTTGTATAGACAAGGTTTTATCAAATGCCTACATTATACAATGTTTGGATGAAGTAGGGAGTCTATAGCGTACTCGATATCTTCAAGTCAATCATCCAATCAACTCACAGTATTCTTCACAGAAAGGGAAAGGAGGTAGAAAATGGTGGATGAAAGCTTCACACACATACACTATTTATACAGAGATAATACAACCATTCTCAAGACGCAAGCTGAGGAGCCATTTGAATATTGGTTTTTGTATAATACTACGGAAAATAACCCCTGATATCAAAGCGGATTTATCCTACGAGATGCCTTATGGCCATTTTTATGATACATCAATATCAGAAGAGCTACAGATTCTCCTTGTTAACTAACCAGCGTTATCAATCCTATTTCATTCCGTTCACAAAAAACACAATAGAGTTACTGTTCTTGTTTGCTCGTCATATTCAGACATATTGCTGATGCAGTCGATGATGCAACTGTTCAAATTAGACGCAAGTGTTCCGCTGGGATAAAAACACAACAATATATTTTTTACCCAGCGTCCATCAATATAACGTGAAAAGACGAATTCCCCCCGCGGCACAGACCTAAACTGTATTGTTTCAAATATCAATATTTTCAAACTATTAGAAAACAGAAGTTGTTATGTGTTGGGATATTTTTCAGTGATGTTTGAGTCACTGAGTAAATACGACGACTGAAGTATCTCTATTTCTCTGGTGCTTCATGCTTGTTGTAGAAGTCCATCCATATTACTACGAAGAGCATTATGACAGATTCACTTTAGCATTAGTTAACGATAATATGCTTCCCATCGATATTATCAATTTCACAGAATTAAGAATTAAAAAAAAGTAAGGCTTCAGCTCAGGAGAGTTGGCGAAGAATTTTCTTTTTTTTTTTGATTTGATCCCTTCTATCAACATTTTAGGATTTTTTGATAAAATCCTGAGTCATTAACTAAATATAGTATAATCTCCGAAATGACGGAAATATCTTCTGTGGCTCTTCTCATGGCTTCTTGCTAAAGGTTTTGATCCAATCGAATATTAGATAACAGAATTTTGTCATCATTTCTACATCGTACATATGTACATGGAATGAATGATAGAGAAATGCATGCTGGGCTATGATACAACAAAAACAAAAAACAAAATTAGAAAAGTAATCCTACATGTTTGGCCCTTGACTTACACGGCCCAAAAATGAAGCGAGAGATAGACGTTTACCTTCATTCAACACAAACTAGGTCACTTCAGGTCTAAATATAATGTAAATTTTATTTTAATAATTTGTTCGTGTGTAGGGTTATTTGTTTAGCAGTGGGAGGAAACCAGAGGACCCAGAGCAAACCGACTGGTTATGCAAGGGACTCTACTCCATGTCACGTACAAGTGTTGGATGAAAACCGTGACACTCATGTTAATGATAGGTCTTATGATCTAAAGCCTAAAGCACACATGTTAAACCATTCGGCCACCGAAAGCCTTTCCTCTCTCCGTAAACTAATAAAATAAAACCAAGTATGAACAATCCAAACCATTAGACAGAATTCAGAGTCCTAAAAAAACGTTATAGGCAAAATAGTGTAATCAGCAAATGGACTGCTCCATGTGTACAAAATACACGACAAACAGTGGTAACAGGTGCCAGGAACAGTAAGCTGACCCTGCCTGGCGCCACACCCGCCATAGCTGCATCCAAACTATTAGGCGAATAAGTTATTTGAACAATATCTATGGCTCAGAATATAAAATTCAATTCTGGAAATAACACAGAACAATATTCAATTCTTGCAAAATTACATGGAAATAATACAGAATATTGTCTTACCTGAGTATAAATTCAAGAAATGGGGATTTCTTTACTTTTACCAACAACTGAAAAGAAAAGAATAATAATTTTTCATATTTCTTGAAAAACTCAATAATAACATTTTTATAGATTCCGTTATTATAGGTAATAATAATGCAGTGTGCAAAATCACAATCTGGAGTGTTTTTCAAATATTTGCCTAGAAAAGTTCATTCAAACAAAACAAATGGTTTCCAAATTCAAGGGTAATGTGGATGGCTATGTCAGTCATTAGGTCAAGAGGCATGGGTCTGATCCCAATGCACAAGCAAATTAAGGAGAGAAGGAGAAAAATGGGGTTTAACATCCACTTGACACAAACTAGGTCATTTTGGGACAAACACATGATTCTATTTTATTTCAATTATTTGCTAGCACGTATGGGTTTTTAGCAGTGGGATGAAACCAGAGGACCAGGAGAAAACTCACGCGGTTGGACAGACGACCCTACGCATTGTCACCTAAGATGCACCCCCGGTGAGTGTGATGAACCTGCCTGTCATCAGGTCAAACGGCATGGCTCTTATATATCCCAGGGGTGTTGGATGGCCTAATGGTTCGCACATGCACGCTGTATCATAAAGCCTGTCTTGAGTTCACTAGCGTGGTTTTGAAACTCCGGTTGTATGTGACAAGAAGTAGGGTCATCTGTCCAACCTTGTGGATTTTCTCTGGGTCCTCCGGTTTCCTCCTACTGCTAAAAAGCCCTATGCACAAGCGAATTATTTAAATAGTTTGTGTCAAGTGGACGTTAAACCCCATTTCTCTCTCTCTCTAATATATCCCAACGCATAAGCGAATTAATGAAAAAGAGATGTTAGTCCCAAAATAACATAATTGAGTAGAGCAGACATTAAACTTTCTCCCTCTCCCTCTTTTCAAAATAAATGATCAACTGCCATCACGCTGCCATTCCATCCAATTAATGTGACAATCTTAACAATTTCATCAAACTAGAACTTGACTTTCGTAACGCATAAAAACTTGAAATTGATTCCTCTTTTCTTTTAAAAATTATACATCTCCGCACTAAGACAAAGAAAATGAAACGCAATTTTACAAGGATTTGGCGTTGTGAAACAGAAGCTGAAAACAATTTGAGATGAGTGTCAGAAGTGATGACATCATGTAATCAACGGGTTCATTCAATTAGCCGTATTTCCGCAAGAAGCAACTCATTTTGATCTAAGAACACGAGATCATCAAGTGGTCTGACTTCAACCCACTTTAGGAATTCATTCCAAGTTTGAAATTTAGGGATCAGAATTCTAGAGCAACAAATTGACTCATTAAAAAAAACCATCGGACATGAAAATCTCAAGAGCACGGGGAGTTGATTACCCATCCCCCCCAAAAAAACAATCTGCATCTGATAGCAAACATCGTATTTTGTACAAGTTAATTGCGGTATAAGTGTCAAAGAGCTCTGCGACATGAAGACGTCGTCCTTGGGGAACGGCATGACTTTAGAAGATGGCAACAGTTTTATGAGAGACTGATGGAGCAGAAAATAGGCAATCAAACATGCAAGTTGATCCTATAAGGACTCAATCTGTCTTTTAAATTTATGAGGTTTGTGTAAATTGAGTGAACAAAATTCTTCACAAGTCTTTTAAACCGGTCTCTAGAGTATATCGAGACAGACATTTTGAAAAATGTATTTTCTATTCAACTATTAATCCTCCTTCTTATTAATCATCCCCAATCTTCACTTCACCCAATCGTTGTCTGTTTATTCACGATTCTAATTTACAAGTAATGGACTATAATATCTGGTCACGACATTATACTTAACCATACATTATGCAAGAGCTAAATCTGCCTGTTGCAGATCTTTTTTTTAGGCCTGAAATGTTATCCTAATTATTAATTAGATATTAATTAACTTATCGGGACCATAATCAACTCTCAATGTCATTGCTAGCCACGCTATTTACTAAATTAGCATCCAGTCTGCTACTCAGCGCTCTTTCACGATTAAATCAAGAAATGGATAATCTAGACTATGTGTTTTATCGTACCGACTTTAGTAGAGATGATCGAGGCCAGGCCCAAAATTCAATCGCTAAATTCTACGTTCAGAGTAGATCAATTTGACTGAAATTTTCAGCAACTTCCCTTTACATTATCTAGTTTTTAACTTTTATAATGAGAACTGCCAACTTCTTATTAAATCTCCCATAATGTATCGTTAAGGTATCTTTAGATCAACATGTTTTTGTTCATTTTTATCGTGATTACATCTGCCACGTGCCTACCCTTCTTTAAATTTTTCTAGATTTCTGAATCTGTCCTCAAAATGAAATGGGGTTTAACATCCTACTTTTCTGTATCTTTTTATATATATATAGAGAGAGAGAGGGGGGGGGGAGAGAGAGAGACAGAGAGAGAGAGAGAGAGAGAGAGAGAGAGAAATGAGGTTTATTAATGCCCACTTGACAAAAACCAGGTCATTTTGGGACTAACATGGTTCAATTTCATTTCAATAATTTGCTTGTTCGTAGGGGTCTTTAGTTGCAGGAGGAAACCGGAAGACCCAGAGCAAACCCACAAGATTTGACAGGCAACCCTACTCCTTGACATGTATAACTGGGGAATCGAAACTACACAAGCTGACTCAATGAAAGACGTGTACACGCTAACCACTTGGCCATCCACCCCCCTCTCTTTTTATATAACTACCGTCAATGCTTTGTCCAACCAATGCTTTGACCAACCGTATAAAGAGAGAAATGGGGTTTAACATCCCAAAGTGGTAGACCATTCAGTCCACCAAACTCCTCATATGAATGTAGACATGACAGCTAAAATTGTTCATCATCAAAAATATAAAATCAATGAAATCCAAAAAAATCTGAATCAACACAATCATGGGTCAGAGGGCTATTTGGATACAGACGCCCTGTGAAAAACAGTTAGTGAAAGTGAAGATTTTGACAGTAGATATTTGTGAGCAGATAGATTTGTTATTTACATAAACATAGTTTGTTTCTCTACACCTGGTTAATAGGTGGTGCTAGTCTAGATAATTCACCATTAAATGTTAAAACAGCGAGAGACACAACATTTAACACCAATAAATTCCCATTCTACATCGTGAATATTGTTGTTGTAACACTAAATTATTGTAACGGACATCAACTGAACACAATTCTTTAGTATTAAGGTGCAAATTTAAGTGATTTTCAAGATTAAAGAGACTAGTTAGGGAACATTAGAAACAGCAGTGCATTACTAAACCTCCACAAGATGCAAAATTTAGCAAATATCAATTCAAAGAGCACTCATAATTCATTATTAACATCATTTACTATCCCGTCCTGTCAACACTTGTTCAAGATTCAATGCACCTTTTTAGTGCAGCCTGACATGGACAGCTGTCTAGTCATTTGGATGGGATGAAAAACCTGTGTATACAGTTGGAATTTGATACAAGAGTAGGTCATACTGCTGCTGCCCAGGCATAATTTCTCTGATAGCACACTGTATAGCTTATATGCCAGTCTTGATTATCCCAGTTGGAACTGAACAATTGAACGTTAAACCACATTTCATTTCATGTAATTTTAGTGTTATAGAATTCCTCAAAAACCAACAATATTTTGAAATTCTGTCAATCTATGCTACTCCCTATGTAACTAGACAACTGCCATCTTTATTTGCTATGAACTAATTTGATTGAAATTTGAATTAATTCTTAACTTAAGTCTGAAAATGGTTTGTGAACTCAGTAGGCCTACCTGATTAAATGACAGACACCCAAAGAATTTCAACTTTATAACAGGTGGTCTCATTCCAGAAGCTTCTTCATGTATTTTTCAACCGATTAGATTAGAAACTAATATTTTCCCCCATTTTTTTGTGATTTTTGTTTTACACCAACCAACAAGCTATAAAATCAGACTTTAATGTCATACATGATGTAGCTTCTGTTTTTACCAAGTTTAATTTCTAAATGGATAAATAACAAAAAAAAAAAAGTCTAGCTGAATGAGATTGAAGATTGAATTACTCTACTCAACCAATAGTTTTAATATCAGTTTCTTCACTTTTGAAATCAACTAATCAGATTGCTTACTGAAAGATGGCGCTGACAGCTGGCTTTTTACCATATATAGCAACAACACCAGTATCTATACCCAAAAAAGGAAAAACATATTATCTTAAGCACTTGGTATTTTTTCCTCAGTTATATAAATTCAATTGGATCGATAACTCCAATTTTGGTGAAATTAAACGACATGAAGCGGATGAAAATTGAAGTGGATAATAATTAAAGTAAAAATATACATTAGAAATTGTTTTCTTTGCAATCTTCCAAATCAAATCAGAAGCGACATCATGAGTTCCAGAATATAGAATACTAGCTATCTCATGACTTCTTCACATCCAGTGAGCCATTCAAGTTGTGTTTAACGTGGTAAATGGAAGACACCTGGTAGAAATGAAGAGAGAGAGAAATTGGTTTAACGTCCACTTGACACAAACCAGGCCATTTCGGGACTAACATATGGTTTAATTTTATTAATTCGCATGCGCGTAGGGGTCATTAGTAGTGGGAGGAAACCGGAGGACCCAGAGAAAACCCACGAGGTTGGACAGGCAACCCTACTCCTTGTCACGTACAACCGGTGATTAAAAACCACGCCAGTTGACTCAAAGACAAGCTTCATGATACAACACGCACGTGCTAACCATTCTGTCCTCTAACCCCCCTGGCAGAAATGAAACAAAATGATATGAGGTTTAACGAGAGAGAGAGAGAGAAATTATTGGGTTTAACGTCCACTCAACACAATCAGGTCATTTGGGGAATTTTATTTCAATAGTTCGTTTGCGCGTAGGGGTCTTTAGTCGTGGGAGGAAACCGGAGTGCCCGGAGGAAACCCACGAGGTTGAGAAGGCGCCCCTATCTCCATGCCACATACGCTCACACCTGGGCTCGACTGGGCTAATGAAGATGGGCATACACCATGCAGAGGAATTTTTTCTGGGCAACAGCACTATGGACTACTCTCATTTCGAAATACATGCTAATGAACACAAACAAATACTCTATTAGATCGTGTGAGCGGATCTCAGGGCTAGACATAATGTTCCCAAGTTTTGTGGTTTTTTGTTTAACGCATCTTGATTGTAGATATATTATTTGAAAGGTATTCCCAATAACCGGCTAGTCTCGTCTGTTTATTACAAGTTTATTTTCATTATAAACAAACCGCAATAAAAAAACATGAGATCTCCTTCCTCTGTACAGGGAAGTTTTGCTAGACAAATCATTCCTCTATTGTAGTTTCGAAGCCAAAAAAGAAACGCAATCTCCCGAAGCCGCCCAGATAGAGTAGGAAAAAAAGATGTTGTGTTTAAAGTTTTTTTTCTCAAACAAAAGCCAGTTAAAGCCGTATCATGGTGTCTTATTAACGTAAATATGATTAGATTTCTTTTTGGGATAATTCCTCGGCCAAACAAAGCAACATGAAAATAAACATATTCTACAAATATTGCCTTACATCAAAACCAGACAGAATATTTTAATGGAGCCCCCTCAGGGTGCGCATACATAGAAAACACAATCATAAAGCTATCAATTTCAGGAAGAAATTTCTCAAAGTATTAAGTTATTGATGTAATGCACGGTTATTTATTCAACGTCTTATAATAACATGAAATATCTTGTAATATATTCACCAGATAAAATCCACATTATTCCTGCTTATTCGACACGGTATTACGCGCAAAATTGGCTCGTCTGTGTTTTCATTGTAACGTTAGGCATTGTTTATAAATAATGAAATTCAATACAGAACTAAACAGACTTGTGATCGCATTTTTAAATTATAGAGAACAATTTTCTACAACAATTATTATTCCTAGTTGCGTGATGAAATGTGTGCAAGTTTTCCATGCAAGTATAGTTTTATTGACATTTCTTTCACCATTTGCTAATGCCATGCAGTGTGCTATGAGAGACTGTTAAGAGATCTTTTGCTGCATAGTCATGTTGCTATCTGCATACACCATGTAGGGTGTCATGAGGGGCTGTCAGGGAATCTGTAACGTGCAGACAAGTAGTGTTGCTATATGAATACACCATGCAATGTGCCCTGATGGAATGAAGTGTCAAGGGATCTGTAGTATGCAGCGAAGTATACTTCATGCACCATATAGTGTGCTATACTGACACTTTCATTCACCATTTGAATACACAATGCAGTGTGCTATGACCGATTAGGGATTTTTTAAAATGCTAGAGGGGTTGGATGGCCGAATGGTTAGGGTGTGCGTGCTGTATCATCCGGTCTGTCATTGAGGCAACTGGCATGGTTTCAGTTCCCCAGTTGTATGTGACAAGGAGTAGGGTCACCTATCCAATCCCATGGGTTTTCTCACACTGCTCAAGACCCCTACACACAAGCGAATATTGAAATAATTGTTAGTGTCAAAATGACATAGTTTGTGTCGATTGGACATTAAACCTCATTTTCTCTCTCTCTCTTTTAACATGCTATCTGCATACTATGTGATGCATTGTTCTCTGTCAGACTTTCAGTCCAGTAATAATGTTAAATTTACATGACCTGACAATTTTTGTCACAACTCTAATATGCAATTGAATTCAAGGCTTCAATATAAAGTATGATTGGTTTCGAGTAAGAGAAGATTGTCGAGTGTATATATAAATAAATAAATGAAATGAAATGAAATGGAGTTTAACATCCTACTGAAAATAAATAAAAGATTCTACTCCCAGATAATAGTATATAGAAGTATAAGATTTTTTTAGAAAGAAAAAAAAAATTCCCCCTTAGCTAGCACTTTCACCCACTACCGGGATGATCAGGTATTTAATAATGAGATAGATATATATCGTAGCAATAGAACCTAGTAACAACAATATTACATGATAAATAAATAATACTCACATCTCAAAATCACTTAAATTATTTCACGCATCACAGCCTTATTTCTCTATAATTTATAATGTTTAATCACACGAGAGACAATGATCCTCCTAAATTTAATTGTATCTTTTAATCTATATGATTTGTAGGAGAGCCAGAGAGAGTGGAGTTTGACTTCTCTTGACACAAGGTCATTTTCGGACTGGGACTATACATGGTTCAAATTCATTTCATTAGAGAGGAGGGGGAGAAAGAGAAGAGTTTAATGTCAAAAGACACAAACTAGGTTATTTGAGAGGGAGAGAGGGAGGGAGAGAGGGAGAGAGGGGGGAAGGTTTAATGTCAATTCGACACAAACTAGGTAATTTCAGGGACTAACAAATGGTTCAATTACGTTTCAATAATTGGTGTGTGCGTAAGGGTCATTAGCAGTGAGAGGAAGCCAGAGGACCTGAAGAAAACCCACATGCTGGTGGACTTTTCTGCACTGACTTAGCTTTCAAAGATGGGTATTTTCGCCATGCTGTTTGCTATGAGGACATCCTCAGAAACAAAACAAGCCTCTAAGCCATTCTCTATGATTGAATAGTAACTGGAACATTTGTCACCATTCTGAGATTCGGTAGAACTGAGCTGCAGATCATCATCTGATTAAAACACAATTCCTGGAGAAGTTTCACAGCCAACAACTGACAACAAACAACAATACGCAAACATAGCACACTCTAACAGAATTCCTAAGGTTGAAATGAAACTGGAACATTTGCCACCATTTTGACACCGATCTGAGATATGGTAAAACTGACCTACAGATCACCAACCAGCTGATTAAAAACACAATTCATATGTAATAATAAACTTTTATAAAGATCAGATAGGTTCAGGGGAAATTGAATATTTCCCTTGAGAATCTATCTTGCACATTTTTTTTACTGTGGAGACAGACGTAAGTTTATAAAGCTATGTATTTATTTATCGGCTGTCTGGTCTAACTATTTATTATTCATACATAAAACCAATTTTTCAAGTCCTTGGAGAAATAAAACAGTTTTTTTTTTTTGTTTCTTTAATATGTGGAAGCTCAATTAGCGCTAGAATATGTAAAATAGTAAATGAAATTGTTTAAAGTCAATAGTGAGAGAGAAATGGGGTTTCATGTCCACTTGACACAAACTAGGTCATTTTGGGACTAACATATGGTTCAATTTTATTTCAATAATTCACTTGCGTGTAGGGGTCTTTAACAGTTGGAGGAAACCGGAGGACCCGGAAAAACCCCATGAAGTTGGACAGTCGACCCTCATGCTTGTCATATACAACCAGGGAATCGAAACCACGCCAGTTGCCTCAATAACAGACCTTGTGCTACAGCGCTTGGCTAACGATTCAGCAATCAAACCTCTCTAAAATAATACTAATGCTGTTTAATATAATACTTAACCCACTGTATCGATGTAAACAACAATATTTTTAATCAAGTCCACAATTTATATTGACATGTCAAACAGATTTCAAGCTTTCTTGTTAGGCCAAAAAAAAAAAATGTTATGTTTCCGGTAACCCGACCGACCCATTACAAAACCTGCCGACTCAATTTTTTTTTTAGTGTCAAGAGAAATAAAAAAAATTTTTGTTCTCCAAGCGACCGTTCAGAATACTCTAAACCTACCGGATTCGTGAAAATATATATATATTACTTGTTGCTATAAATGAATATTAATGTCATCATTCTTTGAATCGGCATTTACCGATCGGAATAAGCGGGTACAGCAACGTTTATTAAGATCTGCCATACTTTTGACGTGAGATTGCTAACTGACGTGAAAAACGAGACTACAGGTTTCGTATATAGATAATGCACATTCCGAAAAGCTATGAAGCTCACAACTTTTGTTCTAATTATTAACGGCTCGCAAATGGACAAAAACAAGTGAACCTATATTTCAAACAGGTGGATAGGATCTGTTCGATTGGTATTTAAAAGAAGACAAATTTATTACGGACCGATTTCGTGCTACGGTACGATATAAGTTTTCAGCGCGAGTTATTTCCCTTGAACAAAATGGCCTCCCTACGCTGTTGTTTTTATCATCATTGAACGATTAAAAGTTCTTTTGCCACCAAAGATAATATTTAAATCGTAATCGAGTCTCTGATACATTTTAAACAATTATCCAAGAATACCACAAATCTATTCGTACTTTACGTTCACGGCGCCGACTCAACCCAACATAAAATTGAAGATTTTCGCACAGAATATTATACGACATACCGCATACGGACACTACGGACAGTTTTGTCAGTTTTGATTACATTTTTGACATCGATCTCGGATTTTAAAATTCCATGATGTTGGATCTAATTGGAATAATTTGATGAAATAAAAAAATTGGGTAGCTTTTTATGTATGTTTTCAAATAATATTTTTAAAAAAATTGTTTCTGTCATTTGAAACCTTGACCTGAACCCCCGGTGGTAGAAGATCTAATATTAAAAAAAAAAAAAAAAAAAAAAAAACCCTACCTACCGACCCTACCCTATTTTCCATCCGTTACAGGAAACAGAACTCTTTTTTTTTTTGGCCTTAGCAGTTTATGTGTTTGTCATTTTAACTGTATATACACACATATTTTGTTCCTTTGTTTTAATACTGTGTTTGTATAATATCAGGAGTTTCACATAACCTAAGCCTGAAAAATAATATTGTTTATAACAAAAAAAAATTATGACTTCATATATCTTAATCACTAATAATACTAATGTTGTCAAGTATAATAGTTAATTACGACTTCATATGCCCTAATCATTAATAATACTAATGTTATCTAATATAATAGGTGCGTTAGGACTGCCATAACTGATGTTATCTGTATACGATACGGTCGGTCTGTCTGTCTTCCTATTTACCTTTTTTTTTTTGGCCTTAGCAGTTTATGTGTTTGTCATTTTAACTGTATATACACACATATTTTGTTCCTTTGTTTTAATACTGTGTTTGTATAATATCAGGAGTTTCACATAACCTAAGCCTGAAAAATAATATTGTTTATAACAAAAAAAAATTATGACTTCATATATTTTAATCACTAATAATACTAATGTTGTCAAGTATAATAGTTAATTACGACTTCATATGCCCTAATCATTAATAATACTAATGTTATCTAATATAATAGGTGCGTTAGGACTGCCATAACTGATGTTATCTGTATACGATACGGTCGGTCTGTCTGTCTTCCTATTTACCTGTATATAACATCTGAATCATTTAATATACAGGTTAATCTTCAGGTAAATAAGGCAATCATTAAATGTCTAATTAAAGGTTGTTCTTTAGGCCTGAAATGTTATCCAAATCATTAACACGCAAATAAAACACTTACAGAGTGAGAGAGAAATGGGTTTAACATTAACTCAACACAAGCTAGGTCATTTCGGGACTAAAATAAGGTTCATCTTTTTTCATTAATTCGCTTACGCATATGGGTCTTTAGCTGTGGAAGGAGACCGAAGAACCCAGAAATAACCCCCAATATTAGGAAGGCAACCCTACTCCTTGTCACATACAAGCTGGGAATCAAAACCATATATGTCAGTTGACTCAATGACAGACTTTCTGATCTGAGACCTTAGACCCTTCTGCCACCCAATCCCCCTTAAATAAGTCAGTAAATAAATAAGTCATTCATTAATGACTAATAATCCACTCCTAGAGATTAATAATACAGTAATAGGTATTATTCTCGAAACAAACAAGACTAACTGTGTTTAGAAAGAGTTGTTTTAATACAGTCAGTCCTGGATTAATAATACAGTAATCCACAGGTATTATTCCCCAAGCAACGAATGAGACACAGTGTTTAAAAACAGAAATTATAATCCAGGACGCGATTCAGTTGCAAACCTCTTGATCCATTTGCGTCTGAAGCATGTCAAGGATTAAAACTACTCTACTTGTAACCCAGTCTTTTCAAGTTCGTTGCTTAGGGGATTACTATCTAGGTATTATTATTTTTGGAACAGAATTTCAACTGTCAAACATGCACGCCAACATGCACACAGGATTTTTGGGTTTTTTGTCTCATCCGAAAAACTATACATTGTTTCCAGGATATGATACATACATGGTAGACCAAACAAACAGTACATATTGTATTCAGATAAATTGGAATGACAGCCGCTTTATTACAATTAACAGTGGTGCAGGACGCAGAGCCTGACCAGGACAGCTGTCTAGTCATTTGGATGGGACAAAAAACTATAGTCCAATGTTCACATTGGCAGGCACATAAAAGATCCATTGGTAGTTGGAATTTGATATAAGAGTAGGCCTCAGCACCGCTGTTCAGCCAAAATTCCCTCATAGCATTCTGTATCTCATTAGTCCAATTGGAGCAGAACAGTAAAACATTAAACCCCATTTCCCCCGTCTTCAATAGCCCAGTTAGAGCAGAAGAGTAGGACTTTAAACCCCATTTCATTTCGTTCGATTTATTACAATAAATAATCGTTTTGTATATATAGATTAGCTTACTATGTTTGTCGTAACGAGTAGGAATTAGTAAGAGATTAAATGATCAGTCATACAAGGTATTAATAGTAATATACAAGATTAACTTGGAGAAGTGGCGATAGGGACGTCAACAACATCAAATCTAAAATCGACCTAGTCATCTTTTGTTGGTGACTAAAGATTTTAATACAGATGTACACCCACCCACTCCTACAGCCATTTAGTCATACTGTAAACAACACCAAATATTCAAGCAACTTATCCACAATTAAAATATTTAATACCCAAGGACATTGCCTGCCGCAAGTACAACCACTGAGTCATTTGTGAACAATACCGAAATATTCTAGCAACATTACAACTTTTATTTGAATAACGTGAATAAATAGTTTCTAGATCGGATGTCAGAAAGATTAGATTATAAGTTAATACCGGATAAGTAGAGGTTAAGATTAGGAAAACAAACCTTTACATATCAGTAAACAAATGAAATGAAATGGAATGATATGGAGGTTTAATGTCCTACTCTTCTGCGCTAACTGGGCAATGAAGATGTGCATATGCCATACAGTGTGCTATGAGATAAAGTTTTCCCAGGCTGCAGAGCTAGGTCCTTCTCTTATATCTTTTATTTTATGCCAAGGGATCTTTTATGTGCATGCCAATGTGTACACCAGACTTTAGATTTTCATCTCATCCAAACGACTAGACAACTGTCATGGTCAGGCCTGTCATCCTCCACCACTGATGAGGCGAAACCAGACTTGAAAATTCTTAGGAACTTGCTCAACCAAAATCAGGATTGTTTCCAATTTTTGTGAATTGTCTGTCTTTTATTTTTTGAATATTCATTGATTACATTCCATTAGTTTTAACTTACATCAAATAACAAATACCAATAGAATCTGAGTTCATAGAGTCATGAAAAATTATTCAAAGCCAATATTTGTGAGCTCCAGCCCGGGTACACTTATTACAAGGAATAAGGTACATCATGTTTGATAGGTAAATAACATATGTCTATATCTAATGTCCACTGATTAGATTAAAATGTAAGTAGGAGACTAACGGACAGGAAGACATACCTTGGTTGATATCAGGTTACACCTCTATTAAAAATACAAACATGTCAATCAAAGACATTCTTATTTCATGATAAAACTGGGGGATTGGATAGTTGAATGTTTAACAAGTGCGCGCTGTATCATTAAGCCTGTCATTGAGTAAACTGGCGTGGTTTCGAATCCCCAGTTGTACATGACAAGGAGTAGAGTCGCCTGTCCAACCTTGTGGGTTTTCTCCTGTTTCCTCCCACTGCTAAAGACCCCTATGTGCAAGCGAATTATGGAAATAAAATTGAACCATGTTAGTACTGAAATGACCTAGTTTGTGTTGAGTGGACATTAAAATCCATTTCGATTTCTCTTTCATGATGAACTGAGACAACCCCTTTCTGTTATTCTCAACCTCATTTCTATTTGTCACATCAGATAGCAGGCACATTCCTTTTCGTTCCAATACAGGATGAATCTAAGAAAGTTTGTAGATTATTAAGGGAGGGAACAATCCTAAATACAGATAGCCCCTTTCCGCAACCCTTCCTCATCTATATTTGCCACAGATAACTAACAAAATTTCTGTTTGTTCCACCAGAGGATGATTCTAGGAATGTTTAACGATTATTCAGGGTAGGGAACAATCCTAGATACAGATAACCCCTTTCCTCAAGCCTTCCCCATTTCTATTTGTCACAGATAAAAAAACATTTCTTTTTGTTCCACCAAAGGATGATGCCAGGAAATTTAAGGGTTTGAGACAACCCCTTTTTGAGACAACCCCTTTATGTTATCCCATCCTATCTCTATTGGTCTCAGATAACAGTTACATTCCTTTCTGTTTAAACAACGGATGAATCGAGGAATATTAATGGGGGACGAATCATAAATGGGTGTATTTGTTCTAAGCTGGCCTGAAAATAATGATTTTAGTGGCACTTGACAAAATAGTCAAACATAATCAAACTAGTAGGCCTACTTGACATTTTGAACTTTGTACCAAAGAAAATCTGTTCCAGACAAAATAAAAGGCAACAGATGGATTGTGTCTTGAAAAGCCTGTAATCGTGCCTGATGATGTCTGTGAGAAGCCCCTTATTACCAGATCCGCCTCATGACATGAGAGGGGGGTTGGATGGTCAGAGGGTCAACTGGCACGGTTTCGAATCCCTGGTTGTACATGACGAGTACAGTCGTCTGTCCAGCTTCATGGGTTTTCTTCGGGTCCTCCAGTTTCCTCCCTGTACTAAAGACCCTACGAGCATGTGAATTAATGAAATAAAATTAACCATATGTTAGTCCTGAAATAACCTAGTTTGTGGCAAGTGGATGTTATTTCTATTTAAAACCTGAAAAATACCTTCTGCAACTTGAAAAAATATGCTTTGCGACCCATTTGTGTCAATTTCTAGGTCCCAAACATTAGCAATTTAGCTTCTTTAAATTTAAAACCTGAGAAAGAACCTCCTGCTTTACACTATCTGCCCCATCAAAGTTTTTTTTAAAGTAAAATTGGATGACTAAACATCTGTCTTGTATACCCTAAAGATGACACCAAGTCCCTTCCACCCAAAATCATGTTCAATAAGTCCACTGTTCATTTGTTATTTTATCAAGTTATTAATACACCCCAGTCTCTTATACAACATTCTCTTGTTATCAGACATCACACCAAGTCCGTTTCTTACCATAATAGACTGATAAAACCCGTTTAATTCTCTCTGTTGTCTGTATAAATACACGACTGGACTTTGTTATTTCATAATAGCACAGTTTTCCTAATGGACATTACTCTATCAAATATGACTCAATAATTAATAGAGTCACAACTTCTTGGTAGTCACTTCTTACCTTCAGATGATTAGAACTGGCTAGTAGGTCAAAAATAAAATAGTTAATGTCATCGATTTTATGTATTAATTTGTTTAGCCAGGCTCCGAGTTCACAAGACATTCTCAGATTTAAGTTAATAATTTACTTAAAATTGTTGCCTTATTTTAACTTAAATATATCCCTTTATAAAACTTTTGTTATGTTTATGTATCCAATACATCAATAATAAACTATGTGCAATGCTTTGTGCTTCTAGATCAAAGATATTTGGCATAAACAATGATTGAAAGTTGAGTAGACTCAATTCTTCACGAAAGTCTGAGAATGTCTTGTGAACTCCAGGTCGGTTGACAATCCTTTCTTAAGAGGGAGTGAGGGGGGGAGGAGAAATGGGGTTAACATCCACTCGACACAAACTAGGTCATTTTTGGGACTAATATATGGTTCAATTGTGTTTCAATAATTCACTTGCGTGTAGGGTTCTTTAGCAGTGGGAGGAACAAATTCATGATATACAATTGAACCATATGTTAGTCCCGACATGACCTAATTTGTGTCTTGTCTCTTCAATATGAGAGATAGAGAAATGGGGTTTAACGTCCACTCTACACAAGCTAGTAATTTCGGGACTAACATGGTTTAATTTTATTTCAATAATTCGCTTGCACGTACTGGTCTTTAGCAGTGGGAGGAAACCGGAGTACCCAGAGAAAACCCACGAGGTTGGACTCCTTGCCACGTACAACCAGTGATTTGAAACCGCGCCAGTTGACTCAATGGCAGACCGTATGATATAGCGGACGCACGCTAACCATTCGGCCACCCACCCCCCTCTTCAATATGATTATATTTATTAGTGTATAATGCGTTTTTAATAGCAGCAGAGATAAAATCTGTTTGGATGTAATTTATTTTAATTATTAATGGTAATAAGATCTGTAGAGAAATAAGCTATGTAATGTGCCAGGATAAGAATCTTTCATAATCAACTTTCGATCTGTCAAAAAGTAACTAATTGTTGTTTTTTACAACAAAAATGACAAAAAGAATTGAAATGGCGTGTTAATGTCTCAGCATAGTATTTACAAAGATATCATGAATTGGAAATATTGCAACATTCAGCATACTCTGCAGACAATATACTCAATCTTTTACAGACCTATCTAACCTTGTGGGTGATCACCAGATCCTCCGGTTTCCACATACAGCTCAAATCACTAAGTGGAGGGTTAGATGGCTGAATGGTTAGCATGTGCGCATTGTATCATAAGGTCTGTCATTGAGTCAACTTTGTGGGTTTTCTCTGGGTCCTCGGGTTTCCCCCCACAGCTAAAGACCTGAACGTGCAAAGCGAAATACCGAATTAAATTGAACCAAGTGTTATTCCCGAAATGACCTAGTTTGCCACGAGTGGACTAAAAAAACACTTCTCTCTCTCTCTCTTTCCTTATACTGGACTCTTTATAAATCTATTAAATCCCAGCCGGGAGATAATAATTAACTGTTGGCATTCAATTTTCTTAATTAATGTTGAATAATCAGTCGGATTAAGCTACGAAAAAATTGGACATCAACCAAAAAAAAGTGCTCAATCGGATTAACAACTTTTAATGTACAATCATACTATAGTTTTATACTAAAAAGCCATGAGGATTATTCATGTTCATCAATCTACATTTATCCACAAAAACAATTTTTATAGCTTGTCCGGAAATAGTCCACCATTGTTTTGTGTTGGAATTATGTTTTAAAAGCTGCGGAAATCTATCAATGTTTGAATCTATTATCAGCTTATTTCAAGTTTCATTGTCAAATCCATCTAATCTAGTTTATACAAAAAGCTTTGAGTCATAAAAAACACTATAAAACCTCATCAATTTAATCATAAACAAAAGCAATTGGTCATCATATTGGCTGACCGTTCTGATAACAAAACATTAAGTGGGTGATCTGGCTAGAAATGTATGAATACATAATTCAAGAGATGAAAAGCTATATTAAGGGACATTTCATCCACAGAAAACCTTACTACCTTTAAAATTTCTGAAGTTGGGTTCCCCCTTGTAAATGGGGTTTAACATCCTACTGTTTTGCTCCGAACTGGGCTAATGAAGACAGGCATACGACATGTAGTGAGCTATGAGGGACATTTTGCCAGGACAGCAGCACCACGGCCTACTCTTATATCAAATTCCAGTATAGGAGCAGAACAGTAGGATGTTAAACCTCAATTCATTTCAATTTCCATTTCGGTTGTATTATACCACAGTTCTTTGATAAAATGTCTCCTCAAAATGTACTAACATTTATTCCAATAAAATGACCAGAATCTCAAATTACACCACAATTAATCCTGGGTGATAGATGAATCAATATACAAGGAGAATTTTATGTTAATTTTAGTAGCCAGCATTTAACGGGAGTCACCTATACAGAAATATGATACGGGGGACCCTATTATATGCAAATAAATCATTCCGTTTTCTTTATTTCCCCAACAAAAATCGTGAATCCCCGACGTTTGATATTTCAATTATCCAGTCTTCTTTAATGCCTGACACAGAAGAATAAAACGAAAACGCTTCATATTAAATATTCATGTAATAAAATGTTTTACGATTGGCCTCTCAGTGCCGTGACTTATTCGCCAATAATATGAGAATGAAGAGGCTGATTTAACTAGGCTTTGTATTAAAACCATTATGGCCTTTCTTCTTTCTGATTGATCTTTTTGTTGTATGAAAGCGATTTGCATGATATACGGAATAGAAATCTCTTTAATGATCGCATATCTCCCCTCGCACACCGCCAAGCTAATTGTTTTCTGGTTTTTATGGACTTGTTGTTGAATCGCGAGATCATAAACCACAAGCTATTTTATTTTAAATCACCGATCCCAGACTTCCTCCTGACAATAGACCCCAGAAAATCACATCAAAATTTTGATGTACATGTATCTATACCATTCAGCTCTTCCGCTGATAAATGCCACCAAGTCAAAGAATTGCTAAATGCCAATAACAAATTTCTCGAAATCAAAGAATTTCTAAATTACCAACCATAAATCAGTGATTAGTGCGTCTGATACAGAGTCTCTTGACTCTTCTCGACTAGCATGACCCAGGGTTCGAATCCCACTATGGGCCGATAAGAAAGAAAAATTATGCTTAATGTCAAACTCCAACACAAACTAGGTCATTTTGGGACTAGTAAATAGTTTGATTTTATTTCAATGTACAAAGGGGTCATTAGAAGTTGGAGGAAACTGGAGGTCCTGGAGAAAACCTCAGATGTTGGACAATGGTTAGCACGTGCATGCTGTATCATAAAGCCTGTCATTGAGTCAACTGGCATGGTTTCGAATCCCTGGTTGTACATTAGGGGTAGGGTTGCCTGTCCAACCTCGTGGGTTTTCTCCGGGTCCTCTGCTTTCCTCCCACTGGTAAAGATCTGTACGCCCAAGCGAATTATTGAAATAAAGTTAAACCATATGTTAGTCCCAAAATGACCTAGATTGTGTTCAGTGGAGGTTAAACTCCATCTCTCTATTATCATATTGCAAGAGCAACAGCTTCAGAAAATGGTTATAAGCTATTGTTACACAATTTTAAATCAAATCTCAAATGATTGGCAATGAACACGAAGATAATATTAATTAAAGTAGATTTTCAACTTTTAAAAAACAAATCTGGTCTTTTTCAATCACATCGCCGATGTGAGAAACATGTCGATCGGCATCCCGTGATCTTTGGGCGGCATCTTTCTGCGGAATATGACAGACAAGTAACAAGCAGAATCTATCATTGAACATCATTCCCACATTTACTTAATTACAAGAGTATCAATCTTTGTTTTCGACAGATTTCTGACTCACACCAGATTCTTGTTTTTTTACACTTCTCATAAATTCCTTAATGTTAAGCACATTAACAACGAGAGCCTTGAAACATGGACAATAATCCAATACCTTCTGTCAAGAAATCAAGAAAAATGTAAGGGCAAGCCAAATGAATTGATAACGCAAACGAAATAAATTGGAGAATCATTCAACGTATCAGAATACAAAAATAAATGCAACAGCATGCGTAACACATTTCAGAGTTGAGTAACGGAGAAAAAAAATGAAAAAAATCTTCCCCTGTGTGCAATCCTCTTTAATCTAAATTGAATTCCCCGACTTAATTCTACATGAGGGGGAACAAATTGAAAACCTTGAAAACAGAATTAATTCAGAAAATTCTCAAATTGGATCCAATTAAAACATTGCAGAGGGTTAACCTCATAGTGTCAGCAAGATCAATGTTTTTCTCCAATCCCCTGGACATTTCCAATGGGGATTGACGCTCAGTGACAAGGATAACGATGTAGCCCTGGCTGAGACCCACTCAACTGCTTGATTGAAACAAAATGACAATTATTGCCTGTCACTGGGTATACTTGACTTAATTATACGATTGCGTTGAAATCTTACGCGACACATGGGTCAGCTACAAGTGTGACCGCAAGGACAATATCAGCATTGAACGCAAATCATCGACTGGAACTAAAGATAATCCCAAGCTATTATTATCTGCATAGCGAGACAGACGATGATTACAAATGGTAGAAAACCTCGTCCATCTTGCCCAATCTTTTATATGAGAATAAATCCATCTTTAGCTTGAAGGTTTGTGGCTGACTGGATCATGATTCATTGGGAAGAGACAGAGAGAGAGACAGACAGAGAGAGAGAGAGAGAGAGAGAGAGAGATAAAAAAAAGAGGGAGAACAGGGTTTATCCTCCACCTGGGAATAATGTTAGGTATAATTTCTATTTTAGCTATTTTAATAAATTAGTCGTACATAGGGGTGGGTTTTCAGCAGTGGGACCGAGAAAACCCCAAAGACTACCCGTATTCCTTGTTACATGCAAGCTTGGGACCCAACAAACTACACCATTTAATTCAAAGACAAGTCTTATGATCTAATGTGCATACATTAGACCCCTCATACATCAACCCCGCACTGAATCGTTACTTCCAATATACACTTCCGCAATGTATAGACCCTGAATGAATCTAGCACCACACAAGAGAAATAGCCTTTCTGTCGAAGTTTGTAAATGTGATCTGCCACCGAAAGTGGTTAGAGAGAGAGAGAGAGAGAAATGGGGTTTAACGTCCACTCAACACAACCAGGTCATTTCGGGACTAACATACGGTTTTAATTTTATTTCAATAGTTCGCTTGCGCGTAGGGGTCTTTAGCCGTGGGAGGAAACCGGAGTTCCCGGAGGAAACCCACGAGGTTGAGAAGGCGCCCCTATCTCCATGCCACATACGCTCACACCAGGGCTCGAAACCATAGCCGCAAGCCAGAGGTGACCGGCCAGCTAGAGGTCGAAGCGCGGCACTCTAGACCACTAGGCCATCCTAACCCCCCCGAAAGTGGTTAGATCTATAGAGTGTAGAGGCCATCGAACGTCTAAAAAATCAAAATGGAATTCAGACCTGTGTTTAAATCAGATTGTGTACACTAAGCAGACACAGCCATTATTGAAAAGTACAATAATACACGGTTCTCCGGGACGACAATTTTCTACCGAGGTCTCGCGGAGTTACTCTATAATCACGACAGAAGACTTATAAGGAAGTAAGGGGTTCGTTTAATTATATGATTCATATACAGATAGGAATAAATCGCTAACTGCTGGCAATTAATTCAACTCGTTCAATAGCTTGGTCAGCGTATAATTTACATGCGGAATAGAAATAACAGAACACGGTCACATGTAATTGACGTCCTCTGGAACAATTAATACCGATTCCAGACCAATGACGTACAATTACTGTACAAGACATATGTAATTGTACGTTTCCGTGATAGGAAATGAATCTATATTAAAACTTCATTATTTTTCAGGGGGAAATGAGAATCAGTTGGACATGTCCAGTTCTCAAAATCAAATCGTCCATTTGATTGAATGTTATATGTAGATTTGTTTTGTGAGGTGAAAATCGCCTGTGGTTACAAAATTTATGTGACTGTGACTGACTTTGTATTTTAACTATGTTAGTTTGAAAAAAAATCCTCGAAAAATTATCAACTCTTTTCAAATTGTTCACCACTAATAGAAATGATATACCCAGCTCAATACTTTATTTTGACTTGAATCAGTGTTTTATATTGTTGGGTTGGAAAACATGATATCCTCCCTCACACTTGTCGCTCTGTGAACGGAAGGAATTTAACAACGAGTAGACACCTTGCGCTCCAGGTAAACTTTCTCTCATATCATATGCTTCAACCTCATTACCACAGATGGTGTCTAAAAGTAGCGAATCAAATCCCATTTTATTTCATTTAA
The DNA here is from genome assembly GCA_963678685.1 of Patella ulyssiponensis. NCBI lineage: Eukaryota > Metazoa > Mollusca > Gastropoda > Patellidae > Patella > Patella ulyssiponensis. The sequence continues at coordinate 51,823,085 of OY783232.1, read as the reverse complement.
GACAAACAGATCTTATCTACCTGAAGATGTCCCCGCTAATCTGTATTTTACACGGTGTAGCCAAGCAAATCACAACAATGGTTGATTGAACAATTGGACAATCAAGATATGACTTGGTCCCTGAACTATCATCAAGACGACTTCCCAGGGCAGGCAATTAATATCAAATTATACAGCTATCAACGAACAATAGGATATTAATACGACTTGAAACAAGTGACCAGATAATTAAACAATATTTCTGCATAATAAATAAAGTCCACCCAGGAGACTGTGATCTCTATTAGCGTCGGATCAGGTTACGCCAGTTTTTGTTTTAATAACAGGGATCTCTTGGATTGTGTTTCATGACAATTATGTTGTGATTTTCATAAATGCTTGTATTACATGTTAGAGCTGTCCCTCGGTTCCAAGTTATTGCTGTATCTTGTGACTCGAGCGCTAGTTTAAATATGCAGCCTTCCCTCATGTAAATGTGCTTACACGTTTGCACTGTCCCTTGATTACAAGGAATTCCTATTGACTTGAGTACAAGTTTCAATAATCATTCCCCCATCCCCACCTTGAAAATATGATGTGGGCCATGGGATTAGGTTTGTACTTCTTGGGGGTATCCCTAGATTGTTCTGTACTGTATGTTTAGAGTTCACAAGGATAAGTGTTCCCAGCCTAATCACGTGGGTTTTCTCTGCTGGATACACCAGTTTCCTTGGACCACTAAAAATTCCTCATCAGTAGTTTCAATAATCTGCTCATCCCACCCCAAGTAAATACATGGTAAGCCATGTCTATCAAGTCTTCACAAGGGTCACCGACCAAATCCTGTGGGTTTCTCTGGGTACACCTGTTTCATTCGACCACTAAAGACGACTTGTCAGTTAAAATGTTAGAATATACAGAAACTGCTAAAAAAGGTGTCTGCATTGTTCCTAAGATTTATGGAGCAATTTATATATTTAAAGATATATGGATGATCAATACCAGTAACTGATCAATATTTGACACTAATTTTTTGAACTTCTGACTGCATGGAGATGATTCTGATCTTGCTGAAATCAAAAAGAAATTTAAGGTAACCTTTCCTGATGAGGTACCCTGCCCAATTCACAAACAAGACGGTTACTCCAGACACTGAGATCATCAAAGTTGATTCAAGATTGTCTGGAACCAAATCAATGGACTAAAAGGTCCTACAGTGACTTTTTATTAATGATGTTGACCAAGTCTAGTCAAACTAAATCTGTGAGGGAGAAAGAGATTGTGAGAGAAAGAGAGAAAGACAGAGAGAAAGAGTGAGTGAGTCCAAAGGGAGGGGGCCTAATTTCCACTAACACTGGGTCAGGCACAAGGCATATCAGATACCAAAGAAAGAAAGAAATATAGAGAGAGCATAACTTTCAAGGTAGGTCATTTCTTGACTAACATAGGGTAATTCACTTGCATGTAGGGGTCTTTAGCTATGTGAGGAAATCAGAAGACCAGGAAAAAACCTTCTCCTTGGCACCTATAAGCTTGGGATGGCAACTACACTACTAGACTCAATGGAATATCTTATGACAGTGTTTGCACTATATTGAATATAGGTAACAAAACAGGGACAATGGCCACAGTTGGCCAGACCTTCTATATGAGAAAGAGAAATGGGGTTTAACGTCCACTCGAAACAAACTAGGTCATATCGGGACTAACACATGTTTTTTTTTAAATTTTATTTCAATAATTCAAACACAGGACATTTAGGTTAGCCAGCCAATGTCTTACTCACCAGAGGGGTTGGGATGGCCTAGTGGTCTAGAGTGCCGCGCTTCGACCTCTAGCTGGCCGGTCACCTCTGTCTTGCGGCTGTGGTTTCGTTCCCTGGTGTGAGCGTATGTGGCATGGAGATAGGGGCACCTTCTCAACCTTGTGGCTTTCCTTTGGGCACTCCGGTTTCCTCCCGTTGCTAAAGACCCCTAGGCGCAAGCGAATTATTGAAATAAAATTGAAACCATATGTTAGTCCCAAAATGACCTAGTTTGTGTCGAGTGGACGTTAAACCCCATTTCTCTCTTTCTCTTACTCACCAAGTCACTGTGGCTCCCTTCTCTGTATATGGTTCTGATTAAAAATAACTACCCAGTAAGCACATTATTCCCTAGGGTAACACCTTGAAGCACTTGACATCTATTTCCTTTAAATATTTCATGGCAAGAAAGCCAGCTAAACATTTCAAATTTTATAAGTCATTAAAATGTCTGGCGAGTTTGTTTTCTATCGATTTCAGCAGAATTCTAGTGACAAGTCTATTGAAAAAAAAAATATCGCTCAAATCTTTTTCTAGCAGATAAATAAAACGTTTATTTTCTGTCGGGCCTATTACTCTTCTATCTGATGAGACGCCAAATATTGCCCTCCATTTCAAACATTGCAATTGATTTTCAAGTGAATGCACGGGAATTACTTTTTTATGGACTTCCCTAAAAACTTTTGATTTACCCCCTCGTTTTGTTTAAATAATGGAATTGGAAAGTCGGACTGGGTTTTCGGAAGGAAATTACTTTTTTTTTTCGACTGTATTAAAAGTATAAAATCACATCTAAAATAAACAAGATTGGGTTACATCATAAATTGACTTGAAACTTTTCAACGAGATTTCCGACAAAAAAATTACCACGCTATCACCCGAGATCTACATCAATATTCGACGGGGGGATACCTTCATCTCTTTTTTACCGCTGCTGATTTATCAATATAATGGCCGATTTACGTAGACTTAACTAATCTTAACATGCTAGACACGACATGGATTAGAGTTTTAGACAATATTGACCATCGAATCACACCCCAGATCTAGATTTATTCCAACGTCAGTGGGGAAATAAGTCTGATAAGAATTCTACCTCTTTCAGAATCTAAACGTTGTCCAATCTGATAGTTATGTTTCTTTGGTGTGTGTGTGTGTGTAATAACGCGGGTGAAGAAAAGCTTTTCGACTTCTTCATCGATCCATCAGATGAAATCAAAGTCTTCCATCTGATTAAAGGAATTTTGTGGTGTTTGTTAGAAATAGTTTCGTACCCAGGGGTAAAAGCCTGTCAAGATACCAGGCCTGGGGTATATTTAGAACTTTTTCCTACTGCTAACTTCTAGCTGCCTGACATTTTATCGAAAAGACAACAGAAAATGGATAACTTCATTTTGATATTTCATTTCTTAAACTGGCAGATTTCTTTGAAGATTTTTTTTGTAAAGCAAGAACTAAGATGCCATCATAGTGCTCAAGTTGTTCTTCAGATTTGAATGATATATCACAATTTCAAATTTTGACACAGCCAATTTCTAATGGATTTTGTTTACCCCAAATTTGCAAGAGATCAAGGGAACTTGCCGTAGGGCACATGACTTTCGATTGGAATGTCCTGAATGGACTAAAAATCAAAGTTCACAAGTGTACATTCCCATGCACATAATATAGAAACCTCGGCAGTTGAAAATCGAAAAAGAGTAAGCTGGGCCCTGTTTCTCGAAATTTTAACGAAAGATAAAATCCTAATTTTAGTAGATACTTCTATTCTGATTGGCTAAGCACTAAAATCAATCTAATATTATCCAATCAAATTTTGATTTTATCTAAGTTAAAACTTCTGTGAAACAGGCCCCAGAAAAGCAGTTGTCCCAAGGACACTTGTAACCATCAAGATGAAACCGATTGTATTTTAGAAATTAAACATATTTTATTCCCAGACTGACCGATGCATTGGTTGATCAAACATTAAACCCTGACCCATTCCTCAAGACCTTGTCAATGAAGAACAGAACACATAAAAATATCACAAATGTTTCATAAATCATTGGATATTAAGGGGTTTCATTGATTGCCATTAGGTTTAATATCTTCAATACCAACAACACATGTTAAACGGGAGACAATAGTAGAAGGTAAACAAACAATAAAACATGCCAATATCTCCTGATTTATCAACATACAGTTAATAACATCTATCATTTTATTTTAAACATGAATAACATTTTATCCACTTCCAGGTCTTTATAACCTGTCAATTCATGATGACCTGTGAACCGACAGCTCGTAATATTAACATCTATGAATGACTGATCAGAAATGTGTAGGGTATTTGGTGTGTCTGTTTATGGAAGTTGCTGTCCGCACATCTGTATTGACCCCTGTTTGAGTATTGACAGCTACTATTACTAATATCATGACAATCAATATGAAATGACCTTACTATGAATAGATCACACAATATTACAATTATTCCAATACTGACCAATCTCTATGGAACCGATTTAGTAAATTGTATTAGATATCAGTAGATTTGAATAGTGTAGTCAATGACAGATACTTTTATAAAGTGAAGTTTAATAACAGTCAATCTGCAATGTCTATTAAATTCTGTGGGAAATGAAATGTTGTTTTATGGCACGTCAGCTCCAACAGGGCTATATTGCGCCAAACATATAGTGAATTTAATGTGACAAATTAAAACAATATCACAGCAATGTATTCAAAATTCTGTGGGAGCCGCTGTGACTCAGTGAGTTAGGCACGGGCAGAGAATACTAAATAAGGCGCCAGTTCAGTAACCAAAGCGTCTGAGGTTTGATCCCGGTGTTGGTCCAGAGAGTTCCCCAGGATTTTCCAGCATTGTTTCCCAAATTACCAGTCATTTTCATTTTTACCAAGCTGGCATGTCTTGGCCTTCCGAACAGTTCAATTAGCTTAGGGCCTATGTATTTGCGGGTGCAGTTAGCATGCATGTTAACCAACCCTTGACAGTTGGAGTTCCGTGAGGAGTATGCAGAAACACTGCTGCTCAGGCAAAATTCCCTCATAGCACACTGCATGGTGTGTGTATGTGTCTGTCCCCATTAGCCCAGTTGGAGCAGGACAGTAGACTGCAATGCCACTTGTCCTGGCAAAATTCTTCATTAGCCCAGTAGACCACAGTGCCACCACATTCCAGGCAAAATGTCTCTCATTCCTGTCTTCATTAGCCAGGTTGGTGCAAAACAGTAGGATGTTAAAGTCAAACTTCTTGTCATTTCCAAAGTGATATGGTGTCTATCATTAGGGGGATCATGGTGGCTAAGTGGGCAAGGCGCTGGCTCGTTAGCCTGGAGGTCGGGTGTTCGATCCCTGCATTGGCCAATAAAGTTCATCTCGATTTTCCGGCGTGGTTTCCCCTTGTCAGTGATGCAGAAAGAGGGTCTGACAAGGACAGCTGCCTAGTCATTCGGATGGGACAAAAAACCAAGGTCCCGTGTACACATTGGCATGCACGTAAAAGATCCCTTGGCAGTTGGAATTCGATATAAGAGTAGGCTATAGCGCCGCTGCCCAGGCAAAATTTCCCTCATAGCACTCTGTATGGCGTATGCCCGTCTTCCATTAGCCCAGGTCAGGTGCAGAAGAGTAGGATGTTAAACCCCATTTCATTTCATTTCATTTCATTTCATTTCGTGTCTGTCATTAGGCTGGATTATTATAGACACCAGGCCATGTATTGGTCACTCGAGGAGATTCAATAGTCCATGCATGTTGTGACTGAAAGAAATATATTGAACCAAGGAAGCGATTGTTTATCTTGGTATTAAATGGACGGAAAACTCAACGGCAACAAAATAAATCCCCGATCATCAAGATTGTTATCAACCAATCACATTTGATATTGAATAGAAGCATGACACATGCACAGATCTTACTGGATACATTCGACTAAAGACAGATATGAAACATGGGTATTGAATTTCTCTACAAATATTGAAAGATGAATTGATGTATTAGACATTATGATATTACAATCTTATTCCATGGATTTAATCAGAAGACGGAAAACCTGCATGAGCCAGGGAGAGAGAGAGAGAGAGAGAGAGAGTGAGAGAGAGAGAGAGAGAGAGAGAGAGTGACAAGATGTTCATAGTGAAACATGGACAGACAGAAATGAAATTTTTAGAATCATACTTTTCTCTACACCAAACTAACTAATCTAATTTGATTTCTATTTCCAATAGCCAGTGGAATAAATGGGACTTACATTTTTTTGGCCCATCCCAATAACTAGACACTTTGAAATGCCAAGCTCCTTGTATAACATCACAGACAAGGAGAACACGTCAAAACCCAATTTTAGGTTTCAGTATTTTTTTAAGCACATACTGTGGATGGCCTTCTCTGACATTTTTTAAAAATAATTTATATATATATGAATCAGCAATCTCAAATAATGAGGCACTGGTAATCAAAATCACAAAATATTCCGGTTATCAGGCTTTAGAATTAACGCAAGCAATTTGTAAACATTTCTTCACAAAAGCCTAATTGTATTAGCTAATTAACTGCATGAACTAAATAATGTCTAATATTTCCAGATATTCTGCATGTTTTCGTTGATAAGAAACAATCGTATAAATATAAAGTATTTGACATTTTAAGTAGACTCTTATCTTGACCGTTTATCATGCATGTAGTCTACAGATAGGTTCAAACATTTATAGATATAACTCTATTGAAATATTATTCAATGACTAATTACTCTATAATTATCAATAAGCCACCGATTGCCCGGGTTTGTGGAATGTTACATAATGTTATTTAATTAAGTCATACATTGGAGAATGTCACCGTGCCATGTAAACTGGAGAGTTAAAAAGGGTTTGTACGTGAGTAGGGTCGTCTGTCCAACCTTGTGGGTTTTCTCTGGGTCCTCAGTTTCCTCCTACTGCTAATGACCCCTACGTGCAAGTAAATTATTGAAAATATAATCGAACTATGTATTAGTTTCGAAATAACCTAGTTTGTTTCGAGTGGACATTGAACCAATCACACTCTCTCTATAAAGAGTTTATGAATTGTTAAAATTTATTTTCATATCTTGAATAACTGCGAACAATTTCAGTCGCACTTGCTTGTTCATGGTTATTTTAATTTTTCAAATCTGCATTGTAGATTATTTTCTTGTCTTAAATAACAAGCAATCAATTGAACAAATTAACCCTCATCCCCCAAAATAATAATTTCATTGTCAAAATATCCAGCCCTTGTAATTTTATGTAAAATTTATTCAGTTCGAAGACAGTAAATGCTGTTAATTTGTTATTGCTATCGTATTTATTGGTCGAACAACGTCATTTAATAGCGACAATAAAATAAACCAGCTTTCCAACAGATTCTTTTAGCTTTTCTATCAGACCTAATTATTGTTCTCAAACACGACCAATAAAACTATTATTGCATCACTTAACGCAGACCGATGATTATTCAACCATTATTCAGGCGCCGTTCCAATCGCAGGATTCAGAATTGAGAAATCCCATGACGCCAGCCAAATTCCTCCAGAGCAACAAATTTCTAAAGACAATTTGTCAGCAAATGAAGTTATGTGTGTTGGTACCCGGATCTTTAGTGAGTGATAATTAGCAGGAATAATTAAGATGTTTAATCGATTGATGGCGATCGCCATATGGAAGTAAATGATATCAATATTGTTAAATATGGTAAAATAATCACATCAAAGTGTCGATGATTCATGTTAAATGAATAAATGGGCTAATGGAAGACAGGCATACGCCATACAGTGTGCTATTAGGGAAATTTTGCCCGGGCAGCCGCACTGTGGCCTACTCTTATACCAAATTCTAACTGCCAAGGTATCTTTTAAGTGCAAGCCAAATGTGTACATCTTAATGACTTAATACACACTTTCATTGTATAAAAGAATCAAAGAAAGAGACAGGGAGACATAGAGTTTAATGTCCACTTGACACAAACTAGGTCATTACAGGACTAACATATGGTTTAATCTTATTTCAGTAATCTGCTTATGCGTAGGGTCTCTAGCAGTGGGACAAAACCGGACGACCAGGAGAAAACCAACGTGGTTGGACAGGCGACCAAACTCCTTGTCACTTACAACTGGGGAATCAAAAGTCAAAACAATGCCAGTTGAATTGGCAAAAAAGAATCAAAATTATCTAAAAGATTCATAAATTTATATTATACAAAATTCCACAAGCTTCATGTATCAAAATATTTATTGAATCTAATCTCAGGAAGCAGAGATGTTAGAATAAAATGTATCTATAAGATATATGAGTAATGTCTACAGATAATATACAGAAATGTCTTTTATCTAACACAGATGGATACAGGATATGAAACGGACACAACACTTATCACCTACAAACTCTTCTTCCACACAATACACAACAAAATAAAAACCCTCGTGTATTTACTGAATGGACAACTGACATGTCTTTCATTGCAATGCAAGGATTCTTCTCATTGGCCACATGTTTGCGATAATCTGAAAGTATGATAGGAACACATGTATTGTTAACTTGGGCGGTTCGTCTTAACACAGTCCAGACCATCGACCATAGTGGACAGTATCTACACATGTACTTAAGGCGAGCAGGGCCTGGTCAAGAAACATGTGGATTGGTTCTACTGGAGGCTTTCAATGAATTTAAAGGGCAGGAGATTAAAATATCAAACCCTAGTCAACACATGCTTCACATCTTCAGACTTTTTACAACCAAATTCTTACTCAGGTCAAACAATGACCTTCAACCCTAGCTAATCTACTGAATTTGTTCACCAAGAAGCAGAGAAAGAGAATGAGAGACAAATGAGGTTTAACGTTGACGTCCACTCAATACAAACTTGGTCATATCAGGACTAAGGTATGGGGCAATCTTATTTTCTCTTAACCACCAAGCCCTCTTTTACTCCAGTCAAACAATAACCTACAACAACTGAATCGTATTCACCAGGGTATACGTCTTAGAAAATTTTCGGATCACCTTATATTGAAACCCTGTAAAGTTATCATATGACACAAGCCTTCCATTTAATTTACTCAATAAACAATACTTACTTCTTACTATATTCTATAATATATGTGTAAAATCCCCTGTCAAACCACCCATATATCCCAGTCAAACCTATCAAACGCTCACCCATATGTCCTAGTCTCCACCCAACCTCCACCCATATATCACAGTCCCCGCCCAACCTCCAACCTCCACCCATATATCACAGTTTCCACCCATATGTCCCAGTCTCGACCCATATATCCCAGTCTCCACCCATCATCCACCCACTTGAAATCACTTCTTATTAATTTCAGACGTTCTTCAATTTTTTATCTATATACCGTACACTAGCATGTCCCATTGGAAAGAAAACATGAATCACACCCAAACATATTCCCTCTGCACCAAGACAACAAACACTATTTGTATGCTACCTTGTATACCAAAGTTCTTCCATGTTTTTAGTTTCTAGCATGTCCCACTGGAAAGAAAACACAAATCACACCCTAAACATATTCCCTCTGCAGCAAGACAACAAATGCTGTTTGTATGGTACCTTGTATACCTGTAATTCTACCTGACAAAAACGGGTAAAGACTTGTAGGTATCTATATGAACAATCTTAATAGTCTGTGATGGAAACAGAAAACGGTAGATTACTATGTTTTACATGTTAGTGTAGGTATGTAAAAGTATATTATTATATTTGTATATCATTCTGAAGATCTGGTTCATCCATGTAGTATGATCATCAATCTTGTCCGAGCAAACATTTAGACAAGGCTATACTTTACATTGATAGCTCCAACAGCTGTTAAAGAGAGGCCATTACTAAATGTAAATACAACATATATAGTCAATCTCCTCTGGTGAACATCATCCTCGACAGCATTGTCATCATCTACTGATGTTCTTCAAGGGCAGATAATTCAAATACATGAATATCACATGGATAAAAACCGGGAGAAAAAAAGAATTGGATTTAACGTCCACTCAACACAAACTAAGTCATTTTATGACTGAAATATGGTTCAATCCAGGGTATAGTGGAGCAGAACAGAATGATACCACTGGGGATACACAGGATGCGGGATAAGTGATTTTCAAAGATATATTGCTAATCTGAAGTAAAGAAATTACGTCCAACTGGCAAACATTTTGTGGTTAAAGCCTTGAAATAGTATTTCAACGAAAGATTTATGCAGTTGATATTTAAAAGTGGGAACCCTAAAGTGGTATTTTAACCCGTAGCTATATCAAATCTTAACAAGACCTTTCCCCACGTTCACAAAGCAATCTCAGACGTAAGTAAAAAAATTTACTGAACTTTCAATCACTATTTCTGAGATATATTAAATGATGTTTAACCAACAGGTGTGTGAAGATGATATTAAATGATGTTTAACCAGCAGGTGTGTGAAGATGATATTAAATGATGTTTAACCAGCAGGTGTGTGAAGATGATATTAAATGATGTTTAACCAGCAGGTGTGTGAAGATGATATTAAATGATGTTTAACCAGCAGGTGTGTGAAGATGATATTAAATGTAAATACAAGACTTGATTCCATCCCCCACTGTTTACCACTAACCATGTATAGTCGTCATTTCCCTCTCTTTATATTTATCTTATATACATTAACACTCATTTAATGTTCATTTCTTGCAATAAGCATATCATGTTTTACAGACCTGGGGTCACTACATCAAAGCTTTATACATACTTGACATGATATGGTGACCTCCTAGGAGAGAGAGCGCAAGAGAGAGAGAGACAGGGATAAAAATCCACTCAACTAAAATACTGCATATCAGTTTAAATCAGTTGTCTTAGCTGAGTTCCTAGAAAGGTTTAGGGTCCATCTACTAAAACATGGTGCACCAGTATTTAAATCAGATGTTAGCGAGCTAGGGATCTTAGCGGAGTTCCTAGAGAAAGAGAGGTGTTTTAGGTCAACTCAACTAAAATATGGTATACCAGTATCTAAATCAGTTGTTTGTGAGCTGGGAGTCTTTAGCTGAGAGAGGGAACCAGATGACGTGGAGAAAACTCAAGTGAACATAATAATATATACCATGTTTCATTAACAATAATTGTCGTTTCTTCTACTGATAAGGACCCGTGAGTGCAAGCGATCATTGAAAAGATAGGCTGGCACTGCCAGGCAGGATACGCCCACATTTTCGAGAGATGGATAGAGAACAAGCAATACCGAAAGCGATTTTTCCTACATCATTAAGTCCTGTATTTCATACTGTATTGGGAGCAGCCATTTTGTTGGTCAGTTCCAGTCTGATATTCATGAAATTCGAAGCTGACAATGATTATGGTGTGACGGTACAAAACCTAGAAATGTGTACAAACGGCGGCCATTTTGTCTGGCAATTATGGTCTGATTTTCTCGAAATTCGAACTCAACCTTCCGTAGGGTGTAACGGTGATAGAGTCAAACGTTTTTTTAAATCGGATAATAACTGTGACCTCCAGAGGGACCATAGGCGATTTTTCGGACAATAAGGGGCCATAATTCAGGAAGATACGATCCGATGTGCGCAAATAACGAAAGGAACCAAGATCTTTGGGTTATAACCATGCATTTCAAGTTTCATCAAAATCGAATTAAAATTGTGACCTATACAGGGTCCACAACCATGATATACCATTTTTTAACAGTATTCGTGTAGAAACGGCGACCATTTTGTATGGCAATTTTGGTCCGATTTTCCCGAAATTCGAACTCATCCTTCCTTCAGTGTAACGGTAATATAATCAAACGTTTTTTTAAATCGGATAATAATTGTGACCTCCAGAGGGACCACAAGCTAAAAAAAGGCGATTTTGCGTATAATCAGGGGCCATAATTCAAGAAGTTACGATCCGATATGCGCAAATATCGAAAGGAACCAAGATCTTTGGGTTATAACCATGAATTTCAAGTTTCATCAAAATCAAATTATAATTGTGACCTCTACAGGGTCCACAACACTGATATACCATTTTTTAACAGTATTCGCGTACAAACGGCGGCCATTTTGTATGGCAATTTTGGTCCGATTTTCCCGAAATTCGAACTCAACCTTCCTTAGGGTGTAACGGTGATATAATCGAACGGTTTTTTAAATCGGATAATAATTGTGACCTCCAGAGGTACCACAAGCTAAAAATGGTGATTTTTCGGACAATCAGGGGCCATAATTCAGGAAATTACGTTCCGATAGACGCAAATATCGAAAGGAACCAAGATCTTTTGGTTATAAACATGCATGTCAAGTTTCATAAAAATCGGTTCAAAATTGTGACCTCTATAGGGTCCACAAGCTAGAAACGTGATTTTTCGTACAATCAGGGGCCATAATCCATGAAGTTTTGATCCGATACATGCCAATATCGAAAGCAGCCGAGATCTTTTGGGGATAAACATATATTTCAAGTTTCGTCAAAATCGGGTAAGAATTGTGACCTGTAGAGAGTCCACAAACAATTGTGGACGGACGGACGTCCGGACGGACGTCCGGACGGACAGGGGCGACGACATAATACGTCCACATGAAAATGTGGGCGTATAATAAAATTGTGCCAAATATTAGTCACTAAACATAGTTTGTGTTGAGTGGTGGTTAAATCCCATTTAAAATCTCTCTCTTTCTCATTTCACTGAGGTCCAGTGTACATGTAGCATTGCCCGTCTCCATGACCTCATAGCACACTGCCCATCTCTGTGGTTGAAAATAACATACACATAGGCTGAAACTATCATACAAATCTGTTCAAACACATAAAACAATGTACTCACCACTACATATATTTATTTCTTTCAATAAACATCATTTCGGAAGTAAACCAACATTAAAAGTCCATAAAATTAGGCAGAAACAAAACCACAATTCCAAAAATCGTTTTAGCAATAGCAGTGATGTTCCACATCAATTCATTTCCAGACAGAAAATCTGACTTCCAATAGATCCGAGACTTAAGAGTCAATGATACTAATAATAGTAGACCCGTCTGCTTAACAATTCATATACATCGATGATACGGCAAATAGCCGGTTTCCTCTCTCTGGAGGATTGTTGCGGAAAGGTTTTAACGGATAATCATACATATATGATGACCTTTGTAATCTCATGGATCAATATAACTCCTCTAACACTGATTACGTTGACAAAAGAGTTTTATGTTCGGGATTTATTGTATGTTGTAAATCTCATCATCAAACAGAATAAATGATCATCGTACTAATTTACTTGGGCTTAATAACGCGAAAAAAAATCAAAAGTTGGCATATCGTTCGATCAATAATTCCTCGACAAAAAAGCAAATTTCTATAGATGACATTTTCCTGTGTGTTTTTAAAACAAGGAATGAATACTAGTAAGAAATTGAAGCTATCAAGGAATGAATGCCAACATGAAATGAATGTTGACAAGAAATTAATGCTTACAAGAAATTAATGCCATCAAATTGAAGCTATCAGCAAATGAATGCCATCAAGAAATTAATGCCAACAAGAAATTAATGCCAACAAAATTAATGCCAACAAGAAATTAATGCCAACAGACCATAAAGCTAACAAGAAATTAATGCCAACAAGAAATTAAGACCATAAAGCTAACAAGAAATTAATGTCAACAAGAAATTATTGCCAACAAATTGAAGCTATCAAGTAATTAACGCCATGCAACCTACATATCTTTGGTGCAATAAGGTTACATACATAAACCATCTGATTTGTTGCCTGGCAACCTATGTTTTGTTTTTTATTAGAATAATCTCCCTTTAATATCATGGAAAAGCTCTTTAGCTCAATAACTATTAAAATTTTAAGAAGATTGAAATTTTGTCCAAATTTTGTAATCCTGGTGCCTGACTGAACAACCAATTAAAATTTCATAACAGCACGCATATGATATATTAAGACTCTCTTGAGTAATCCTTGTAAATTGAGAATGCTAGAGTATTATTAAGGTGTACAAGTGGCATTTCATCATTTTTAGATCAGAACACTAAAATTGACATCTAATGTGATACAAGAGGAGAGAGAGCAAAATTGGGTTTAACGTCAACTTGACACAAACTAGGTCATTTTGGGACTAACATATGGTTTAATTTTATTTCAATAATTTGATAGCACGTAGGGGTCTTTAGCAGTGGGAGGAAACCGATGGAGTGGGAGAAAACCCACTCTTGTCACGTGCATCAGGGAAATCGAAGCCACACCCGTTGACTCAACCACAGGCCTTATGATACAGCACACACATGCTAGATGTAAGAGGAATCAGAATGATAAAAAGGAACAAGATGTTAAGAAAATATGCTAAAATGGATTTATTTGAAAAAATCAAATAATCTTATTTAACTTGTCCACCTTATTGCACTATCATTCTCATTTGTAAGGTGGCTGAGTTGGTAAGGCGCTGGCTCACTAGCCTGGAGGTTGGGTGTTCTATTCTTGCATTTGCCGAGAAAGTTCATCCTGATTTTCTGGCATGGTTCCCCCTTGTCAGTGATGCAGGTCAAAGAGACTGACAAGGATAGCTGTCTAGGCATTTGGATGAGACAAAATACTGAGCTCCTGTGTACACATTGACGTGCAGGTAAAAGATCTGTTGGCAGTTGGAATTTGATGAAGACTACACAGAATGACACTGCCTGGACAAAATTTCCCTCATAGCACACTGTATGGCGAATCCCACTCTTCATTAGGCCAGTCAGAGCAGACCAGTAGGATGTTAAACCCCATTCAATTTGTAAAAACAATCAACAGGGTCGCTACCACAAACCATGTTTTTGTCAAGTCCAGCCTTAAAAGGACACACTATCTGTTGTCAACAGTCATTAATAATTACTGGAGGTCACTTAGATATTTGCTACTACTTCTTCCACCTTCTACAAAAGAATTTCTTTCCTGCGTGGTTTCCTCTTGTTAGTGGTGTAGGATGGAGGGCCTGACAAAGCACAGCTGTCTTCTTGTTCGGATGGCACAAAAAAAAAGGAGTTCCTGCATACACATTGGCATACAAATATATAAGAGTAGGCTGTAGCGCCTCTATCCGGCAAAATTAATGTGCCAAGAAATATACTGGATGACTAAAACTTTGCCCCGTACAAAGTTACCATGGCAATCGATAATATACAACCCGAGACAACTGCTTTTTTTATTCACGACATTAACTGAATATTCTTCATGTTTACTTGCTTCACCTCTTCAACAATAACCACACCTCAGTGGCGTGAATCTGGCCGATGCTCGGATCAGATTTCAAAGAATCAATTTAAACGTCGAGAAATAATTAACAAGTCTGAAAGGAAATACATATTGAATTTTAGGTCTTCGTTAATTCGTTTGGTTTTATCCTACGCTTATACAAACATATTGCATCTTCACAGGGTAGAGATTTCCCAATAGAAAGAAGCAATGTTTTATTTTTTTGAGGGGGGGGGGAAGGGAGGGAGGGAGAGAGAGAGAAGGGATGGTTCTATGACCATCTAACACAATGATGTAATTTAAGGACTAACATATGAAGACTAAACAGAAATGACACTGCTTTGAAAAACTTTCCCTCCTAGCACTCTGTATGGTGTATGCCCATCTTCATCAGCCAAGTAGGAGAAGTACAGTAGGATGTTAAACTCCATTTCATTTCATTTCCATGCAACGGTTTGTCGTCATTAGTTTTAATAAATTTTCAGCACCCCCCAACAACCCCAAAAAAACAATATTTTGTTCATGATATGAGATGGAATACAAGTTTTCTTCAAAACCACACTGTAGCCAGAATCCTCGGGTTACTACTTGATAAAAAAATATATAGTTTCTTCAATACCATGTTTTCAAAACAAAAACTACTGTCGCCAAGTTTTCCAATGTTTTTTATTGTTTGCGTAATGATACCGAGACAAGAGTATCGATGCATGTTACTTCACTACCATCACACTTTCAAATAAGGGCCGTCGAAATATTTTGCGATAATTAAATATTGAACGAAACCTACCTGCTATAATCACATTTTGCGCTTGAGAGTTATGTCCACTTCACGGCGTTAAATCTCCTCGAACGCTGTACAACCTGCCCTAAAACCATCTACCACTCAAAGAATTTATGCTCGCACATTGAGAGATCCACTTGGTCCCTTAGCACTTTTATTTTCTTCGATAAGACCGTATGTATAAGGTTTCACTCTTCCCGACTGTCCAAATAGCATTCTTATGTCCAATAACACTAGGCTATTTTCAGCAATGAAATTTGCTCTTTAGAAATGAAAACCAGAGAGTAACTATATAACCCAATTGAGGCGAATTATTTGGAAACCTCTCAGTTGACAAGAAAACGTATAACTGTAGGATATACCAGGACGAATCCTTCAGCAGGCACGCAAAAAATCAATCGTTGTTCCATCCAACCAAAGCTGTAATTGCAACTCTAGATTTGATCAGATTTTCCTGCTCGAATTCAACAAGTTTTTTTTTCCTTATTTGTAGCATATAGCCACAGTGTCAACGTGCTCTCAACCTAATCAGATTTGAAACCAAAGAAATTTATATCAGAATTACTTAAAAAAAACATGGACATTAGATGGCTGAGGTTTTCTTATAATCATATTCAACCCATTGTATTGTTAAAGGAATTTATAACAAAATCATCCTCTTTAACAGTATAACATGAAGCACTCACTGTTGGTTTTGAGTTAAAATCTGTTTTAATAGTTAGTCAACATTACTAGACATTTTGAGACTGACACATGCTATAAAACATGATTAAATTTAATCTATATTGAATTCTAATTTGTGTTTTTAATTTCGAATATTATGGAAAATATTGAGTTAGAGACTTTGCTCCTTTAACCCTGTGTATTTACCTTTAATTTCTTTAATATTTGCTTAATCTAAACTTAGTTTGAAAATTTGTAAACATTATTCAAAATCTACAAATAAAATCTAATTTGTACTTTTGTCCAATAGGGATTTTTGACATGCAAACCAAAAAGTAAACTGATTTATTGTCCCATCCAAAAGACTAGCAGCTTTTCCTTTGCATGGCTATCCATCCTGCATTTATATATCCCAAGTTAATGGCAACGCTACTTGTCATTAGATTTTAATAATTAATTAAATCCACCAGTATCAATGCATATATTCTGAAATCTGGACGTCTTGCTTTAAAAAAATGCATAGCTATCTTTTATTACATTTGGCCATGAAATGTATGTATTTGCCTGTCTCCCGAATTAACGTTAATAAAACTTATGGGAGAAAAATCGAAATCGTGGACGATCGCCAAGTTGCAATTATTTTTGGTATTTGTTCAATGTTACTTAGTGCAGTTTCCTTACAATTGTCCATCGTAAAAAAAAAACTTAACTGAATTACCTCCCCTCGAAATGTCAATCAAAAGTGCCACGAACGCAAATAAAGTGAGGTTTAATGAAAAAGAAAATAGCAATTCAGACATAGAAATGAATTGAACTGAAAATTTATGTGAAAGGAACTTCTCAATGGTTGAACTAAAACCTTTTTATTAACTGCAAAATTTGAAAATTTCTAAGCAAAAGATATACTAAAAACACAAATCTAAATAAATTGGAAACAAAATTCCATTGAAAACAACACCATTGTAATGGATTGCATAAGACCGTTTTTTTATGAACTGCAAAAACCGTAGATTTTTAAGAAAATATACAAATAACCCCATAAGAATACAAATCACAAATCTAAATAAATTGAACACAAAATTTAATTAAAAGCAATGGATTGCAATGGTTTGATGAAGAACTTTTTATTAGCCTAAAAATAAAGAACATGATTAGCCTAAAATGTCAAGATCTTTTTATTAGCCTAAACTTAAAGAACATGTAATTAGTCTAAAACTTTACAAACTTTTTATTAGCTTAAAATATAATAAACTTTTTATTAGACTAATATTCCATTCAGACGCTTAATTTTTAACCAGTTCATAATCGCTAATCGCCAGGGTTTTTAAGACAGGATCATGTAGCGTTCACACGTACTGTAAGCCAATCCAGTTTAACTATTCTAACCTCTTCGGTCGGAGGTTTAGAGCTAACTTCATATTCTTTATTCGGTTCTTGCATGATTTCGGTAACACTGGCACAGCCTGACCCCGAATTTTCCCAGGAATGTAACTGTTTTAAAACCAACCCATTCAGGCGACCAAGATGAACCTGTTTAAAATAAAAATCCTTCTCAAAAACTGGTCGTGAGCTGGGTTTTTTAAACTGAATTGTTTGCCCCACATTTGATTTCAGACTTCGAAGTTAAACTTGTTTTTATACCAGTTCAACATAAGCGTCTAAAGGTGTATACACTAAAACTTGTAGATTTTGATATGAGCGAATGAACCACAGGAACGTTTTTGTAGTGTAAATGCTATCTGATCTTAGCACAGACTTAATGATCGTATCCAAAAATTGATAATCAAGACTAAGTTTTTTATAGCACCGACTTTAGTAATGATGATCAAGGCTAGGCCTAAAATTCATATGCTAATATATCAGTTCAGAGTGGAGCATTTTGACTGAAATTTTCAGCAAATTCCCTTTACATTATCTTGTTTTAAACCATTATAGTGAGAACTGCCAGCTCTTTGTCTGATCTTCCATAATGTATTTTTAATATACAGTAATTGTTATTCCATAAATAACTGTTTACTGTTTAATTACTTAATGCCGCTCAAAGAAAGTTTTGCCTGGATAGCAGCACTATGGTTTACTCTTAAGTCGAATTCAGGCCCTTCATCCCGCACCCCTGTCAAGAGGGGAAACTATGTCGGAAAAAAAACAAATGACCATTCTCAGCTCAGCCAACAACGGAAGGGATCCCAGAAAAACAAGGTTGGCAATCTAGCATCCTACTCACTGAGCCACAGTGGCTCCCATTCATTATTTAAGACAAATCTTTGCGATAAAAAAAAACCTTTGCAGACAAATTAATGTAATAAAAATATATGTAAAATACAAAGTAGATAGTAATGGCTTTATATTAGAATTATGTTGTTAGACTTTGGTAGAGAAATGACATTTATTATACCTACAGTTCCTACAAACTAAATATTTCAAATGGTTTTATATACCAGTTGTTTTTTTTATTGTTTCTACCGACCAACTTCTCCGCCAGTTTTATGTCAGTAATTTGTGCTTTTTTTATTGTTTTAGAGTCTGGGTTTATTGATGAAGAATCTATGCAATGGTAAAAATAGACAGATTATAAAAAGGAACAACAGATGAGGTTTAAATAAAATGGGGTTTAATGTCATTTTCTGCACTATGACCTACTCTTGAATTCCAAGTGCAAGGGATTTTACATGTGCACGCCAATGTGTACACGGGACCTGTGTTTTGACACATCTGAACGACTATACATTGACCCTTGTCAGGCCCTCTATCCTGCAACACAGACAAATGGGAACTTTGTTAACCAATGCAGGGAACCAACGTCTTATTCACTGAGCCACCGTGGCTACCTATAAATAAAGAAATTTGGTCAAGACAGTGCCAGTTTCCATCTGTCCAGAGATTGTTAATATACACAAGACCTTGGCTTTTTGTACCATCCAAACAGCAATCTTCTTTGCCTCAGTCCTACATGACCAACAAACCAGATTATAATCACACTTCAATCCCACTCCTGCATTAATTGATGACATACAGAGAGAGAGAGAGAGAGAGATAGAGAGAGAGAGATGTTTTTTTTAAAGTCCACTGGACACAAACTAGGTCATTTCAGGACTAGCATATCATTCAATTTCTATTTCAATAATTCGCTTGTGCAAAGCAATTTTTATTTTAATAATTTGCTTGTGCATAGGGGTCTTTAGCAGTGGACACGTACAACCAGGAAATGGAAACCATACCAGTTGACTTAATGACAGACATTATGATGCAGTATGCACATGTCAACCATTCAGCCATCCAAACCCCTACAGATATACTGGACACATGTTAATACCCCTTGACAGGTTATAAAATACTTTGTGAAGTGGGTGCCATGTGAAACCTGATATAATTCTCTGGAATGCTTCAACTCTGGAATTCTACAACTTGTAAAATCACAAAAGTGTGATATTTAAATATTTCAACAAATAACAAGTCTGCATGTTCAATTTCTTCTCCAGATGCTGACAACACATTACCACTTGCTTCTTCATTATTTTAAATTATAAAATAACGTACAATTTTAAATCTTCCACAAGTGTTAAAGAAATTGCTTCAATTGGTTAACATCATCTGGTGTTTCTCAATAACCAATTTTGAAAATAATTTTATACAAATTTGACAAAAAGCACATGGTTTAACTAAAAGATCATTCTTTCACAAGTTTTGACAATAGTAATTTCACACGATAGCAGTTGATATTGAAACATAAATTGTGAATTGCATTCCCATCCGTTTTTTCTTTTTAGAAAAGAAATGAGAAGGATTTAATATCCTATTTTTCTGCATTTACTGGCCTAATGCAGCCAGGCATAAACCATGCAGTGAGCTATGAAATATATTTTGCCTGAACATTTTTGCACCTACTCTTCAGTGAAGTCCAGCTATCATTGTTTCTTTTCTTTTATGTTCATACCAACATGTAAGCAGGATCCCACTCCTACTAATAAGGGGAAACCACATTGGATAAACCAAAGATTGAAATTAAATGGGGTTTAACGTCCTACTTTTCTGCTCCTAACCTGGGCTAATGAAGACGGGCATCCAGTGTGCTATTGGGGAAATTTTGTCCAGGCAGCGGCTAAACGGCGTACTCTTATATCGAAATTCCAACTGCCAAGGGATCTTTAATGTGCACACCAATTTGTACACAGGACCTTGGTTTTTTGTTCCATCCAAACGACTAGACAGCTGTCCTTGTCACACCAGGATTGAACCTGGTACTTCCTGGTTAGGGTGACAATTTATTTTTTTAGATGGCATCGATTGAACATTTAGCACCTGAAACAGCCTGATACCACTGCTTCCTTTTTGCGGCAATCTGATTAAAACACAGATCCTATTTGGTTTAGTTTTTTATAGTTCAAAATTTTGTTTTATTTGTCTTTACTGCACTAGGATCTCAAAGAGTTGTTATGTAACCCACATTCTGGATGATGTGAAGGATTAACCAAGTTTTTGAATGAGGTGCACAGAACTGTGGGTAACCTACTAGAAACATGACCACTGATTTGTGATATAGTATAGGCTATCGAAAGTATAAAAAAAGGAAACGAAATATAGATCTGTATTTTAATCATATTGTCCTAGGGGGTAAAACCACTGGAGTACCAGTGAGCTATTTGGCTATTGCAGTTCTGTAAAACGAGCAGCAGTTTTGTTCTGTTTCGAAAAATTGAACAAAATACTCTATATAAAAAAATTAGTCCACGTAACACCAGGTGCTGAAGGATCAAATAAGTTTGCCTAAAAATATTTTTACCTTCTTCTACTTCTGCCCCCTCCCCCTCTTTTCGATTTTGATTTTTTCATTGCATTTATTGAGTTTTATTGAGTAATAACAACACTCAGAACCACGGTAACCTTTATAAAATGAAGAAGTCACAGCCCTCTCCCTCTCACTAAAACCCGACCAAACTTGAACCCAATGTACACAGTTAATTTCTTCTATACCATCTTCAATCTCCATTAAAAGCCATTAAAAAAAATGTATTTTCAATTAGAACAAGCATCTATCTCAATAATAGTAACTATTTTTAAATCATAAATGCTCTCCTACAATGATCAATTGGAGCAATCAAAGATCAAGAAATCACATAAAAATCTATCTGACTTCCGAGAACATAAGCCGCCTTGACAAACCAATCAACGTAATGTCATTAAATGTACAGTTGAAACTCAGATTTAGTTTTACGCTTGACGTAATTTTATCATTTGTGGAGAAATTTTAATGGTGCCACAACCAAAGATAAATAGCTGTATTGCATGTACAGGTAAAATTAACTTTTGTTTATTTATATACCGTCATTCGTTCATCAATAGCAAGAGTGCTCCAACAACAATGATACAGATAGGAACGTGATTTAATAATGATATTAATATGCGTTCTATACAATGTAGTGGTGTGCAAATAAACATTAGTAAAAGTACCACAAAAGAGAACCAGGGTGGCTAAGTTATTAAGGCGCTGGCTCACATCATAGTGGTGTGCAAATAAACATTAGCAAAAGTACCACAACAGAGAGAGGGAAAAATGGGGTTTTACGTCCACTCGACACATACTAGTAGTGGGAGGAAACCAGCGGACCCGGAGAAAACCCACGAGGTTGTACAGGCGACCCTACTCCTTATCACATGCGAGCGTAGAATTGAAATCGTGCCAGTTGACTCATAGTTGATATACGTTTATTAATGCATATTGGTGCACACAACATAGATCTATTTATATTATTTAATCACTCATTTATCTTTCTTGAGAGGGGGGTTGGGTGGCCAAATGGTTAGTATGTGCGTGCTGTATCATAAAGCCTGTCATTGAGTCAAGTAGTGTGGTTTCGAATCCCCAGTTGCACATGACAAGGAGTTGGGTCGCCAGTCCAACCTTGTGGGTTTTCTCCGGGTATTCCAGTTTTCTCCCACTGCTAAAAACTCCTACTAGCAAGGGAATTATTGTAATAAAATTAAACTATGTGTTAGTCCTGAAATGACCTACATGTAGTTTATGTCGAGTGGAGGTTAATCTCCCTCTCTCTACCAGGCAATAGTTAACAATTTTCTGTTGTGGTAAGAAATGCAGTTTAAAATCTTACTTTTCTGCACCAGCCTAGGAAACCAGGATTATGTGCTATAAGGGAATTTTGCCAGGACAGCAGTATCAAGTGCTTTTAATAACACAATAATCTTGTTCTATACCAGTTCTCTTTACAGTCCAGCGAGTAACTGAAAGTTATCAATGAAGTAGGTCTGAATTATTAATCTTAATTAAATGGCATTGGCTTGATCTCTATATACACTCCTACAATATTAACTGTTAATCACTAGGATAAGTTCACAGTTCATTTACCATGCTACAGTGTTGTGCTCCAATTCTTCCATATATACTGCTATATATACACTGAGAAAAAAGTATTCGATCTTCTTGAATTGCCTTGCGGAAACATTAAACCAGAATGTCAGGGGCGTTTTAAGGTTTATTATGGCGGAGGCTATACGATTTTGAGTGCCCTCTTTCGTGGGGGTGCAGGAGGGGGGGGGGTGTTTCTTGATTGATGATTTTCATACCAGTGCAATGACTGCATTCTCATTCAGTAATGGATTCGGCAGTAGTGTAAAGAAAATGATTGACTCGGACTCGGGGGCCATTTCCCTGGGCCAGAGGGGCCCTTTTGTAAGACGAGGGGCCCCTTTGTCTGCCTTTAGGGCCCTCCCTACCTAGGGTACATTTCATTTTTCTCATCGGTTTTAGTATTTTTCTCCCGTTTCATTTGTTCAAATTCTTTGATTTTTCTCGCGAGGAGGCTGGTGCCTCCAGCGCCTCAGCTATGAAACGCCTTTGCAGATGTCTGTCATTTAGTCAACTGGCGTGGTTTTGATTCCCTGCATGTATGTGACAAGGAATAGGGTTACCTGTCCAGCCTCTTGGGTTTTTTTTTTTGGTCCTATGCATTCCTCCCACTGCTAAAAACCCTTTTGGAGAAGTGAATTATTAGAACAAAATTAAACCATGTTAATTCTGAAATTGGCTGGTCTCTGCTGAGTGGATTTTAAACTCCATCTCTCTCTTTCTCTTTTTAAATTTTGCACTCCTGTCATTCATCCATATATATCTATCTGAACTCACAAAGAATTCAAATCAATCAACTTTTCGAACTCCTTTATTATTCGTTTCCAGTATTGGACATAACTTGGTTTAAACAGTATTTATTTCGAGAATATTATACAGTATAAAAAAGCATAAATAATAGGATACAAAAACAAGCCAAGTAGGCTTATATTAATTTGCTTCCTTCAGGTTTGGGTGTATAATTCATGTACAATGTCAAATTATATATGATTATATATGATGGACATAACTTGCCTTTTTACCCTACTACAATATTGCGCTCCTGCCTTCCATAATACTGCAAAATATATATATATCTATTTTAACCCTTCGAAGGATTTAAATCAATCAACTCTTACCACCCAGTTATTCGGTCCGAGTATTCTACATAACTCACCTTTTTAATTTAGTCTGTCTAGCTCGTTAGTTGGGGTTTAAATTAAACCTAATCAAATTAATTGACCCGTCTGGCCAGTCACAGATTAGACCAGGAAACAAATTAAAGATGACTGAATATTTTGCACAAGCTCAATCTGTAAAACAGTTTCAGAATTTCTAATGCAGAAGACGAAAAACCAATGTTTATGTATACCATCGGTCGTACATTAAAGAGAGAGAGAGAGAATTTGGGTTTAATGACCACTCGACACAAACTAGGTCATTTTGGGACTAACATGGTTTCATTTTTATTTCAATAATTCACTTGGGTGTAGGGGTCTATAGCAGTGGGAGGAAACCGGAGCGCCCGGAGGAAACCCACGAGGTTGAGAAGCCAGAGGTGACCGGCCAGCTAGAGGTCGAAGCGGGGCACTCTAGACCACTAGGCCATCCCAACACACCCCCCCGTACATTAAAGAACCACCGATTTTCGAAAATTGAAATATGAGTAAACTAGTGCCCCTGGTTTATGCATGTCTTCATCAGCCCGGTTAGTAAAAAATAGTTGACCTTAAATCTCATTTCTATTTATTTCAAATTTTGTAAAAGCCTTTTTTATGTTTTACGCAGATGGGCCTGGATTTTTCCTTCTTAATGGAAAGACTACCTAACGCATCCTTGTCCGTCCTAAAAGTGTTACCTGCAACATTTGGGCAATTTTATTTTTGCATAATGCAGGATTCAAACGTGGGGTTGGGAGGGGCTTAAAACAATCCTGAGATTATTACAGCAGCTTTCCGTCTGGCGCCTACTCTCTGTGGAATTCCAACTGTCAAGACTTATGGGGAGCTTATGTCAACCTTGCAACTGAAAGCAACTGGCGTTTCGGCAACTGAATGCAACTGAAAGCAACTCAATGAAACTGAAAAAAGTTGACCTGAGCGCCTCTTACAACTAGTTACAGTCAGTTGCAGTCAGTTGAACACACACTTTTCAAATGTTGATGATGTTGACAATAATATACTAATAGAATTGTAGTAACTGAATATGTTGAATCTTAACTTTTACAGCCAAAATAAGCATATAAACCAAAGTTTGCCTTATAAGGTAATTTTACATGAACTGACCAAGGTGATACTCTTACCATTTGGGAACCTCTTCTCAACACGCCCAATATGGAATTTGAATGCGGACCGATTTATAAGGGAGATTTAACTCCTTCGACTGCCAAAGGCTATAAGTGAGATTTAACTCCTTTGACAGCCAAGTTTATAAGGGAGATTTTACTCCTTCGACTGCCAAGTTTATAAGGGAGATTTAACTGGTTCAACTGCCAAGTTTATAAGGGAGATGTAACTCGTTTGACTGCCAAGTTTATAAGGGAGATTTAACTGGTTCAACTGCCAAGTTTATAAGGGAGATGTAACTCGTTTGACTGCCAAGTTTATAAGTATTGACCGGTTCACCAGCGAATATAGTTAATAATCAATTACCATAGTTTTAGATTCTATATAGATTAATACCCTTGTTGAAGAGACCCTTTCTTTTAACCCACAAAGCAAATCACTCTTCATAGAGAAACAAATCAAATGAATCAAATAAACCGAGTAGAAAAGAAAAAGAAAACGGAGAACGCGAGAAAAATAATGATATTTACTCAAGATAACAAATAGAACAACCCTATTAGTACTTGACTTAGGCCACGCTGATTTGAATTTATGTTCTTTAGCAACACTTATTTTGTCAGGGGGAGGGAGGGGGGGAATTATTGAAATCTAATTAAATGGAGTTCAACGTCCTACTGTTCTGCTTTAAGGCCCCAATAACACTCTTGTTGTAATTGAATAATATGTCTCAATCTTTATTCTGGCCAACAAATTGTATTATTTTACATATTCAAATTAATTGATGATACAAATTTCATCTTAACACACCTAATTTAAAGAATTGGAAAAATTCAACTAATTGATTTGAAAAGTCTAACGTAAACCTTTTCAAATGTGACTTTAAAATATTTTCGAACCCTCTGAACAAGTAAAATATGATGTAATGGATAATTTACACAACAGGTAGGACAAATAAACATCTAGTACTTAGAATAAGACTATTATTTATTTTCTTGAGCTGCCAAGCCAGCAAGAGTGTTATTGTCCCTTTAACTGGGCTAATAAAAACAGGCACACACCATGTTGTAGTGTCCTATGAGGAAAATTTTGCCCAGGCAGCAGCCGCACTACAGCCTACTCTTATATCGAATAGTAACAATCAAGAGATCTTTTACGTGCACACTAATGTGTACAAGGGACCTCTGTGTTTCATCACATCCTAACAATTGGTTAGATGTCCTTGTCGGGCCCTTCGTCCTGCACCTCTGGCAAGGATAAGCCATTTTCTTGGCCAACACCGGTAGTGAACCCACGATGCTCAGACTAGCAAGCTAGTGTCTTACTAGCTTAGCCAACGTTGCTTTTTAGAAATTCTTGAAACAAGTTTGAGCATAGTAAATAAACCAGAACTCGACACAAAACTAGGTCATTTTGGGACTAACATTTGGTTGAATTTTACTCCAATAATCCACTTGCACATATAGGAGTCTGTAGCTGTTGGAGGAAAACGGGGGACCCAGAGAAAATCCACAGGGTTAGAAAGGCAACGCTACTTTTTGTCAAAGAAGAAGAGGCATGGGAAATTTCAAATTGATTTTATTTCTTGAATCGGTGAAGCCTTAGACTTTTTTTTAAAACATATTGCCCAAGAAGAAGAATAAGAAGATTACAAGGTGCATGAAACCAGTTTGGATACCAAAGCTTTTGAGTTTCAATATTTGGAAATTTGAAACACAAACATTGTTCGCAAGACTCGATCAGCTACCTATTAATCAGGATCTAGAAAAGAAATTTAAATGGGTTTGGCCTTATGAATGATTCGCTACTTGAAAGAGAATCACATTTGGTTTGATGTACAGCAGTACCGTAGTTCCATTAAACCTTCCGTTACAGGAACCGACATGAAATCAATGCTAATACGGACATTTGGATCAGAAGTCAATACAACACACCTCTGAACGCCTCAAACAATTCCCACAATTCAACATATATGGATAATCTCTACTGACATTATCAACAATTAACTTAGCTTCATACCAAATAAGAAATGGAGGTAAAAAAAAACAACCAAGGAAAATACCAGGGAGAGGAGAGAGAAAGAGTGAGAAAATTAATGTACAAACTACGTCATTTCAGGACTAATACATGATTCAATTTTATTTGAATAATTCGCTTGCATGTCAAGTGTCCTGCGCGTAGGGATCTTTAGCAGTGGGTGGAAACCAGAGAACCCGGAGACAATCCACAAGGTTTGACAGGCTACCCTACTCCTTGTCAGGTACAACCGTGGAATTGAAACCACGCCAGTTGACTCAATGACAGACCTTAAGACACAGCGTGCACGTGCTAACCATTCGGCCATCCAACCCCCTCTAGAACAAGTAAGCATAGCCTATCTCACAAATGACTCCTGTAACTGCTGATAACTAGCTGGAGCAATGGTTTTGAGCAGGATTCAGAAGAAGAAGGCAAGATAATAAAGAATAAATTAAAATCAATTTTTAATTCTTCAGGAACCTTCTTTGAAATACAGTCCCAGAGCACATGTTATTATTATAGCGCCAAGTGCTGCCACCTTTTGTTTACTTCTTTATATAGGTATATTTACATGCATGCATATTAAAGGGGTATTAGGTGATATTAGGTAAGGAGCTGACAGTTCTCACTATACTATTTAAAAAATAGATAATGAAAAGAGAATATGCTGAAAATTTCAATCAAATTACTTCACTCTGAACCGAGATATTAGCAATTCAATTTTAGGCTAGCCTTGAACGTCATTACTGATGTTGGTATGGTAATAAACAAAGTCTTGATTATCCATTCTTACGTTAAATTATCCACCACAAAATGTATTCAAATTCACTAAATATTGCAAGCTAATAAATGTCTTATTAACAGTTTATATAACATTTCAGGCCTAAACAATGACCTGCAATAGGCAGATTTAGATCTTGCATATTGCATATTAGCTATTTTATTTTAAGTCTGCAAAGGTGTTGTCAATTATATTATCATAAATGAAATGAAATGAAATGGGGTTTAACGTAATACTGTTGTGACGTGGTATTATTATGACTTGTTAGTATTGTTTGTATTGTTTAGTTATGATGTTAGTGCTCTAAATTCATGTTTCTGCTTATTTTTTTTGTCCAAGCAATAGAATTAAATTCCTTTCTATTCTGAAGACATACACCTAGATAATGGTCTATGAATAGAAAACATATGTTGTTTACGACATGATAGGCTTAAACCTTGATTGTTAGAAATAACAATATCTTAAATATATTTTTGAATTATTATCAATATTATATTGATGTCTGTCAAAACCTTACAATGGTGAAGGAACAAGGGATATATATGCTGTAATTATTTCATGTACGATTAGGCTTTATTACGCGCAGCTCAATATTGATCCACGCCAAACTTACCTTGCTACGTCTCTCAGCTGCTGTATTCAAAACCAATCAGAAATCCTTTTTTGTCTGAAAATAGAAAAAAAAGGAGCATGACATGAACACAAAGATGTAACATCTTGTGGCACACGTTGAACGCCACCACATTATAATATCCTTTTAAATATACACCTGGTTTCTGTCAAAAAGTCAAAATGTATCAATTATCCTTAACCATCAATTATCCATTCTTAGAATTCATAAACCTACGATCAATAATAGGGTTTACGCTCGACTGACCGTGAAAAGGTGCACACTCTTAAGAAGTATTTATTAATTTAAACACCTTAACATTATAGTCATTCAGAGAGAGAGAGAGAGAGAGAGAGAGAGAGAGTATATTAATCCAATTATGTATGGTCAAAATACTATATCAATAACACTGCTATATCCAACAGTGTACAAAATATAAATCAAATATCTTAAAATTTACAATTTAAATCTAAAAATATTCAGGAAAATCAAAATGACAGACAAATGGACAGAGACTATAAGGGACTAGAACATAAATCATGCTTACAAAAGACAAGTATGTTTATAGCGATTTTTCCACCTTTACGGTGCCCCTTGAGGGAACTAATTACATAGATTGCCATATTAAGAGCTTATGTTAAATGCCACGAAGTAGGGGGACTATGTGACGGATGATACTGATAAAGTAAATCGCCTGACAGTATGATAGATAACAACTCCACTCTTATGGCAAAAAAATCTTTTCATTATCGGGTTTTAACTGAAATGATGGCAATACTAAGCCTAAATACATGAAAAATACAGATTTGTATTGCTGACTTTCTGTCAGATTCGTCTTTCATGTGAAGCATAATCCCCGTCAAATTTGACAGTATACATCGCGGTAATGATTACGGATGGTGTGCGCTACTTATTATCCTCATTACATCAAATAATATTTTTTTCAAAAAGCTCACGATTCCATCTTTCTTCTGGCCGTGAAAAGCCGTTGTTACTGGGAGTTTTGTCGTTTGTGCATACTGCCATTATTCGCTATAAAAGTCTGATCAAAAGGGAAATTGTGGAGATAAATTGATCATCAATTTGGTTAAATTACGGAAGTAAATCAACGTCCAAACATACAGGTTGACATCTTTATGTATGACAAATATTCAATATCTTTCTATTTACTGTGAAAGGAAATGAATATAAAGAAATGAAATTGGGTTTAACATCCTACTGTTCTGCTTTAACTGGGCTACTGACGATGGGCATACGCCATACAGTGTCCTATGATGGAAATTTTGCCCGGGCAGTGGCACTATGACCTATTCTCATTTCGAATTCCAACTGCCAAGGGATCTTTAACGTGCACGCCAATGTTTACAGGGGACCTCTAGCCAATGCATAGGCTACCTAGTTTGAAATGGATAGAATAAAATGAAATGAAATGGGGTTTAACGTCCTACTGTTCTGCTCGGCCTGGCCTAATGACGATGGGCATACACCATGTACAGTGTGCTATGAGGGGCAGTTTTGCCAAACCTAATCTTATATATTGAAATCCAATTGTAGAGCAGCCCCCAGCCCCCACTAAGCCAAATATTCATGTACATCATAATCAAAACCTCAATTCAGATTCAAGAAAATTTCTGATTTATGGCAACAATGTTTAATAATGCATGTTCAGGTTTTAAGTGTAAACCTTGTCACACGATTCTGGTCGACAGACAGACTTCAGTTCCATTAAAACCAACTGTTTTTGTACATACTTATAATTTATTGTAAAAGCTTTCCTCACATACAATTTCTATATTTCTAATACTATATAACATCTTTTTTTACGGATTTGATTTTATGATCGGAAAAGCTTTTGGCTCTCAAAGTGTTTTATATTGTTTGAATTTTTGTATACAGTATTTTGTTCAGGATATTTCAATGCAATTGGGAAACGTTCCTGGTCGGGTTTTACAAAGCATTCTCAGACATAAGAATTTACTCAACCTTGAATCACTGTTTATAAGAAATATCTAGGAACACAAAAATTCTTAATCTGAGAATGTTTTGTGAAAGTGGGGCCTGTTTAAGTAAAACCCTTCCACCATAGGAAGTTAAGGGTTTGATCCTATTGTTGGCCGAGAAATCGGGGTTGGATGGCCGGCCGCATGATTAGAATTTGCACACTGAATCCAAAAGCCTGTCATTGAGTCAACTGGCATGGTTTCGAATCCTGGTTGTATGTGACAAGGAGTAGGGTTGCCTATCCAACCTCGTGGGTTTTCTCTGGGTCCTTTGGTTTCCTCCAACTACTCCCTTGGCGAGAAATTTGAGATGATATTGAGGAACCTGCGTATACCATTGGCAACATGTTTAACATCCCTTGATAGTTGGAATTCGAAATAACGAGTCACCCTAAACACCCACTGTCCGGACAAAATTTCACTAATAGCCCACTGCATGCATACATCTCATGATCATTAGTCAGGTTGGTGCAGAAAAGGAAGACGTTCGATCCGATTTCATTTCGTTTAAACATGACATCATACAGAGTAGTATTTGTGATGTATATTTACTATGATTATAAATGATTTGGATAATGAAATATCGAAAGATGAGAGAACTTTATCGCTAGTCTCTGAACACCATGATGTCATACAGATAGTCTTTGTAATCCAAAGATGACAGAGCGACATTATTAGTCTCCGAACACCACTTGTCACACACAAACCGTTTTCGAAGCGATTCTGGACCGTGATTATAATTAATGATTGATACCGTCGTCATTATGGGTATGAAAAGAATCAATTAAAAGACAATAGAGGTTTTATACAATTTGATATCGTGAATTATTTGCGATATCTATATAGGAGTAAAAAAAAGAAACCCTTTATTTGAAAGGTAGATAAAATCTAGATTGTGGCTCCAGAACTGATAGTTAAACCCATCACTAGGAGACATCAGCCGATTATGTTGTTTAAAGTGTACGTTAGGGAAATCATTTTAAGCTCATTTCGTTCCGCGTGAATGGAGAAATGACATAAATATCTACTTTAAACGACAATATCATCTCAAAACAATTGCGTCAGGAATGGTGGCAGGAACAATCAAAGAAATTCTCCTAGGTAACAACGAGTGCCTCTTCCATCATAACGACACATAAATATATTATAAAATCTACATTCCGAGAAAATAAGCGAGAGAAAAACGCAAATCAATAAAATAAAAAGATTTGAGGTCTTTTACCAGAAGAATAAAATTTATTTGAAATGGATCTTGGCAGTTGTGATATATTGGTACAGGGTATAGGTTGATATATCTATCTTTTAGTTTTTTGGCTAGATATATAAGTGATACACAGACAGACCCCAGTTTCAGAGAGAGAGAGAGAGAGAGAGAGAGAGAGATGGGTTAAAAGTCAACTCAACACAAACTAGGTCATTTTGGGACTACCATGTGGTTCAATCTTTTTAACAATATGTTTGTGTGTATGGGTCTTTAGCAGTGGGAGGAAACCAGGGCACCCGGAGAAAACCCACAAGGTTGGACAGGCGACCCTAGGGGAGAGCGGGGCACAGTGGGCATGATTTCTTTTTTTAGTAAATTGACCAGAAGTGAAATCCTACTGAGAACCAAACTATGTACTCAGTTGAAGCCAGTCACATGTGTGATTTAATAGTGCTGTTAAAAAGTTAATAAATTGAAACTATTTTTGTGTAGATCATTGTAAAACCAAAATTGTTTTTGACCCAATGTGCCCCGTACGTGGGGTACACTGGGTCACACCATGGGACACAGTTGGCCATCAAGTATGTTTCTTACAAAAAAATGCATAGAAAACACACTGAATTGACTGAACCTAATAAGGACTGTAAAAACTAATCTTTTAGTTCAAAATATGAATTTGTTTTAAGACTTGAGCACAGATGCACATCTGAAAATTAAAAAATCCCAACATAACATTGAATAAAAAATTCTTTAACAGAAGAAAAAAAAATCCTTTATGCAAAAAATTCCTATGACTTGTAAGTCAGTAACGATTCGTATCCTAGGACCAATATTTCCTTAAAAACAGCTCAAATATCCGGATTCTGTCTAAAATGGACAGATGATATTTAGCTAAACTCGAAATGCTTATGCCCAGTGTGCCCCTCTGAAGTGTGCCCCACTGTGCCCTGTCATCAACAATGACAGAAAATCGAAAATGGCAGGAAGACATGTGATAGTATTATGAAACAAAATATTTCTAATGAGAGTCAATCACTGTCTCCTTTACCTGGAATATCAAGTTTGTGGGCTCTAATAAAATATGGAGTAGCCTAGCAGTTTAACCAGTCCACCAAAAATTCACTTTTGCATCACAAAAACGGTTAATGGCTGATAAATATCAATCAGTTTACATGAATTTATTGAATTTAGGAGGACAAATGGGGGCTATAAAGGGCAATTCCTCAGTGATGTCACAATTGAATTTTGCCAAAACAGTGTAAAATTACAAAGCCTGGCTTACTGTGCCCCATGGCCCACTGAGCCCCGCTCTCCCCTACTTCTTGTCACGTACAACCGGGGAATCGAAACCATGCCAGAGCTGACTCAATGACAGACCTTATGATACAGCAACTGACTAGAAGAAACGGAATATTAAATGTTGACAAGTACAAACTTAGTTTATCATCCTATCCAAACGATTAGACACTTTCCCTTGTAATGTCAACCGATCTACACCACTGACAAGAAGAAACCAATCGAAATTGAATATTATATGTTGACAAGTACACTGGACCTTTTCATCGAATCCTAATAACTGGACAGTTCTATTTAGACAATGCCCTGCACCCCGAACAACAATAAGAGGAAACCAATCTATATTGAATATTACATGCTGACATGTAGATGTTTTTATAAATAGTTATTTACATCCATAGACGAGAGACTTAGTGTAAGTAAACATACACGAACGAACAAATAATCACAGAGATATGTTAAACGGTCATCCTTTGTTTGAGGGTGAAATGAGTTTTTCCTGTTTATTGTTCAATAATACAGGTGTGTAGGTGACGACAGTCGATAATCAATCCAAACATTTCACACGTTTTTAAATCACCATTTACACCTAGTCTTTATGTTTATATAACATGCAGTGTAAATAACAAGTAAATAACATTATTATCACTCGGTTATTCACACAGACATTGGGACCGAGCTGAACATAAATAGTGTTGGTTGATACAGAACCAAAGAAAATTAGACTGCAAATATGGGCAAACCCAGAGCCCTACTTCAAAAGAAGCACTTTTATCTTTTATAATCCGTTTTGAGAGATAATAATTCATAAATCAAAGTTATCTAGGGGTCAGAGAGAGAGAAATGGGGTTTAACATCCACTTGAAACAAACTAGGTTATTTCGAGACTAACACATGGTTCAATTTTAGTTCATTAATTGGCATGAGCGTAGGGGTCTTTTAACAGTGGGAGAAAACCCACGGGGTTGGACAGGCGACCCTACTCCTTGTCATGTCCAACCGAGGAATCGAGACCATGCCAGCTGACTCAATGACAAACCTTATGATATAGCGTGCATGTGCTAGTAGTCATTATGCCATCCACACCCCGCACACCCCGGCCATGGGTCAGTGCTGGATCTTCATCTGGACAATTTTACCATCATCAGTCTGTCAAGACTGGTAAATCTAATTGAAACAATTGCACTAGTTCATGGGGTGAGGTAAATGTGTGCCTAATGGTGTAACTTTAGATCATAAGAGAGAGAGATAAATGGGGTTTAACATCCACTCGACACAACTAGGTCACTTCGGGACTAACACATGTTTTTTTTTTTAAATTTTATTTCAATAATTCGCTTGCGCGTAGGGGTCTTTAGCAGTGGGAGGAAACCGGAGTGCCCAGAGGAAACCCACGAGGTTGAGAAGGCGCCCCTATCTCCATGCCACATACGCTCGCACCAGGGGTGGAAACCACAGCCGCAAGCCAGAGGTGACCATCCAGCTAGGCCATCCCAACCCCCCGCTTTAGATCATAAGGTCTGTCATTGAGTCAAGTGATGTGGTTTCGATTCCATTGTACATGACAAGGAGTAGGAATGCTTGTCCAACCGTCTAAGTTTTCTCCAGGTCATCCTGTTTTCTCCCATTGTTAAAGACCCCAACGTGCAAGCAAATCATTGAAATAAAATTGAGACATATTACATCATATGTTAGTATGGAAATGGCCTAAGTTGTGTCGAGTGGATTTAAACCCCATCTCTCTCTCTCTGTTGTTTTTATAAGTGTCAAAGTGGGCTATTATTATCTTTAATGTGCTACCAGGTTTGATTGATCGACTTCTTAACTTTAAACACAGCACTTGTTCTACCCAAAACATTTCTTTTCTACTCGGGGTAATAAAAATACCAGAATCTCAAAGACATACATAAATATTTGTTGAATGAGATCAGTCTACTAGACAACGTGATCTAACTCTACAATAAACTCTTCTGGTGTCTCATTTCTCAAGTTATTCAGCACCCAAACAGAAGAAAACATAACCAAATTATACCATCTGTTAGGAGCTTATCGTTAGTGGTAATAGAAATAAAAGTACGAATATTGGGCGAGAGGGAGGCTTAGTTGAAAGGCATTTACACTAATTCCAGGGTGGAGGTGGTGAGGCAGGGGGGGGGGGGAGAATACCATCTGTTGTAAGTGTACGGTGGCTATAATAAAAGTAAGAATATTGGGTAAGAGAGGCTTATTTGAAAGGCAGGGGGGAGATATGCCATGTGTGCCTATTTCTTGCAAGGTATATATGTGTCACCTGTGCATGTGGGGCTATCAACTTATGTGTGTCTAGTTGTTTGGATGGGATAAAAACTGATATCCACCCGATTACACATTGGGATGCACTTGAAAAAAAAAACCTGATGGTTGTCTGGGTAAAATTCTCGTCCCTCTCACTATACACAATGTAACCACAGAACTAAAGCTACTATATGTTAGTCTTAGAATAATTAACCATTCCATACTCAAGTCCATTCAACTAGGGGACTAGGGGAATTGGGTGGGCAAATAGTCTAATGCTTGCACTTTAGATCATAAGGTCTGCCATTGAGTTTCGATCCAACTCTTGTAGCTGACAAGGAGTAGGGTTCCCTTCCAACCTCGTGGGTTTTTCTAGGTCCTCCTAACCTCATGGGTTTCCTTACCATGTGAAGACTCCTCTGCGCAAGTAATTATTGCAATAATGTTTGATTTACAATTCCAAAAGTAATTCTCCTGAGAATTGAAACTGTAGATAAAATGCATGAGTGCATGAGGGAGAAAATGACGCAATATGCAGCTTTATATATGTGATAGCTCCCATAAATCCAGGCTCTTGGTCATTTCGGGCCTAACATATGGTTCACTATTATTTAAATAATTGACTTGCGCATCTGGGGTCTTTAGCAGCGGGAGGAAAACAAAGGACCCTGATAAAACCAGAGAGAGAGAAATGAAATGAAATGAAATAGGGTTTAACGTCCTACTGTTCTGCTCCTAACTGGGCTAATGAAGACAGACATGGCCCATTCTCACAAAAAGTGAGCATTTACGTGTCGCAGCTGTTTATATCATTATATTTTATACAGAAAGTTGAATCTATACAGTTTAATTATTCTGTATCAAAGACATTGGCCATTTAAATAAAACATTATGTTAATCAGTGTTTATTTACTTGAAGCAGCACTGCACAATGACATAAAAGTTCAAAAAACGATATTTACGTTACTGTCGCCAAGCAATAGTTTACTATAGCAAGAGCGACATAAACAAAATACTCGACTTTTGGTATATTCTATTTATATTACTTTCATTTGACATATATCTCCCAACATTTTACCTACAATGTACAAGATAATACAAATAATTCAGTCATACACAGTGGCATTAAGAACTGTCGCCAAAATTCAAATTCGGCTTTTTAACCGAGGTTAATTGTATTACAATGTATATTTATGCTATTACATTGGGTCCATATTATAAGTTATTTTTATAAAACAGAAGGTTATATTCCCTCCTTTTTGAAAATATGTGAATGTATTGTTACTAGTTATCTGTAATTTACTGAATTTTGACATTCTTTCAAAAATTATAAAAAGACCCGATTTCAGGAAATATTTACGTTACAACCATTTTAGGTATTAAAAGTTTGAATATTTAAAAATAGTTGCTATAAATTAAAAGCATATCAAATATCAGTATAAAAAACCATGATATGCAGAACGAGTTACAACTATTTCTTCTAGCTAAGGCTACATCAGTCTGAAAATCATTTTTACGTTACTGATATTTACGTTATCAACCTGGTCAAATTTGTATATTGGCCAATGTTTTTTCATGTGATCAGACTCGATTTAGATATTTCTTCCACTTTCAAACCAAAGAAAACGTGGCCAACGACTTGCCTAAACTTGGCTTATGCTTACTTGTTAAAACAGCTCACACACTGAAATCAGAGTCGTCTTACGGTAAGCCCAATAATATTTATGTTGCTATTTTGCACATTTCTGCCATATTCAGACATCACTTTCATTTCAAAACACAAGAGATATTATGACTGTCCCATAGTTCTCATGCAAGTGACGTTGATATTTACGTTACATTTAGTAACGTAAATATAACTACTCTTATCCTGTACCCAAATGGATGATGTCATTATTATAGTGACCATATCATCATTCATTTGTTTATTACACTTGAAATATTGTGTAATATTTCACAAATCAATCAAAATATCAGTACTTTTATTGATAGGGAATTTCGAAAACTATAGTCATAAATGTCATTACAAAACGAGTGTTCATCAGTGGCAATCCTACCATCCAGATAATGAATCAAGACATACCGGGTCAGTTGCGTGTATAATCCTAAAATTGAATTTTTTTTTACGCGAAAAATAAGTATTTACACAGCGTACTTTTTGCTATTAAATTGGACTATTGAACTTTAATGGTGGTAACGTAAAAAGTAACGTAAATATTTTGTTGAACACCAGATCAGTAAGTGTCTAGGAAAGGTCTTGTTACTGTTCTATCTGTCTCATTTGTTGGGTTTGCAATCGTTGGGACTTACATGTTTTGGATTTCATGAATATCAAAGTCAGGGGCGGCGATGAACAGTAACAATCGGTTCCCGATACTATTGATAGTGATATAATTCCTGAAACTGTCGATTCAAATAATGGTCTCCAACAGAAAGCATAAAAGGATGGCGACTTTGTAGTACGAGTACACAATAAAGAATTGTATATTGGAATCGTTTCAGAAGTAGACGAATATGATGTTAATGTTTTATTCATTTAAGCATCGAAAGCAATGTTTAAGTGGCCACACATTTACCAGATGAAATATGGGTTGACAAAAATAAAGCTCAGTGTACATCAGATGACCGAAATCTTCTGGAAAATTTAGCTGAGTCTTCATAATCAATTACGAAGATTGATATAATAACAATAGAAAACATAATATATGACATGTTTCCTATTACTGGTACTAATATTTATGTTCAAACTGATCTGCAGTAAACGTTTTCGCATGGTCGCTCTAATCACTGATAAAGCTCAGTCAATTGTTATTAACTCTTTGTTTTATGTCTATAAAATTATAAAACTGTGTTTAAAAATTATTAAAACCATAAATGAAATACTTTAGCAGACATATATTGCAATTACTGAAAATGGTAACAAAATCAGTGCATACGAAAGGATAAAATGCGTAAAAAGTGTCAATTCATCCCTGTTTGGCTACTTCTATTTACGTTACCGTAAAAATCAGCCTTGGACACAACTATCTTTGGCCAAATGATTATACTTATGTATATATGTTAAATCTACGTTTTAATTAGGACTTCTAAACGTTTTGTATTATCATCCAATAAATCTGGGACCTGTTGGTGATTTCATGGAATTGGCTATCCGTTTTCACACTCTCCGCAACAGCAAAATCAAAATCCGGACGTAATATATGATCTAATATTTGATAATACTGAGTAAAAGGCACACGAGCATTGTCATTTCAGATAATGAATGTTTATAAAGATATTCGTTACAAAATTCGAGTTCACTTACAACCCTTTGAATATGCAATATTTACGTTACGTTTATGGGGACTTTTATTATGCTGATGTATTTTGTGTCTGTCATAGTTGGGTTCAAACTTTTGATGTATATGTTATCTAGGAAAGATCATAATGACCATCAAAATAACCACTGCTAGAAAATAATATTTAGTAATTTTATATAACAAACCCACGAAAACATATTGTCTTTGATGTTCTTGCGTAATTATGCCATTTACGACTGCTTCACTTCTGCGACCAATAAACCAATTATCGATTTACAAAGATCTTCATTTTTGGTTTTGACGGCTTGCGGATAAGTTAATTTTGAAGGTTAGGACAATATTTGAACATTTCCTTGTATAGGATTTAGTTTCCATAGCATCAATTCATTGAATTTATTTGTAACGTAGATATCATAAAGACAGTTACGTGATTTTGGTGACAATAAGGAAATGTGATGCCAAATATTTATACCCGGTGGATAAAGAGAAAGACATATATTATCGAAAACTTTAATGTTTGCACAAGACGACGGCATAAATGTTAAAGCTGTGACGATTGATTAAAATTTTAGTAATCCTGTTTTGCAAAAGTGCTTAAATGTTCACTTTTTGTGAGAATGGGCCACATACGCCATACAGTGTGCTATGAGGGAAATTTTGCCCAGACAAATTCCAACTATCAAGAGAGAGAGAGAAATGGGGTTTAACGTCCACTCGACACAAACTAGGTCATTTTGGGACTAACACATGGTTTCAATTTTATTTAAATAATTCGCTTGCGCGTAGGGGTCTTTAGCAGTGGGAGGAAACCGGAGTGCCCGGAGGAAACCCACGAGGTTGAGAAGGCGCCCCTATTTCCATGCCACATACGCTCACACCAGGGATCGAAACCACAGCCGCAAGCCAGAGATGACCGGCCAGCTAGAGGTCGAAGCGCGGCACTCTAGACCACTTGGCCATCCCAACCCCCCTCCAACTATCAAGGGATCTTTTACATTTATATATCATAAAGAAGGAGACCAAGGTTGTGTAAGATCTTTGATTTCATATCCTCCTTTCTCACTAGTAAAATGAAAAGGGATTGAATCTACTACTCTTTCTGTACCAACAGGGGTAATGATGGAAATTTTGCCCAGACAGCAGCGCTATGGCCTTTTCTTATTATGAATTCCAAATGTCAAGCATGCCAATGTGTCCACGAGACCTCCGTTTTTTGTTTCATTCGAAAGGCTAGACATTGTCCTTGCAAAAACCTCTGTCCTGCCACACTGATAGGGAGAAACTGGGCCCAAATATCATGAGGAAATTTCACAGCCAAAACCAAGGGACGAACCCGAGACCTGCTGGTTAATAAGCCATGGTCTTTCTCAGTGAGTCACTGTGGCTTCCACTGTTTAAAGAACACCTGATACCACTATCATCTACCATGGTACAGAGGAGCGAGAGAAATGATTTTAACGTCCACTCGACACAAACTAGGCCATTTCGGGGCTAACATATGGTTCAACCTTATTTAAATAATTTGCTTGCACGTAGGGGTCCTTAGCAATGCGAGGAAACGAGAGGACCCTGAGAAAACCCACAAGGTTGGGCAGGCAATCTTACTCCTTGTCATGTACAAGCGGGGAATCGGAACGATGCAACTTGACCCAACGACAGACTGTATGATCCAACGGGCATGCATTAACCATTCAGCCACCCAACCCCACTAATGAAATGTATCTCATAAAATGTTAGAATTACATTTTTTTACATTAATTTTATTTGTGTTGTCATTATTTCTACTGTTTACAAGATGAAAGAGAAGGCTCCTGGCTGTATTCAAATTAGGTATAAAGGTTTTAAGATCATCAATGGGGTTTGGTATCGACAGAAAACGACTAGGGGGGAAATGAAAGTATTGGATGGGTTATTTTTCTAAGTAGACTATTCAAGATGCGGTATGATAACAAGACAGATAAAATACATCGATTAATCGCTAGAATCAACAGCTGTTTATTGCTGGAATACAAATATACCCCCTAAACGTGCAATGCACAACTCCGTGAGATAATATTGACTCAAAAACGTCAATACACGCTTATTTTTGTCCCAGCTATTGAAAACCCGCTGTGAATTTCCAAGCGTATGAAACAGAGCAATCTGGCTAACGATTGGTCAATATTATTTTATTTCAACGCTATTACCGTTAAATTGTTATTTAACAATAAGCGAGGTGTTCGTGCATTATTACTATTATATAATATTTCGTAATTTACACATGATTTTTTATCAACCTATTACACGAGTGTATTTGATTGGTCGACTAACAGCGGGGAATATTTGGAGACGTATGTCTAGCTATTCAGCTATATGATGTAATTGGTAGTTATTATTGATTCTTTTATCAAAGGCAATCATAAATATGTTATTCGACAAGAAATATATTTGCAGAACGCGAGATGACCATTTAAAAATCAGAGGCAAAATGAAATGGTTTCTTTTTAAAATTTATAAATAATCTTTGATAATTACAAATATT
Organism: Patella ulyssiponensis; assembly: GCA_963678685.1. NCBI lineage: Eukaryota > Metazoa > Mollusca > Gastropoda > Patellidae > Patella > Patella ulyssiponensis. The sequence goes on along the minus strand of OY783232.1, from coordinate 51,781,995 downwards.
TTTTGAGAAATAATTAATTTAAAAATAATAAGTATCAAATATAGTGCATTGTAAGTGGGGCTGTCGGTGGTCAAGCAAAAGCACATTGGTCTAATCACAAGTTTTCATATTTTTCAAAAGTCAAAATAGGCACAGAGGGGCTTACATATATTTATATTTTATCATAAGGTATTTTGATATTTCGAGTTTCGGCACCTATTCGCATTATTGAAGACGCTTTGCTGAAGAATTAAATGTTTCGCTTATCACAAAGACTGCATGGAGCAAAGACTTTACCATTACAGTTGACTTGTAGTTAAACCAAATCTAGTTAACTGAAAAAATAATCATGTTTACTTTTGATTTGGTTACCTGTTTATTAAAAGTTGACTAGTAACACCCTCACCCCTTAGCCTGATTCCAGAAATAAAATCTACACCCAATGACAGGATTTTGTGCAGCTGTGTAGTTTTAACAGGACCAGATGTTAATAGTCAAGGGTTTTTATCACCAGGGTCACTGTAGGTATAAATAAACAACTATCAGTAATAATGTAGATAACATTGTATACAAGCAGAGATAACATTCAAACACAGAATACATCAAAACCAATAATAAGCCTCATATCATCCCTTAGATCTGACAATAAAAAGGTCCATATCAGACCTTACATCTGACAACAATTACCTTCATTGATACAAACTCTATGGTTCAAATAAAAAGGATCCCATTTACACGTTGATAAATTTCCACACAAAACTCATTGACCAATAATTATCTATAATTTTACTTATATATGTATGTTCCTGTATACATTGTATGTGCATTCCATGTCCACTTAAAGATAACGATAACAGCATTGTCCTTAGAATTTCTGGGGTCAGGAAATCTTTCAAAATAAATAAATTTATACTACAATAGACCACAAAATGTTATTTTGTTTGAAGAAAGCAAATACAGAATGAACTGTCACATTTTGATCATTAAAAGTCTGTTGTTCCAGACTGAACAGCAAATATAGACTGTCTATACATAAAGTAGCCATACCAAAATACATTGGAATTGACCAATCCTAATGTAAACTCTACCAATACCATCTGCAATTGTCTGTTAATTTCTTGTAATCGTATGTCTGTAATTGATTGTCAATTTATTTCTATCCATGATCATCAAAACCAGAAGATTAATTGTGTAAAATGAGAGAGGAGGGTTTAGCAGGAAGGCATTTACAATTGCTTCAGGGCATGTAGAGAGAAAGAGAGAGTGAGAGTGAGAGGGAGAGAGAGATAAAATTTATTTCAAAATATCACTTGTATGCTTAAGTGTGGAATGAAACAGGAAAGACTGGAAGAAAACCCAAGAGATTGGCTATCCTTACTCCTGGTCGACTACAAGCCTGGGATCCAACCCACTACACTTGTCTCAATAACAGACCTAACGATCTAAAGCTCTTGTTACAGCATTTGTCCACTCAACACCTGAAAGACTGGGATTCAATTCACTACATTTGACTCAATGGTAGACCTAATAATTTAAAGCTCATGTAACTGCATTTGGCCACTAAGACCTTTAAGCCTTGGGTCACTTCACTCAATGATCACCAAATGATCTAAAGCGCATGTTACAGTATTGGTCCACTAAACACCTAATCACAAGACCTGACAGACCTTAAGATATAAAGTGTATCTTCTTACAGCATTCGGCCACTGAACCTCTGCAAGACTGGGATCCAAACCACTACACTTGATAGACCTTAAGATTTAAAGTTCATGTTGTTACACCATTTGACCACTCAATATCTTTCAAACCCTTAGTGCTTACCGACCATCTTTAATACAAGTTGCTTTAATATCAAACAATAATTTAACACACTTGTTGTTTTTTTTTAGAATATCCTATACCATCAAATGAACAGTTTGCTCTCTGCCCTTTACGGTTGAACAAAAGATGTTTGTATTGTGTTTGAATTGTCAAGAGATTCTTTGTTAGGCAACAGGAAGAAGTTTTTTTTTTACCAGATCATGATGGTTAGATAGAATAACGGACATCATTAAGTGAAGAGGACGGAAGGAAACTTGTGACAGAAATAACCACATCTTGTGTTCAAGAAGTGTTCCAGTATTCTTTAAACTGTAGAATATTTGGATTATGTTAAAGATATGTTTCAACATATATTTTGGGAAAGAATATCATATATATAACTTTGTTAACGTAAAAATTTTAAAAAATTGGGGGTGGGGGGTGGAGCTGTCAAGTGATTTAAAGTATGTTATTTAGATCATATGGTCTGTCATTTAGTCAATTGTTGTGGTTTCAATCCTACACTTGTCTAAGGTTGCATGCACAACATCATGGGAAATCCTTGATTCATTTAGTTTTCTCCCACTGTCAACAACCTATTTTAATTACATTGTACCATTTGTTAGTCCCGAAATAACCTAGTTTGTTTGAGTGGACATTAAACCTCATTTCTATCTTATCTTAAACATATATTAAATGTAAATTCCAAAATATATCACACCCTTGTCTTGAGCAAAGCTTAGCATTTAATTTGACATTTTCAGTCCGAATTTGGTTAATATTTGTGATTTATATAAACAGGAGAACAGGGTTAAAAGACTGGTTAGGGTGACATGTACTGCCTGGATAGTTGAGTGTTTATGAATAAACTATTATTATTATTATTATTATATAAGCTTGATGCATCTCAAAATTTCCATGGTCTACAAGCATTGGATAAAGGCATTGGCAGATATTGCTTTGTAGTGGAGAGCATTCATGTGAAGGAACATTTCAAAAAAGTCAAGAGACAATTTGAAACATGTTATAACATTAATTCAAATGTAGAATAATTGGTGGTCTGAATCCTGTATGTACAAGTGTCAGTATATAAACCAAATAAAAAAATCTAATTCCTGTCCTAGTCCGATAAACTTTTAGATAGCCTTTAGTGGTTTCAAGACTTCTCTAGTCAAATAAATAAATCACAAACACAGCTTTCTCATTGTGTGCATCTGGTATTTTGGTCCTAGATATTTTGACATTTTTATCTAATTTTGAATTGGTTGTTTATTGTAAATTTTATCAGGCCTGTTTTTTTTTTTTTATTTGATGAAGAAATAAACACATCACTCTACCTTTTCATACAAGAAGATAGATGGTGCTTTGAGCTGATGAATTATCGAGTTCCAGCAGAAAAATATGCATGACAATCTAGGCAGGATTTTGATAAGAATGTCATAATTGTTTTAAAAAGGTCAGCTATCATAAATTCTTGCAAATTATTATTGCAGTGGGAAAGGTTTACAGATAGCATGAATCAGAAACTTGTCCTGGGAGTGAAACAGAAGATATAGTTATGACATAAAGCCCCCCTTAACAGCCATCTATCCATTCTACAAAACATGGGAGAGAGAGAGAGAAAGAGAGGGGGGAGAGAGAGAGCAATGTGGTACAACTTTATTTCATAATGCAGCTGATATCCCACAAATTTGGGAATAAGCATACGCCCCCCCCCCTCCCAAATATCCGACCAATAAGGGTTTGACCAATGAGAATAACCTAATATCGAAGTTGCTGTGGAACAAAGGGTGTTTCAATATAAACAATGTCGTTTTCGGGACTGACATGTATATTTTATCTCAATGATTCCAACAAGCCAGGAGAATATGTACCATTGATATGTTAAATAATGAATTTAGTATAAGTTTAGCATGGGTTAAGCAATGATAAACATGATTTGTCTTTTAAAAAAAAAATGAAGGATGTTTACAGTTTATAAGTTCACATAGATTCCTAAAACAATGTTATTCCTTTGTATTTGCAAGATTTTCATTTTAGTAAGATTTTGTATCTTTCATTTTACCATTTACCAGAGGAAACAGAAATGTCAATATGCCCTTATAAGGAGGAAGAACCAGATGCAGTGTAGTAGATTTCTACTTGAGAGTGGTTGGAGTAGTTGTGTGAACTGAATATCAGAACATTAGTTCAACATTGCCAAGACGTCTCTCTTAAAGGAAAACTACTTTTTGTAAAAGGAAACATAGTAAATGGGAATCTAAAAGATTTACATTCAAAAAATAGGAACTCTTTTCTTTACCATTTCGTATAGTAGATCTAGTCAGCAGCATAACTCTTTTATGATTAACCCCATCGCACGATCAAGTTGTTTTCATTAAATAAATATAATAAAAGTAATACATCTGGCAATTAAACTGCGATATTGCTACAAAAGATGATTTAACATGGACGAAAACCCACATATAAATAACACATATCCTGACAATTTCCATAAAATAATTCATAAAGCATAAAAAAATCTGAGACTTTACAAACTAATTCAAACCTTGAATGTTTTGTAATTGCTTCTACGGCAATAAAGTGTAGACATCTTGTCAGCCATCTTGCTAATGTTTAGATAACGGAGATAAGGAAATACATTAACGCATGTCAACATCAGGAATCACTTTTAGTCTTGGTAAAAACTCTATTTATCATAAACTCATATATAGAAATCTTTCAAGTGAGTTATACAAATAACACATTAAGAATCAATTTGAACACTGATGTATGTTCTCGATTCAATAGCTAAAATAAATTCTATGAATGTTTATTAATGTTTATAGCGCACAAGAACATTAAAAGAGGCCATTAAATCATAGATATGAATATTTCCTTTTGTTCAAAATGTGTGATGTTATTGTACATTAAAGCATGCAATTGGATGATCAGAAACAAAAGAAACATTTGATGAACAATGACGATGCCTTTCGGCCTGTGCAATGCCCCTACCCTCTAGCAACATTTCAGAACTTCTAACAACAGTTTTAAATATCTTAAATGTCATTGTTATTTATTATTCCTGTGGGTGTAAACTAGAAATGCAAATGGAAAAAAAAGGTTCATTTAATATTTCCGTGCATGATAGTCATCTTGGCTAATGTATACTGAACTCTTAACTTCCATAACAGAATATAATATTATTATGGTACCTCTTATACATACAGTGAGGGGGGTTGATTGGCGGGTTGTATCATATGATTGGCGGGTTGTATCATACGGTCTGTCATTGAGTTAACTGGTGTGGTTTCAATTCCCTGGTTGTAGGTGACAAGGAGTAGGGTTGCTTGTCCAACCCTGTAGGTTTTTCCCCAGGTCCTCCGGTTTCATCCCACTGCTACAGACCACTACTCGCAAGCAAATTATTAAAATAAAATTGAACTGAAATTACCTGGTTTGTGTCGAGTGGACGTCAAACCTCATTTCTCTCTCTCCACTGGTACTATGAATGCCCTGAATCGGTCTAAGCAATATTTTCATTAGATATCTTTTGATTCGTTCCTAATCTGGGCCGAGAAAGTTCCTTGGGACCTTTTAGCATGATTTCCCCTTGTCAGTCCTAAGCAATGTGTCAAGCTGCCAAATCGTTACGCAAGCTGAGATTCTGGTTTTGTGAAAGAGCAGGACATTACAGGACATCTCAATACATAGTTTAATGACATAAAGGTTAAATATATTTTTGGCAATATTATATACTGGAAAACACCGGAAAACATCATGTTATACTGAATACCGGAAAAGACTGGAAAAACACTAAATACCGGAAAACACACTTAATACTGGAAAACACTCTAAATAGGTAGCCCGGAACCTGATCCTGTGTGCGTGGGTTAGGGTTAGGTTTTTCCATTGTGGATTAGGGTCAGGTTTAGTTTTTTTTGTGTGTTCCCGAGGACCAGGCTCCAAGTTGCCTATTTAGGGTGTTTTCCGGTATTTAGGGGTTTTTCCTGTATTTAATGTTTTTCCGGTGTTTTCCGGTATTTAGTATAACATGTTGTTTTCCGGTATATAGTATAGCCCATATATTTTCATATATGACAAAGCAGATTCATTGTTTTTATATGTTTAGTTGTTTTGGGTGATACATATAAAACTCTGTAAAATAAGATTATTCACAACAATAGCTTTCTTAATAGCATCAACTACTTGTTGCTAATTGCACGAAGATCTATATGTATTAAAATGCCTGGGGTATATAAGAACAAATTCTATGAATATAATATGCAATTGTCTTCATAAATAACACAATTCATTATATTTGAAAGTAATATGCCACAGGGGTATTCTGTGTCAAAGACAATACAATGTTCTTCGGGTAAAATTCTTGTATAAATTTGAAGTGATGAATTAGACATGATTTTATCCTCAATAATGACTAAAGGTATCCTGGCATTATTGCTCCTTGATCATGATCTCAGAAAAAAAAACTTACCTTAGATTTTTCAGTTATTTAACAGGATTAAGTGTTACATCAAATGCGAGTATATAATGGGCGCACATGTTCAGTCCCAGAATTTCTTTTCCCTTTTTTATCTGCAGATTTTTGTCTAAAACTGGACCCTTATATGCAAAAAGTGTTCCGTGGAACAGATAGAAGGACAGTATTTGCTTAAAATTTTGGTCTTGTCCAAATTTTCATTATCCCAGATAGACGTCATTGGCAGTCACTACCATATGAGGTAAAAGTTAGACTTGTGATATTAGATGGTAATAGAATGAATGTATGGTGTTGAACGCCCTACCAGTACTGTTCTGCATCAACGCTAATTGAAGATAGGCAAAAGCAATGCAGTATGTGCTTTGAAGGATAATTTTGCCCAGGCAGTGGCCTTTCCTTCTACTCTTCTTCAAGTTTCCAATTGTAAAGGTTCGTTTCACATGCACACCATTTTAGATGGCAAAGCTACAAGGCCAGAGATAATTTTACTATAATAATTTTAAAAACCTTGCTCAGATTATCAATATTAACATTCATAGCCACATATCTTGAGCCCTAGTAAAGATCCATCAGAAAATATTTCAATAAATAAAGCATCTTGAACTACGTAAATAAAATCTATGTCTAAATAACGCTAATTAAGATAGAAAACAGACAAGCATAACATAAAAAAATTCTTCCTTCAATTCATCTGCTCTAGCAAATTGATCAACTTACATTGGGTATAGGAGCTGATTAATATGTAGTGTTGGTTTGTGTTTGGTATCTCTGGGAATTGTCAACCAGAAAGGTCTTAATACTATTATGTTCCACGACCCGAGACTCTGTCACTTAGAGATTTAATAAAGCACCATGGGAACTCAAGAGTAACACAATCAAATGTTTTATTCAGGACATATTTATTCGTACAATCGCTCGTAAAACCACCAGAGACATACTGGCAACTCGAACATTCTGGTTGTGTAATAATAAACAACTTTCAGTTGAGTTTGGGAATAGTTTTTAGTATCTGATTTTTCATTTTATTTGTTTGCTTACCAGTAAATCTGTACAAGTAAAATGTGTTCAGTTCAGGAACTAAATCTTAGACTTTCAAAATCTGAAATTTTTTGGGCGTCTTTCATGTAGCCAAAAATGGGTTTCTGAGCTGTTCTGCAAGGATCTCATTATATTTCTATGCTGAAATTTACTGAAGGTCATTTTTTGTGTTCTTGTGGAGAAAAATGACTTCCTGGGCTGTTCTGCAAGCATCCATTTACATGAATGTGTCTGTTTTGTCTGAGACATCATGTTGAAATTCTAGTGCTTTATCCTCATTTAGTAACTGGCACACCATTTCAATGGCCAAAGAAGGTTCTCGATCTACCCGGCACCCCCTTATGCCTCAAACACCCGGTTATGCTTATACTTGTCTGGAGTGACACACCAATGTTACAATTCAGGTAATATAAAACTGTCATATTGCATAACAACAGTATGAAAGTGGCACACCATTTTAAGAGCCCCAGGGGGTACATCAGCCCCAAGCACCTCTTTCTTCCTCGAGCACCCTGTAGACTACACATTAAATACTCATTTATGCCACAAGCATCGCATTATGTTACAAACACCCCTTTATGTCTCAAGCACCCATTAAAGTTTAAATACCCCTTTATGTCACAAGCACCCTTTTATGCCACAGCACCCCTTTAGGTACCCCTTTATGTCAAAAGCACCCCTTTGACAATACTTCTGTCTAGATTGGGACATCAATGTTGCAATTCAGGTTCTCTATAACTGTTTTATAGCATTACAATAGAACCCATGTCTACCCTTAATTTGATTGTCGTTTGATTGGTTAGTGAATACATACAATTCTCCTGTTCTTTCTCGGTGTTATAATTCAATTTGCGTTGAAGACTGACCAGGTCTTGGCAGGTGCCCTATTAGATAAATAACAGACATTTAATTTGCTGATGCTATTATCATTACACAAATGACTGTCTGAATTTACTGGAATATAAAGTACAAGAACAAACTGTGTGAATAATCACATCAGACATGGTAGGAATTACAAGCATATTCTGCCTCAGACACAACACACACACTCAACAGAAGTATCAGACAAATGACTGTCTGAACCACTGGAGTACAGTACCATAAAAAGCTGAGTGAAATTTCACAACAGGTCTTGTAGGAATTGTAAGCATACTCTACCACAGACACAATACACACTTAACAGCAGTATCAGAAAAATGACTGACCACATTTACTACAGTATAAAATACCATAAAAAGCTGTGGGGGGGGGGGGATGGTGGAATGGTTAGCATGTGCGTGCTGTATCATAAAGCCTGTCATTGAATCAACTGGCGTGGTTTCGAATCCCCGGTTGTACGTGACAAGGAGTAGTGTCGCCTGTCCAACCTCGTGGGTTTTCTCCAGGTCCTCTGGTTTCATCCCATTGCTAAAGAAATGAAATGAAATGAAATGGGGTTTAATGTCCTACTGTTCTGCTTCGACCACTGCTAAAGACCCCTAGACGCAAGCGAATTAATGAAATAAAAATTAAACCATTTGTTAGTCCCAAAATGATCTAGTTTGTGTTGAGTGGTTGTTAAACCCCATCTCTCTCACCTTCTCTCCCATAAAGAAGCTGAGTGTTACACAAGTATAAAGTACTATAAAACGCTGTGTGAAAAGTTGCAGTTGGTTTCGTAAGCAGTATCAGACAGATGACTGTTTGAATTCACTTGCGTAAACTATGGTCCTAGATTGGTTCAGAATTGACATTTTATTATATGGACCATTTATGGATTAAGATTGGTAATTATATATACATGATTTATGGTAATTACCTTTTTGACTACTACTCCTTACCCCACCCACTTCTTTTTTTGTTTGAATGGCCAATTTTTGTTGACTTTTTGATCTAGGGTCAAGGAAGAGTGTTTGAATTTAAATTGAATATTCACGATGTGCCATGACGGAAGTTTTGCCCTGACAGCTGTGCTATGGACTCCTCTTATTCAAATTCCAACTGTCAAGGGTTCTTTTACGTACATGCCAATGTGTACATAGGTCCTCAGTTTTTCGTCCCATTCGAATGATAGTAAGTTGTTCTTGTCAGGCCCTTCATTCTACACCACTGACAAGGAGAAACGACGCCAGAAAATCCTGATGAACATTCTCTGCCTGAAGTCGATAGGGGAAAGAATTAGTGGTCTTAACCCTGATAGACAGCCCCATCTCGTATAAAGCCTCATGTTCCACTATACCATGTATAAATGGATGAAGATTATCAAATCACTCAATGGTGTAAGGTAGTCAGAAGTCATGGATAAACTACTTCATATGTCAGAGTTAGCATGTAAATTCAATGAGGAGAGAATTAGTGGTCTTACTCCGGATAGACCACCAGCATCTGGCATAAACACTCATGCTCCCCTGTAACCTGTATAAATTAATTAAGATTATCAACTCACACAATGGTATGAGGCAGTTAAAAGTCAAGAGGCATGGATTATATATGTCATTGTATTTACAATTACATACATACATATACATACATAGTACAGCTATCTATAGACCACACAACAAGAAGTAGCATATGGATTCAGCATTTCATTATCTTTAAACATATAAATACCTTGGCTTTATCTCACAGCAAACACAGGGTGGCCCTTTAATTTATACCCATATTACACATTTCTCCTCTACCTATCAAAGTCTTAAAGATGCACCACAATCAGAAGTGACATTTTGACTTGACAGTGGCACAACTGCCTACCCTTATACAGTGAACTCTGTCACATCCGAACTCTTATCACTCCGACATTCTGTGACATCCGACATGATTTTCTTGTCCCGATTTATTTCCTTATTACTTCAGCCATAAAATCTCTGGTAAATCCGGACACTGTATGTTCCGGATTACGACATCAATCAGCCGTCCTGTCACACGATTTCCATTGAATCGACACCGTATAATCCGGCCTTCAATCAATAGGTGTGAAGCAAACAAATGTTACCAATCAATTATCGGTGAGATTGAAACTCAAATTCCAACTGTAAAAGGTTCTTTTTACGTGTACACGAATGTGAACATTTGACCTAAGTTTTAGGGGGTTGGGATGGCCTAGTGGTCTAGAGTGCCGCGCTTCGACCTCTAGCTGGCCGGTCACCTCTGGCTTGCGGCTGTGGTTTCGATCCCTGGTGTGAGCGTATGTGGCATGGAGATAGGGGCGCCTTCTCAACCTCGTGGGTTTCCTCCGGGCACTCCGGTTTTCTCCCACTGCTAAAGACCCCTACGCGCAAGCAAATTATTGAAATAAAATTAAAAACCATATGTTAGTCCCGAGGTGACCTAGTTGTGTCGAGTGGACGTTAAACCCCATTTCTCTCTCTCTCTCTCACCTAAGTTTTATGTTCCATCTGAATGCCTAGACATCTGTCTTCGTCAGGGACTCCCATCTTGCACCACTGACAAAAAGAGAGAGAGAAATGGGGTTTAACGTCCACTCGACACAACTAGGTCATTTCGGGACTAACATATGGTTTAATTTTATTTCAATAATTTGCTTGCACGTAGGGGTCTTTAGCAGTGGGAGAAAACCGGAGTGCCCGGAGGAAACCCACGAGGTTGAGAAGGCGCCCCTATCTCCATGCCACATACGCTCACACCAGGGATCGAAACCACAGCCGCAAGCCAGAGGTGACCGGCCAGCTAGAGGTCGAAGCGCGGCACTCTAGACCACTAGGCCATCCCAACCCCCGCACCACTGACAGGGACAAATGATCAAGATGAACATCCAAACCAAGAGAAGTGGGTTTTAGTCAAGAAACGTCCTTAAAATTTTCCATTGAGCTTTTCCCTTGTCAGTGGTACAAGACCAAAGATATTGAAAGGAAAAGTGTCTACCTCTTCTGATGTGATCAAAAACTGAGGTTCCCTATATACATCTGGCTGCATATTTAAGATCACTTGTCCATTGGAAACCAAAAGGAGAGTAGGACGTAGGGTATCTGCCCGAGTATATTTTCAGATCGAACGCAGAGACATACACATCGAGCCACCATGGCTCCCCTTTAACAAGACCATGGCTATTAAAGTATTTTACATTACAAAATTTTCATAATAATATTTACTCCAACGAACTAAACAGTCAAGATTGGTCTTTGCCTCCACATCAACCCCTCTTCTTTCATGTGACAAGGGGTTTCCAAGAAACTTTCGTCACCCATGCAGTAGATCTTTAAATGTTTACTGGTTTTCCAATGATAAAATCTATAGTGTTTATAACCAATCTTTTTATCAATTTCCTAAATCAGATATAAACCATTTATGTAAACTTCTTGACTTGTGAATGAATGAAATAAGAGAATTGATGGTGCAGGAATTATGTATTACTCATAAACAGCTTATAATGTGTAATAGAGGGAATTTGATCTAAAAGTAGACCATAGCAAAATTTCCCTGATAGCATACTATATGGTGTATGCCTGTCTCCGTTAGCTTAGTCAGAGCAGAACAGCAGGATTATAAATCCCATTTTATTTCTTATGTGTGCGGGCCTGAAGACAGCTCTAAAAATTGGGGGGGGGGGGCTACTGAATTTTTTAGAGGGGCTGAGGATGTGGCCAGCTAAGAACACTCCTAAGAAATCATTATTGTTGGTGAAATATTTGGGGGGGTTAATTCGATTCTTCCCATGGCTACGGGCCCGTATGTGTGCATGTCCATCTGTACAAAGGTGGCTTAAACTACTGAAGTCCCAAACTTTTGGTTTCAGATACATTTAAACTCAAAATGTTCCATCAAAATACATGCTGACATTGGATAGATTTTTGGGGGGTAAGCTTGTACACTCATTAATCTTATTGTTTAAAATAACCTAGAGATCCCTAGAGATTCAAAGCCTTATTAGAATAAAAACATATTATGGATTACTAGTTCGTTTCTTTATCAGTTTACTTGTAATATGTCAGTTGACATCAAATAATGCATTTGTCATCGAGCGGAATAACTTAATGCTCAAGTCTACATAAACCAATACCTTAACCCATATTAAAGTAGCCAAGTCCCTAACTCCATATCATCCAAAGTCTTTGACATTGAAAGCACAAATTATTTGTCAATTTAAATTAACATTGATGTTGTGATCTTACCAGGAAAAGATGGGCTTCTGATATCCAATATCTAAGTCAAAATAAACATTTTTCCTTTGGTACACAAATCTCGTACCATAATGTGTTTCAAGCCCATTTTTAACAAGAGACTAGAGGAATGAGCCTAGACATATTCCACAAGTCATGTCACAGGGTGACGGTATTTTCTTATCTGGAGAGCATGCACAATAAATACTAGGCTGGGGCTATTTGCCACATGTGGTAAGACAATTCGGGGGCTATTTGCCACTTGTACGTCTCCGCGCAGCAATTATCAACCAATATCCACGAAACTCACAGAATATGATAACATTAATATTATCTCGGAATAGCCAAAATTTCGACCACTTCCGGTTAGCGGTTTCCGAGATAAAGGTTACCACACATTTCATGTGGCACGACTACAGACCATCAACCGATATCCACGAAACTTACAGGATATAATAACAATGATAATATCTCGGAGTAGCCAAAATATCGACCACTTCCGGTTAGCAGTTTCCGAGAGATCAGGTTACCACACATTTCATGTGGCACGCCTACAGACCACAATTATCAACCGATATCCATGAAACTTACAGGATATAATAACAATGATAATATCTCGGGGTAGTTAAAATGTCGACCACTTCCGGTCAGCAGTCTCCGAGATATCAGGTTACCACACATTTCATGTGGCACGCCTACAGACCACAATTATCAACCGATATCCATGAAACTTAAAGGATATAATACCAATGATAATATCTCGGGGTAGCCAAAATTTCGACCACTTCCGGTCAACAGTTTCCGAGATATCAGGTTACCACACATTTCATGTGGCACGCCTACAGACCACAATTATCAACCGATATCCACGAAACTTACAGGATATAATAACATTAATAATATCTCGGAGTAGCCGAAATTTCGACCACTCCCGGTTAGCAGTTTCCGAGATATCAGGTTACCACACATTTCATGTAGCACGCCTACAGACCACAATTATCAACCGATATCCGTGAAACTTACAGAATATAATATAATACCAATGAATGGCAATGATAATATCTCGGAGTAGCCGAAATTTCGACCACTCCCGGTTAGCGGTTTCCGAGATATTAGGTTACCACACATTTCATGTGGCACGCATACAGACCACAATTATTAACCGATATCCACGAAACTTACAGGATATAATAACAATAATAATATCCCAGAGTAGCCAAAATTTCAGCCACTTCCGGTGGTCTGTAGGCGTGCCACATGAAATGTGTGGTAACCCGATATCTCGGAAACCGCTTACCGCAAGTGGCCGAAATATGGGCTACTCCGAGATATTATTATTGTTATTATATCCTGTAAGTTTCGTGGATATTGGTTGATAATTGTGGTCTGTATGCGTGCCACATGAAATGTGTGGTAACCTGATATCTCGGAAACTGCTGACCGGAAGTGGTCGAAATTTTGGCTACTACGAGATATTATCATTGTTATTATATCCTGTAAGTTTCATGGATATCGGTTGATAATTGTGGTCTGTAGGCGTGCCACATGAAATGTGTGGTAACCTGATATCTCGGAAACCGCTAACCGGAAGTGGTCGAAATTTTGGCTACTTCGAGATATTATTGATGTAATTATATTCTGTAAGTTTCGTAGATATCGGTTGATAATTGTGGCCTGTATGCGTGCCACTTGAAATGTGTGGTAACCTGATATCTCGGAAACTGCTGACCGGAAGTGGTCGAAATTTTGGCTACTCCGAGATATTATTATTGTTATTATATCCTGTACGTTTCGTGGATGTCAGTTAATAATTGTGGTCTGTATGCGTGCCACATGAAATGTGTGGTAACCTGATATCTCTGAAACTGCTAGCCGGAAGTGGTCGAAATTTTGGCTACTCCGAGATATTATTATTGTTATTATATCCTGTACGTTTCGTGGATATCGGTTAATAATTGTGGACTGTATGCGTGCCACATGAAATATGTGGTAACCTGATATCTCGGAAACTATTAACCGGAAGTGGTCGAAATTTTGGCTACTTCGAGATATTATTATTGTTATTATATCCTGTAAGTTTTGTGGATATCGGTTGATAATTGTGGTCTGTAGGCGTGCCACATGAAATGCGTGGTAACCTAATATCTCGGAAACCGCTAACTGGAAGTGGTCGAAATTTTGGCTACTCCGAGATATTATTATTGTTATTATTTCCTGTAAGTTTCGTGGATATCGGTTAATAATTGTGGTATGTAGGCGTGCCACATGAAATGTGTGGTAACCTGATATCTCGGAAACTGCTGACCGGAAGTGGTCGGAATTTTGGCTACTCCGAGATATTATCATTGTTATTATATCCGGTAAGTGTCATGGATATCGGTTGATAATTGTGGTCTGTAGGCGTGCAACATGAAATGTGTGGTAACCTAATATCTCGGAAACCGCTAACCGGAAGAGGTCGAAATTTTGGTTACCCAGAGATATTATTATTGTTATTATATCCTGTAAGTTTCGTGGATATCGGTTGATAATTATGGTCTGTATGCGTGCCACATGAAATGTGTGGTAACCTGATATCTCGGAAATTGCTGACCGGAAGTGGTCGAAATTTTGGCTACTCCGAGATATTATCATTGTTATTATATCCTGTAAGTTTCATGGATATCGGTTGATAATTGTGGTCTGTAGGCGTGCCACATGAAATGTGTGGTAACCTAATATCTCGGGTACTGCTAACCGGAAGTGGTCGAAATTTGGGCTACTCCGAGATATTTTTATTGTTTTTATATCCTGTAAGTTTCGTGGATATCGGTTGATAATTGTGGTCTAATTGTGGCCTGTATGCGTGCCACATGAAATGTGTGGTAACCTGATATCTCGGAAACTGCTGACCGGAAGTGGTCGAAATTTTGGCTACTCCGAGATATTATTATTGTTATTATATCCTGTAAGTTTCGTGGATATCGGTTGATAACCGTGGTCTGTAGGCGTGCCACATGAAATGTGTGGTAACCTGATATCTCGGAAACTGCTGACCTGAAGTGGTCGGAATTTTGGCTACTCCGAGATATTATCATTGTTATTATATCCTGTAAGTTTCGTGGGTATCGGTAGATAATAGTGGTCCGTAGGCGTGCCACATGAAATGTGTGGTAACCTAATATCCCGGAAACCGCTAACCGGAAGTGGACGAAATTTTGGCTACTCCGAGATATTATTATTGTTATTATATCCTGTAAGTTTCGTGGATATCGGTTAATAATTGTGGTCTGTATGCGTGCCACATGAAATGTGTGGTAACTTGATCTCTCGGAAACTGCTGACCGGAAGTGGTCGGAATTTTGGCTACCCCGAGATATTATTATTGTTATTATATCCTGTAAGTTTCGTGGATATCGGTAGATAATTGTGGTCTGTAGGCGTGCCACATGAAATGTGTGGTAACCTGATATCTCGGAAACTGCTGAGCGGAAGTGGTCGAAATTTTGGCTACTCCGAGATATTATTATTGTTATTATATCCTGTAAGTTTCGTGGATATCGGTTGATAATTGTGGTCTGTATGCGTTTCACATGAAATGTGTGGTAACCTAATATCTCGGAAACCGCTAACCGGAAGAGGTCGAAATTTTGGCTACCCCGAGATATTATTATTGTTATTATATCCTGTAAGTTTCGTGAATATCGGTTGATAATTATGGTCTGTATGCGTGCCACATGAAATGTGTGGTAACCTGATATCTCGGAAATTGCTGACCGGAAGTGGTCGAAATTTTGGCTACTCCGAGATATTATCATTGTTATTATATCCTGTAAGTTTCATGGATATCGTTTGATAATTGTGGTCTGTAGGCGTGCCACATGAAATGTGTGGTAACCTAATATCTCGGGAACTGCTAACCGGAAGTGGTCGAAATTTTGGCTACTTCGAGATATTATTATTGTTATTATATCCTGTAAGTTTCGTGGATATCGGTTGATAATTGTGGTCTGTAGGCGTGCCACATGAAATGTGTGGTAACCTGATATCTCGGAAACCGCTAACCGGAAGTGGTCGAAATTTTGGCTACTCCGAGATATTATTAATGTTATTATATCCTGTAAGTTTCGTGGATATCGGTTGATAATTGTGGTCTGTATGCGTGCCACATGAAATGTGTGGTAACCTGATATCTCGGAAACTGCTGAGCGGAAGTGGTCGAAATTTTGGCGTGCCACATGAAATGTGTGGTAACCTGATATCTCGGGAACTGCTAACTGGAAGTGGTCGAAATTTTGGCTACTCCGAGATATTTTTATTGTTATTATATCCTGTAAGTTTCGTGGATAATTGTGGTCTGTAGGCGTGCCACATGAAATGTGTGGTAACCTGATATCTCGGGAACTGCTAACCGGAAGTGGTCGAAATTTTGGCTACTCCGAGATATTATTATTGTTATTATATCCGGTAAGTTTCGTGGATATCGGTTGATAATTGAGGTCTGTATGCGTGCCACATGAAATGTGTGGTAACCTGATATCTCGGAAACTGCTAGCCGTAAGTGGTCGAAATTTTGACTACTCCGAGATATTATTATTGTTATTATATCCTGTAAGTTTCGTGGATATCGGTTGTTAATAGTGGTCCGTAGGCGTGCCACATGAAATGCGTGGTAACCTAATATCCCGGAAACCGCTAACCGGAAGTGGACGAAATTTTGGCTACTCCGAGATATTATTATTGTTATTATATCCTGTAAGTTTCGTGGATATCGGTTAATAATTGTGGTCTGTATGCGTGCCACATGAAATGTGTGGTAACCTGATATCTCGGAAACTGCTGACCGGAAGTGGTCAGAATTTTGGCTACTCCGTGATATTATCATTGTTATTATATCCTGTAAGTTTCATGGATATCGGTTGATAATTGTGGTCTGTAGGCGTGCCACATGAAATGTGTGGTAACCTAATATCTCGGAAACCGCTAACCGGAAGTGGTCGAAATTTTGGCTACTCCGAGATATTATTATTGTTATTATATCCTGTAAGTTTCGTGGATATCGGTTAATAATTTTGGTCTGTAGACGTGCCACATGAAATGTGTGGTAACCTGATATCTCGGAAATTGCTGACCGGAAGTGGTCGAAATTTTGGCTACTCTGAGATATTATCATTGATATTATATCCTGTAAGTTTCATGGATATCGGTTGATAATTGTGGTCTGTAGGCGTGCCACATGAAATGTGTGGTAACCTGATATCTCGGAAACTGCTAACCGGAAGTGGTCGAAATTTTGGCTACTTTGAGATATTTTCTTTGTTATTATATCCTGTAAGTTTCGTGAATATCGGTTGATAATTGTGGTCTGTAGGCGTGCCACATGAAATGTGTGGTAACCTAATATCTCGGAAACCGCTGACCGGAAGTGGTCGAAATTTTGGCTACTCCGAGAGGTTATTATTGTTATTATATCCTGTAAGTTTCGTGGATATCGGTTAATAATTGTGGTCTGTATGCGTGGCACATGAAATGTGTGATAACCTGTTATCTCAGAAACTGCTGACCGGAAGTGGTCGGAATTTTGGCTACTCCGAGATATTATCATTGTTATTATATCCTGTAAGTTTCGTGGATATCGATTAATAATTGTGGTCTGTATGCGTGCCACATGAAATGTGTGGTAACCTGATATCTCGGAAACTACTAGCCGGAAGTGGTCGAAATTTTGGCTACTCCGAGATATTATTATTGTTATTATATCCTGTAAGTTTCGTAGATATCGGTTGATAATTGTGGTCCGTAGGCGTGCCACATGAAATGTGTGGTAACCTGATATCTCGGAAACTGATATCCGGAAGTGGTCGAAATTTTGGCTACTCCGAGAGGTTATTATTGTTATTATATCCTGTAAGTTTCGTGGATATCGGTTAATAATTGTGGTCTGTATGCGTGGCACATGAAATGTGTGGTAACCTGTTATCTCAGAAACTGCTGACCGGAAGTGGTCGGAATTTTGGCTACTCCGAGATATTATCATTGTTATTATATCCTGTAAGTTTCATGGATATCGGTTGATAATTGTGGTCTGTAGGCGTGCCACATGAAATGTGTGGTAACCTAATATCTCGGAAACCGCTAACCGGAAGTGGTCGAAATTTTGGCTACTCCGAGATATCATTATTGTTATTATATCCTGTAAGTTTCGTGGATATCGGTTAATAATTTTGGTCTGTAGGCGTGCCACATGAAATATGTGGTAACCTGATATCTCGGAAATTGCTGACCGGAAGTGGTCGAAATTTTGGCTACTCCGAGATATTATCATTGTTATTATATCCTGTAAGTTTCATGGATATCGGTTGATAATTGTGGTCTGTAGGCGTGCCACATGAAATGTGTGGTAACCTGATATCTCGGAAACTGCTAACCGGAAGTGGTCGAAATTTTGGCTACTTCGAGATATTTTCATTGTTATTATATCCTGTAAGTTTCGTGAATATCGGTTGATAATTGTGGTCTGTAGGCGTGCCACATGAAATGTGTGGTAACCTAATATCTCGGAAACCGCTAACCGGAAGTGGTCGAAATTTTGGCTACTCCGAGATATTATTATTGTTATTATATCCCGTAAGTTTCGTGGATATCGGTTAATAATTTTGGTCTGTAGGCGTGCCACATGAAATGTGTGGTAACCTGATATCTCGGAAATTGCTGACCGGAAGTGGTCGAAATTTTGGCTACTCCGAGATATTATCATTGTTATTATATCCTGTAAGTTTCATGGATATCAGTTGATAATTGTGGTCTGTAGGCGTGCCACATGAAATGTGTGGTAACCTGATATCTCGGAAACTGCTCAGCGGAAGTGGTCGAAATTTTGGCTACTCCGAGATATTATTATTGTTATTATATCCTGTAAGTTTCATGGATATCGGTTGATAATTGTGGTCTGTAGGCGTGCCACATGAAATGTGTGGTAACCTGATATCTCGGAAACTGCTGAGCGGAAGTGGTCGAAATTTTGGCGTGCCACATGAAATGTGTGGTAACCTGATATCTCGGGAACTGCTAACCGGAAGTGGTCGAAATTTTGGCTACTCCGAGATATTTTTATTGTTATTATATCCTGTAAGTTTCGTGGATATCGGTTGATAATTGTGGTCTGTAGGCGTGCCACATGAAATGTGTGGTAACCTGATATCTCGGGAACTGCTAACCGGAAGTGGTCGAAATTTTGGCTACTCCGAGATATTTTTATTGTTATTATATCCTGTAAGTTTCGTGAATATCGGTTGATAATTGTGGTCTGTAGGCGTGCCACATGAAATGTGTGGTAACCTAATATCTCGGAAACCGCTGACCGGAAGTGGTCGGAATTTTGGCTACTCCGAGATATTATCATTGTTATTATATCCTGTAAGTTTCATGGATATCGGTAGATAATTGTGGTCTGTAGGCGTGCCACATGAAATGTGTGGTAACCTGATATTTCGGAAACTGCTAACCGGAAGTGGTCGAAATTTTGGCTACTCCGAGATATTATTATTATAATTATATCCTGTATGTTTCGTGGATATCGGTTAATAATTGTGGTCTGTATGCGTGCCACATGAAATGTGTGGTAACCTGATATCTCGGAAACTGCTGACCGGAAGTGGTCGAAATTTTGGCTACTCCGAGATATTATCATTGTTATTATATCCTGTAAGTTTCATGGATATCGGTTGATAATTGTGGTCTGTAGGCGTGCCACATTAAATGTGTGGTAACCTGATATCTCGGAAACTGCTGACCGGAAGTGGTCGAAATTTTGGCTACTCCGAGATATTATTATTGTTATTATATCCTGTAAGTTTCGTGGATATCGGTTAATAATTGTGGTCTGTATGCGTGCCACATGAAATGTGTGGTAACCTGATATCTCGGAAACTGCTGACCGGAAGTGGTCGAAATTTTGGCTACTCCGAGATATTATGATTGTTATCATATTCTGCAAGTTTCATTGAAATCGGTTGGTAATTGCAGTCTGTAGTCGTGAGGATATTATGAAATTATTGCTTACCACATGTGGCAAATAGCCACTGCCTAAATACTAAGTGGATTGGAATAACCAAAAGCTTGAGATTGCCATTCAACTGATTTAAAATTAGTTTATACACATTCATATTACATGCGTTGCGACCCACTTATGTCAAGTGAGAGAGAAGGTTGAAAACAAACCCAACAAACACTTGGTAATTTTGGGACTAATACTGTACAATTTTATTTCAATAAAATTCAATTGAACCATATATTAGTACCAAAATAACCTAGTTTGTGCCGAGTGGATGTTAACCCACATTCTCTCTCTTTATTAATCAAGGATATTACAAGTACAAAAATGTCTTAATTAATTTGCATATTCAACATTTAGTATGAATCAAAACTGATTTATGACGACAAATTTATTCTGGTTCGCTTAAACTCAAACTTAATTTATATATATATATATCTATATATATATATATATATATATATCTGAGCATTAAATAATAAAATTTATTTGCTCAACTGGAGCTATATTATAAGATCCTAATCTTATTACAAGAGACAAAATTTTATTACAAGTTTTATTTGTATATATATAACCCGTTTTCTTTCATTTTAATTATTTATATTCATAAACAACTTGTTATTTTTAACTTGACATATTATCTTTGATATTTGTTTTTATTTATGGATATAATGGATTTTTTTATTTTGTCTCAAATATTTTCACCATATGTTTGATGCAATATAGCCCGGTTGGAGCTGACGTGCCATAATACCTCATTTCATTTCTGGTTTGCTAAGACCTAGACTAATGGCTGCTCTAGATCAATTTAAACTCGAACTTACCTGACATATAGATATATACTGAATATTAAATAATAAAATTCCTTTCAATCGCCACTTGACGCAGCTTGTTGAATAATTTACATATATGGCAATTAGTAAAACCTTTACACTTGAACGAGTCACATAGATATGTAGACGATTTGTAGCCAGGAAAAGTGGCTTTCGATGGTAAGAGGAAAACGAACACTTGACAACCCAGACAAAAAAATTATAAGTCTTTTTCCTAAATACTTATAAGATTCTCCGTTACAGAAACCTCTGTAGTGACATTAGCAGACGGTGTAGGTGCACGGTGGGAAAATGTCAATTTTTATCTTCCTCCTCCTGCTCTGCCAAGATAAACAGACGAGGCAGGTGAAACTGAGGGTGAGGGACCGACAGTGTGGGTCTAAAATTGGCGGAGTTTGGGGGGATGGCGAACAGGTAGTTTAGTTAGGGGTTTGTCAATAACAAGATCATGCCACAACACACACATACCAACAGGATTCAAAGACTATTGTTTAGTTGTTTAATTAACAAATCAACGCACAGGATATTTACGCGTTTATTTCACTCGACAGTCAATGCAAAATGTGGACATTATCTTTCACTCTTTTACTTTGAAGCCAAGAAAAGAACAACGTTTTACGAAATTTTTGTCGTCAAAAAAAGTCGGGAAAATCTCTGGTGTGTTATTCATACACTACTTGTTTACCAGGTCACGACAACTTTTTGAACCCTCATCTGACCTATAAATTTTAGGAATTCTTTAATAAAATCAATTTCAGTTGAAAGTCTGTGATACCAATCCGTGGATATTTCGAACAAGGTATAATTTTTTCATGGCTTAATCCATGCTTGTAAGTACTGACATGTAATATAAAATAAATAAAATAATCATTAACAGTAGATAACCTCACATCTTAACCAGAATGGATCAAATTAATAAGAAGCCCGCCAGAAATGAAATGGAGTTTAACGTCCTTCTGTTCTGCTCCGAACTGGGATAATGAAGACGGCCATGCGACATACAGTGGGCTATGAGGGAAATTTTGCGCGGACAGTGGCACTAAGGCCTACTCTTATATAGAATTCTAACTGTAAAGGGATCTTTTATGTGCATGCTAATGTGCAAACAGGACCTCTCTCTCTCTCCTCCTGGTTCCTCTCTCTAGCTTTCTTCCCCTCCCTCTCCTCAAGAACCAGATGTTAAACCTCATCTCCCTGCCTGCCTGCCCCCCTTTCCTCTAGCTCCCCCACTCCCGCTCTCCTCTCCAGCTCTCTCTCTCTGATCCAAGAACCAGGTGTGACCACCATACTTTGTATCTGTTTTGTGTTTTACCTGTACTAATTATTGTTAATTAGTAATTGATACTTTGTTTGTGATAAACATTGATAGTTTGTTGAGTGTTGTATTAACAAACACCAGGACAGTAACTAGTTAAAATACCACGAGCGAGTAAGATCGATGGCTAGTATTGTTGTGGAAGATACTAGATACATACCACATGATACCCCAGTCAATTTCTCCTGCAAAAATAATTGATACAATAGATTTTTTGTTTTTGCAAACAAACGTTTTGTTATAACCAGCTTTTTAGTTCTCAAGACTTGTATGATAAAAATATAATGTGACCCTTTAACAATAGGCTCAATGGCAGGAACATGCCACAAGCGGTAAAATCCTTAATTAAGAAAGACAATATTTGCCTATTAATATAAATGACTTGAAATGAAATGTGGTTAACATCCTCCTTTTCTGCAGCAACCTGGCTAATGAAGATGGACATGCACCATGCAGTGAACTATGACGGAATGTTGCCTGGCAGGAGACTGTTTCCGCCTACTCTTCAATGAGTTGCACTTCCGTGCTACGAGGGAAATTTTGCTCAGACTATCCGAGGTTATAGGGACATCAACATTTTTTTTCATCTCATATAAATGACAAAGATGTTGTTCCCTGATAGGCCCTACATCCTGCATCACAGACTAGCCAGCCAGAACCTAATTCACTGAACCACCACAGCTAATGAGAAAGAGAGAAATGGGGTTTAACATCTACTCGACACAAACTAGGTCATTTTGGGACTAACATATGGTTTCAATTTCATTTCAATAATTCACTTTTGCGTATGCGTCTTTAGCAGTGGGAGGAAACCAGAGCGCTCGGAGGAAACCCCCGAGGTTGAGAAGGAGCCCCTATCTCCATGCCACATACGCTCACACCAGGGAGCCAGGGGTAACCCACAGCTAATGAAGAAGAGCATACACCATACAGGGAAACCAACTGCCAAGTGATCTTTTATAGACATGCCAATGTGTACAACACAGGACCTCGGTTTTCCATCCCATCCGAATGACATTCCTTGTCCGTTCCTCCATCCTGCACCAATGGCAAGAGGAAACCACTGGATTGAGAGAATGATGGGGTGAAACGTCCACTCAACACAAACTAGGTCATTTCGGAACTAACATATGGTTCTATTTTATTTCAACAATTTGCTTGTACGTTCGGATCTTTAGCTGTGGGAGGGAATCAGAGGACCCGCAGAAATGCCGCAAGGTTGGACAAGCGACCATGCCAAATCGTATGATTCAGTGTGTACATGCTAACCATATGGCACATCCCACCCCGCTCCGGAAAACTAATTAAAAGGATAGATTGGTTAGATTCTGTATAGACCAAAAGTTTTAATCTACTGTAAACACAAATAATAAAAATATTGACCTGTTTGTGTTTCTCTTACCTTGTTTTCGTAAAGTTTTATTTTAACACGATCGTGTAAATGAAAAACACGATTGGATAGTAAACGGTCAAACATGCTCAACAAATACAACAGGTATGTGTCACAAAATCTACTTTTATTGCAGACGGTCAATTTCGTTACAGGTTTAAAAGGGGACAAAAGGGTACAGGCTGATCATTCTTTTCATTTTCTCACATTATTAAAGTGTGTTTAACAGGTGTTCGGATCAAGTTTTGTAGGTGGACATGTTAATCCCTTCAATAAAACATATTGGTATCAACGCTTACATATTTACATGTATACATTCTTATTAAAAGACAAAATGGCCATTTAGATTGTTTTCTTGTTATTAACCAGGTGTTCCGTGTATAGTAGTCACATTCTAGTTCGGTCTCATACAAAAATAACAATGAATAGTAAGTGCAGGAGGAAGGCACTACACACAAACAGCAGCAATAAGAGAGAGAGAGAGAGAGAGATACAAAAATGGGGTTTAACTCTCAATTAACACAAACTAGGTCATTTTGGGACTAACATATGGTTAAGTTTTATTTCAAGGACTCATAGAAAACCCATGAGGTTGCACAGGCGACTCTACCCCCTGCCCCATAAAACCTGAGGAATCGAAAACACTTCATACAGTGTACTATGAGGGAAATTTGGCCCGGGTAGCGGCACTACAGCATACTCTTATATCGAATTCCAACTGCCAGGGGATCTTTTACGTGCATGCAAATGTGTACACATTTTTTTTCCCATCCAAACGACTTTCTCAGTTAATGCAGGGATCGAATACCCGGCGTCCAGGCTAGCAAGCCAGCATCTGACACACTTAGCCCTGTGATCGCCCAGTTTAAGGTACAACTCCATGGCATGACATGTCAAAATGATGAAGGCTATATGATGATCTCAATCAGACATCTGTTACCTGGCAGATATTTTAAATTCTAGATAGTTATCACCCTGATAGACAATACAATAGGTAATGTCAGCCATGTCTGAATATGATAAATGACAAAGAATGCGTAATATCAGCTGTAACATTTATCATTATATTTCAACATGCAGACATGATATTTAAAAAAAACCATAGATATACAGTGCAGCCTAAAATATGAAATTTAAATTGAAAAACTTGGAATATTGTTTAAATAATTTACATATTTATCACATATCATATTCAGAGGTTCAGAGGTTCAGACATGCATAGTGAATTTGCATAAATTTAAATCTGGCCCTGAGTTCACAAGGCATTCTCAGGCTCAAGTTAAGAATTTATTAAACTATCAATCACTGTTTATGAGAAATATCTTTGATCGTGAAACACAAAACTGTGTACACCATTTGCAAATATAAATGTACAAGATGGCTCAGTGGTCTAATGTATGCTTTAGATCACAAGATCTGTCATTGAGTTAAATGGAGTGGTTTCGATCCCAAGGATGTACATGATATGGAATAGACAGGGTGTTTGTCTGAACTCATCGTTTTTCTCTGGGTCCTCCAGTTTCCTTCCACAGCTAAACCCTTTCTCTCTCTGCATGAAAATTAGAGTTTTCTTACTTTGATATTACCCATTAGGATCACAGCATTTCCTTTCATTAATAAACTATGATCAATGTCAAGAAAAGAGAGAGATGGGGTTTAACGTCCACTCCACATAAACTAGGTTATTTCGGGACTAACATATGGTTCAGTTTTATTTCAATAATTCTCTTGCACGTAGGGATCTATAGGGGAAGGATCTGAGAGGTAACCCACGAGGCTGAACAGGTGACCCTACTCCTTGTCACATACAACCAGGGGAATCAAAACAAGGCCTGTTGTCTCACTGATAGACAAAGGATCCATGTCCTAAAAATGAAGAAGTTCTGAAACTTATCTTAAAGTACGCTGATACTCCTAGATGATGACAAATAAATAAATAAATAAATATCAGTTTTTAAATGAGAGATATAAAAATTGCAACGATTGCAACAAAAAATGGAACAGATTGATGA
Source organism: Patella ulyssiponensis (assembly GCA_963678685.1). Lineage (NCBI taxonomy): Eukaryota > Metazoa > Mollusca > Gastropoda > Patellidae > Patella > Patella ulyssiponensis. The sequence goes on along the minus strand of OY783232.1, from coordinate 51,756,020 downwards.
AGACTTTGTGTGGAATACTCGGAACTAGTCATTCACACAGAATGTGTTGTACCACTTTCTGTTCTAAAAACACACTATTTTATTCATGCTAAATGCTAAAATAACAATATTCTATAGCCGATTCAGTGTTTTTTACAAAGAATTCAAACACCATTAGAAAACATATTGTGTGAAACTCTGTCTTATTTTGAATAAAACATCATTTCCTGGCATCAAATATTCAACACAAACTCAACTGAAGCCTGCAAGAAAACAGAGTGCAATAATAGAGATTTTGTGACAATCTGACATTTTGCTAAATCAGAATCAAAAAGTTTCAGAGACCAGTGAACGCTCTCAGGTTTTATTCAGATTACCTCAAGCTGATTTCTACTTTTATTTTATTTTCCTTACCACTTAATAAAGGTGTCAGAATTTTTTAAATATTAAAAACAGGAATGGATTGAAGTGGAATGGAGAGAATGAATGAAGTCAAGTGGCTTGTGAATTATGAAGACAAAACACCCCTTTCCTTTAGTTTTTTCAATCTGATTAAAACACAGATCCAATTTCGTTTCGTTTTTTATAGTTCAAAATTTCGTTTTTACTTGTCTTTACTACTCTTGGATCTGGAGGACTTGTTATTTAATTCGTGTTCTGGCTGAAATGAGGGGTCAGCCAATCAAATGGTCTGTCGAATCGACCGTTTGACCTTTTCATGCGTGGAACTGTGGGTAGATATTACCAGCCAACGACGTCTATACTATATACACCAGCGGGTAGAAATCATAACAAAACAAAAGTGGATTTTGAAAAGCATGGCGGTCGCTAATTGGTTAATCGAATGACTGACGTTATCGGGTCAAATGTCCCGTGCTTGATACCTGACGTCATAGAACGTGAGCTTCCACTATAACTAGTTAGATCTACATGAGTGTAGGCCATCGAAAGTATAAAAAACGAAACGAAATATAGATCTATATCTTAATTAGATTGTAGTTTTTTTTAAATGGCTTTATGTAATTAATTCAATAAATATTTTAGGTTTCAATTTTATATTTGTTTAGGTGTACACAGGGTCTCTAAGTTTTACATAGTGCCGCACATAGTCTAAATCTGGCAAGGATATTGTTACCTGTCAGTACATGAGATATAATATTATATAGCTATAGCAAAGAATAAGGGAGGTAACTGTTGTGTTTGAACCAGTTGACAGTTCCAATCTGATTAAAATACAAATCTATATCTCATTTTGTCTTTTTATACTTTTGATGGCCTACACTACATGAAAGAGACAGAGAGAGAAATGGGGTTTAACGTCCACTCGACACAACTAGGTCATTTCGGGACTAACATATGGTTTAATTTTATTTCAATAATTCGCTTGCGGGTAGGGGTCTTTAGCAGTGGGAGGAAACCGGAAACAGCCATTGAATGTTAAGTAAATTCTTAAGTCTGAGAATGTTTTGTGAGCTCAGGAGCAGAAGTGAATTTGAGTCAAAATAAATTTGAGTCAATTAACATCCTACTGTTCTGCTCCGACTGGGCTAATGAAGACAGACATATGCCATACAGTGTGCTATGAGGAAAAACTTGCCTGGACAGCGGCATTAAGCCATACTCTTACATCGAATTTCGACTGCCAAGGGATCTTTTATGTGCACGCCAATGTGTACACAGGATCTTGCTTTTTCGTACCATCCGGAAAACTAGACAGCTGTCCTTGTCAGGTCCTCCGTCCTGCACCAATGACAACGGGAAACCACAACGGAAAATCCCAATGAACTTTCTCGGCCGACAGCGGGAGCGAACCCGCGACCCCAAACTCAGGAAAAGAGGTCATGTCAATGAAAAAGTCTAGTCATTTGGATGGTATCCTGATCAGGCGCGGATACAGAGGGGGGCGCACCCGGCGCACGCCCCCTCTTTTTTTTGCGGTGGCGAACAATTTTTAGCTCCATATATTATTCTCGCGGGAAAGGAGAATAAAAACAGTTTAGGTTGGAAATCGTAATTTACAGTACTAGTATGAAATTAGTCCTTGTGGGCATTTTTGTCCACTCAAAAATCATGGGTCGGGCTTCGCACTCCCAACTTGGTGCAGCACGCCCCCCCTTTCTGAAAATCCTGGATCCGCCCCTGCTGATAGCTTGCACATGGTGTAAATACCCGTCTTCATTAGCCTGGTTGGTACCTAGAAACGTAAGACTTAAACCCCATTGCATTTTTTTTTTTATTTCATCAGTGATTAATTCACCATAGAGAAATACATTTTTGATCTCCCACTTCTTCAAAGAGATACTGTATTCATAAACGACCTTTAAAACAATAACTATGAAGAACATAATTTTTTTCCGAATTTCCTAATCAAATTTTGTTCTTAATTGGCTTTGAAGTACAAATTTATCAGTAGAAAGCCATTTTCTCTGGTGAATTTAAAAAAAGAATGGGGTCCTGCATTATTACATCAAAAATATTCAAAAACCTGTAAAAATCAAATAATTAAGAGACTCGTAAAAGGTTTTCAATCTAGCCGATTGAGTGAGTTTTATGAAAAATCCTGTGATATGAATTGGTAAAACTCTTCTCGTCAGCCAAGCTACAAAGAGATAAAAGGCTCGCAGTAATTACATGGCAAAAAGCGCTGAGTGCCGTGAAAATAAACACTGTTAATTGTGTGGCATCATTACACCGTAAATACAATGTAAGCGCTTAGCTTTGATATGTACATAGCAGTAATAAGCGCAAAGCAATCAGCGCTGAACATAAGAACATTGACATGGGTATCGACGACTCAACCAACTTTTGACATCTCCAATCCATAAATCAATATCTCCAAGACTAATGTTAGAAATATCAAAAATATAGCCATATGCAATGGTTTTGCGATAAACATCAATTATTGTCAAAACCATCGTTAAAATCACCAGAATAGAAAATTATTTGGATTCGGAAGATATTTTTCGAAACAAAAATGACAAGTGAAGTTTGTTTTTTTTCTTCAAGTCAATAAAAGATGTACGCCACATCAAAAGTCATCAATTGAAGATTTAAGGAGGGTACATTAGACACATATTGGAACAGCTATTGAGAGGTAATGTTTTGTAAATATTGGAAAAGATGATTTAACAGCTCAGAAAACATTTCGTCTCTTCAAATCACAGTAATTGTGGTTTATTCTAATGGATCTACTCAGGATTTAAGTAAAAAAAATAATTCTAGATTTGAGTACATTTAGACAAATATTTAAGTTTAATTTTCTTTTCAAAATGTAAAATCACCAGCGGATATTCGTAATTTGTTATAAAGTGTTAAGTTTCTTAATAGTTGTAGAAGAGAGAGAGAGAGAGTTTAAAGTCCATCTAACACAAACTAGGTAATTTCGGGACTAACATAATAATTAATATGGTTCAATTTTACTTCAATAATTCATTGCACGTAGGGGTCTTTAGCAGTGGGAGGAAACCGGAGGACCAGGAGAAAATCTGTAGAACAAATATAAATCACTGTTAATGGCATTGATCATCATTTGAAATTTTTGTACAATATCTAATTGTTCTCGGCTTAATCAACACTTACAATATACACTCATATTGATTATTTAAATCAAAAAAACAAAACCAAAATGAAATGAAATGGGGTTTAACGTCCTACTGTTCTGCCAATACTGGGCTAATTAGATGGGCATAGGCCATACAGTGTGATATGAGTGAAGATTTGTCAAGAGAGTGGTGCTAAGGCCTACTCTTATATCGAATTCCGACCACAAAGGGATCCTTCATTTGCACACCAATATGTAGACAGGACTTCGGTTTTTCATACCATCCAAAGGACCAGACAGTTGTCCTTGTTAGGTCAACCGAACTGCAACAATGACAAGGGGAAACCACGCCACACCCCCTTCCCTCACGCCTAAAATATTGAAGGTACATATCTCTGGGTATAGATTCATGCAAAATTGAAAAGGAGTCAATCAAAAGATTGCAGCCAAAACTTATGGCTGCCACTGGCTTATTCAATGAAACAATAAATCTCTACTTTTAATTCAACTTACAACATTAAGTGCAACCAAACAACAAGCTCTCCTATTTCTAAGGCAATATCCATAAAGATAACTAAAATATTTTGACATTTCAAAATACGTGTGTAATTGCTGTTATTTTCTTTAAGATTATACAAGGATGAGAAATGATTTGTCAAGGAAGGAAATTTTGACTTTCCGAGAGTGTTTCAAGTGTCTATTGTAAGAGCTTTGTATGATCCAATTACAAAACTGAAGAGCCCTTAAAGCATTGATCAGAATTCTACTAGTTAAATATAAACACAAACTTTGTTGTCTTAAGTCATTCAGTGAAATTCAATCGTGGACATTAGTAGATATGACCAGCCGTTGTTAGACGGGACTTGTCAGGGGCATCTGTCCGCATCACACACTCGTCACACGTCCAAACAACGTCCCAGAAATAATTAACAATTCTGTAAACGTTTCTCTTGATAGGTCAAGTGAATAGAATTTCCTATTCTGATCAGTTTTTAAAAGCTATGTACAACAAAAGCCAGAAAATTAAAACGGAGCAGACAAGTTTACAAACAATTCGATGGTCAATTGGTATTTATTGTTCCTTTTACTTTGTTTGTCCTCAATTACATTCCTGATGGTCACATGTCTTCATTAAATAGTTAAATAAAAGTGTGGCATGCCTTTGTTTTCTTTGTGGTGAATTTATGTCTCGGCACAAATTGTGACTGTCATGACCAGAATGATCAAATTTCCTGTGCACAGACGATCCATGACCTTAGTATACATACAGTTAACGCTAATGAATTAATTAAGGAGCAGTCGATATCTCTGTTGTTCCAGAGAGGTCCAAAGAAAAGAATCATAGATGGCTATTGTTCATATTATAATAATATTTTTATGGGGAGTCGCCTGATGAACTGATCTAAAGGACAGAGGGGGAGAGAGAAGGAAATAGCGTTTTTTACACCCATTCGAAATAAACTTGAGAAACGCACAAGGTTGGACAGGCGACCCTACTCCTTGTCACGTACAACTACGGAATCCAAGCCACACCAGTTAACTCAATGACAGACCCTATGATGCAGCGCACACGTGCTAGCCATAGTGCCATCCACCTCACCCCACACCCACAGCCAAAAGACTTGAAAGACTTGGGATAAATTGCACAACAATTTCTTCACCTACAAACGGTTATCCTTGTCAATTTAATTCAATCATACAAGTTTCAGGGAAAAACACATGGTATAATTTCTAGCCATAAAACTGTTAGTTTTTTATGGATTGAATTCAATTAGTTTAAATTAACCGCGACGAGTCTAGAAGCAAATGAGAGGTTTTAAGAATAATACAAGTCTTTTTTTAAGGATGCAGCTGTCAATCACGGAGAGATAATAACTGCTCATGTGTATTTCAACATGATCAGGATTAGGGTTTCACGACCCCTATTCTCTCATCATGTCTAATATTATCTGACATTCATTTTTTCTCTTAATAAATCTGATTACAAGAAAAAGATGCCATCTGGTCTTGTCTTTCGATTCAAGGTAAAATCCTACTGGACAGTTCACAGCACAGGACAACTGTACATATAAAAACCCAGAACAAACTATACTGTATAAGGGTTATACCAACTAGGCAATTTCGGACAATCCTATTTCTTTTCGTTTTGTATAGTTCAAAATTTCATTTAACTTATCTTTACTACACTAGGATCTGGAAGAGTTGTTATATAATATATGTTCTTATTGATGTAAGAAATTAGACAATGACACGGTCTGTTACAGCGAATTCTTGCCGTTCTCTGTGTGGAACTGTTGGTAAACCCCTGGAAACGTCAACACTGATTGATTAATCAATGTCTGATGTCATAGGGTCAAAAGCAACTCGTTTGACCCCTGATGTGAACTAACACGATAACTTGTCAAATCTTCATGTAGTGTAGCGTATTGAAAGTATAAAAAAACGAAACGAAATATAAATCTGTATTTTAATCAAGATTGCAATTTTGGCACAAATATAATTAATTGGCAGCATATCTAAACCAACAGTTCGGTGTTTAGGGCCCATTTTTTTTTATTTCTACATCACATTTGTTGGTGGCAGTTTAAAGGTGCATTTTCTTTAGGGATAATTATCTTTAGAACCTCTTCTTATAAGTCTGTTTATTTCAGTATCTAAAAGGGGCAGCTAGGCGGTTACCCCACCCACCACCTTAAATGAAATGTGGTATTTGGTATTCTAAAAAGACTGACATTTTAAAAATAAAATATACAATTCTTTCATCAAATACCTGCATGAACAAATACTTGAAGGAATAATGAAAAGTACTGCATAACGACAAAACATTTAATTGATTTTTCAGAAGGGAAAATGGAGCTTCAGTAGCCCTTGAATGACCCCAAACAATTAACAATAAAGAATAAACAAAAGTCAACTCCAATTATTCTCTCTAATTGTTCACAAGAAATTATAACAAAAAGATATCTGATGAAAAGAAAGATGAATTATTTACTTCATTTCCTAATTCTCTCAACTTAAATACAATGACACAGTGCTGTAAAATGATGCTGTCCACTTCTAAAGTCCGAAAGGAACCAAAAAGCAGGTGGAGTATGACAGCTACAAGGATAAAAACCTATAATTATAATTTAACAATGACCCGTCAAGAATTCTAACCACGTAAAGAATGACCAACAAAGACAATGCCCTGTCCTAATACAGACGGCATGGATTAGTCTGGACATGGCCATGTGTTTACATTGACTGGTCTGAACATGGGTCAGGTCTTCCATGATGTTTCAACTGGTCAATTGATGGTCAAACGCTTAGTTTTCACACACCTGCCGAGAGTAATTGATCCCTGCTATTAATAATTAATGAAAATCACAGAAGGATAATATTATAAACTGTTTCTATTGTGTACGTGGAGTGTTGCCGATTGATGATTATCTGACTTTCAGTCACGCTTCAACGATTCTGTCAATCAATACTGCCTCATCTACACCTTTCACCTTAATTAGCCTTTACCATTTATCACGCATCAGTGATATTATCCTATTAGTTAATTGTGTGCAATCCAATCAAAGCTTCAAAAGATTGCAGACTGAAAGACAACACAAAATCCATGAATCAAGATATGTATTTTTTGGCTGGGTAGTTATCAATATAGATGTATAAAATGTATGTCTAGAGAGATAGAGATCGAAAGAGAGAGGGGGGGGGGGGTAACACAAACTAGTTAATTTAGGAAGGAACCAAAGAATGCTGTGAAAACCCATGAATGTAAGGCATAATATTGCATTACTTACGGACTAAGATTTATGTAAATGTGTGTGTGTGTGTATGAGAGAGAGAGAGAGATAGAGAGAGAGAGAGAGGGATGGGGTTTTACATCCACTCAGTACAATATAGGTCATTTGCAACTAACATGTATTAAGTTTTATTTCAATAATGCACTAGGAGTAGGGGTCTCTACTAATAGAAGAAAATCAGGGTTCCAAGAGAATACCCTATAGTTGTCCTTTGCAAATGTTGGACCAAAACCATGACTCAATGACACATCAGACCAATAACCTTTTTTGTTTATAATGAAAACAAGAGATTTATCATATTCAAAGTCTTTTTCCAATTACAGAAGAACAGTAAAACAAGAAGAAGTTCAAGAAAACTATTTGTTGCATATTTGTGCAAAGTAAAGATTCTGTCTTTTTTTGTTAGCTTAAATAATAATTGCCTCGATCTCTGAAGATTACAATTTCATTACGGACTACACACACATCTCCATATATTGCCTATTAACCTCGCATAATTACCTCAGAAGTAGCTTTATATCAAATCTCTAAGGATCTTTCAAGATTTGGTGAGTGCATTTAAAAATTTACTTGTGCTCTCTAAAGACACAATTTTTTGTGTTTTGTGTAAATTCGGAGGAAACCTGAGTATTTAATTTATATTCAAAAGTTAAAAAGGCAGAACCAAGAGAGTTCCATCTAATGAAGTATAGCTAAGTAAATTGGGAGCAATCATTCAAAAAGATAAAAATTCTGAAACAAAAAAGAGCAATGCTAGACAATCTCACATTAACTCTTTAGCACCAGAAACAGATTCTTGAAGAAAGGGTGCAGGGGGTAGATGGCCAAATGGTTAGCATATGCGTGCTGTATCATAAGGTCTGTCATTGAGTCAATTTGCATAGTTTTGATTCCCCGGTTATACATGGCAAGGAGTAGGATCGCCTGTCCAACATCATGGGTTTTCTCGTGGTCCTCCAGTTACCATCCACGGCTAAAGACCTCTATGCGCAATTGAATTATGAAATTTCAATTCTCAAGGGTTGTATTTTATGCATGTCAGTGAGCACACAGGACCAGAAGCTTTTCGTCCCATTCAAATGACTAGACACAATGAATTCAACCCCCGAAATTCAATTGCCTCTTGAATTTGGCAGTCAAACACTTTTAACATCTTTCAATGTCAATATCTACCATTGAAGGTCTTTTAACCTTTAACCTCAGTCTAGTTAATCAAATAATGGTTATAACATAGAAACCATAGAATGCTTAATACCCATAATCCTTTCTAATCGTGTGGTGACTGTGGCCTCTTTTACTGATGATTTCTCAAAGATTGTCGGACTATAATTAAAGACTGATGGACCTCCTGTTAGTAAACAAAGCTAATCCTTTCAATAAACAAACAAGAAAAAGAACAAACATCAGCATTCTATCTGATTTAAACTTTTACGGTACAAATAACCACTACTGTCCTAATATGCCCTTTAAAATTAGCAGGTGCCCCTTTTTATGTTTAAAAGTCTGATTTATATCAAACAATTTGTTGGGGTTAATAATAATATACACGGACACCTACATTTTTTTCTTCAAATATATTTTTTTCGATACAAATATGCACCCATGTGTCGCTTTACAGAATTGAATGGGGTTTAATGTTACGTCAACACATGGCTACGTGAGCGAAGGAAAGTGGGGGACTTAACATGTTTTTGCCTATGTGTCTTCTTTTTAACTTGTGTACATGAGACCTTCATTGATTTTTTCCTTCCAAATCACTAGACACTTTTCCTCTGACATGGGGAACAAGTCTGGAAAATCATGACCCTGAGTTCACAAAGCATTCTCAGATTTAAGTTAAGAATTTACCCAATTTTCAATCACTTTTTATGAGAAATGTCTTTCATCCAGGAACACATAACTTTGCAAATAGTTTCTTGTTGATGTATTTGATACATTAAAAGAACCAAATTTTATAAAGGACTACATTTTAGTTAAAATAAGGCAAACAATTTTGAGTAAATTCTCAACTTATGTCTGAGAATGATTTGTGAAACTGGGGCCAGCAGGTTTTTTTTGTCCATCCTGAATGACTAAGTACGTTTTCCTTGTTAGCTCAGCAGGTGAAACCCCCTGCGAAGTAATGACAAGGCTTGAAAAATGAGACAGTTTCTTATCGGCCCATGTCAGGATTTGAATCCAGGACACTTTTGAACATAAGTGCAATACTGGTATCACAGAATGTTTAACAGATTCTGGCATCTGGGGTCATTCTGAAAGTAACACAAGATATTAAAATCACCAATCTGTTTCCTGCTTGGATATTTAGTTTTTTACTTAACCCCTGAGGTCAAAGGTCATGACATGTAAAGGTTAAATTCAATAAACCATTTTTCGCTTACACCTGTAAAAGATTAAAGAATTAACTCCTGTCACCTGTACATTGTTGACAGAAAGTAAAAGTAAACAATAAATCTGAAGATCAGATTCATTTCCTTAAAGTTGCAATTTCATATTTTTAAAATATATTAAAATAAAGCCCTAAAATAGACTGTATCTATAAACAGTCCTACCTTGTTAAAGAATAATCCTATTAATCCTATACATGTAATTCACTATTGCCAGTTGAGAAATTGGCAAAAATATCATTTTCAACTTCAAATTCAAACGTTTGAAGATAGTCATTCCATGGAGGTGAATGGAAAAAACGAGGGAGGTAATTTGTGTTATTATTTCTTGTGTCACTGATTTTAATGCCTGGGAAATAATGCCCATGATCGTATAATAGTGAGTTGACAACCTTTTGGTCAAAAGACATAGAAATAATTATGTTTTGACTTTCTTAGAAAATATGAAATTTCCACTTTAACAGACATTTTACATATATTTGAATTCTTTTGCCTTAAATCAAGGCTATCCCATGGAGATGGGTGTTTAATAGGGTTCATATGCACTTTTTCATGGCATACAATACTGTTATTTTAAACATTGTATAGACAAATATTTTACAACTGTAAGCCCAAAACAATTTAATTGTTAGTTTTTTTTATAAATAAATCCCCTCAAGAATCTCTTGAACAATGTTTTGTTTAAGATTTAAAAATTTGAACTAAAACCTTTCTGCAAAGAGCAACTATGTATTACTTGTTTCCAAATCCAAAGCCCCACCACACTCCTACTAACCCCTCAAGAAAATAGAATGCAAGATTTTCACAGTTGCTGAAAAGAGAGAGCTCGGCACAAGGTTCAATTTTATTTCAATATTTCGCTTTGCCCATAGGGATCATTAGCAGTGGGAGGAAACCAGGTTGAATACGAGGTTGGACATAGGACTCTATTCCATGTCACGTACAACCTGGAAATCAAAATCACACCAGTTGACACAATGACAGACCTTATGATACAGCGCGCACGTGCTAACCATTCAGCCATCTAACTCCCCGGGTGGCTACCCAAGGAGATAGGTGGATTAGGATTTCATCTGCATTTTTTCATGGCATATAGCTTTTATGCATCCAACAAACTGTTGTTCAAAGTTCACCAAAATCCTATCTGATCAAAAGATGGCAACAATGTAAACGTTTAATTTTACCTTTTGGTTCACAAGATTATAGTGTTCTTGCATTGATTACTACCCAGTAGTTGTGCCTATTACTGTTATTTTAAACAAAGTACAGACAAATATTTTACAACTGTTATACCGAAGCAAATTATTTTTTTAGTTTTTAAAATAAATAAATAGCCTCACCAGTCCCTTGAACAATGTTTTGTTTAAAATATAAAAATCTGAACTAAAACCTTTTTGAGAAGAGCAGCTAGGTATTATTTGTTTCCTAATTTAAAGACCCCCACCCACCCCCAAGCAAAAGTAGGATTGCTGAAAAGAGAGAGAGAGGATTTAACATCCACTCAACCCAAACTAAGTAATTCGAGACTAACACCAGGTTCAATTTTATTTCAAAATTTCGTTTTACCCATAGCAGTCTTTAGCAGTGGGAGGAAAAAGAAGGATCCGCGGAAAACCCACGTGGCTGGACAGGCGACTCTTTTCCATGTCACGTACAACCGGGGAATCAAAACCGCACCAGTTGACTCAATGACAGACCTTATGGTACAACGTGCAGATGCTAACCATTCGGTCATACAACCCTTGTTGCTGAAATACAAATCATTAATTTGGTGGGGCCTAATAACAGTGTTTATTCAATTCTTGTCACTTGTTCCTTAATTTTGCATACATTGTTGTTTATTTAGTACCCATAACTGTACCACCACATTGGATATTTCTATTCATCCGCTAATCTGCTTCTGTGTCGACTTGCCGAGTGAAAAGGATGTTAAAACTTTCATTATCCTGCTAAACAAAATAGATTTGACTGTTGTCACGTTTCGGATCTAAACATAGGCATGACAACACACTGCAAGGGTGATGACACCAAACGGTCATTTTCTGTTCCTAAATAGGTGATGAATTTTGTTAGAGTGTTGGAAAATTTTATCCTTCTTAATAAAATTTTATTCTGGAAATATTGTAAAGAAGAGACCAAACGGAATCTATTGGGAAGGGGTTATGCATTTTGAATGGGTGTTAAAAGATTTTTATTTTTGAAGACGCTGAAAAATGATTTGAGGCATACATTAAACTATTTTTCAAATCATATAACCAACCAATTTTAAGTGCTTTAGGACCGGACCACAAGTAGCACAATAGAGAGAACACAATACTTTGATAATTTTGAGATAATCCTGTGGTATTTTCTATTGACTACATGCATGAGCACTGTGAGTTAAGACAATTTTGTAACATTTAGTGCAGGAGGACGAATAACTAAAGAATTGCCAAAGAAAGAGAGAGAGCGAACAGGGGTTAACATCTACTTGACATAAACCTGGTCATTTCGGGACTAACTCATGGTTCAATTTTATTTCAATAATTTGTGGGAGGAAACCCGAGGAACCCCCCCCCCCCAAAAATACGATGCGGTTGGACAGACGACGCTACAACTGCAGAATGGAAACCACACCAGTTGACTCAATGACAGACCTTATGATACAACAAGCACGCACTAACCATTCGGCCATCCAAACCTCCAATCAACAAAGGCAAAAACATAACTGCTGTAGACTGTTAAATCAAGTAAATGCTACTCCTGGCTTGCTGTAAGCACATTGTAAAACATTGCATTTATTTTTAAAGCTTCATTTGGGAACAGAAAAAAAAATCTATTGTAAATGAAACAGAACAATTTTACCGAACAAAAGAAACTGTCTGGAAATATAAATTAGTGTTTAGCTTCTTTTTTATAGCTAAAATTGTCGGTTGAGATTACAAAATTATATTGAATATCTCTAAAGGTGATTTAACTAATTCTTCATCAAAAAGTCCAGTGACATTACATTCTTTTTGATGTATTCTTTGCATGTTTGGTAAAATTGTGAAATGAAAAGTGTGGAATCATGAAAGAAAGACATTAAATTGTCTGAGATCTATTATCACTTTGTATTATATCATGGCTTGGTTCATGATGAATAGGACTGTTATATAATTTCTGTTGTATAGTAATGGCACTTTTGTGTACTGGAATATTTTCCAGTGTATATATGTATTAAAGCATTACTCAAGTGTTAGATGTATGTAAACTTTCTTATTGAAATCAAGAAACTGAAAGGGAGGGGGTATTAGGAGGTTAGATAGAGAGAGAGGCAAAAGGAAGGAGAGAGAGAGGAGGAGGAGGTCACAATTGTTATCGGATTTAACTCAAATATTTGTGAAAATCAAACCAATACTAGTGGACAAAGTGGACTAGTATGCAAATAGTGTAAAAATATGGTATATCAAGGTTGTGGGCGCTATAGCAAGAGAGAGAGAGAGAGAAATGAAGAGAGAAAGATGTGGGATATGGGAATAATGTCCAATTTCCTCCTCCTGATAAGTAATTATCCTGATGTGCAAGTAAATCATTGATCAAAATAGATTACACCAAATATCTCTCTCTCCTCCCCATTTATCTCTCTGCCCTCCCCTTCGCTCTCTCTCTCTCACTTCCTCTCCTTCACACGCTGTCTCTCATCACCATTTCAGAGAGCGAGAGAAATGGGTTTTAACCTCCACTCGACACAAAGTCATTTCGGGACTAACATATGGTTCAATTTTACTTTAATAATTCACTTGCACGTAGGGGTATTCAGCAGTGGGAGTAAACTGGAGGACCCTGAGAAACCCCAGGAGGTTGTTCAGGCGACCCTATTCCTTGTTACGTTCAATCGGGGATTCGAAATCAAACCATTCGGTTCTCCAACCTCCCGTGTGTCAATCAATTAGAATCTACCTATAAAAGCATTAATAGTTCTTCCCCGATCCAGTAGTCAATAACAGAGATGCATGACTAATTCCATGCACACAGTTCAATATATTAAGGGGGTAGTCAGTATAATGTCACATTAATGTTAAAGCTATTTTATTTTTTCCTATCATGTCAATCACCAGGGAGGGTTTATTGCAATGGATATGGACCATGAGTCACTATGTATAGTGGTGAATTCACCATTACCAACAAATCATAACATCATCAATATTAATAGTCATACCAGCACTTATATTCTGACCTCAGTTATTGTAATGACAATATTTCATCTTTGATTTACAAATTGTTATCTCTCAAAGCAGATTATAAAAGTGCTTCCTTTGAATCATAATATAAAACAGTTTTATTTCTTTGACTCAGCGAGACTAAAAATTCTCTCCATAAAAATATCAATCATTCCTTTATTCTGTTATTGTCTTAAAAAATATTGACCTGGTAATGAATCGCGATATGAATCGCATCTTCGTACATGAATCGTAATACATATCGTATCGTATTGTGACTGTAATCACAATACCAATCACCAATTTAAATGAATAGAACCTTATAACAGCTAGATGACATATTTGGGGAGCTGTTGCTCTTTATTTCTATGTAACCAATTTACACAAATTGGGCCCAGCACTAGAAAGGGGGCCCCCTAGTTCGCTAACTTAAAAGGTATTAATCAGTAAAGTATAGTTGGCCTTAAATATGAATGAATATAGGCCTAGTTAAAGTCATTCATATCCGGCAATGTATTTATATCCTGTAAATTCAGGCCTCCCAAATTTGTCTCCGCATATTCTACAACTGACCCTGTGTGCATTATAAAAGGGAAGTCAGCCCCAAAGTGTTATCCCACACAATAATTGGTTGATACAATAAAACGCTTTTTATAGATACAACCATTAATGAAAGTTCATCCAAATTTTCTGGCTTGATTTCCCCTTGTCAGTGATGCAGGATGGAGGGCCTGACAAGAATAGCTGTCTAGTCTTTCGGAGGGTACGAAAAACCGAGGTCCCGTGTAAACATTGGCATGCATATAACAGATACCTTGGCAGTTGGAATTCAATATAAGATTTGGCCGTAGAGTAAAATTTCCCCCATAGCACTGTATGGCGTATGACCGTCTTCATTAGCCCAGTTTAGGAGCAGAACAGTAGGATGCTAAACTCCATTTCATTTCATTTCATTTACAAATTGGGGAAAAATAGTGCCAGCTGGTTGCCTTCATGGATTAATACATTAAAGTAGTAAAAGAAAACTTTGTAAATTGCGAACTTCCTGAACCAGATCTGACCATTAGCTCCTTCGAGACTGACCAACGGATATGGCTTGTGTAAACAAAGTTCTGATAGACAATAGATAGGATGGCTGCTAATATCGCATTCATCATGCTAAAACAACACATCATGCCTAGGAAAGCTGACATGGGGATTTTCTACTGCTAGTGATACCAGAAATTAACTCTGTAGGGGATGTTATTCAGTCTAGTAAATTATACAGTCAATCAGTTTCAACATAGCTATTTTTCTACACAGATAAGACATCGTGTTACAGTTTCTGGAATTAGCCGACTGGCATGTATTTCATCCCTGAAGGTGCTAATCAATAAGTGACGTACAGGTCAGACAAAAGATGCAATCAGAGGATTGAACAAACATAGATCTTACTTTATCAAGTTGCTAATGTCTTTTTCTCTCTCCTCCCCACCCATTTTGAGGTTCTTGTCATCCCAAGACAAGTAGCATGGTTTTGACTTCCTGATCGCAAATTGTATGTGACAAGCAGTAGGTTGTCTGTCCATACTTGTGGGTTTTGTCCGGGTACTCTGGTTTCCTCCCACTGCTAAAGACCCCTACGTGCAAGGGAATTATTGAAATAAAATTAAATCATATGTTAGTCCCTAAATTACCTACTTTGTGTCGAGCAGACTTTAAAACCCATTTTTCTCTATATCTCAAAATGAAACATGCTGCAGAAAACGGGTTCATTTGTCTAGTGCAACTTGTATGTATGTATAACTTGTATGTATAACTTTTAACTTGTATTTATAACTTTTCACTAACTTGTATTTATAACTTTTCACTAACTTGTATTTATAACTATATGTCCTCTTGAGTTTGTTTAAAAGTCATATATATTTCCTCTATAAAACTATCTATCTCACCGCATCATTGGGGGGTTGGGATGGCCTAGTGGTCTAGAGTGCTGCGCTTCGACCTCTAGCTGGACGGTCACCTCTGGCTTGCGGCTGTGGTTTCGATCCATGGTGTGAGCGTATCTCTCTCTCACCGCAGCATTAAAAAAATATATTCCACCATCAATCCAGATGCACAATTGGCGATAAATGAGATTTTAGGAAGACAAAAGAAATTCTACTGGTAGGAGGTTCTGATAAATATTTATATGTACTTTTTGCGTTTTTCTGTAGGTGGTAGGGTAGTGGATTGTAAAACCCATTTTCAAATAGAATCCTTGTTACATGTACACGTCCGGGGCAAATTTCACGATAATCAACGAAAACTGGAAAGTTGAGCAAATGTTTGTGGTGGTCTAAAAAAAAAATCAACTCTTCAATAGAAGAACCCCAAAAACTTTAAAAATTTATTTTCTATACTTTTTTTTACCCCTTACAAGAAATAATGTCAGTAAGTATTTGGAAATTTCTTAAAACGCAGGTTTTCCTACAATAAAAGAACAGAAAAATTCTCATACCGCCATTATTTGCATGCTATTTCTTCGTCTTTTTTCTCTGTTTTGTATGCAACAAACAAACAGACAAACAAAAAGATAGAGAAAAGGGCAGGTTTGTTTACCTGAGCTTCGAGACATTCAGCGTTATTTGTAGCTATTTCAAACTGATTTCCCTTTACCCACGATCAACAAAATAACTCGTTTATCGGTAGTTAGACAAACCCGTCCCGACCCTGGGACCACAAAAATTTTGAACGAGGGGAAATTTGTTTCACGTAACGTTTTCAAATGATCAACAATTCGTGGAAGTCCGTCAGGATAAAACAAAACAACATCTGACGCTACCTGCTTTCGTTTGCAGAATGTCAAATATGAGAAAACAGACCTGCGATTGTTACCGTAGTGACAGTGTTTAACCCAACCCATTAATCCCTCTGTAACATTCCTCGCTGACTTGATATAACAGATTAACTGTTCAAAGGGATGAGTTGTCACCCTTTCGGAGGTAAAACAATTCCAAATATGGACTGTATGTACTAAACAAGTTCCTCAAACAAAGAAACATCCTGTAGGGACTAAGATTCTATAGGATTTAAAATTCACATGCTTGTGTGTTGTTTTGCTGAATGCGGATAAAAAAATAGAACTAAACACACAAATTAAGCAATTATCGCAGCCAATATGTAAAAAAATCAATTGGCTGTGCAGCTTTTCAAAGATAAAATTCAATACTTCTAGACAGAGCAAGAGAGATGTGGTTTAACCCATGAGGTTGGACACGCAACCTTAGTCCTTGTCACGTAGAAGTACAACCGGGGAATCGAAACCACGCCAGTTGACTCAATGACAGACATTAAGATACAACATGCACATCCTAATCATTCAGCCAACCAACCCCCACAGCTCAATATATATAAGTTTTTTCCTGTTTCGTTTCCTAATGTAAGAGGATCTGGCGAGCATTTTTTAAAAAAAAGTTTATGTATTCAATACCCCAGGTTTTCAGATTCTTGTAATGCCGATATAAATACCAACTTATACAATTTAATGTCTACAGAAATATCACCAAAAAAACCAAAAGGTATCCTGTTCGCCCATTCTGCATACATCAAAATCTAGTCAGACAAATTTATTACCAATGACATGATCATAGATCATCAATATAGAAATCAGGCATTAATCAGAAACATTACGATCTGATTAGGCAGAATTTAACCATGTGTGTATAATTACCTTCATAAAAATTCAGTTACTTTCCAATAAATTCCTTTTTTCTCTCCTTCGACTTAATCAAAGCAAAGTTATATATTCTCATATTTATTGTAATAAAGTATGAATCGTGTTATAACCATAATAGCCTTATATGGCAGTCATATAGACATCTTGGGATTAATTCCCATAATTCCCTGTAATATAGACCTTCGTAAAAATCACGCTTCGTTATCTTTAAGAGACGTGATTAAGTTTAATGGCTGGAGGAGATGTAGATTACCATAACAATAATGGTACACATGCATTCATATTCTCCATAAATGGCCCATTAGGCATCACACAATGGAGACACCGAGTCCCTTGAATTCAGAGAACTTTGGAAATCAGACTAATATTAACGTCCCAAATGAAAGACCAGAATAAAATATACTATCATTATGCAATCCTGCGTCATTAAAAATTATATAACAGTTATATTCATTTAAATATAAATATTGAAGGAAAAAATCATTTTCAAAGAATTCCTAGACATCATCTATTTAATGTCTGCAGTTATTATTCACAAAGAAGAAAGGGAGGGAAAGGCACAGAGAAAATGAAATGAAATTGGGTTTTAACTACCTACTGTTCTGCTTTGACTTGGATAATGAAGGCAAGCATCGCCATACAGTGTGTTATGAGGGAAATTTTACCTGGGCAGCGGCACTAGGGGTCTACTCTTTTATCTTTTAATGTATACATGGAACCTCAGTTTTCTGTCTCATCCGAATTACTAGACAGCTGACTGTGTAAGATACAGAGAAAAATATGCCTACTTTTCATCTTATTCAAACTGTCAATGTAATGTTCTAATATGTCCAGTTTGCATGATTAGACGCCGTTTCATTCCAGACCATCCATCCTTCAAAACTAGTGAGGAGGAGTCATGCTGGAATGTCACGAGAAACCTCCTCAACCAACTCTAGAGAGAGAGAGAGAAATGGGGTTTAACGTCCACTCAACACAACCAGGTAATTTCGGGACTAACATATGGTTTCAATTTTATTTCAATAATTCGCTTGCGCGTAGGGGTCTTTAGCAGTGGGATGAAACCGGAGTGCCAGAAGGAAACCCACGAGGTTGAGAAGGCGCCCCTATCTCCATGCCACATACGCTCACACCAGGGCTCGAAACCACAGCCGCAAGCCAGAGGTGACCGGCCAGCTAGAGGTCGAAGCGCGGCACTCTAGACCACTAGGCCATCCCAACCCCCTCAACCAACTCTAGGATCGAGTCCGAGACCTATTGGCGAGTGAGCCAGCATGTTAATCACTGAGCCACCGCGGGTTCTCGGATAAACAGAAACGGCAATATAGCCGCCACCATCATCCCTTTCCTCCCACGTAATATTCAATGAAGTCAAATTTAGAATCAGGGAATCAATACATAAAATAAACGCACCTAATTACAACTGATGCAGACAGTATTTTAGAAAAAAGTATTGGCATGTTGGACACTGCATCCACCTCTTAATTAAAGACGTGATTTAATGGGAATTGAACGCTGAATGCACAGAATGTTGTAATCGTTCTTGGGACAATATGTTACTCCGATTTTTATCTGCTGCAAGAGAATTCCTGCAGCGCCGATTACGCTTAAGTCGACATGTTAATGCAACAGTTGTTCTTCCTCAGTTCCTGTGGACTCGTATCTAGCAAGTGCATCAAATCAGCCATTGAATTAGGATGACACGCGAGTCATAAAAACACAAGGAATGGTTTGGCTATCAGCACTGCCAAGCGACAATATCACCAACTGCGATCATGACTCCGAAAGCCCTCTGTCATAAGTTAACGGAGAGGCTACCCATGAAATACTGATCTCGTTCATCACACTATAAGAATAACGAAGTTTTGATTAGTGTCGTCATTAATTTGCTACAAATGGTACGCCTAGCCACTGAATCATACCCATAAAATTGCCATATTGCATGACGAATCAGAATGGGGAGGTTGGTTGCGCCACCTAGACTTGACCATTAATTTCTTCGCTTCATTTGCTACAGTTCACATTTTCTCCGTAATCAGGAAAAACTGATGAATATTTAAGTTATTGTGTGAAAAGTAGGGACAGGGTTTTCCCTCATGCCATGTTTTTTTAACACCATTAAATGAGGGTCATTCATCAGAATAGATATTCATTGTCGTCAGACGAAAGGTTATTACATTCAATTAACTACATCCAATTCCAGCAGCCATGCAATACATAAATATTTCAAATGGAGAGAGGAGGGAAGGAGAGAGAGAAGGAGAGAGAGAGAGAGAGAGAGAGAGAGAGAGAGAGAGAGAGAGGGTTAACAGCCACCAGACACAAACTAGGTCATTTCTGGACTAAATATGGTTCAATTTGTTTGCACGTAGTCGTCTTTTGCAGGGGAAGAAAACTGGATGACCTGGAGAAAACACAGGAGATTACGTAGATAAGTGGTGTTTAACGTCCACTCAACACAAACTAGGTCATTTAGGGACTAAAATATGGTTCAATTTTATTGCATTAATTCACTTGTGAATAGGTTTTTTCAGCAGTGGGAGGAAACCAGAGGACCAGGAGAAAACCCATGTGGTTGGATAGGCAACCTTCCTCCTTGTCATGCACAACCAGAGAATCGCAACCACACCAGTTGACTCTGATCTTATGATACAATGCATTCGGCCACCCAACTCATTGACAGACTTCATGATCTAAACAACACGTTAGACCACTCAACCCCCCAGTTCCCCAGGTATTGAAAGACTAAGTCAACTTCGACAGATACCTAAAACAATAGAATCTGAGGTTCTGACAGCCAGGATAAAACACCTGTTTACTTGAGATAAATTTCACCCGCCATAACTATCAACAGATAATGGTTCAACAAAGTGGCAAATATTCAAATAATCATTACTAAGACAAACAATATCATAATTCAATTAAAACCAGCATCATTCACTGAGAGGTGTGGGGGGAAGAAGTGTGGGGGGGGGGAGGGTAGAGGGGGAAGAGGGTAGAGGTAGCAGGGGGTGGGGGAGAGGAAGTGGGGTTCACTTTCAATATACTATATGATCACCACAAATCACATTAATTCAATTAAATCCCATACCATTCGCTTTTAAAGTGAGATGGTAGGGGTACTAAGTGGTTTGGGGTGGGGGGGATCGTGGGGAGGAGTGGGGTTTACTTTCAATATGTTATATAATTATCACAAATTACATTAATTCAATTAAAACCAGCATCATACAGTGGTAGGGTGGG
This sequence comes from Patella ulyssiponensis, assembly GCA_963678685.1. NCBI lineage: Eukaryota > Metazoa > Mollusca > Gastropoda > Patellidae > Patella > Patella ulyssiponensis. Next base: position 51,735,201 of record OY783232.1, on the reverse strand, counting down.
GTAGGGTAGGGGAGATGAAAGGTGGGAGAGGGTAGAAAGGGAGGATGGGGGGTTCACTTACATATACTATATCATCAAATTAATTCAATTAAAACTTAAAATTAGTTGTTTTATTTTTTTAGAGAAATATAGTAATTCAACAACGGGATATATGTACGTGGAATATATAGGTGCTTTACAAAGGATAGGGTTCCCATGGCATTTAGAGCATTTTCAGTTACATTGATATAAATAATTCAATCAAATTCCGTGTTGAAAAGAAGGGTATACTTACGATCTGGTTACAGTTTAAGTCCTATAGAATCAGATATAAACTTAAAGATAAACGAAAGTATCCTTTTTACGTAGGGTCTGATAACAGACGTCGAGTACGATCCTAAAGCCAACTCATTTCAGGAAATAATAACGAAGTCAATATTTTTTCTTTCAGAGTCAATAGTAAGTGAGAAAACTTTGTGAAGATTATGGCCATGTCAACAATTGAGGGCAGACAGTATTTGTGTACGCAATCTCTGAATGTAGCCAAAACTTTCGTCCAAAAGGATTACCTGCTTGTGAAATCACATAATAGCATTCCAACACACATCCCAACCGAGTGTCAATTGTCAATAGAAAATATTATTATATCAGTTGCTGTTGAAACAGTCAATTCAATATAATTCTATGTAAATTTGTTTGTCGTCAAAAATTCATTCGAAAATCGTTGTTTAGACGATGATCTTCAAACATTTGGCGTCTGCTAAACATTTTTTGAAGGAAAAATAAACAGATTTTCTTCAGATCCTTTATTTTTTTCTTCCATTACTAAAGATGTAACTTATTAGTCCCAACAATAACCACGGGGGGTTGGGATGGCCTAGTGGTCTAGAGTGCCGCGCTTCGACCTCTAGCTGGCCGGTCACCTCTGGCTTATGGCTGTGGTTTCGAGCCCTGGTGTGAGCGTATGTGGCATGGAGATAGGGTCGCCTTCTCAACTTCGTGGGTTTCCTCCGGGCACTCCGGTTTCCTCCCACTGCTAAAGACCCCTACGCACAAGCTAATTATTACAATAAAATTAAAACCATATGTTAGTCCCAAAATGACCTGGTTTGTGTCGAGTGGACGTTAAACCCCATTTCTCTCTCTCTCTCTCTCCCAACAATAACCAAGTCTGTGTTTTAAAAGGAAATACACATTCTTTTAACAGAACCTCTGGTTTCCTCCTATCGCTCAAGACTCACAACGTCCTACTGGTCTGCTCCGACTGGGCTAATGAAAACGGCATGACTCACAAGGGCAAGCAAATTATTGTAATAAAGACATATAAACATGATAATAACAAAATAATCTAACATGTGTTTAGTTGACTTCCAATCTGATTATAACACAGATCCTATTTTGTTACATTTTTGCGGTGGGAGGAAACCGGAGGACCCGGAGTAAACCTACGAGGTTGGACAGGCAACTCTAGATCTACTCCTTGTCAAGTAAATCAAAACCACACCAGTTAACTCAATGAGAGACCTTATGATGCAACATGCACCACAGGAATTATACCTGACAAAGCCTGAATCATGTCTGACATTGTCTATGACTAGGTGCCTATTTCCAGGCTTGGATGTATAACAGTAATAAAGGTAAGTCTTGAGATTACTTGACTCAGTGTAGTCCCAATTTTTGTTTTTTAATCATTTGAATACAAAATGTTTAAAAAAATAAATCTGAATTTTAAAAAAATTTAGGGTATTTCCTTATTTTCAATCAGTTACATTATAAAGGGAATAAATTATCAGCCAATCTTGAAACCTGTTATTCTTTTTAAATAATGGGGCTCTGGAAGGCATGTCCACAATCATCTAACCAATGACCCTGAATGACCCCTAAACCTCCCGTGAACTTCTAATCTTCCCATATGGTGACTTATTGACAAATTAATGAAGAACAATTGACCAACACATTATAATTAGCCGGGAGAAGCCTCCTGATGATTTGAGTTACACATCAACGATTTGATAACACTGATAATGTCTCAATGGAATGACCAATTACTGGAAACTGACAGGTTTTAAAATACTGGACAGATTCCACCGTATATCTCATAGATATTCTATCTATTGGTAAACCGATATTGTAGCTTTTTGTTATAAACTCTGCCAAATACTATTCATTATAACAAAGAAAACACTTACAGTTACATATTGTTTTAGTGTCTTCGAAAGGCATTCAGTGAACGTGATATATAATAATCAGAAAACTTTATAGATAACATTAACTAGGTTTATTAACTGCTTGATAACAGTGAGAGTATCCTAATTGAAACGTTGCAGTTAATAAACCCAGTGAATGTTATCCATAAAGTTTTCTGTTTATTCATGATGTTGTTTTATTTGATAAAAAAAGGAGAAAGTTTGTTTTACTTTTGAAATAAAATAAGATGGGGTTAACTGTATTTACCTTCGAAGGCTACACCAAATGTATTTTCATGAGAATAGAATCATATATAAAAAAGTATAGAATAGAATCTTAATGCAGTGAAATATTCATGGAGAGAGAGAAATGAGGTTTAACGTCAAATTGACAAAAACTGAGGTCATTTCGGGAATAACATATGGTTCAATCTTATTTCAATAATTCGGATGCGCTAAGGGGTCTTTAGTAGTGGGACAACCCTACTTCTATGTCATGTACAATCAGGGAAGCGGAACCATGCCAGTTGACTCAATGACAAATCATATGACGCAACCTGCACACGCATGATGCAAACTGCACACACTAACCATTCGGCCATCTACCCCCTACATACTTTGAGGACAGCATACAAATCCAGAGCACACGCATAATCAGCCATACTGGGTACATATTATATGAAAATGCAAAACAAAACATACGAAGTATAAAATAAAAGTACACAAATTACAGACGGACACAGCTTTTGAAAGATGTTTTCCAGCATAAATAGCAACCAGGCTTCATGCAGAAAAGTAAGACATCAGGCCCCGAGTTCACAAAGCATTCTCAGACTTAAGTTGAGAATTTGCTCAACTTTAAATCACAGTTTATGAGAAATATATTTGTTCAAGAATTACAAAACTTTGCACATAGTTTCTTATTGGTGTATTTGATACATTAAAACATCAAAAGTTTTATAAAGGGCTATGTTTTAGTTAAAATAAGGCGAACAAATTTGAGTAAATTCTCAACTTAAGTCTGAGAATGCTTTGTGAACTCGAGACCTGAACCCATTTCATTTCATTGTCAGACTATCCCCCTCTCCCTCCCCAAGTCCATCACAGCAACCAAGGTGTCTCACACAATTTTATTTTATTGCTGCACTCACAATTCCACCCTCCTCCCCAAGTCCATCACAGCAACCAAGGTGTCACAAACAATTTCATTTTATTGCTGCACTCACAATCCTCCCCTCCTCCCCAGAGTCCATCATAGCATCCAAGGTGTAACAATTTTATTCTGCTGTTGCATTCACTATTCCCTCCCCCACCCCCAAAAAGTTCTTAGTATTTCTTTATATTCACTCAGTCTGAATTTATGAAATAAGCTGTAGCTCCTCCCCAATCAAAAATATTTCTGAATGTTCACCCGGCCTGTATTTATGAAATTACCCTGTAACATCCTCCCTCCTCCCCTCTCAGAAGTATTTCTGAATGTTCACCCACGCAGGCGTATTTATGAAATAACCTGTGACCCCCTCCATCACAATCAAATGTATTTCTTTATGTTCATCCAGCCTGTATTTATGAAATATACCCCACCCCCCTCCACAATCAAATGTATTTCTTCTTGTTCACCCAGTCTGTATTTCTGAAATAAACTGTGACTTAGTATGAAATATTTTGATCTAGATGTCAGATGATATCATGTGATGATGATGGCATGTGACTATCAGTGAATTGGTGTCTTATCAGTCAGTTTCCAGTTAATATAATTCTGTATTAGAATATTATCAGGTTCAGCGATGTTAAGTGGAACCATACTATCTGTATTACTTCCCACTAGCTCTTTACTATTATATAATCTTAATATGTTCTACAGTGTTCTACTAACACTTAGGGATGCCAGCTCAGGATCTTCTAGTGCCATGGTTTTCAACATTCTTGAACGGGTCCCCATTGTCAGTCTTAATCACCAACTATTAACTATTCACTGTTCCTCCCCCTACTGACAGTCCACTTTCACTGTGTCTTAATACATTTACTTCCATTTTAGTTAGAGAAAAGAAATGGGGTTTAATGTCCTACTGTTCAGCTCCTACAGGGGTTACCGGTAATGAAGACGGGCATACGCCATACAATGTGCTACTGCTATGGGGTAAATTTTGCCCGGGCAGAAGTGCTATGGCATTCCAACTACAAAGGAATCTTTTACCTGCACGTCAATGTATCCATGGGGTCGTTTTTTTGTACCATCCAAAGGACTAGACAGCTTTCCCTGTCAGACCAACCATTCTGCACCACTGATAAGGGGGAAACCATGTCGGAAAATCCACTTTACACAAACTTGGTCATTTTGGGACTAACATATGGTTCAATTATATTTAAATAATTTGCTTGCGCATGGTGGTCTTTAGCAGTGGGAGGAAACCAGAGAACCCAGAAGGTTGAAAAGGCGACCCTACTTCTTGACACGTTATATATAGCATGTAAAATAAGCAGTGGATGGTTAAATACAAAAACACATAACAGAAACACGATTAAATTTTAAAACATTTTCTCTTGTCACCACTGTATCATTCTCTCCTTCACAGTACACGTATCATTGAAAACTGTAACTAAATTATTCAATCGTGAGTTAAATGAACAAGTATTATAACAAGACTAATCATATTAAATAACTGATGTGGTGTGTACAGATCCTGTACAGATCGCAAAACATGATGGTGTCACCGTGATCTACTAAATCATGTAATAGGGGTACTCTATTTAAACTGTTACTGTATTTAACATTGTAAGCCATACTGATTGCACACTGCACAGAGAGATCCATCTATACTGTATAACTTCATACTTCAAGCTATAATATAACTGACAGACATTATAAACCATACAGACCGGAGACTCAGTGCGGAGGGGTGTCCATCAAATATGCACAAAACCAGCCCCAACTTTTCTACAGTAAAATTTTGCGTAGAATACGATGCCGAGTGGTAATCAGTCTGCTGTTGGGGCATTTTCGAGATATTCGGGGTCAAAGGTCAAATGAGTTTATTTGCACTGAAAGTGAAAGCACAATCATTCTTGTATCATGAAAATATGCTGAAAAGAATCAAAAGTAATCACTCTTTCAATAAAAATGTAAACTAGCTAAATTCATCTTTGTTCTGAGTGACGCCAGATTGGGATTCCCGGAAATCGACGCGGCCTGCAGACTGGAGTTACAAATGAAACTATACAAATGTTTTTCGGACAAATAGTTTAATTATGTATAACAATCGTTTTGAAACTAAATTTTGAAACAGGTTTCGAAGTGTTTTGGTTCTGTTATGCAGGATCTTTTTCAGCGTTCCAAACTAAATGTACCGTGCTAAGACCACCTAAAGAAGAGTTTTAACCAACCAAACCAAACCAAACCAAACCACCAATTGCAAGTCATACCACATCACCAAATCAAACATGAAAACACTAACAAACACAAAAATATTTATCACTACAATAACAAAAGCTCCTGAACATGTTAACAGGTATACATCTATGTTCTCAACATCAATATTTGAAGTTGTTAGCTATTTAATACAATATAACAACCAAACCAACCAAATGATATTTATTGGAATTGGGTTTTTATTACAATTAATACGGTATTTTGAATACGATAAACATGTTTCTTCTGCTCCCTCAAGAAAAGATTCCTATTTTCCATTTTTACACTTTTCAAATGACAACAAAGAACTTGTACAAAACTAACAAAAGAACCCTTGATGTCATTTAACCACAATGCATTAAGTTAATTATTACCCCACTAAATTCATCCAAAAACAACCAAAAAACGTAAAGACACTAGAAATGTAATGAAATGAAATAACATTAGAAGAGAGAGAAATGGAGTTTAATGTCCACTCGACACAAACTAGGTCATTTTGGGACCAACACACGGTTCACTCTCATTGAAGAGGTCTTTAGCAGTGGGATGAAATTGGGGGACCCAGAGAAATTCCACAAGGTTGGACAGGCAACCCTACTCCTTGTTATGTACAACCAGGAATCGAAACCGAGCCATCCAACCCCCCAAAAATGACATAGGGTTTAACATCCCTTGTGAAAACATGCATATTCCATGCAGTGTGATATGAGGGAAAATATGTGCCCAGAAATGGTACCTTTATTTGGAATTCCAACTTCGTATTTTTGGTCTCATCCAAAGGACTAGAAACTATTCCTTGCTAGGTCCACCCCCCCCCCCCATCCTACACCAATGACAATTTGACAAAGACAAACCATTTTGAAAAATCCAGAGGATCATTTGCAGCCAGCCCTGGGATAAAACACCCGATCTCCGTTTAGTGAGCAAGAACCTCACCCACCGTGGCTATCATACTGACACAAGGATGAATGGTTGTCTGAATATGAATATCTTTTAAATGGAAGGGGTAGGGGAAACACTAGGTCCAATTCCCCCCAACTTCCTAAGACAGCTTTTGTATTACCAATAGTGTACTATGACACCTTGAACTGCCCATTTAATGAAGAAATATGAATATCTTTTAAAGGGGATTGAATTGAGTGCCATTTTACCTCCTGGCCAACCCCTCCTCCCTCCTTTTCCAGCCAAGGTGACTTTTGTTAATGGATGGTGGATGATAGAACCAATAAAGATGTAATGTAATTGATGTATTGAAACTGAAGTCAATGATAAGGATTATACGACTATTAAACACTGTTAGTTCTTACCAGGGGGTTGGTAATAAATCTGTCCTTCCTAAAACACCCAATTTATCATTTCAAGTACAGTCACTGTCTGAGAGAGAAAGAAATGGAGTATAACATCCACTCAACACCAACTAGATCATTTTGAGACTAACATATGGTTCAATTTCATAAATTCACTTGCGTAGTGGGGGGGGGGGAGGGAGAACCCAAAGAAAACCCATGAGGTTGGACAGGTGACCCTACTCCTTGTCACATACAAGTACAACCGGGGAATCAAAACCATGACAGTTGACTCAATGACAGACCTTATGATCCAACGGGCAAACACCAATCTAATTAAAATATAGATCTATATTTCGTTTCGTTTTTTATACTTTCGATGGCCTACACTCACGTAGATCTAACTAGTTATAGTGGAAGCTCACGTTCTATGACGTCAGGTATCAAGCACGGGACATTTGACCCGATAGCGTCAGTCATTCGATTAACCAATTAGCGACCGCCATGCTTTTCAAAATCCACTTTTGTTTTGTTATGATTTCTATCCGCTGGTGTTTATAATATAGACATCGTTGGCTGGTAATATCTACCCACAGTTCCACGCATGAAAAGGTCAAACGGTCGATTCGACAGACCATTTGATTGGCTGACCCCTCATTTCAGCCAGAACACGAATTAAATAACAAGTCCTCCAGATCCAAGAGTAGTAAAGACAAGTAAAAATGAAATTTTGAACTATAAAAAACGAAACGACATTGGATCTGTGTTTTAATCAGATTGTGCAAACGCTTACTATTCGGCCATCGAACTCACTACCCCCCCAAATCACTATCAACAAACAGAAGTACCACATGGCTTGGTAATCACTGAATCAAAATAAAAACAAGTCTATTAAGTCACCAACATCCCAGGTCTTGCATCTCGAATATGAATTCCAATATCTAATGGAAACATAAGAATTAAGTCCCTGATATATTCATAATTAAGAAAAGACAAAACTAAATTAAATAAATTTCCTTCACTCTCTGCCCCGCCGGCATCATTTTTTCATTGATCCAGTATCCTCACAGATGTCCAAGACTGTCCAGCTTTAATCTACTACCAAGGGAGTGTTGCTGTCCTCTTTATCTTTTCCAAAAGACAAAACTATAATAATTTGTAAAAAAATTTCAAAAAGATATCTTGAACAGTTTATGAGTTATGCTCAGGAAATAAAACCGTGAAGGACAAACAGATGGAACATAATTCAATATTCTAGGAGCTGGCCAATAACATTTTTTTTAATGAAAATAGTTGAGAATCAGAATCTTTGAGCCATAAATTTAGAACTTTTAGTTTTTAAAAAAATACATAAATTAGAATGAGAAATTTAGCAGCAAAGGCTTAGAGAATTTTGTTTTTCACAAGTTCAAAGGTAATTCTTCAGGAATATAGTGTGTCTATCACAAAAAAGTTTCTCTCTTTGTGGATTGCATTGCCATATATTAAAACATTGTAATAAATGGATAAAATATTCTTTATTTAAAGACAACTGGTAGGATTCCACCTTTTAATGAAGCAAATATCAACTTCTGTAATTTCATGGAGAAGTTGCAACAACTGACTTGAAAACTTCTTCCATGAAATTCCACTCATAATGGCATGAAGAGAATGTCTGGTATTCCACACTTTGCACGTTCTAAGCCACAAATTTCAAATGTTCCACTACTACATCAAGACTAGAAATAGTATTTCTATTAACCCTATAAACAACAGATATTTAAAGAATGACCACATCGCAATTGGTTCTGCAAGATCAAAAGCCATCCCCTAGTGGGTATTAACAACCGATTAATTTGTTGTGCATACTGGAATCTACTTCAAAAGCTGCTGGGCCCAGATGGGGGGATCATCAACTTTTCTAGGGGTCATTTAATTCACTGCCAAGGTTCATAAATTCATTGACAACTACATATAGCTGACTTCTCCATCAATAGATGTTAAATACAGATTATTTGTCCATTAAACTCACAGGTTAAACGGACAATCTCGATAATATTTTGGAGAATAAACTGCTTAATTTTGTGTTAAAAGCCCTTAAAATCCTCTACCTTAGTCTAAGTTTTCAAACAATTTAAATCCCTCAGTCTTCATCTGGAAATGGAGATCGGTGTTCCAAGCAGTATTACACAGTCTCTGGATAAAATCTGACTTTTATCTTACAAAAAGGGGAAATTTACCTTTCGTTATCAAGTACAGCACGTGTTTCATGCACTGAATCTAATGGAACAGCAATAAATTATCAGGTCACCCAATGAAAAATAGACCATTCCTCTTTATTTTCATATGTACATAGACTTTTATTTCTGTTAAAATCGGGATGGTTACTTTGAAATATCATTATTGGCAAAAGATTCAAAATTCCACAAATGATATTTAGGGATTTTAAGTAGGTTTATAATACAGGTGGAGGGGTTCATTTCTGTGAGGCAAATTCATCTACCAGCTACCAGGGGTTCTGGGTATGGTTTAGGTATGGCTCTAAAACTGGTAGACGTTGACAGTATATTGTAATTTGTTTTGGAATGAATAGATAACAAGACTATTCAACACACTGGCCTAATTAATAGTGTTCATAGGTTAATTAATTAACGGAGTAGTAACTAAATTCCAGTCATAGCTCTTTTAATTTTACCTTCACCAAGGGTCAGACCCAACAAAGTATATTATCAAAGGCATCAATGGCGCTTCATATCCTGCTGTTCTACTCAGCATGCCTCCAAAATTCCAAACAAAATTCTCTCAAATAGATTTCATGGGGTCAATCTTTAATAGGTTTTCTTAAATATAAAATGTCAAACAGAAGTGCAGATAAATATTAAGTTTATAAATTTAGAACCATATATATTATTAATTAAAGCGGGAATTTCATATTTTCTAAGAAAGTCAAAACATAATTATTTCTCTGTCTTTTGCTCAAAAGGTCGTCTACTCACTATTATAAGATCATGGGCATTATTTCTCAGGCATTAAAATCAGTGACACAGGGAATAATAACACAATTACCTTCCTTGTTTTTCCATTCACCCCCATGGAATGGCTATCTTCAAACGTTTGAATTTGAAGTTGAAAGTGATATTTTTGCCAATTTCTGAACTGGCAATGGTGAATTATAGGATTAATAGGATTATTCTTTAACAAGGTAGGCCTGTTTATAGATACAATCTATTTTGGGGCTTTATTTTAATACATTTTAAAAATATAACTTAAAAATATGAAATTGCAACTTTAACAGTTTTCTAATAAAGTAAACTTCAGCTATTTAGTTTTAATTGTGAAATTCTCTCAGGAAAGTACCGGTAACTCTTTCATTTAGTAAAATCTAAGCCTGATAAATAACTGTCCAAATAGTACCATCAAACAAGAGAGAAATGGGGTTTAACTTCCACTCAACACAATCAAGGTCATTTTGGGATTGACATTTATTCAAATTTATTTAAATAATTCCTTTGTGTGTAGGGGTCTTTATCAGTTGGAGCAAACCGAAGGACCGGGAGAAAACCCACGTATGTGCTAACCATTCGGCCATCCGAACCCAACACCAAACAAACTCTAAACCTGAATGCATCTAAATGAGCAGAAATATTGTCTCAGAGCTTCTCAATTTTTACAATACTCCTCGCAGTGTTTCGTTTGATTACACCTAATCAGAGAGGAATTTCTCGGGCCATTGCTTCTGAAATATGCATTTCTTCAGACCTCATGCCAAAAACCCTTTCCTCAAATTCCTGGACACGCGGCGCACGCCCTTGCGAAGTGACATGTTTTTTTTTTTAATAATCTATCAATCAGTGTTGACATGACAAGAGAACATATGTTCAATTTAAACTGAAATCAACAGAACATCCCAGGGTATGTTTCAACACCTTCTGATCAAAAAGTCAAAACACCAGATGATAAATGAGCTAAAGATTAAATAAATAAAATAAAACAGTTATCAGAGGGTCGAGTGTAAAAAGGGGGGGGGGGATAACTTTAATGACAATAATTAAAAATATGACAAATTATTTCAATTGACCAAGGATTGACCCTGGATTCATATTATTTACATATTTGACACGATGACTAATGACGTTTTGTAAGTGATCTATATGCTATTAACAATATGGGCTTCTTTATTCGAAATTGGATACCCAAATAAAACTTTTTCTATTCCTGTTGTGGATCATAAAGGATTTAAAAGAGGACATAAGAGAAAAGATGAATTGTGATGCCATTATGATAAAGATATGCAAATTTTGGAATCAAAGATGTGACGGGAGACAAGAAAAAAATCATATTTTGGTCTCTACACACTAATTTCTAAATTTTTATATTTTGTTGAAAATTGAATACAAATTTAAATTTTTTACAAAAGGAATCAAATTATTTATCTGTTATTAGCCTAAGCGGAAAATTCTCATCCTTAAACTCTAGCCAAGGTTTTTAGGGGCTAGGTTTCAAATATACCTATCTGCCAATTTGAATTTGAGTTATTGCATTCCAAAATATTGACAAATAAAATTGCTTATTTGAACTAGTACACTAATTTTGAGCAATCTACATTAATTAGAAGCAGATATATTGTGTCCCAAAAGTGTGACGGATGGACAGAATATTACAGACTCATTTTAAGATAAGAGGGAGGGACTAACAAATGGTTTAATCTTATTTCAATAATTTGTTGGCACGAAGGCGTCTAGAGCAGTGCGAGGAAACCGGAGGACCCAGGGGAAAAAACATGAGGTTGGACAGGCAACCCTACGCCTTGTCACAGACAGACTTTATGATAGCACCTCCTCCCCCGACTTATTTTTAGAGTTTACACCATCTTCGAAAGGTGAGGGGGGGGGCCAAAAAAGGAATAATGCCATAATTTGTCATATCTTATCAATCTTGTTAACAATATACATCAAATACTGACTGATTCCCCAAATTTTGAAGTCAGTAAGACCGGAGTTAAAACTTTATTAATATGGTCTTCTTCAAATGATGGAAACCCAATACAAAAACAAAACTCTACAATTCCTGATGGAAATGATAAATGGTTTTCAGACCATCTGGAGATTCCTGTTGATACTAGCCATTAATATGTCATCATGCTACTCAAATAATATTATGATTTAATTTCATATGATTTGGTTCACACCCTCATCTTTCAGCTTACAACATGTTACAATAATAGACAGGTCAAATAACTGTTACAATCCAGTACAATATGGCACCTGTAAATAACGCTTTAATATCAAAAGGTCACAAATTGTAAATGCATGTATATTTGTATATCACATTGGGAAGCACTCTGCACACAGTGAACTATCTACACTGAGATTATATATAAATATATATAAAGAGAGAAGTAGGGTTTAACATCCACACGAGTGACACGACACCATATTCCTGAAGCAATGGCCCCAGAAATCCCTCTCTGGTCATTGCTGTATTGGTTTCTGATACGTGAGCTTTTGAGGGAGTGTGTCTATTCTTCCCATTCAATCAAACACTGAAGAGTGAATTAAGGTATTAAATAGGGAGGAAGTATTGTTTGTCTCCAAATAGTATTGTTAACATTGTATCCCTGTTGATAGCCTCGTTTGTCACGCAATTAGTTTTCTGCAATGTTCTGCTATGCACTGTTCTGCATAAAATAAATCGTGAATCATGACGTATCATTATGTAAACACATTTGGTCCAATTTGGATCTCTGTTTAAAGGGTAATGGTATTGTTACGCAGTTAGCCAGTCAGACTATAGGCCAGTCATAATTTGGAACAGAAATTTGCTTCCATTACAGCAGTGTTAAGTGGATATACCACTGATCAAACAAAGCATTGCGAGAGGTATGACTTTACACAAACTAGGTCATTTCGGGACTAACTTATTGTTCAATTTTATTTCAATCACTTGTGAGTCAGGGTTTTTTTAGCACTGGTTGGAAACTGCAGGACCCAGAGAAAAACCCAGACGACAGACGACCCTACTCCATGTCACGTACAACCGAGGAATCGAAAACACAACAGTTGAGTCACGAGAGACCTTATGATATGATGGAAACACGCTAACCATTCAACCATCCACACCCCCTTCCCAATGTACATTGAGAATAGATCTGTCCTGAATGGCTGCCATGTTAAAGGGTCATGAAATAGGTGATATCTATAAACATCTTCATGCTCGTTTTGGTATCCTACAAATTGTATTTCAGCTAAAAAAATTGTAAGCATTGCAAATAAACATTGTTTCCATCAAAAACTGTAGCTAGCCTCTGACGTGTTGACATGGTTTCTCAGAAAAGGCGGCATAAATCTGAATTTCCATAGGGTGGTCAATTCGACAAGATGAGGAAGCTGTCAACTTCTGATATAACAAAATCTTAAATTATAGCACAATATAAAACATTTTTAAACAAAAAGGATAAAAATCATAAATGGATTATTACTATTTATTTACAAAACATATAACAAATATACTATTTGTATTTCATACAAAACTTATAATACATATAAGTTCATATTTCATACAAAACTTATAATAAATACTATTTGAATTTAATATTTCATACAAAAAGTTAAATACATTAATGTTAAATAAATACAATTTGAATTTAATATTTCATACAAAACTGAAAATAAATACTATTGGTATGCTATATTTCATACAAAAATCATCATGAATACTACAGAAGTTCTTCAAACATATAGTGGGCTCTTTAATAAAATATAATTAATTAAATCCTCTATTTTCTAGAATAATTACACCGGAGATCGAAGAACTGAAAATATAAAAATATACAATTAATTTACAGTTAACATGAGAGAGAAGCACAATAAATACAATATTCAATCTTTAAATATGAGAGAGACAGTAATTTTTTTGATATTTGATGTAACTAAGGAAACTTGAGAAAACCATAATGTAGGGCCATATATGTGGGGATGTTTTATGTCCAACTTTTCTGCACTGCCTGTGCTAAAGAAGTCGGGTGTACGTCATTCAGTGTGCTACAAGAGAAATTTTGTGCAGATAGTGGCACAACAGCATACTCTTATGGACACTAACTGCACATGGGGTCCTCCGTTTTTCATGACATCTGAACGAATGGACACTACCATTGTCAGGTCCTCCATTTTACACCCACTGACAAGTGGAAACCACACTGGAATATTAATGGGAACTTTCTCGGGCAACACCAGGATCAAACCCCTGACTACCTAGCTAGTAATCCTGTGCCTTACTCACTGAGCCACAGGGGCTTTCGAACAATGTTTGGACTTTATCGGTTTAAAACTGAAAAAATGTAAACTACTCACGATTACAGATTCTGTTTAACAGTCCTTGACCTTTGCCCAATTCCTTATAGCGAACCAGGAACTGGTCTGCTGGTTTAGCGACCAACTGTAGAATATCTTTCTCACCTCTGCTGCTACCAGCTACCATGATAACCCGGATGTTATTAATTCGATGATAAGCACGTTGTAATTCCCGTGCAGTTTCTTTAAAATCGCTGATTGGTCCACTGGTGAAAAGGACAATAACCTTTTTTGAATTTTTCCTGGAATATCTACCAGTCAAAGTCTGTCGGGCACTGGCTAACAATTTGGACACCTTGACCTCGCTTTGTACCGAGATAGCCCTGGCAAACCCTTTTGCATTGTAATACTGTAAAGGATTGACACTGGTGACATCCGGGCAATCACTGGACTCCAGTCCAACGTGTACGGCTTCTCTTCCCACGTCGAGTCCTTGTGCAACGTTGCCAATAACTTCCAGATTGTTTGACATTTCAGCGAAACTGGCCTGGCTAAAGTCGGTTACAAACATGACATCGGCAGGCAAACGACTACCACAGCGAGCTAAAATAAATACAAACTTCAGTCAATTTGAGACTGACACATGGTCAATTACATTTCAAGGTTTATGGAAACCATACAGAAATTATTTTGGGATACTTTCGTCCTAAGCCAGCACCTCACCTCGGGAGCCACCCTTGCTCCACATTCGATTAACTGTTTTGTCAAAATCTTTTAAATTTGTGTTTAACAAAAGTTATTTCGATACTTACTTAAAATGTCTTTTTGATCTTTGGCTGAAAAATAAATCAAATTTTTTAAAAAAATCCCCAAAAAAACAAACTCTAGTACAGCATAAATGTTTTAACTGGATCGAGCAATAAACTATAACACATACTTACGGAAATGAAAATAATGGGGTTTAACGTCCTTCTGGGCTAATGAAGACGGGCATATGCCATACAGTGTGCTATGAGGGAAACTTTGCCTGGAATGTGGCACAACAACCTACTCTTATATCGAATTCCAACTGTCACAAGAATTTTTATGGGACACAGGACCTCAGTTTTTCGTCCCATACGAACGACTAGACAAGATGGAACAACGCCAGAAAATCGCGATCAACTTTCTCCGCCAATGCAAGGAGCAAACACCCGACCTCTAGGCTAGTGAGCCAGTGTCCACCCACTTAGACATTGTGGTCCCCCTACTTAGGGAAAGCTAAGCTACTAATTAACTTGAGCAACATAGGATAATACAATGACATCATCGGTTTAATCATGTTTGGTACTTCATGATTACCCTAATGCCGGTAGGGTGGTTTTAACGTGGACACTTTAGATCATAAGGTCTGTCAATGAGTAAAGTAATGTGGTTTAGACCCCAGCTTGTACATAACCTTGTTGCTTTTCTCTGGTTCACTCACACTGCTAAAGAGTAATTATTGAAATACTTACATGTGGAACATGTTTTGAAAGCTAATAGATTTTTGATGGTTCCGAGGGCGTTATATCCATTTACTTGATAAACATAACTGGATTCTGGTCGAGATCCGATGTTTTTTAATTCATCCATGTCCAAATCAGTTCCAACACCTAAAAGAGGAGAAACATATTTAAAAATCTGAGAAGATCAACTGTTCCAACTACATGTAGGCCCAATCTGATTAAAAACACAGATCCTTCGTCACTGTGTCACTGTGTTAACCATTCGGCCATCCAGCCCCCGACCAAAAATGAATATCAAGACTACTTACCAACAGCAAACATGTAAACACCAGAAGCCTTGATGCTTGCCGCTTCTTTTGCTGTATCCAGCTGGCGACGACTGATCCCATCCGTAATGACAATAACGATCTTAGCCAGACCAGGACGAGCGCCAAATTGTGGAGACAACATTTGTTCTCGGACAACTTCCAAAGCGAGGTTAGTGTAAGTGTTACCGCCGGTGTATTCAATATTGGAAACTGCCTTCATGATACTCTGTTTGTCTTGGAATGATTTCAAATAAAATTCAACCTTGGGTACGTCACTAAAGGTTAAGACTCCTATCTGGGTTTTGGATGGTCCGATGTCAAACAATGAAATGACGTCATTGACAAAGGTCAGTTGTGTGGAAAAGTTCCTGTTGTCAATGCTACTGGATTTATCCAACACAAAGATGATGTCCGAATTTTTTCCACTACATTCTGAAATAATAATAAGAAAAAATATACTTTATCCACTTTGAAATTATCAAAGTGCATTATTTAAGGGCTAAATTAATCTTTTAAAGATCTTTATTCTGGCTTAGTAATTTGAATGAATTTATAATATATAATAATGTTTGAAATATTATAGGAAAAGGGATCTTTTATGTGCATGCCCATAAGTACAAGGAGCTCAGGGTTTTTTCGTACCATTAGACAGTTGTCTATGTCAGGCCCTCTGTCCTGCACCACTGATAAGGGGGAACCATGTTGGAAAATCATGATAGATATTATTGGCCAACACCGGGAGAGACCCCACGACCTCCAGGTGAGCCAGTGTCTTATTCATTTACTACCGTGACTCCCTCAAGATGCATGCCAAAATGTACACAGAAACGCAATTTTTGAACATAGGTTGTTGCCTGCCAGTTCCTCCATCATAGATCACTGTCCAGGGGAAATCATGCCAAAAATTCTGGAGAAACTTTCTCCTATAATACCCAAACCTTTCAACGCAGTGAGTCAACATCTTACTTACTTTGGTAAGACCGAAAAAGGCGATGCGTAAACAAGTGTAGCATCATTCTTTTCTGCAACAAGAGAAATTTTGACCGGACGAAAGGGTATCTACTGCCAGACTCTTTTATGTACACACTGATGTGTATACAGGACCTTAAAGGTTTTCTGAATGACTAGAATGACTGTCCCTTACTAACTATACAAAATAATAGAACTTTAATTTTCTTACCTCTCTCTGTATCTATATCTCCTTGCATTTTCTCTGAAATAATAATATAATGTTGCACTTATAAAGCAAGAATCATTTTGCTTAAAACAAACTGAATGGTCATTAAAAACCAATCATCATATTGAGACCAATAAAGTACCTTTATCAGACTCTGTTTGGGAGAGGACAGGGGAAGTAACTGGTATGTTACGATTGATAGTTTTATGGGCAATGCTTTCAATGGTTGGCGATTTTTTCTTCTTAATTTAAGAGGTGACTGAAAATTGATAAGATGGGTATGTTAAGAAACGAAAATGAAATGGGGCTGAATATCTTACTTTTCTGCACCCAATGGGCTAATAAAGGTGGGCATATCAATTCTTCTTCATCTATTAGGGTTCTACTGGTGGTGATATCACACACTAGTTGTCTTATTTTACTATGCTTAGCGCACATGCAGGGGAAACCGGAGTACCCCGAGTAATCCCACGAGGTTGAGAAGGAACCCATATCTCCAAGCCAGATACCCTTTAAACCTATATTGACAGATTTTTAATCTTTTACCTTCAGTGGTTGTTTCAGGCTTCTTTGTTGTGGTAGTCGGAGCTTGGGTTGTGGTTGTTGTGGTGGTGGTGGTTGTAGTGGTAGGTGCTGGGGTTGTGGCAACTAATAAAACAAAAAATCAAAAGAAGGGAAATGAAATGGGGTTTAACGCCCTACTGATCTCCTCGAACTGGGCTAATGAAGACAGACATACACCATACAGTGAGTGCTATGAGGGAAATCGTGTCCGGACAATGGCACTGCGGCCTACTCTTATATCAAATCCAAACTGTCAAGGGATCTTTTACATGCTCACCAATGTGTACACAGGACCTTGGTTTTCCATCCCATCCAAAAGACTAGACAGTTGTCCTTGTCAGTTCCTCTGTCCTGCATCATGGACAAGGAGGAACCACGCCAGGAAATCTGGATGAACTTTCTCAATCTGATCGATGCCGGGATCGAACACCCAACTTCCAGGCTAGCGAGCCAGTGTCTTACCCACTTAGCCACTGTGACCCTCTCAAAAGAAACGGAAAACAAATTAATAGTCAAAAACAATAGTCAAAAATGTTATACTGTCCATGCCTAAATCACTGGCATTTTAAACTAGCATCTCAAATCATTTTAAATGAAGCATCTCAAAAACAAAAGCTGACAATCTCACCTTCACAGGCTTTCAGAGCAAGACGATCTTTAATTCCTTTCAATTTGCTATAATTATCGACCTTGACAACAAATTCATCTGATGGTTTACTCGCCATCCCATTCAATTCTTTTAAATCAGCAGATCCAACTCCAATAGCAAAAACGGTGATGCCCTTGTTACGTGTTTTCTGTGCCTCGACAAGTGTCAGGGTGCCATTGGTTGACTTTCCATCAGTGATGATGATGGCAATTTGTGGTAGGTTTGGTCGAGCGCCGTTTGCGGGGTTGAAGATGGTGTCCCTTGCATATCTAAGACCCAATCCTGTATCCGTCTGATCACCTGCCGTAAAAGTAATATTTTTGATGGCTGCAATTACCAAATCTTTGTCGCTGTAGGAGTTGAGGAGAAATTCATTCTGATAGCCTTCAGAGAAGGTCACAGCCCCGATTCTGGTCTTGTCCGTGCCAATATCAAAGGAGGAAGCCATGTCTTCAACAAATTTCAGCTGTGCTTTAAAATAGGGTGGCCAGATACTTCTGGAAGCATCCAAGATGAAAACAACATCCGCTGATAAGCCGCATCCTTTGCCACCTGGAATTAACAACATTTTAAAGAAGATCGCAAATCTAGAAAGAAAATGGAAGGGGGTTGAACGTCCTACTGTTCTGCACCTAACCTGGACTAATGAAGACAGGCATACGCCATACAGTGTGTTATGAAGGAAATTTTGGCTGGGCAGGGCTACGGCCTACTCTTATATCGAATTCCAACTGCCAAGGGATCTTTAACATGCACGCCAATGTGAACACAGGACCTCAGTTTTTCGTCTTATCCAAACGACTAGACAGCTTCCCTTGTCAGGCCCTCTCTGTCCTTCATCACAGACAAGGGGAAACAACGCTGGAAAATCGTGATGAACTTTCTCGGCCAATGCAGGGATCGAACATCCGACCAAATCTAGAGAGAAATGGGGTTTAACATCCACTTAACTTGTACAAGGTCATTTCAAGACTAACATCTTAAATCTTTTTTTTCTATATAATTTGCTTATATCTGAACTTGTTGGTATGTGAGCTAATGTCATGCTTACCAAAAGTGGCTTACACTCAGGATATAAAAAGGTTCTTGAGAAGGGGCTGCCATTGGGCAGTTGGAAGATCATTTAAAGTATCCCCTTTTAATTTATCCCCAATTTCTGCTCAGCTCTCACTTCCCAGATTTAGTTTTTTTACAGACTATAATCTCCACTAATATGCACTGGGTACTTATAAAATGATTATATAAAATTCAAATAAGTCAACAAAATCAAAACAGCAGATAATCTCCCAGACAGGCCCAACCATTTGTGGGATCGAAACTATTTGTGGGATCGAAACAATCCGACTTGACTCAAGGACAGACCTTAAGATCTAAAGCGCATGTGTTAGATCACTCGGCCACCCTTCTACCCTATCCAGATTACAGTTAACTCACCTTCAACTGCAGGAATCTGAAATACAAATGATACAATATTTAAGAGAGACACCAAGTCTATCAAATTAGATATTCTAATGGTTAATACATGGACGAACAAAAATTCCATCTGTCAATGGCTTTTTGTTCCAATTCAATTGACTAGACACTGTGCCAGGAACAAGGCCGAAACTAGCTCAGAGCTATAAGTGTTTTCCGGGGTGCTATAAAATTGACAGGCAATGTATATCAATTATCTTTTTGGTCGTCAATTTTTTCACAGGGGAGGGGGGGGGGTCTCGTCCCCAACATTGGGAGCAAACCTAAGGCCTCCTGGTAAGGTCTTACTTAACTGGACATTGCAGTTCCCGGCTTAGTACCTATTGGACGTCAAATCAATGATGGTATCAAATAGGGGTCAACAAAGCCCTAGCCTGTTCCTCAATCTAATTTTAAATAAAATATTGTTTAGATTAAAAAAAAACAAGATTTATATATACATATATTTACCTTTAATACCGCCGCAGACAGGAAGAAAATACAAAACTGGAAAATCATCTTTGATAGGAACAAAACGAATAAAATAAAACTTGAAAATGTCAGCTCCAACTGGTTGGTGATTTAAAACAAGTTTACGTCTCTCTACGCCTCGCTCCATCCTTTTATAGAGAAAATCTTCAAAAATAATTATACCTTCCCTTGTAATCAGGCAAACAATTAAGGAGGAATTATTTCATTTATTTATTTATCTAATAATAGGAAATCGTGTTTCATTGTTGATTATTATTGATAACATAACTCTATGATGAGCTGTTGTAGTTCTGGGAGTGACTCAGTTTGTCAATTTGGGGAGTGAATATTAACGACACTTATCTAATATTTATTTACTGCATGGTTTTATAAATATACCCTACATATATATGTAAGTAACATATACTATAAACAGAAATTGTCTGCTAAAATCAAGGCACGTGCTTGTGCAAAACGAAATGAAATGGGGTTTATAGTCCTACTGTTCTGCTCCAAACTGGGCTTATGAAGAGGGTCATATGCCATACAGTGTGCTATGAGGGAAATATTCCCCGGACAGCGGCACTTAATCTTACTCTTGTATCGAATTCCATCAATCAAGGATCTTTAATGTGCATGCCAATGTGTAGATGGGACCTTGGTTTGTTTTGTTTTTTTTTATCCCATTTGAACAACCAGATAGCTGTCCGTGTCAGGCCCTCCAGGGACCACATCAGAAAATCTGGATGAATTTTCTTGGCCAATGCAGGGAGAGAATACGCAACCTCCAGGCTACGTGCCAGCGTCTTACTCATTTAGTCACCGTGACCCCCTGTATAATCATAATGCTCAATCAGTGTCAAACGTATATCCAGGGTCAAATATGCCACAAATCGACTCTAGCATGTTTCACACACCCCACTCACTCCCCACACACACATATAAATATTGTTTTGCGGGAGCACAGACAGGATCTTGTTCCTCATGCAAAACCATGGGTCACCACGCCCCTGTTTGCGAGTGAACCCCTAATAAATTCGGGCAATTGATAAGATTATTTAAACTGTCCCCTAATACAATATCCTTTTACACACATTATAGATTCTATTTACTAGAGATTTAATAGGGCACTACGACTTGGTGTGGGCTTGTTGACACGCTTTTTGATAAACTTCATAGGCGCATATACATATATATACAGGTTGTTTTAGTTAAATGAAATATGGCTTTGCTTACAATAACAAAATCTATATCCTTTAGCCGATTTTATTCAGAAAGTATAGAGGGTTTTATCCAGGTCCTCATCACTGCCGAAGACAGCTACATACAAGTGAATTATTGAAATAAGTGGGGACAAGTTGAGTTTGAAAATTCCCAACTGGCAAGGGATCTTTCACATGCACTGATCTTGTCGAACAGAGTCACCTGCTGCTCCTGACAAACGACATCCGACTAAAAGACCAAATGTTACCATGTGCAATGCATGAGGTAGGGATATAAATCTTGTTTGTAAATTACAACTGCCAAGTCATCTTTTGCATGCCCTTTTTTGTGATTCCCTACTCTTGTCAGACAATAGGGAGAGAGAGAAATGGGGTTAACATCCACTCGACACAAACTAGGTCATTACGGAACTAACACATGGTTTTTTAATTTTATTTCAATAATTCGCTTGCATGTAGGGGTCTTTAGCAGTGGGAGGAAAATGGAAGGCCTGAAGAAAACCCACGAGGTTGGACAGGCAACCCTACTACTCCTTGTCAGTCAGACAATAGTCAGATCAAGCAATATCAAATGTCATCATAACCATATTATGTTTTTATTCTTTTCCAAGTTAGACATTAAGACAATTAATTAAATGACATAATTATCTAGATTAGACAATATGAGACATGGGTAATATAATAATTAATCAACAATTATAAAATAAAGATACCATTAATTATATAGAAATAGACACTCTATGAATCACTGGATAGAGAAGAGAGAGAGGGGAATGGTGTTCAGTGCCCACTCAACACAAATTATATCATTTTCGGGACTAACATATTATGGTTCAATTTTATTTTATTAATTTGCTGCCGTGTAGGGGTCTTTGGTATAGTGTGAGTAAACCTGAACACCCAGGACAGACGACTCGACACCTTCTGTCTGACTACATTGCCACGTGACACATTGACAGCGAGAGAAAGAGAAATGGTTTTAATGTCCATTCAATACAAGCTAGGTCATTTTGGGAC
Organism: Patella ulyssiponensis; assembly: GCA_963678685.1. NCBI lineage: Eukaryota > Metazoa > Mollusca > Gastropoda > Patellidae > Patella > Patella ulyssiponensis. The sequence goes on along the minus strand of OY783232.1, from coordinate 51,712,725 downwards.
TAACATATGGTTCAATGTGATTTCAATAAGTCACATGAACATAGGATCTTCAACAGTGTAACATGTGGTTCAAATTTAATTCAATAACTTCCTTGCCCATAGGGGTCTTTAACAGTGGGAGAAAACCCACGAGGTTGAACAGGTGTCGACACTATAACAGACCTTATGATCTAACACACGTGTTAAACCATTTGGCCACCCCAACACCTCAAGAGACTTTACGAAACCACACTAACGAAATGAAATTCTGAATCTATTATCATAGGGGAAAAACAATCGTGTATTGCAATAACTCATTGACTTCATAGTACCATGTTTGAATTGAACAAGCCTTATAAAAGGTTTATCACTATCAATTACAACTAATAATTCAAGACTAATTACAGAGAAATCAAAGGCAATTAGATAGTCATTATAATACTTTAGATGGTTATCAATTATTGTCTTAATAAAAATCCTAATGATAACAGGTCTAGTCATACCATTATATGTATATAGTATATAATATATTTAGTGTAATTAACTACATGTGGAGAGAGAGAGGGAGAAAGAGTACTACTGTTCGGCTCTAATACTGGGCTACCGAAATGAAATGAAATGAAACATGATCTTAACATCCTACTGTTCCTGGGCTAATGGGGATAATTTTGCTCAGGGAACGGCACTATGGCCTACCCTTATATCCAATTCCAAATAGAGAAAAAGAGAGAGATAGAGAAAGAGAGAGATGGAGAGAAAGAGAAATGACAAAGTTTAAGTTCTACTGTTCTGCTCCTATACTGAGCTAATGATGAGGGATATATGCCATACAGTGTGCTTAGAGGAAAATTTTGCCCAGGCAGCGGCACTAAGCTCTACTCTTATATCGAATTTCAACTGCAAAGGGATCTTTTATGTACACACCAAAGTATACACACGTCCTCTGCTTTCCGTCCCATAACTGTCCTTGTCAGGCCCTTCCTCCTACATCACTGATTAGGGGAAACCATGTGATGAACTTTCTCAGCCAATGCACAGAGAGAGAGAGAGAGAGAGAGAGAGAGCGAGAGAGAGAGAGAGAGAGTCAACTGACATAAGGTCATTTTAGGACTATACAGGGTTCACATTCATTTCATATTATATGTGCTGAGAGAGCAAATTATGGTGTAGTGTGTGACTGAGAAGTAGGTAGGACTATGTTGTCCTGTCCTTCAAGTATATAGTTTCAATTTTAAATGGTGGCTAAGGGAGGAAAACGCTGGCCCCCTAGCATGAAGGTTGGGTGTTCGTTCCATCCCTGCATTGGCCGAAAAAGTTCATCTAGATTTTCCAGCATGGTTTTCGCTTGTCAGTGATACAGGATGGAGGTTCTAACATGGAGAGATATCTAGTTGTTCAGATGGGACGAAAAACCAAAGTTCCTTGAACACATTGGCATACCTAAAAGATCCCTTGGCAGTTGAAATTCGATATAAGAGTAGTCCAAGGCAAAATTTCAGTCATAGCACACTGTATGGTGTATGCCCATCTTCATTAGCCAAGTGTAGGGGTGGAACAGTAGGACGTTAAAACCCATTTCATTTAATTTCCATAAATGACCGAGTTTGTGTAGAGTGGACATAAACCCAAATTTTCAAACCCTTAATCCCCTGCCTCCTTAAAACTACTGTAACTTGAAACTATCGTAACATCTGAGAAAAATTTTATAGGTTGTACTGAGGTACTCAAATTAAGACAATAAACTTTATGTGATTTTAGATTGGACGTAGCAAGATAGTATTTCACGTTTTTATTGAAAGTTGTAAATTTTATAATAGGTGTATAGAAACATCCAATAATCCCTGTCTACCATTTAGTAAACTTTATTATACACATAAAAACATTAACTCGCAACAATCCAATAATAAATTTAACTCTTGCTCGGTAAGATCACTTAAAATCTGTATCCTTTCAATCAAAGACCATATGGCACTCTTTAGACACAGAGAGAGAAATGGGGTTTAACGTCAACTTGACACAAACTAGGTCATTTCAGGACTAACATATGGTTTACTCCTATTTCAGTTATTCGCTTGCTCGTAGGGGTCTTTAGCAGTGGGAGGAAAGCGGAGGACCCGGAGAAAACCCACAAGATTGGACAGGCGACCCTATTCCTTGTCACGTACAACCGGGTGCAGGATAGAGGGCCTGGCAAGGGACTATATATAGTCGTATGGATGGGATGTAAAACTGGGGTCTTTGTGTTGGCCTACTCTGTGACATGCTCGTAAAAGAACCCATTTCATCGGACTAATTGTGCATCAGACTTTTATTTTAGATGTAATGTCACAAATCAAAGATGGATGGGATAGTGTCATACTCAGTTTCTAGTTCATATAGCAATCTTGTACTGGTTTTTAAACCAAAGATTCTAATAAGATATCAAATAACATCAAAGTAGCAATGTGTCATTTCGTTAAAATATCAAATTTCTCACAGTTTAAACAGGCATAATGCAAGAGCTAAATTTGCCTATTGCAAGTCTTTCTCTTACATTTATTAATTGGTCTGATTTTTTTAAGAATTGAATCTGATCTTACGTTCAACTGCAGAAATAGATAATTGAGAAATTATTTACTATCGTAACAATGTTATTAAAATGAGTATTTCTCGGCTCAGAGTGTAGGAGAGAGAGAGAGAAATGGGGTTTAACGTCCACTCGACACAAACTAGGTCATTTTGGGACTAACATATGGTTTCAATATTTTATTTTAATCATTCGCTTGTGCTTAGGGGTCTTAAGCAGTGGGAGGAAACCGGAGTGCCCGGAGGAAACCCACGAGGTTGAGAAGGCGCCCTATCTCCATGCCACATACGCTCACACCAGGGCTCGAAAACACAGCCGCAAGCCAGAGGTGACCGCCCAGCTAGAGGTCGAAGCGCGGCACTCTAGACCACTAGGCCATCCCCCCCCACCCCCAGAGTGAAGGAATTTGACTAAAACTTTCAGCATATTCCTGTTACATTATATATATTTTATCTATGTATGCGAGAATTGTCAGCTTGTTATCTAATCTTCTATAAAGCCCCTTTAATCCACACTAATATACACTGAGATTGTTTTCATCTAATTAATCAAAAATTAATAAAAAAAAAAGAGAACACTAGATAATGTTCCTGTATGGATTCAATCTGATTCAAAACAGGCGGACAAATAAATTATCACGGACAACAAAATGACAGTCAGCTTTATACACAGCTAAAGATCCCTGTGCACAAGTGGCTGGACCTTAAACCCAATCTCTCTCTCTTGTATACAAGTAGGCAACCAACAACAAATTATCATGGACAACAAAATGATGGTCAGCTTTATACACAGCTAAGTGACTGGACATTAAACCCAATCTCTCTCTCTCTTTCTTGTATACAAGTAGGCAACCAATAACTAACAACAAATTTTCTTTAATCACCCATCATGGTATTGCCAATAACGTTTTTATTATATGTTGAGAGATTCAGGAGAATTTAGAGAACTGCTGAGAACGGCAGGATGAAGGAAAACATTTATTGTCCCTTATATTGATGATCACGCCATTCAAAGATAATTACCAAATAAGGTAGCTAAGGTTGAATTTATGACCTGCTTAATGCTCAGTAACTGTCAAATCGTGGAAGACATAAAAATCGCGCGAGTTATTAATAACAGATACTGAAATACCGTCACTGACATTTACACAGACAGAAGACGCACAGAAACTGTTTACAAATTACGGCATCCTAATTGGTTCATAATGAAAAATAAATACGCAGTGTTTAAATTTTCTGTCAAATAGCCCAGAACGTCATCACTAATATCCCGTTCATTACAATTTCGAAATAATACGATAATTTCCGATTAAATAGAAATTTAACTGCTCAATGTCGTGCAAAGTCTGATGGCAAAAACAGAAATATTACATTTTTTATTGACTAATGCCCTCCATAAACAATGAAATTGCAACATAAAAGAAAGTTCACTCTATAATTAAAAATTTCAATACAATGCTTTCGGGATTCTAATTTCCAGTCTCAGTTTAACTTGACAATTTCTTACAAATGAGACGTTTGCTCACGTGTGATATTTCAAAGATTTTGAAAAACTGCCTGAAATTAAAACGTGTAACTTTGTCACTCTTAATTATGGAAAATGGCAGTGTTAATAATCGTAATTTTATTTGCTCGCTCCGCTAGTTTAAAAGCTAATCTCCAATTTTAATTATTTTACGCTAATAATGGTCTCAGGAAACATAAAGCTGACAGAAAGATTCCTGTGCATTCAGCGTTCTCTTCTCTGATTAAACCACTAAATTACGACAAATGGCCGAACCTCATGTTTCAGCTGATTACAGTAAAAGAGTGATCATGCAATTCACCATTGTCCTCCCATTGTTCACTTCTTTTCAAGGTGTTTTATCGACATGACAATTTTAAGGTTATGATGACCGAAAAAAAAAACGAAAAACAAAAGAAAACGTAGGGATTAGGTTGTGTCTGGATGTGTCACAAGTTTCAGGGAAGATTCTGTGACAAGTATCCATAAAACTATTGAGAAGATTTCGAACAATTCTTACATGATTTGTCTTGGGTTCTATTGTTACATTTAATGCTCAATGAATGTACAGTGCAACAGAAATGAAATGAAATGTCGGTTAACATCCTGCTTTTGTGGACCGACCTAGTAAATGAAATGAGATGAACAGGCCTGGAAATTACGATTTTAGATGTACCTGACAAAATGTCAGACACTAATGAAATAGTACCTGACATTTTTTACATAGTGCTAGACATGACTTATAATATCAATAAAAAAGAAAAATCAGTGCCGGACAAAATGACAGGCACCAGAGGAATTGTGTCTGACAAAGCCTAAATCTGTGGCTGACATTGTCAGTGACAGGTGCCTTATTTCCAGGCTTGAAGATGAAATGGGGTGTAACATCCTACATTGAGCTAATGAAGACGGGCATAGGTCACACTGTGTACAATGATGGAAATTTTGCTCGGACAGTGGTGCTACAGCCAACTTTTATAATAAACTACAACTGTCAATAATCTTTAAGTGGCATTTAGTGATTGGGAACACAATAACAGAACACAATTTTTATGGGAAACAATCACTGGTTTTATTCTAATATCACGCCGTTTCGACAAGTATCCTCAAGCACAATGACATTAGTAAACTTGGGTTTAATATATACGAGTTCATGATGAAGCCATTTATAAAGATAGGCTGGCACTGCCAGGCAGGATACGCCCACATTTTCGAGAGATGGATAGAGAACAAGCAATACCGAAAGTGATTTTTCCTACATCATTAAGTTAGAATATGATATGTGCAAATATCGAAATGAATTAAGATCTTTGGGTTATAAAGGTGCATTTCAGTAGGCTTCAAATTCGACTGGGAATCATGTTGCTAAGTGGGTAAGATGCTGGCTCGGCAGCCTTGAGGTTGGGTGTTTGATCCCTGCATTGGGTGACAAAGTTCATCTAGATTTTCTGGCATGGTTTCCCCTTGTTAGTGATGAAGGATGGATATCCTGACAAGACAGCTGTCAATTTTGGTTCAATTTTCACAAAATTTGAACTCAATCTGCATTACCATGTAACGGTGATATAATCAAACTTTTTTTTAAATCGGATAATAATTTTGACCTCCGAGGGACCAAAGCTAAAAAGGGTGATTTTTCGTACAATCAGGGGCCATAATTCAGGAAGTTACGAACCAATGGGTGCAAATATCGAAAGGAACCAAGATCTTCGGGTTATAAACATGCATGTCAAGTTTCATCAAAATCAGTTCAAAATTGTGACCTCTATAGGGTCCACAACCTTGATATAACATATTTTCACACTGATCGCGTACAAACAGGGGCCATTTTGTCTGTCCATTTGGGTCCGATTTTCACAAAATTTGAACTCAACCTTCATTACCATGTAACGGTGATATAATCAAACGGTTTTTTAAATCGGATGATAATTTTGACCTCCAGAGCCACCACAAACTAAAAAGGGCGATTTTTCGGACAATCAGGGGCCATAATTCAGGAAGTTACGATCCGATGGCCGCAAATATAGAAAGGAACCAAGATCTTTAGCTTATAAACATACATGTCAAGTTTCATCACAATCGGTTCAAAATTGTGACCTCTATAGGGTCCACAACCTTGAAATAACATATTTTCACACTATTCGCGTATAAACGGCAGCCATTTTGTATGTCAATTTGGGTCCGATTTTCACGAAATTCGAACTCAACCTTCATTACCATGTAACGGTGATATTATCAAATGGTTTTTTAAATTGGATAATAATTTTGACCTCCAGAGGGACCTCAAGCTAAAAAGGGCGATTTTTCGGACAATCAGGGGCCATAATTCAGGAAGTTATGATCCGATGGGCGCAAATATCAAAAGGAACCAAGATCTTGGGGTTATAAACATGCATGTCCAGTTTCATCAAAATCGGTTCAAAATTGTGACCTCTATAGGGTCTACAACCTTGAAATAACATATTTTCACACTATTCGCGTACAAACGGCGGCCATTTTGTATATCAATTTTGGTCCGATTTTCACGAAATTCGAACTCAACCTTCATTACCATGTAACGGTGATATAATCGAACGGTTTTTTAAATCGGATAATAATTTTGACCTCCAGGCGGACCACAAGCTAAAAAGGGCGATTTTTCGGACAATCAGGGGCCATAATTCAGGAAGTTACGATCCGATGGGCGCAAATATCGAAAGGAACCAAGATCTTGGGGTTATAAACATGCATGTCAAGTTTCATCAAAATCGGTTCAAAATTGTGACCTCTATAGGGTCCACAACCTTGAAATAACATATTTTCACACTATTCGCGTACAAACGGCGGCCATTTTGTATATCAATTTTGGTCCGATTTTCACGAAATTCGAACTCAACCTTCATTACCATGTAACGGTGATATAATCGAACGGTTTTTTAAATCGGATAATAATTTTGACCTCCAGGCGGACCACAAGCTAAAAAGGGCGATTTTTCGGACAATCAGGGGCCATAATTCAGGAAGTTACGATCCGATGGGCGCAAGTATCGAAAGGAACCAAGATCTTGGGGTTATAAACATGCATGTCAAGTTTCATCAAAATCGGTTCAAAATTGTGACCTCTATAGGGTCCACAAGCTAAAAACATGATATTTCGTACAATCAGGGGCCATAATCCATGAAGTTTCCATCCGATACATGCCAATATCGAAAGCAGCCGAGATCTTATGGGGATAAACCTATATTTCAAGTTTCGTCAAAATCGGATAAGAATTGTGACCTGCAGAGAGTCCACAAACAAATTGTGGACGGACGGACGGACGGACGTCCGGACGGACAGGGGCGACGACATAATACGTCCACATGAAAATGTGGGCGTATAAAAATTAAATAATAATAACAATAAGAAGTAAAGGATTAAGCAAAAAAACAACACAATATATAATTGGCCCACGGTCCAACCAAAGGGTAAAATTAACAACAATTAAAGGGAGCCATTGGGTGAAACCATATTACAGTTAACGAGGTGATCAAGATGGGACCATTCTCAAAGAAATACAAACACAACATAACCCTATGTCAGTTGACTAAATAAACACGAATAATATGTGCTTGCTAATTAAGCAAGATATGGAGAGAGAGAGAGAAATGTGGTTTAACATCCACTCGACACAACTAGGTCATTTCGGGACTAATAATCCAGGATATGGAAGATATGAAACAGATGAAAACCATAACAAAATATGAATAAACTGTAATGTTGGAAAAAACAGGACTATTTTCAAGTACTAAATAAACAATATGGGGTGATTAAACTGTATAGGTAGGCAGAAACTATAAGGGGGGTATATGGGACAGTATGTAAAACTTGAAGTGAAAGAAAAGCCATTGAATGTAAGAAATCGGAACCCATTTAAGTGGTTTTATTCATCCTGATAACATGATCATAGGCCCTTGAGATGTGAAGTCCTGCGTCCAATGGCTCCCTTTAATTGTTGTTAATTTTACCCTTTGGTTGGACCGTGGGCCAATTATATATTGTGTTGTTTTTTTGCTTAATCCTTTACTTCTTATTGTTATTATTATTTAATTTTTGTAAATGGCTTCATCATGAACTCGTATATATTAAACCCAAGTTTACTAATGTCATTGTGCTTGATAACGATAAGAGGATACTTGTCGAAACGTCGTGATATTAGAATAAAACCAGTGATTGTTTCCCATAAAAATTGTGTTCTGTTACAACTGTCAAGTGTTCTTTCAAAGTGTACATAGCACCTCAGTTTTTTATCCCACCCGAAGGACTACATGCTGTCCTAGCCCGGCATTCTGTCCTGTACCACCAAAAGGGGATACAAAGTTGGAAAAGTCAGGGGATAAAAGACAAGGAACCATTAGCCTGTTCCGATGCTTAAAGCTTGGCGCAGACAGTCAACTTTTCATCGCTTGTTGCTGCAATAGGCAACTCCGAGCAATTGGCAACTCGAGGTCTCCCGTGTGGGCTGACTGGCAACGAGAAGCAATTTTTCCCCGGATGTATCCGGAATGCCGATATCACGTGATCATTCAAAATGCCGCGGTACATAGAACAACAGTTGTTAGCTGTTCCGACGCCGCCATCTTGAAGTATCAGATGACAGTAGAGCGCTCGCTGATTGGACAGTTAACCAGTTGCTTGTTGCCTGTTGTCGCCTACCGCTGCAGACGAGCAATTTTGAAGCAACAGATGAACAATTTCTCGGCGACAAGCGATTTTCTGCTGTCGAATATCAAACATGTTTGATATTTGGCAACAAGAAGCAACTCGGAGCAACAGCAGGCAACTACATGTATTGTTGCCCGTTGGCGCAGCGAGCAATTTTTTCTTTCAACGACCAGCGATTTCACTGTTGCCTGAAAGTTGCTCGTAAAAGTTGCCCGTCTGCGCTTGGCTTAAGTTAAACTGGTTTAAAAAACCTTGGGGATCGTTAAACCAGTTTAACTTGGTCGTTTGAAAGCAAATGTGGGGCAAATATAATAAACCAGTTTAAAAACCCCAGCTAGCGACCGGTCTTCGAGAAGGCTTTTTATCTTAAACTGATTCAGCTTGGCCGTCTGAACCCCGGCTGGGTAGATGTAGGGGTCAGGCATAGTTAACTCTAATCTCCAACCGAAGAGGTCAGAATATTGGGTTGGCTTATCTTGTTAAAAAAAAACTTGTGATTTTGAACTGGTTTATTATACAAGTCCGTAAGTAAATGATACAGTTTTCACTCATGCTGCACTCACACTGAACCCAGTTCAACTGAGAGAGAGAGAAATGGGGTTTAACGTCCACTCGACACAAACTAGGTCATTTTGGGATTAACATATGGTTTAATTTTATTTCAATAATTCGCTAGCGCATAGGGGTCTTTAGCAGTGGGAGGAAACCAGACGACTCAGGAGAAAACCCATGAGGTTGGACAGATGACCGAATTTCTTGTCACATACAACTGGGGATTCGAAACCACTCCAATCGACTCAATGACAGGCTTTATGATACAGCATGCACGTGCTAACCATTCAGCCATCCAACCCCCCAGTTCAACTGAGAGTCTAGCTATTCTATCACAGTCTAGACCAGTCAACATCAAAGATCCATTTTAATTACAATGTAGGTAATTTCATCACAGCCTGCCAATCAAGATGTTGATCCACCCTCATCCTATCAAAAAGCCCCTATACAGCGAAAGAGGTTTCAGACCCTAATTAACTAATACAAGCTGGTCAACATGATATTAGATACCCTTGTACTATTATAGATAAAAAGGCCAACCTGTCAAATTAAACTGCTGTAATATGTTTCAATATTTATATAAATTATATGAAAAAACAAGTCGGAAATGAAAGAAAATCTGGTTTTAACCATGATGGTTAAAAGCGAGAATTTCATATTGTTAACCCTTAAAATAAATGATATCTACCGAGAGATAGAGAAATGAGGTTTAATGTCCACTCGACACAAACTAGGTCATTTTGGGACTAACATATGGTTTAATTTTATTTCAATAATTTACAGAAGACATAGAAATAAGTATGTTTTGACTTTCTTAGAAAATATGAAATTCTCGCTTTTACTTTTTTGCACCAACCAGGATAACTTTTCCTTGCCTGATCATTTTGAGACTAACATGGTTTAGTATTAGTTAAATGATCTATTGCTGCGAAGAGGTCTTTTACAGGGGGAGGGGGAGAGAGAGAGAGAGAGAGAGAGAGAGGAAGAGAGAGAGAGAGAGGGAGAGGGAGAGAGGGAGAGGGAGAGGGAGGGGTGAGAGTGAGAGGGAGAGGGTTTAACATCCACTCAACACAAACCAGATTAAATTTTATTTGAACTATACCCTTTCACACAGCAATTCACAGGAGCTCATTTTTTTGTACAATCCAATGAGAGAGTTTAATGTCCACTCAATACAAACTAAGTCATTTTGGGACTAACATATGGTTCAATTTTATTCAAATAATAATACTCTTCCGTGCGAAGGTCTTCAGCTGGGTATGGAAACCAAAGACTTGGAGAAAACCCATTAAGACAAGCGAAAGTGGTGTTTAGAAAGAGGTGTTTAGCGGTGCCATGCCAACTGAATGAACTTGGTGGTATTATATACTGTTATTACAATCATTATCTTATATCCACTCTTATCTCGACTGGTAAATAAATATTCCTTCATCCCTATCAATCCTTCATATCATTAAATATAGGGTTAGAACAATACAAATCGCTAAAACAAAACACCAGATCCAGAAATGAGATAGTCATGTTTTGATTTCTTGACCTTAAAAACAAGACAAATGTTCGGTAGCTAATACTGATAGTGCATCTTGTTATTGTAGCTAGTTCACCGTGCCATATCACAGAAATCTAACAACATCTTGGTATTTGTTTCTTTAAATTTATCATAAAACTTAATCCTTGCTTGAATATTTAAAGGAATTTTCTAAATCTCTAATTCTCTGGAAGCTATAAAACTATAGAAAAGGATTAAAATGCACATATTAATGTAATATTGACTGAGTGGACTGGGATTTACGATCAATTCTTAAAACTTTTATCATAACGTAATTTTTAATTAGTTTTGCCGTTGAAATAAGTAACCCGAGTGCAGATCAAATTGAATGGCAATCGCTCACACCTGGCTCTATATTAGTATTGACAGTTATTATTCACTTGATAATCAGGACTATTTTGGCAAGTACTGGTAAAAACTTTATTTCATCAAAAAAAATTTGATTAACAAGTTCACTATTTTCAATTTTTAGTATCTATTTTTGAGTTATTATAGCAAGAGCGACCTGCTCTTTATCTAAATCTTACATAATATATCTCTAAGCCATATATTTATTTATGAATAGTCCCAAGACGGACGAAAAGTACTTTAAAATGTTAAAATGTTATTAAACCAGTGTTGAAATCAGCTTGTGTCGGCATATCTTTTTATCATTTACCGTGAAACAAAGTAGTGCAACTTTGCGGTTGTATTAATAATTTCGGATATATATATATATATATATATATCAAAGTCGACACATGAAGCCAAATATATAAATCCACAAGAACCCTTAGATCCACAGATAAACAATTTCTGTATCAACCATCAGTGAATCTTGAAATAGCGAAGAGAGAGAGAAATGAGGTTTAACATCCACTCAACACAAACTAGGTCATTTTGGGACTAACATATGGTTTCAATTTTATTTTAATAATTTGTTTGCGCGTAGGGGTCTTTAGCAGTGGGAGGAAACCGGAGTGCCCGGAGGAAACCCACAAGGTTGAGAAGGCGCCCCTACTGTATCTCCATGCCACATACGCTCAAACCAGGGATTGAAACCACAGCCGCAAGCCAGAGGTGACTGGCAAACTAGAGGTCGTAGTGCGACACTCTAGACCATCCAAACCCCCCTCTTGAAACAGCAAAAAGATCTTTCTCGTTCTCTGCTCCTCTCTTATGGAATTCCCTGCTGTACAACATTAGAACCATTAACTCCCTAGATGCATTTAAATCTCAGCTAAAGACGTACCTGTTTACAGAGGCGTTTACGTAGTTCAATCTAGAAAACTTGGAAAGCGCAATAGAAAGTTTAGTTTTTAGTATTATTGCGCTATATAAATAGAGGATTATTATTACTATTATAATATGTTAAAGTAGATAGTACAAGTACATCTTTGTTTAGAGTATATAGATAAATGCATAAATAAATGAAAACGTAAATCCCCATATATCTAGATAAAAATGTTCCTCTGATGTGTTTGTACAAAGGGGTGGGAGGGGTGGGAGAGTTGGGCGAGGAGCATGTTCCTTAAGCAGCGTTCGCGAGTTATACAACATCTCTCCGTTGCTTGAATACTCAGCAATTCCCCCGAACTTTGCGCTAGTTGTTTTTACAAGTGACTAATTAGCATTGTCCAATCAGAGTTCGTGGCACCAAACACACTATAAACAAACATGTAGGCATTTTAGCTATAAAGCACGAGACTTGGTATTCACGACGACCGATGAATCTGATAGGTTACCAAGCTGGGCTTGTGACAATCGAACTTAGTGGCGAAATATACAGGGTATTGCGTGAAGGGCTTGATAAGATGTATGTAGTTAAGGCAAGATCAAGCCTTCTATTGAAGATGGGCGAAGGGTAAAGGATAAAGGGGAAGGATGTGTGTGTAGGGGGGGGGGGCTTCTGTACTCGGAAAGTAGTCCGAGGAAATGGACCATTTCTATGTAGTCAAGCTCGGAACGTAGGTCTCATGGCAAGTGCAATGAGACTTATGTTCAGAGCTGGACTAATTTCTATGTATCTCGGTCAGTGATGTATGAAATATTTGGAGGAGGGGGGGGGGGGGTAGCACAACAATTACCAACATAACACAATTTTGGAAAAAAATTGTCAATGAACAAATACTTACCAAAATTCATCCGGTCGACATCATCCCCACGGCACAAGATTATTTCAAGCAATTTTCAATTTTATAAAAGTCCTTCATTCGCATACCATACACTACAAACTACTCTCACATTACAGTCAAATATCCAAATACTATTTCTTCATTATATATAGCAGGTTAAATTCATAATTCAATTACTGCAAATGTTTTTCCACAACATACATAACCTGTAACGAATAAGCTTCAAGAAAGAATCTCCAATTTAGTTTGAAACAGCTATCATTTTCTGGAATCTATGTGTGGTGAAAGGGAGACTACTCCACCAAAGCACGTGCAAAGCGTGCAGAAACCATGTCGACACATGGAAAGCCAACCACAAGATATGTAGATATGGGGCAAAGAACCTGTTATAGCCAGAGGCGGATTCAATGGGGGGGGGGGGGGCTAATTTTCGACAGTGCCCTTTTTTACTACTCAAAGTGCCTTTCAACTAGTTTTTTTGCTCGATTTTGGGGCTCTTTTTCTACGATTTCCGAACGTTTAGACGAAAATATCAGCCCAATAGCTCTTGGATTTGCTGCCGATGCCCCCACCCCCCTCTCAGCGGCGTGCCCCGTCTCCGCGGTCAGTGCCCTCATTTTGCGGCGCCCCCCTTTTTCAAAATTCCTAGATCCGCCCCTGATAGCCTCGATTTTAACCCATTCCAATGTCATTTTAATTTGAGAAACATTATTTGAATATTATCTATAGCATTAAATAAATCCAGTTATGTCCTACCTTCTGCCCCAACTCAGGCGCGGATACAGAGGTGGGCGCAACCGGCGCACGCCACCTCTATTTTTTTAGCTCCATATATTCTCGCGTGAACGGAGAACAAAAACAGTTTAGGTTGGAAATCGTAATTTACAGTACTAGTATGAAATTAGTCCTTGTGGGCATTTTAGTCCACTCAAAAATCACGGGCCGGGCTTCGCACTCCCAAGTGGGTGCAGCACGCCCCCCCCCCCTTTCTGAAAATCCTGGATCCGCCCCTGCAACTAGCCTAATGAAATAGCGAGAAAAGGATGGAGAGAGGTTTAACATTTAATGCCAACTCGACTCAAACTAGGTCATTTCGAGACTAACATATAGTTCAGTTTTGTTTCAGTAATTCGATTGCCAGTTGACTCAATGGCAGACTTATACAGCAAGTACGCTCTAAAAATTCTCCCCCAACTAACCTAATGAAATTAAACCTCGTGCTTGTGTATAATAAACCAGTGATTGTTTTCCCATATAATTGCGTGTTAGTTCTGAAATAAAGTGATAATTTCATATTTTCTAAGAGAGTCAAAACATATTTATTTCTATGTCTTTTTCTCAAAAGGTTGTCAACTCACTATTATACGATCATGGGCAATATTTTAGAGGGATTAAAAACGCTGACACAGAAAATAATAACACAATTACCTCTCTTGTTTTCCCATTCCCCTCCATGCAATGGCGATCTTCAAACGTTTGAATTTGAAGTTGAAAATGATATTTTTGCCAATTTCTCAACTGGCAACAGTGAATTATAGGATTAATAGGATTATTATTTAAAAAGGTAGGCCTGTTTATAGATACCATCTATTTTAAGGCTTTATGAAATTGCCGTTTTAAAGAACTGACCTAATGGAGACTGGTATACGCCAAAATTTTGTAATTTTTTTTTGAAATCTTTTAGAATTTTGGATATGATGTGTAGAATAATATATCTATTTTGGCCCTGTCGGTCTCTTTTTGCAATACTTGTCGGTCCTTGTCCGTGATTGGGAGCCACAGTAGCTAAGTGAGTAAGACGTTTGCTTGCTAACTCGGAGTTCCCGTGTTCGACTCCTGCTGTGGCCGAGAAAGTTCATTAGGATTTTCCCGTGTGGTTCCGCCTTGTCAGTGGAGTGTGACAGAGGACCTGGCAAGGGAGAAGGTATAGTCGTTCGGATGGGACAAAAAACGAGGTCCCGGTTACACATTGGCGTGCACGTAAAAGATCCCCTAGCAGTTGGAATTCGATATAAGAGAAGGCCGTAGCGCCACTGTCAGGACAAATTTTCCCTCATAGCACTCTGTTTGGTATATGCCCGTCTTCATTAGCCCAGTCAGAGCAGAGCAGTTGGACGTTAAACCCACTTTCATGGGGTTAGGGTTGGGTTAGGGTTAGGATTAGATTGACTTTTTGTATTTGAACTATTCATAGCAATATACGAATGGAAAACTGTCAGGGAAATAAAACTAAAAAAATTATTAAGAATAACATTGATGTGTTTTAGATTAGAATCGGAAGAAAAACTCAAATGAAAGGGGCGGGAAATATTGATGTCTTTTGCTTCAGACTGCGCAACGTGAGGTGAACAGCCAAAGCATTAATGGGTGATTTGTATTCACGCCAGGTTTAAAAGGAAGTCATTACGACTTGATGTTACTGCAATTTTCAATGATTCATCGATCCATATCGATTCAAATCGATGAATGAGTAGTAACGATGTTTTGTTTTTCATGCAAAGCACACAATAAAAAAGAAATGACAGTTCGATCTGGAAATGACTTTGGTTGTGGCGTGAATATAATCCGCGAGAAGGTCAGTCATTTTGAAGCCAAAGGTCTTTCTGGAATGTCGCGTTTCATATCAGTCTTGAAATTGTATTTTGTGATTACAATGTGACCGAGACATGTCAGTGCTGAATTCAGAACAATCAAAATCAACACATCTTGACGGTCAACAAAAGGAATACGATATTGTGAGCTATATTTCTAAAATCTGTTATCAAAGCTTATCCAAATTCATAAACTTTTTAAAAAATGAACAACGAGATTGTGAGCTACATGTATATAGGATCTGTTATTAAAGCTTATCCGAAGTCATAAAAATGTACGACGAGATTTGATTGGTAAACTGTTTGCATGGTCTATAGGTGACAGGAAAAAAATGAAATAATACAAAACACAACTTTATGGATAACAATCACTAGAAACTGTAATAGTGCAACGTTTCAACAATGAATGAAATTGGTTTATCATTCTACTCTTCTGAAACAACCAAGCTAATGACGACAGGCATAACCATACTGTGAGCTGTGAATGACATTTCGCCTTGACAGTGGAGTTTCCAGAGGGTCCTCGTCGAATTCAAAATATCCAAGGTTCTTTTGTGTGCACGACAACGTGTTTTCGTACCAACCGCAGACTGGACACTGCCAAGGAGTAACCACGCTCGAAAATATATTTCAACAAGTATCCTTTTGTCGTTATCAAGCACATTGTTAAACAATAATATTATGGATAACGACAAAAGAATACTATGTTTTGAAATGTTGCCCCGCTAAACATACATTATGGGAGATCAGATAAAGAGCTGGCAGTTCTCATTATCATACTTAAATACTAGATATTGTAATGGGGATTTGCTGAAAATTGCAGTCAAATTGATCCACTCTGAACCGAGAATTTAGCGATCATTATTAGTAAAGTCTGTACGATAAAAACATAGTCTTGATTACCCACTTCATATTTTTAATCATGGATGAGCGTAGAGCAGCAGATCGGATAATAATCCAGTATATATCGCAGGTTAGCGATGACATCGAGAGTTGATTGTGGTCTGGATGAGTAAATAAATGTTTAATTAATACTTAAGATAACATTCCAGACCTAAAGAAGGTCCTAGAATAGGCAGATTTAGCTCTTGCATAATGTATGTTTAAAGTTGCGGGCGATTGTTATCAATAAAGCTTTGTTTTCTATTTATGTTTTAGACGAGACTTCGCGGATATTTTAAAAGATTCTGATATACTTGTATGAACACCACCTGAATTCACCCATCCGATTTTCAGCACTTTTCATTACTGGTAAAAATCATTGACATAAGACAAAAACATTATAAGTTTCATTTAGTGAGATACACAATGACTGAATAGTTTTTTTATCATGAGTATCCGAGTGTTCCTGAGAAGACTATTCAAATTTACCGTTAAGTTAATGACATGTCGAAAAGTCAGCAGAATTTCCAGAAAGTGTAGATGCTGCCTCACCTAATTCCAAATTAAACTGTTGGGGAAAACATGAAGAACGTGAAACTTCGGGCCGTAGTGCTTCTCTGGTTGTTTTTCGTGGTGACTCGTCAGCATGAGTCGACAGGTAGGACAATTTTTATAAGCACTCATTTCATGTGAGAGTATATTGTCGCCACCCATGTCCGCCCGTTCACAAGCCGTATACAGATACTACAGATCTAGAGTTTTGTATTGTTTTTTAAAAACTTTCTGGTGGATGTTCGGTGTGTCATATTGATGTTCGATATCGAAATCATAGTTGCTCAACGATTTTATTTCACAGAGGTACCGGCCCTGTCATCGAAAACTTTCAATAACTGGAAATGAAATGAAATGGGGTTTAAAGTCCTACTTTTCTGCACCAACTGGGATAATGAAGACGGTAAAGTAACTGAAATTGTTCGGCAAGTAGAAAGGAGGAAACAGGCGCGGATCCAGGATTTTTTGCAGGGGGGGGGTCTAGGTTTGATAATTGCCGAAGGCGCTCAACCAATTAACGGGGGGTTTGGCCCTCCCCCAGAAAAATTTGGTAAATTACATTCAATTTGGTGCATTCTGACGTATTTCCGGAAGGTAAATTCCAAAATTACAGGTCTAAAAATCGCCAATAAAATCGCATAAAAAATTTTCATGTCTGAGCAGGGGGGGTCCGGACCCCCTGGACCCCCCCCCCCTCTGGATCCGCGCCTGAGGAAACCAATTAAACGCTCTGCAGGTCATGTCTTTGTTTCAAACTTGCATGGATTATTTAGCTTTTCCTCAGAAGGCGGATCCCTATGGAAAAGAAATGAAATGAAATGAGGTTTAATGTCCAACTATGCTGCTCCGATCTTGGCTAATGAAGACGGGGTACCCAGTGAATAATTGAAGTTGAAACTCGATATGTCACCGACCACTTGCAAACAGTTTTTGAGAATTCTTTTCAAACTGTGTGTGTAGTGATCTCTCCTATGCTGAACGTTATTCCCGCCAATGCTCTACGATTGGTCAGAGATTTACCGCATAATTGCTCTCGTCAGATTTTGTTTACAAACTTGCTGGAGTTACTCAACCAGTCATATTGAGAAATCATGTCTAATTCAGGTCGCCATTCAATTCTAGACAAAGATATTACATATGTCACCAAAACCTTGAAATATCCTACAGGTAAGATCGTTTATGATTTCATACAAACATAAGGCAGCGAGATCACAAAACATTCTCAGACTAAAGTTAAGAAGTTACTCAACTTTCAGTCACTGTTTATGAGAAATATCTTTGATCCAGAAACTCAAAACATTTCACATAATTTTTTATTCACGTATTTCATACATTAAAACAACAAACGTTTTATAAAAGGCTATATTTTAGTTAAAATAAGGGGAACAATTTTGAGTAAATTCCTAAAACGGCAGTTTCATATTTTTTAGTTATAATCTTATTAATCCTATAATTCAATTTTGCCAGTTGAGAAATTGGCAAAAATATCATTTTCAACTACTTCAAATTCAAACGTTTGAAGACAGCTGCATGAGGGGGATGGAAAACAACAAGGGAGGTAATTGTGTTATTATTTCCGATGTGAAAGATGTTTAAGTGTGGAAAAATGCCTATGATTGTATAATAGTGAGTTTACAACCTATTGAGCAAAAGACATAGAAATAAATATGTTTTCACTCTTAGAAAATATGAAATTATCACTTTAACTTAAATCTAAGAATGTTTTTTGAAACCGGGTCGTGACACCACTTGTCATTTGAATATAGCATGATAGCATGTACATGTTTGTTGTACTTTTACATTTCCTCCACAGCCAACTGCCAAGGAATCTTTTAGTGCACGCGGGACCTTGGTTTTTCGTATTATCCGAACGACTCGACCGACCCATTGTCCTGTACAACTGACAAAGGGAAACGACACCTGGGGAAATCCCGATGTACTTTCTTGGGCTACAGTGGCGTTTCATCAAATTTTCAAACGACAATTGTTCTATTACACACACCTCAAATCAGCACGCGGTCAACAGTGAGATCGAAACCTAGGCTCCCTGACCCAGGGTCATACTACGTGTCTAGAACTGAAAAACAACCTCAATGGACCTGAATACTCCGTTAGTCGTTATACACCCCAAAAGGCAAGACCGCGACTTTCATCAAGGAGATGAAGGCGATGAATTTTCTCCCTTGCCCTCCAATCCCAGCTTTATGCCGTATTAGATTTTCAGTATAGCGACGGGCTCTACGACGGGCTCTAGCTACGAACGAACAAACAAAACAACCTCTTTCATCTTTCCTTCAGAATTCACCTGTGAAGGCTATTTAACGATGCTTGACAGTGGATACCAATATGGCGTGAATGATAGAGTTGATTTCACCTTCGATATAGCCTTTACATCCATGAATACAACCAACCTAACCATAGATATACACGGCGATTCTCTACAGGTAACAACTTCTTCGTCTTTAGCCCCCAATCCCGGTCCACGTGCCCACGCACGTATTAAGCTCTTGGAGTTTTCAAACCAAAATGATATGAAATAGAGTTTAACGCCCCTACTGATCCGCTCCGACTGGGATAATGTGGACGGTCATACGCCAAACAGTGAGGGAAATTTTGCCCAGACAGCGGCGATATGACTTTCTCTTATATCGAATTCCACCTGCCAAGGGATCTTTTATGTGCAGGTTAATGTATAAGCGGTACCTCAGTTTTTCGTCTTATCTGAACGATTAGACAGCTGTCTTTGTCAGACCCCCGTCCCGCATCACTGGCAAGGGGAAACCACGACGCGGAAATCTGGATGAACTTTCTTGGCCAATGCAAGGATCGAACACGCGACCGCTAGACTAGCGAGCCAGCGTCTTACCCACTTTGTCACCGTGACTCCAGTTTTCAAATAAAGGTGGCCCCCACCTCATGCATTACACGTGTTAACATTTGGTACTTCTTTTAGTTGGATGTCACTTGTCTGGAGAAGAGAGTGGCGTCTATAAGTTGGATTGTGCCAAAATGTTCCTGGGTCACTGAACTCTTAACTAGAATGTCCTGGATTTGTCAAGCCTGGTTATCACTTGTCAAGAAAAAGAGAGAAATGGGGTTTAACGTCCACTGTACACATACTAGGTCATATTGGGACTAACACCGGGATAGCACCCGCTGAATTCAAGTTACGAAAATCTGTTAATTGGTTATATTTTTCAGTTTGAAAGTGAAATATCTCAAGTATCTATGGCGTGGAGTATCGTACCAGGTGACGGCGATAACTCGACTTTTTCATCCTATGTTCACGGTTCCACAACTACGGTAAATGCGTTAAACGCAATGTTGTTAAATTGAGGCGGGGGTGGGGTGGGGTGGGGTCAGAGTGTGGTCGACATTAGCAACAACCATAATTGCATGTAGTTGTCTTTGTTGTTTGACATTCAGATTGTATGCGTGTTTGGGTTCATTATGTGAGAGTTGTTTGCATGTCTGTGATTACCATATAAATTACGGGCTATCAGCTCTTGTTGTAGAATCAACACTTGTTGCGGTATCAGCACGTGTTGCGGTACCAAGTCGTGTTTGTGGTATCAAGACGTGTAGCTATGTCACCACTTGTTGTGGTATCAAAACTTGTTGTAATATCAGCACGTGTTGTGGTATCAACACAAGTTGTGCTATCAGCACGCTATATGGCATCGCCACGTGTTCACACACAACAAGTATTGTAGTTTGTAGGCTGGGCGTCACACAATTAGATCGGTTGAACTATATTTCAAATTCGTCTTTCTGGTATTCATTGTTACGTTTTTTTATCTATTTTACTGTGGGCTTGGTTTTCATTGTGAGTGAAGTCTATATTATTACAGGGCCGGATTGTACACCAAGGTAGCCGCTTACGGCTGGCCACCGGATCCATGCCTATGTGCATGACCGGATTTACCTACTTGTAAACGTTAGACCAAATTCATAAGTTGACCGCCAGTTGACTGACGTTTGAGCCCTTCTCTTGTACCTATTGCAGGAAGAACTAGCCAAGTGGTCATCAGTTTATCGAATACAAATAGACGACTTTCCGGAGAGCTCCTGGAATTTCACCGGCAACTTCACAGCTGTAGTTTCAGGTTGGTACTGTTTTAAATTTCTAGGGAGGTGTTTCAGGGCCCTGCGTAAACGACATGTGTCCTTTGGGATTTGAGAACACTAGAAACTGGGCAGTTCGGGAAAGATTCTATTTCAGTAGCAGACCAAGATAACTATAAGAAATTAATTTACTAAACTACATACATATTACTGACTGGCTCACAACGCAATAGGGCCCGGGTTTAATCAGGAAACTTCCTAAGGATTCCCAAACGTGATTCCCCTTTTCTGATCGTTTGTGATTGAAAACGATAAGCGAATACTGGTCGAAACGTCGCGCTCTATGACTATAAAGCAGTGATTGTTCATTGGTCTTGTTGGTGGAGAAATGTTGGACATAAAACCCCACTTCATTTATCAAAATAATCAGATTGATTTGATTTGATTTCAGACACAGCTGGACCCGGATCACTGGTTCGTGGCATCATCGACCTGAAATTCAGCATTGACAATGATTCATACGCCGACCAGTTGGTATCCGACTACGTCTACACCCTGCCATTAAGGATCTGGCCAGTTCCCCATAACGGTTCCTTAACACTTCAAGCCCCCCTGCTGAATGAAGTCTATATGACTTTTACCGAGGGTACGGTCACACCGAAAGTCACCGTAACGACACCGTTCGATAATTCATCGAAAGAAGTCACCATTACCATGCAGAGAATCACAGCTAACGCAACACACGGAGTTAGTGATAGCGATATAGATTCACTGACATCGTCCTATCCGTATTTCCGTTCCACCCCGGAGACCTACCAGAATGACATCGGGATAATACAGCTTCCGACTGTGTCTCGAACAGACCAGGATGTTTATAACGAGTCTGAGATAGTCGTGAAGGTGAGAGGTCGCTTGGAGGATTTTACGGATATTAGTAGCGTTAGTAAGCTGGATGTCGGACTAGGGGTGATGTTTGGTAAGACGATGATCTGGGTGTCTAAAACTGTAGCGGATATCGGAGTTGGTGTTCAGCCTGGTGAAAGACGACCGGTTCTGTCATTGGACATGTACCAAGTGTGCGTTATACCTAACCAGGAAAGGTAAGAGCGCTGGAACCGGATCTTATCGTTCTACTTCTTTATTGACCGTGCGCTATCAACATAATGACTTTGAAACATGACTTTGGATGAGTCAAACATTTCGGACATATATATATATTAAATTGTACACATGCGCACTTGAAATTGTTTCAAGGTAATTGTGAGACAGTTTTTTCAATGTCCAATAAAAATTAATCAGTATACAGGGCCTTAATATAGTGAAAACCAGAATATTTGAATTGATGCGACGGTATATGAGGCCTAAAATATGTGCGCACGTAGATTTCGTTTAGGTGTTCTTTGCAATGCATGTTTACAAGCGGACACCGATGGGTGCTAATAGTGCACGGTCGAAGGTATGACCATCTTAAGTGTGTTGTTCAATTTATCAATTGTGTCGTGTGGACGGTAAACGCCATTTCTTTCTCTCTCTCTTATCAGGTTCGATGTAACCGTGTCTATAGTGGGTAGACATACCTCCACCTCAACAGCAACAGCATATAATGTAACTCTCTTCCTGTATGCCATGGACAGTATGACACACGTCTCTTATGCCTTGAGTTTGGCCAAAGGTTATAGAAGCAAGTGGAATACTTCAGGAAATGTTCGAACATATGAGGTAAACTATTTATTTATCAGGCAACAATGCAGTCAGCAATGATTTTGACTTTATTGATATCCCGGAAAATTATTGCCAGGTTCGTCAACATCGTCCGTGGTTCATGGGCACAATGTATGATAATACGCAAGAATTCTTGTACTTCTCCGTGGCCCTCTTTAAGGACGCTAACCTTATCTTGTCTAGTCGTTTGGGTGGGACGAAAACCGAGGTCCCGTGTACACATTGGCGTGCATGTAAAAGATACCTTGGCAGTTGGAATTCGATATAAGAGTAGGCCTTAGCTTCGCTGCCCGGGCAAAATTTCCCTCCTAGCACACTGTATCGCGCATTTCCGTCTTCATTAGCCCAGTTTAGAAGTAGAAGACTCGGGCGTAAAAGCCCATTTCGTTTCATTTCATTTTGTACTTCGTCTTGGCCCCGTTTTCGGACGGTAAACTTATATTGTACTTGATCGTGGTCCTCTATAACCTTGTTTTGTACTTCGTGCTCTCGTTACATATGTAACCTTATATTGTACTTAGGCGTTGTACTCTTAACAGACGCTTATCTTATAATATTGTATTTAGTCATTGTCAGATTGTTCATGTTTTATTATTAGGTGGAACGAATAACGTTTAGTACACCGATGCATACATCTGTTGTGGAACAGATAGATATGTCAACCGTTGCTATGCGACAAGCTGAAGATTTTGTTGTGATGGCAGAAATAGGGTACACAGATCGCTGGGTCAATAATGCAGAATTCTGGTCGGGGCTTCAATATGTTAAACTAGATCTACCTAGAAGATGTGGTGAGTCTCTTTCTAAATGTGTGCCAATACGAAATAAATGCAACGACTGGATAGTACGAAATAAAACGAATGTTACATAACTGAGGTATGTTACACAAAGTGCTTACCGGACTAATGTACTGAAACCCCAAAGTCCGGTGCACACTATGGCGTGCACATAAAAGAATCATTGACAGCTAGAATTCGATGAAAAAAAGGTAGACACATCGCTGTACGGGCAAAATCCACCTCATACCACTCTGCATGGTGCATTTTGAAATATCTGTATTTCGTTGGTTTTTTTTTAATACTTTCGATGGCCTACTACACGAAGATCTGACAGATTGTAGTGGAAGGTCGCATCAGCGGTCATACGAGCGGCTTTTGAACTTATGACGTCAGACATTTGATTAACCAATTAAAGTTGATGTTTTCTAGTGGAATATCCACAGTTCCACGCAAAGCACAGCAAGAACTCGCCGAAATAAACTGTTTCATTGGCTAATCTGTCACATCAAACAGAACGCAGGTTATATAACAACTCTCCCAGATCCAAGTGTAGTAAAGACAAGGAAAACGAAATTTTGAACTATAAAAAAACGAAACACCGTGTTTTAACCACCGGTGTGCGCTTGACAAAGTGTGGGAATAAACTCTACTGCCCGAGCTGAATTCGCCCCCCCCCCTTCACATTTCCCATGAAACCATACAAATGAAAATTACCACTTTAAAAAGACAGAAATGTTGCGTTGACGAAAGGTTAAATCCTATTCATTTCCATTGTTATATTACAGTTAAGAAACTGAGCTGGACCCACTCGACCAATTGTTCCTGCATCCACAACCCTACCCTGACCAACTGTGGTTGTTGTGATGCTGGAGCGTGTCAATGTGGAGCGAGGAACCCCAGGATTTGTTTACCGTGTGATATCCTGACGTTGTGTGAGCCTACCATTGCTGGTAAGTACGTTCAAGGGCGTTGGTCATCATTTGAGGGAAATCTCTAAAGGGGGGTCAATCCAACAATCTTTCACTTCTTTCAGTATTAGGGGAGTTGGGTGACCGAAGGGTTTAACACGCGTGCGCCACATCATGATGTCTGTCATTGAGTTACGTAGCATGGTTTCGATTCCCAGCTTGTATATGACAAGGAGTAGCGTCGTCTGTTCAACCTGGTGGTTCTTTCTCCTTGTCCGCCGGTCCCCCCCCCTGCTAAAAGACGACCTGAAATAAAATCGAACTATATGTTAGTCCCAAAATGACGTAATTTGTATTGAATTAAACACCAATTCTCTCTCCCACCTTCTCACTTTCAGTATTTAGTTAGCTGTACACTTTGCAACATTCTGCCGATGATATAAATACGTTAGTACTAAGTGTTATGTAAAATCTTTTAATGATAAAGCATTGGAGCTCGTTCCTGAATGATATAACTTTGGTGGAAGCGGACGTTTTAATTGAACCTATTTCACACACCCTGGCTGTGTATTTATATAATTGTCAGGGACGAAACCAAGAAGAGAAACCTCTATGTTATTGTTTGTTTTTCCAGGGTTTGTCGACTATTACAGTTATTTAGATGACTCAGAAGAATCGACAATAGCGTGCGATGCTTTCCACAAATACAGGTATGGTAAGGTCTGGTCACAATTCTATGGAATACAATTACTGCCTAATTACTGCTTCTCTAGTCGTTATCAAGCATTGATAAAATATGAAAATATCACAAGTCAGTATATACATGTACAGATACCAAGACCAGAAGGAAAATATGTACATGTTTGTAATAATCTTACTTTCAGCATTGCTTGATAACGACTAGAGAAGCCTAGTCGAAACCTCCTCGCTCAGCAATAAGCAGTATTGTTTTCAATAGAATTGTGACCTGTATACTCTAGTTCTATTAAAACAGTTTATGGTATGGTGATCTGATATACCAGTTATAAAGTTTAATAGAGCGACGTTTTGACAAACTTCTCTTATCGATCTCAAGCAAAAATGAAATGAAAACAAATGGGGTTTAACGTCCTATTGTTCTGCTCCGATCGAACTAATGAAGAAGGCAAACAAAAATGAAATGGGGTTTAACTTCCTACTATTCTGCTCCGGTCTTGCTAATGAAGGCGGATAAATTAAATGGTACAATAGATGCTTGAAGGATAAATTAAATGGTACAATAGATGCTTGAAGTGTCTTTATTGTCCTCGATTGTCACCTGGTCACGGATTATATCTGTACAAGATTTGTGAGCGAACAGAAGAATTTTAAACTAAATTACCTTAACCTCTTTGAAAAAGGGCACCAGATAGGCTTGATGTGGTTAATATAGATCAATGATACAATACTTCGTTGTCCCACATTGAATTGACAGTTTGATGTTTACCCAGCACGAAGTTTAAATATTAGAAAATATGATATACAGAAAGAGCAACAATACATATACTTCACCCCGTGCATGACATCTAGCGATTGGTTTTGACCCAGATTTCAATGTTTATTATCAGTCAGGAAATATAGATAAATTCTTTGGATGGCCGAATGGTCAGTCCGTGCGCGTGCGCGCTGTATCATAAGGTCTTTGGTTGAGTCAACCGGCGAGATTTTGATTCCCCGTCCGTTTGTACGTGACAAGGAGTGTCACCTGTCTAACCTCGTTGGTTTTCTCCAGGTCCTCCGGTTTCCCCCAACCGCTAAAGATCCCTACTCGCAATCGAACCACGTGTTAGTCCCAAAATGACCTAGTTTGTGTCGAGCGGACGTTAACCCCACTTCTCTCTCACTCCTTTTCCAGCTTTGACCCAATAGTCACCAGGGCCCACATTTCTTCGTTTAATTGGCAATATCTTTTAAACGTTTACCTACACTGTAAAAAATATCTGTTTTTATAATCCCTACTTTTTGTTATTTGAAGGAAATTATCCGTATTATCACAGAAATTTCTGTGATTTGAGATAAATAACTCGTATTATTACCATAAAATCTGTTGTTTTACATGCATTTCTGTCTTTGGACAGAAACGTCGGTATTTTTACATACTTTTCAGTATATTAACTGATAGAAACTGTTTATTAACAACATAAATTGTATTATTATTCAAAAGACCAGTAATATTCCAGAATAACCTGTATATTAACGGCACTGTTCTGTTAATTCACATAGTTATTCTGTTGGATTCGGTTAACGCATGCGCGTCGCAGACATAACGTATGGCGGCGAATGTTTGAATGTGCACTGACGATGCAGAATAAAGAACAGAGGGAAATCAACACTAAAATGTGAAGGTAAGTCTTTCTAATAATATTTATGTGTGAAGGAAAATCTACAGCTTAAGTAGATAGTGTGTATGTTATTGGATTTGAAGACACAACCTCTGTACTGTCTGTTTAGTTTGCTGTTTTTATGTTTAGAATCCAAGATCAATGCACATAGTGACCATGCATGCAAATGTGTGTTGTATTGTGAATTTGAAATCGACCAAATAAACAATATTACAATGTAAGAAAAGCGATGGTTCAGAGAATATGATGCTTGATTATTAACATTAGCCAAGAAAGCTACCCATGCTAATACTGACCCTACATGTCAAATACCCTTAAGCCGTAAACAGTTATCTCGGCGAGAGGATACTCCATGACATAGGGCCTATACAAGAAAGTTAACGCCCTTTGATTTCATGTCCTGTATGCATTGCTTCATCATTTTGTTTCAGGTTTGTATAGAAGGTAACAGAATTTGCAAGAAAACAGAAGAGCGGCAGAAAGTAGTAAACCTGGCCTTCAGAAAATTCAAAATTGGAAGCCATTCACGATTTCTTGCTCTTAATTTCTGTTCATGTTTAATATCTTTGTACATTCATATTGAAAAATTACATTTACAGAAAATAAATTATTTTTTTTGTGGATGATTTTGTTTTATATTTAACCAAAATAATTCTGTTAAAGAACAGAATATCTTCTGGCAACAGATTTACCAGATTTTTTCCTGTAATTCGACAGATACATGCTTCTGTGACTGAACAGAAATTATTTGTTAAGGAACAGAAAATCTTCTGGCAGCAGATTTACCAGATTTTTCCTGTAATTTTACAGATATATGCTTCTGTGACTTAACAGAAATTATTTGTTAAAAAACAATAAAAATTACAGAAAAAATCTGGTAAATCTGCTGCCAGAATTTTTCTGTTTTTTTACAGAATTATTTTTTACAGTGTATATAAGCAAATTAAGAGAATTTTTCTGTTTTTTTACAGAATTATTTTTTACAGTGTATATAAGCAAATTAAGAGGCGCTATGTTGTAACCAACAACAATGGAGTATCCTTTGTATGTCTAATATTGTTTGAGCACAGTTATAACTATTTATTGATTGTGATATAATTTAGCCTGTCTCATTTTTCACCATTTGGAACTGACGTGTCATAAAACTTATATTCCTATTACAGACCAGGCAGAAAGGAGACATCCTGTTATCGACAGTTTAATAATGAACAGCCCGATCAAGGTAGGTCGACGTCAATCTGATTAAAACACATGCCCTATTTCGTTTCGTGTTTTATAGTTCAAAATTTCGTTTTACTTGTCTGCGTGTATTGTAGTCCATCGAAGTATTAACAACAACGAAACGAAAAATAGGTCTGTGTTATAACTCCGAAGCTTTGAATTCAGACATGTTCTTATTAATGTGCTTGTTGCGTTGATTTGGATTGACTGAACAACCACAGTCGTGATAGTCGAGCGGTTAGGGAACTGTATTCCAAACTGGAATGTTCGTTTGGACCCAATACAATCTGGTTTCCACTTGTATTAATGTCTATTTCAGCGTTACCAGCATCAGTATCATTTGTATTAATGTCTATTCCAGCGTCATCAGTATGGGTATCAATTGTATTAATTCCATTTCAGTGTCACCACTACCAGTATCTATTGACTTAATGTCTAATTTTTTTTAATAAACAATTAAACAATATTTTATTCAGGATGTCTGAATGGGATTTGGGGAACAGGCTTAGCCTATGTAAACCCCTCTCCCTAAATAGTATACATACATAATATTAAAACAAGGGAACAAGATGGGTGTATATAAATAGTTAAGATGGCAAACACATACATAAATATATTTAAATACATATATGATTGTACGGATGGAAATGTACAGAATATATTAATGGTCACATCATCACGAAAATTTAAAACTAATATTGTTAATTAAAACTGCTAATGATTAAAATCTGTTTGACATGTCGATAAACTTGTGGACTTGATTAAAAATGTTATTTATATCGGTACAGTGGTTTGTGGGGCCGAACAAGAGACAGTTAATGTTTTTATGATCGTATTGTAATGTGTCTATGGTTGCCTTTCGTGCATTTGAATTTAAAGAGCATTGCAAGAGATAGCGATCTGGATCTTCAAAAATGTGACCACAGAGACATGCAGGGCTGTCAGCAACATGTCTGAGGTATTTGTGGCCCTGTAGGTCAGAACATCGTAGTCTAAGTTTACTATGGATTATCTGGAGTTTCCGCTGACCAATGTAGTAAAAAGATGGAATTATTATATCTGATTTAGAGAGATGGTCGGAGAATATTTTGAGAGTTCTTGAGTTTCTTGCACCGTCTATTTTAGCGTGACCAGCATCAGTATCATTTATATTAATGTCCATTTAAGCGTCACCACCATAGGTATCATTTGAAATAATGCCTATTTCAGCTTTACTTACATCAGTATCAATATGTTACTGTCTATTTCAGCGCCACCAGCATCAGTCTCAGTTGTATAAATGTCTATTTCAGCGTTGCCAGCATCGGTAGCAGTTGTATTAGGCGTGGACACGTTAACCAGAATCTTGTATGGTATCTCTAACCATGGTCTAGCCTACGTTCGATCGGCTGATGGTGGATTGACTTGGATATCAATATCGCCTACACTGTATTCCAACATGGCGTCCACTGGCCATTTTAAATCGTCTTCGCTTGTCAACATTAACTAACCATTTGACGTAAAACAACACGCGTATCGAGAAAGAAGGAGGTTGAGCAAGTTTAACGACCCAATATTTCAGACAAATATGGATATTTAGACCATACACTATGTAAGAAGTCTTCAAAATTGTTAAAATTATGGCCATATCTAGTCGTCAAGATTGAGTTGTTTTGATTTCACATCGACCTATTTATTTCTCTAAGAAAACACACGGCAAATGATAATGGACTTTTAGACCTTAGACCTATATAAAGCATTGTTCTATACCAATTGTAGATCGTTCCAAGATTATTAAGTTTATTCCTAATGTAACTTATGACCACAGAAAGTTCATATTGCATTCCATTGATTACACATCATTTTGATTTCACAAATTACCCAAATCATTTTGATTACTCAAATGACCCAAATCATTTTGACTACTCAAATTACCAAAAATCAATCAATTTTATATCTTAAAATCCTCAAACGATTTCAATTTTTCAAATGAATATACGCCGAAAATGGAATTTCAGACCTTGCGCTAACAAAGTCGTCTTACCAAACGTCGATTGTTCCAAAAATGTTATAACTAATAAATCCTAACGTAACTTGTTGCCATGTAATTTCCATACCATAGTTTATTGATTAATTCACCTAAATCATTTTTGAAAATTAATACGACTGGACTTAATTTATTAAACATACATTATGCAAGAGCTAAATCAGCATATTGCAGGTCTTTCTTTAGGTCCGTAATGTTATATGAACTATTAATAAGACCTTAATTAACTTATCCATACTATAATTAACCCTCGATGGCATCGGATTTCGTTAAAGAGTAATTTAAATGAAATTTTCAAATTATTCATTTTACATTATCCTTTTTGGAAATATTATAGCAAGAATGTCTAGCTCTTTATCTAAATCTTACATAATGTATCTTTAATTCAATGACCGAATAGATTTTATGTTACACCCCAGTGACTGTCAGGTGAGAAATATAGCAAGGGGGCATCCGAGTTTCTTCAGTTTAACGAAATGAATGTTTACAAAAGGCTTTGAATAAAATAGTTGATACACAATGTTGTGTGTCACTTCTAAAATGTGTTTATTAAATGAGTTACTTTTATTAGCTGGATATTCCCTAAATAATGTCTCGTTACTGTCTACAAACCTCAAGGCCATGATGGTATCTAACTTACGTTTTATGTTTCAATCATCTACACTACTATTTAAATTAGTCGACGGCATTCTCAAGTGGGTCTTTTATTTAGAGGAATAAGAAATAGGGTGTTAGCCAGGGCTCCTCACTTTGGGTACGCACACAATTAGTTGTACAAAAGGGGGAGGGGTGTTGGTTCTAGTCATTCATTTTAATTGGGCGTCCTACCAAAGGTAAAGTTAAAATTAATATTTGATTTGAATGAGCAGTTCTTATCATCTGTTTTTACACGTTAAAGTGCCACCTTCATCACTGTTCATGCCTTAAAAGACATTGCATTAAGCTCACTCCGTATTTTCATTAATAATTATCTCCCATTTCTCTACTTTTGTTTTAATTATCAGAACTCTTTAGTACTAAAGTTATATTCTGGTGTTCAATTGACCTTGACCACAAAAAATCCATCAAAATTCAAATGGCTACGTGTTAATCTTATAATATTGTTCAGTTTCCCTTGGAATTCACCGAGATAAACAGTGAGTGATTGAATGTAAACATTAACAGAATACTTTATGAACAGAATTAAAGGTACCAAAACTGATTTATGTCATAGTTAATCAATCATATGTCTGTCAGATGGATTTATCGATAATACCTTGTGTTCGCCCGAACATGTGGTTTATCTCGAACGTTCAACGGAGAAAATAATAATATTTAACAGCCAATCAAGATTCAGAAAAGCTCGAATTCGATTTTTTGTCAATCATTATGTCCTTACCGGCTACTAACAAGAACCGTACTCATCAAACTCCTGAATTAACGACTCGAAGAGCCCATTCGGGACCACCTTCACTTAAAGGCCTATACCATTCTCCCTCGCTACAGAATGTTAGTCAACCTCAAGGTGTCAAGGCTGGAAACAATGGCAGTGTCAAAAGTCAACATTCCAGGAAAAGTGCCTGTTCTTCCAGTTTGTTGGATCTTAAACTCAAGCTTAAGAATGCAAAACTAAAGGCTAGACACATGGCTGAAGCTCAGGAATTGGAGGAAAGAATTATTCAGTTAGAAACCGAAAGAAGAAAACAAGAAAATAGACAAGCTGTCGAACAAGCTAATTTAGAGGCTGAACTTTTACAAGACATTCTTGAAGAGGAAGAAAGGAGAAACAGCCTCCAACCCGAAGCCTTCATTTCCGACACCAAGTCTGATATTCCTCAGAACACTGTACATGAGTGGGTACTGAATCAGAATTTCAATCAGACTGAATCTCCTCATCAACCCTTGATGACTGGTTTGTCCACAAATAAGTTGCCACCTGCAAATCCCCCGAGATTCAAGATGGTCCAACACCTCAACAGAAAACTGAAGTACCGGTATTACAAGCCTTCATTTCTGACACCAAGTCTGATATTCCTCAGAACACTGTACACGAGTTGGTACTGAATCAGAATTTCAATCAGACAGAATCTCCTCATCAACCCTTGATAAATGGTTTTTCCACAAGTAAGTTGCCACCTGCAAATCCCTCTGAGATTCAAGATGGTCCAACACCTCAACAGAAAAACGAAGTGCCGGTATTACAAGGTGATCGTGCAGAATTTCAAAGCTCATCTCCACGGCATATCATTGAACCAATTGATTCCTGGATAGGGAGTTTAGTTCCTAGAAGAGACATATCAAGCCTTACAACAGATCCACCAAAAACAACCGATCAGCTGACAGAGACTATCATAAGACTTGAGAGTGAACGTGACTTACCAAAACTTGAACTTCCAGTTTTCAATGGCGCTGCGGCACATTGGCCAAAGTTTATTGAACTGTTTCATTCTCAAATTCACAGTCGTCCTGGTATTTCAGACACAAGGCGGTTAGACGTTCTGTTGTCCCATCTCGAAGGTGATGCAAAGGCCCTGGTTCAAGGCCTAGGATACTCCGGAAAAAACTATAGTTTGGTGTTACAAGAGCTTAAATCTACCTTTGGTCATCCAATCAAGGTTGCTAGAGCATTAGTGGAAACGGTAACCTTTGGCCAAGCTGTGACAAACAGAGATCCAGTTGCATTACGCAATTTCTACATTGCTGTCAGAGATTGTATTGCGGCACTCCAGCAAATGAACTATCTTTCAGACTTGTATAGCAGTGATACCCTCATCAAGGCACTCAAACGTCTTCCTTCAGATAAAGTTCAGAGCTGGAATGAATTCAGCAAGCACATTCTCAGAACACGAGAGCCCAATCTACTTGACTTGAAAACCTGATTAAGGGAACGGCTTGATACAGATCTTAACCCATATGCTGTTTCTTCTCATCGGACAGATGCTGGTGGTATAGACAAATTCAACAAACAGAAATTCTCTGGTTCACGTAATAGCTTACCTTTCAAGCATAAATCTCTGAATACTAGAGGGTATAATCAGGATTATAAACAAGAACAGCAAAGTAAATTGTCACCTGCTCCTACGCATAAAGAAAATCCCAACCCACCTGTATTCCTAAAACCATGTCTTGTATGCAAGGAATCCTATACCATCTACAAATGTCCTATTTACTACAACAAGTCCTTTCAAGAAAGACAAAAGGTCGTCATTGACAATCAACTTTGTCATAATTGTTTACGTTCAAACCATAAAACAGAAGCCTGTTCGTCAACAGTTCTGTGTCGGGAACCTAGCTGTCAAGGAAAACATCATACATCCTTACATCCTGTTGATCCGGGCCAAACTCACCTGGTACACAAGCTCAATATGTCGACGACACCTCAAGTGTGTTTCAAGATTGTCAAAGTCTGTGTTCTTGGTAAAAATGGTAGTATTATTGAAAAATTTGCTCTGCAAGATACAGCAAGCGAGATTACTCTTGTTGAGAAACCATTAGCTCAAAAACTTGGTATTACTGGAAGACCAAAGCTTCTCACGATTCAGACTATCAGCGGAGAAACTACCCACAATAGTAGTCTGGTTTCATTCTCAGTGCAGTCTGCCACTGATTCTATTGCTGAGATCATTAACATTCCCGAGGCCTGGATTGTACCCACTGGCACCTTTCAATGCCCACCTCAAGTACTCCTGCCTGAGTGGAAGCATCTTTCAGACCTTGGTTTATCGAATATCACTTCATCAGATATTCAAATCCTGATAGGGGCCAACGTTCCTGAAGCACACATACAAACGGACACAATAGTTGGTAACAAGCATCAGCCTATTGGTATCAAGACAATCTTAGGTTGGTCTATCATGGGGGTGGCCAAGCCCGATCAAACAAATGAGAAGGTTTCCGTCAACTTACTTTGCAAGCAAGACACTTCTTCATTAGAAACACTTGTAGAACAGTTCTGGAAAACTGAATCATTTGGTGTGGCACATAAGTTTGAAGCATCTCTTTCCATGGAGGAAAAATCTACGCATATCCTAGAGCAGTCAACATGTCTTCTAAATGGTCACTATGAAGTAGGCATGCTATGGCGCAATCCTGAAACCGTGCTTCCAAATAACTACCAAGCAGCTGCTTGGAGATTTCAACTTTTAGAGCGAAGACTCACCAGGGATAACCATTTTCGAGACATGTACAGT
Organism: Patella ulyssiponensis; assembly: GCA_963678685.1. Classification (NCBI taxonomy): domain Eukaryota; kingdom Metazoa; phylum Mollusca; class Gastropoda; family Patellidae; genus Patella; species Patella ulyssiponensis. The sequence continues at coordinate 51,678,503 of OY783232.1, read as the reverse complement.
GAAACCCTGAATAGCTACATCAAGAATGGCTATGCTCAGAGACTCACAAGTGACGAAGCCTGTCTGACTACACCTCTCACTTGGTACATACCGCATCATGGTGTGACAAACCCAAACAAACCAGGAAAAGTGAGAACTGTTTTTGATGCCGCTGCTACTTACCGAGGCACTTCACTGAATTCCAATCTCATGACTGGTCCTGACTTGTTGAACAACCTATTTGGCATTCTTATCCGCTTCAGACTCTACAAAGTTGCAATTGTTGCTGATGTGGAAGGTATGTTCCACCAAGTTCGAGTACCTGTCAGAGACACCGAGGCTCTTCGATTCTTATGGAAAGAAGATATCTTGCAACCTGGACCTCCAGATGTATATAAAATGAAAGTTCACATATTTGGTGCCGTCGACTCACCATCCTGTGCCAATTATGCAATTAAACGTACAGCCCAGGACAACTGTAACCAATTTAGTCCACTCGTCATCGATACAGCTCTTAAAGACTTCTATGTCGATGACTTATTAAAGTCTGTTGAAACTCCACCAGAAGCAGTTCAACTCTATCAAGGCTTAACCAAGCTACTCGGTAATGGTGGCTTCCGACTTCACAAATGGATGTCCAACTCATATGAAGTTCTTGATTCCATTATTGAATCTGAGCGTGCTGTCAAATGTCTAAACCTCGACTTAGATGATATTCCAGTCCAACGAACACTTGGTTTAAAGTGGAATGTCCAGGATGATGTCTTCATATTTGATCCTCACGTCAAGCTCATGCCTACCACCAAGAGAGGAGTAATCAGCATTGTGAGTTCAATATTCGACCCATGCGGCTTCCTTGCCCCATTTACTTTCAGAGCTAAATGCCTCATCCAGGGGGTTTGGCGAACAGGAATTCAATGGGATGACAAGCTTACGACAGATCTTGAAGGAAAGTGGAATTCATGGCTTAAGGAACTTGATGAACTTATCAGTTTTCAATTACCACGTCACCACATTAGTTTTACTAAAGCAGCTTCCGACATCGAAGTCCATTTATTTGCTGATGCTTCTGAAAGAGGATTTGGTAGTGTTGCTTACCTGAAATACTTACCTGATACAGGAAATGGTACTTGTTCCTTTGTGGCTGCCAAAACTCGAGTTGCACCGATTAAACCTCAACTTTCTATACCTCGCCTTGAGTTCCAAGCAGCTGTCTTAGCGGTTAGGTTGTGGAACTGCTTAAAAGAAGAATTACCTGTGCAAGTGGAGCATGTCTACTTTTGGACAGATTCAATGACGGTCATTCAATACATAAATAATCAGACCAGACGATTTAAACCATTTGTGTCTAACAGAATCGCTGAGATTCTAGACAGTACCAACTCAAGTCAATGGTACCATGTCTCATCAGACCAAAATCCTGCTGACTACTGTTCTAGAGGGCTACCAGCTTCTAAGTTAACGGTTAAACACAGTTGGTTTATGGGTCCTTCATTTCTATATAGCGACAAAGAATCATGGCCTGTTCAACCAGTGACTGATCAAGATGCCGATGGTACAGATCCTGAAATCAAAATATCCTGCCTTGTAAAGACAAACGGTGGAACCAACCAGGAGTTCCTTCTATCTTCACTCAAGATCAGAAGTCTCATGTCACCGGAGAGATTTTCCACATGGCTTCTCCGTGCACTTAGAAATTTCTTGGTTCCTGTAAAGAGACTAGAACTTACCCCTTTAACCTCATCACATCCACAGAATATCTAAAGACTTTATTGAACTTTAAGTGACTCTGTCAGGGGGGTGGCGGTGTTCATGCCTTAAAAGACATTGCATTATGCTCACTCCGTATTTTCATTAATAATTATCTCCCATTTCTCTACTTTTGTTTTAATTATCAGAACTCTTTAGTACTAAAGTTATATTCTGGTGTTCAATTGACCTTGACCACAAAAAATCCATCAAAATTCAAATGGCTACATGTTAATCTTATAATATTGTTCAGTTTCCCTTGGAATTCACCGAGATAAACAGTGAGTGATTGAATGTAAACAGTAACAGAATACTTTATGAACAGAATTAAAGGTACCAAAACTGATTTATGTCATAGTTAATCAGTCATATGTCTGTCAGATGGATTTATCGATAATACCTTGTGTTCGCCCGAACAATCACATTTCTCTCGCCTGTCCAACCTCGTGGGATTTCTCCGGGTCCTCCGGTTTTATGCCACTGCTAAAGACCTCTACGCACAAACGACTTATTGAAGTAAAATTAAACCACAAGTTAGTTTCGAAATGACCTTGTTTTATGTCGAGTGAATGTTAATCTCTCTCTCTCTCTCTCTCTCTCTCTCTCTCTGTCTCTGTCTGTCTCTGTCTCTCTCTCACCACATTTCTCACACGAGGTTGGACAGACAACAGAGACTTTTGGCAAGCGTAAATTCTTAGTACGTATCACGTATCCGTATGGATTTTGTGGGTGACGTCATCGATGTGTGTGTATTTCTCATGCGTGATACAGCACACGGATACGGCAGCCCGTATCGAACAGCATTCATACGAAGAAGGTCCGTATAACATTGTCGTCTTTTTAGACGCTGAAATGTTGTATCATAGCGTTTTTATGAATCTATGTGTATCATAGAACACGGAGGTGTATATTTGATGTGAATTTAACCATAATAAAGACTGGAATTTAATCATTATTTATGACAGGTTTTTCTCGAAATTTTCATACTTTTCCCGTCTGTCTGTCTACACGCTGGTTGTTCTATTTGCTAGATTTAGGTAGATATGGGACCTTGCAAAGCTGTAAATGTGATTCTATGGTAAAGGGGTGTAAAAAGAGGCGACATTTTTTTTTATTATAGCTCAGCGACTGTCGAGCGACTTCACTCACTCCGAGAAATTGTAGGCTAGGTACTAGACTAGTATTGATGGTGATCTTGGTAGATTACTGCCATCATGCTGTACAGAACTAAGCTCAGCGCAGTGACGCATACGTACGCGACGCAAGAATCTGCCAAAACTCTAAAACTACTCTGACGCAACGTGTCACGTATATGATACGGATACGTGATACGGATAGGGAAATGCCACTTGCCAAAAGTCTCTAATCTCAATCCTTGTCACGCACGAGCGGAAAATCGAAAATACACCAGTTTACACAATGGCAGGGTTCATAATAAGGCCACTGTGTGTACTATAAGTAAAGCTAACAATGAGAAAAAAGGAAATTTTTAGCTCAAAAAATAGGGTTGATCAAAACCTTAGCTCACGTTGTGCGACAATAACTTCTTTTCCAGAGCCTAAGTTCTTATTGTCCCAAGAGGTGAGCATTTTTCTTCTTGAATAGCCCTAATGCTGATGGCATAGGGATCCAAATGCAGAATTTTGCCATTGCCTGACAAGTGTGTTACCAAAAAGGATTTGCAAATTTGTTTTTGTTCAAAATGTATCTGATATAATGAATAACAGTAGTCTACATTAATCTTGAAGAAACAAGTGTAAACAGTCAAAAAGGATGTCAGTCCATAAAATTTGGACTTCTTTTGCAATCTTCTTTGGTTGGCATTTAGTAATTGAACATTTGCTTGATGAAGACGAGAGTATCCTCATCAAAACGTCGCTTAGTATGAAACTCATCAGTAATTGTGTATCCATAAAATTGTACCTTGTCATCTTTTGCAATATTTTTGTACGTAGTTTATGAAACTAAACTTTGTGATTTCTTTAAAATCCAATCAAATGTGGTTTAACGCCCGGAAAGCGGCACTACGACCTACTCTTATATCGAATTCCTACTGTCAAGGGATCTTTTAAGTGCACTCCAATGTGTACATGGGACTTCGTTTTTTTGGACCATCCGAACTACTAGACAGCAGTCCTTGTCAGGTCCTCCGTCCTGCATCACTGCCAAGAGGAAATCACGCCTAAAATTCAATCATATGTGAATCGTAGTATTTTAACAGTATTAGTAGAATTCACCCTTTCAAATAAATATACCCCGCAAAAGGTATTTTTATTTGTAGTAAAATGACTGGCCGAAAGTTGCCAGAAAAAGTATTTTAGCACAGACATGTAAATTTACACCTAAATAGTATATCTAAATTTTCAAAAAGTTGCCAGAAAATGTATTTTAGCACAGACATGTAAATTTACACCTAAATAGTATATCTAAATTTTAAAAAAAAAACACCCCAAAAACACCATGCCAATGGACATCAAGACATGTAAATTTACACCTAAATAGTATATCGAAATTAAAAAAAAAAACCACTATGTAAATGGAAATCAACTTTGATGTAAATTTAGAATCACATAAAGGTTGTAAATTAACCTCACTTTCATTTTACAAGCACAATGTAATTTTACATCAAATGTGTATATCACAAATAATTTAAGAGTACGCAAGAGTCCAAAGGCAGGAATAATGTTGATTTCGGGTCAAGGGTGCCCCGCCCCCGAAAATGACGGATAATTTCATTAGTAGAGTCGATTTTCCGAGAATTGACCCACACCCACTATAGCTAGCTACCGGTCTGGTTGATTTACGCTGGATGTAAATTCACCTTACTTTCAATTTACAAGAACAATTGTTTTTTTAAATCGAATGTATGTCACGAATACGGTAGAACTACGCAGGCAGGATTAACAACTTTATCCCACCGATAAGTTATTTATGAGTATGTAATATCAGACAAGCAATATATATTGTCCGATCAGAAAACAAAGTTTTTGAAACTAATTCTCCAGTGTTTTTATTTTAAAGTTTTTCTGTTAAAATCTATAACCTTTCGGATAATTTTACGTCAGGTCTCAAATCAATTAATAGAAGATTATCAGCAGAATAATTAATTAAAAAAAAAATTTTTTGAAACTACTATGTAATGTTTTTTTACAAATAAGTATACCCTTTGAAATCGATGACCATTTGATAATTTTACAACGGCTTTGAGATATCTTTACGACAGTCTGATTAAAAAACAGATCCTATTTCGTTCCGTTTTTTTATAGTTCCCAATTTCGTTTTAATTGTAGTGTAGGCCATCCAAAACATAAAAAAATGAAACGAAATCAGATAGTTTTTACGATAACCCTATTAATAATATATTTATTTCGTACTAAATTGAGTACACAATACACAAATACTTACAAAACTATGAGAAGAGTAATACATATACAAAAAATATACATTCTCATAGTTAAATGTCTAATATGTGGACAAGTGATGAATAATTTCATTTAAATTGTTTTTATCCGTTTTACAAAACCTTTGATCCCTTAATAAAATCATATCATTTATTGCACTTACAGTTTGCATAGTAACATCATCAACATTATCGATTGATGTTAGTTTCTGTAGTATAGTATGGACACACAATTTACCTATGTCGTACTTATTGATATTATATCTATATGAAATTAAATTCAAGTTATTACATGCAGACGACAAACTACCATTTATAGCTAACTGACCATATATAAAAGTAGCCTGATTCTTGCTACAAAGTACTGTGTGAATAAATTTATCAAAACGTTTCAATAACTGAACTTTTATAGGATAATCCGAACATATCAGATTTAATAAGTTACTGTGGGCATGTTGAGGTAAATTCCATAATCGTCGAATGCACTTTCTCCATGAACAATACAGCTTACCAATTGACTTATGCGAATAGTCTAACAATTGGGATCCATACAGAGGCATGCAATAATTTTTGAACAATTTATATTTAAGAGAAGAGTAGGCATATCGAAATTCACTTAAAGTTATATTGACCCGTGATAAAAAATTATTGATACATCTATTGACTTGAGATTCTTTTGTATCGTGATCAAGTAAATTACCTAGGTGAATTTCAGATTTGACTAATTCTATATATTTTCCATTGAACAATATTCTGTCAATATTTATATCGTCATTCCTGGTTCTAACGTGATTCAGAAAAACAAGTTTACTCTTTTCTGGGTTGAAGTTTACATCATACTCTTGATACTTTATATTCCAGGTTGAATATTAAACGTTTAAAGGGGCATTATGGGATATTACATAAAGAGTCTGCAACTGTCATTCTAATAGTTAAATACAAGATAATGTAAAGAGAATTTGCTGAAAATTGCAGTCAGGCTGCTCCGCTCTGAGCCGAGACATTAGCTTTTGAATTTTAGGCATAGCCTCGATCATCATTACTAAAGTCGGTATGATAAAAAAAAAGTTATTACATACTGTTTTGGTGGTCTTATTTTAAAAACAACACAAATTCACCTGGGTTTTTGGGACAGGGACGCGTTGCGTTCACACGTACTATAAGCCAAACCAATTTATTCTGTCACCCTCGATCAGAGGTTAGAGAGAGAGAGAGAAATGGGGTTTAACGTCCACTCGACACAAACTAGGTCATTTCGGCACTAACATATGGTTTACTTCAATTTCAATAATTCGCTTGCGCGTAGGGGTCCTTAGCAGTGGGAGGAAACCGGAGTGCCCGGAGGAAACCCACGAGGTTGAGAAGGCGCCCCTATCTCCATGCCACATACATTCACACCAGGGATCGAAACCACAGCCGCAAGCCAGAGGTGACCGGCCAGCTAGAGGTCGAAGCGCGGCACTCTAGACCAGAGTTATCTACGCATGGGTGGATTCATATACTTTGTTGTGGTCTCACACACTTTTGGACACAGATCACTAAATATTGATGGGCCGTCACCCACGAATGCATACGATTACATCATGTGTACCTACTTCAAGAATACACATGATGGCAAATGGCCGCCATTTAAAATACTACGCCCGCCTCTTAGAGACGATAACTTAACTCGCTATAAATTGTAAAAAAATTTACTTCGGCTAGAATTAAAAAACACCTAAGATTAACATTTGCTAAAAATTTCTAAAAAACAACCTAAATTTATGGAAATGGGGCCAAATCAAATCAGGCAAATTACATCAAATAGTCCATGTTAAACGTATAGCAAAAATTTTAAACTAACGCGAGCACGCGCGTTTCTAGACAACGCCATAGCGGGTCATAGCAACCAGTGAGTATAAATTGGAAATCCCCAATGACGTAGATATTATAAATTGGAAAGCCGAGTCTGTCTTAAAATAAGTAGTACCGTCAGTAAACAAGATGGAAGCCATCTGCTATCGTGTTTGATCATGGAGTAGGCAAGCACAGGTGTGTCGTATGCCACGAATGTAGGGCGAAAGTTATTTTTAGTCTTACTTTCCCTTTCCCCTTTTCACCCTTTTGCATGGCGATTTTTGTTGATTGTTTGGAGTAGAATCGAAGAAAGGGGTTTGAAAATACATTTTCTGCCAGGTTTTGGTTTATATTCATTATTTTGAGGCGGAAGGATAGAAGAGTTGTAAGGTTGGTTACGTTGAAATGGCTCTCGGCAATTCTCGACAGATTCCGGAACCTACATCTAGCCTCGGCTATATGACGAATTCGGCCATATTGGAACTACTTTAAACGTCCCGGGTGAAACATAACTGCGCCCATGGTGTCTTGGAACTACATTAAAGGTCCCGGATGAAACATGGCTGCGCCCGTGGTGTTTTGTTTGTTTGTAATAGCGTCATGTTTTCCTGTTAAAGTAAACCGGTATCCGCATCGCAAATGCATGGGCGTAGGTACATATCACTTACTGCCATACAGCCGAAACTAGATGTAGGTTCAGGAACCTTCCGGAATCTGTCGAGATTTGCTGAGTGGTTGAAAGGGAGGGCCGAAAATTGCTTGTTTAGTTGTCTCTACTTCCAGCTTGTGTATCTTAAGTTTTTCATTGTGAACCTCATAGAGATATTGTTGCTGGAAGCTCGTAAACTTTTACGTGACCGTAACTTGTCGTTATATTTAACGGTGGTGTTGGGCTCCGTCATCTGCAAAAAGTCATAGATTACCAGTGTAATAATATCTTATATAACATTTAGAGTGTATAGTATTCTACAAAACTTGGGCGAGGGGGGCTTCAACAACGAATGGCCCCAAATTCCATAATTTTTCCTACGGCTTTATGATAAACTTTCTAAAGGAAAAAAATAAAGTATTCTATGGTGTTTTCTTTTGTAAATTCAACAGTTATCTTTTTGTCTTTAATCAAGCTTTGTGAACGGACTACACAGTTAGTTGTCCCTCTGTCTTCAGTTTTTTGTTAGTACTAACTTCTTTGATGTTGTTATACAAGTACATTGTTTTTAAAAATTTAAAATTCAGCCAATGTACGGGGTCCCCCCACTATGCCAGTTTTTAACCCCTGAACTGTTAATGATTATCACTGTGATTTGTCAACAACACTGATCTGACAGATATCACAAGATGGCAAACGTTGAAGAAGATGTTAGCTTCATACCAAATGCTCGTGGTGGCCAAAATCTGGGCATAAGTTTAGAATTCGAACGAGAAAAGGAGATAGTGTCCGTTGAAGATGATGTAAGACTAGTTGTGTTGTCCATCAACCATCAACAACCTCATCACCACATACAGAGATTCTCGCAACCATCCGGCCAACAACGATAAGATTGCGGCTGACAAGTTCCTGGCAAACTTGAAGCATCTTGTTAAGATTGAAAATGTATATTTTATAGGAAAACGTTTGTATGTGAATGAAAAATGATCAAAGGAAATGTTTAAATGATAACTTGTACATTCTATGCTAAAATGATAAAAGTGTATAATAATGTGTAAAAAAGTGGATGTGAAATGGAATAAAGTATTGAATTGAACTGTCTTTCAGTGAACTGCTGTAATCCCCAGATAGACCCTTAATTAATCCTAACTAATCCCCATTGTTGCATACCCAATTGTTAATTAATTCCTTAACAAAGGAACTGGCATAGTGGGGGTAAACCCGATGAACAAACAGTCTTCTCTTGGATCAACTTTAACGGATAATGAAATTGACTTTCCAACAACAGAAATTTAACGGACCAATATTATAGAAAAACAGGGTAGTATTAACCTCGTGTGGGGTGACTGAGGCGGTGGGGCGTTATATGTCAATGATGTAGGATGAATTAAGAAAAACACGTGGTTCCAGTGAGGCACAAAGTAGATTGTCAAATATAGATTCGCGGCGACTAACACACGGTAGATAAAAAGGGGATATTGAACGTTCTTTTTCTTCTATTAGATCTTAAGTATTAAAGTTCAATCAAGGAAAGAATATCCGAATGTCTGATTTAGATATAAACACAGTCACTGATAAGATGCCAAATGAGAACACGTTAGGTAAAGTTAAAAGTCAATCAAGTTACGAACCCCAGTCAATCGTATCAATTCAAAAGCTTTCATCAAAATGTGTGTGCAACCTCAAACGTTATTATAATGGCCCGCGAAATCCCACTGTGGCCATTGCTGAATTGGCTACTGATACTTTAGCTTTTGAGGGAGTGTGTATATTCTTCCCGTTCAATCAAATTTATCGCAAATAATAACATAGCAGTATGACAGTCACTCGTTTAATCTGGGGTCTTCCCTCAAGCTTTGGACTGTGATTTAAGGTATTAAAAACAGTGAAAGTATTGTTCGCCTCCAAACGGTATTGTTTACATTGTATCCGTTTTGATAGCCACGTTTGTCACGTAATTAGTTTTTCTGCAGTTTTCTACTATGCATTGATTAATTGGGCATAATAAAATCGTTATGAGTTATGACGTGACGTTATGTAGCATAATTTTTTGGTCCAAGTTGGAGCTCTGTTTAAAGCGTAATGATATCGTTACGCCGTTAGCTATTAGTTGTCAATCGGCCTATTGATCAGTCATAATTTGGAACAGAAATTTGCTTCCATTACAGCAGTGTTATGTGGGATTAGCTCTAATGAAACGAAACACTGTGAGGTGTATGTAATAATAAGACTGATCTCATATTTCCTGATGGAAATTTTCAATGGACTTCGACATTTTTTTCATCGAAATTCAACCATGAAGGATTCTTTTATGTGCACGTCAATGTGTACACGGAAGCTTGTTTTTGTCCCATCTACAAAACTATGCACTGCACTACCAACAGGGAGAAACCACCACCAGGTCAGTGTATACATATACAGGCCACAATTCTATGGAATACAATTACTGCTTATTACTGAGCGACGTTTCGACTAGGCTTCTCTAGTCCTTATCATTGCTTGATAACGACTAGAGAAGCCTAGTCGAAACGTCGCTCAGTAATAAGCAGTAATTGTATTCCATAGAATTGTGACCTGTATACTCCAGTTCAATTACTAAATGCCATTGAAACAGTCAGTGTATACTATTCAAAAAAAGTAGGGGATATTTGATTTTGGGGGCATAATACTAAAATATGCAAATGACTACGAAAAAAGTCACTATAGAACCTAACAGAAGAAACATTTCCAGTTACATGTGACGCCCAAACGCACCAATAGCTACCGCATGGAATGCAGGTGATGCTTGGGATCATCATGGGGTCCAACCGAAGATTTGCACGACTCTGACTTTGAATGTTACAGTCATCGTGGCATTGAATTCCAGGGTGGAAACATCAGTTTAATTGTTTTAGTGACCAGAAAACAAATTTTAATATGCGTCGGCTTACCCAAAATGAAAGGTTACGTGCCCGTGGCATGCTACAGATCGGCACAACACAGGCGGTTGTGGCGCGGACGATGAATGTTTCTCAGTCTGTCATAAGCAGGCTATGGTCCAGATACCGTGATACACAATCTGTACAGGACAGACTACGCTCAGGTCGACCAAGGGCGACAACTCAAGCCCAGGATCGATTTATCCGTACCTTGGCCTTGAGAAATCGTGTCATCACAGCAAATCAGATCAGCGCTTGTCTTCAAACAGACACTGGTGTGAGAGTGAGTGGCCAGACGATTCGGAATCGACTGCATAGGGGTCACCTTCGCGCCCGACGTCCTCGCGTGATCCCTTGTTTGAGAGATCATCACATTCAGGCAAGACGTCGTTGATTTTGGGATCGTCACCACTGGGATAATCGACGCTGGAGCAATGTGATGTTTTCAGATGAGTCAAGGTTCACTGTTGATTTTTTGGACAGACGTAGGAGGGTGTGGCGTCGTCGATACGAGCGCTTCCAAGACGTTAATGTCATCAGACATGATCGATTTGGGGGTGGTTCTGTTATGGTGTGGGGAGGCATCACTGTTGCTGGAAGAACGGCTTTACATGTTGTTGCAGAGCGTGTTACAGGCCAGTACTACCGGGACAACATCTTGGCAGTCCATGTTGTGCCGTTCGCACGACGTCATGGCCGCCGTTTCATCTTCCAGGATGACAACGCAAGATGTCGCAGGGCCAGGATCGTTACAGGTTACCTCCAACAACAGAACATCACCACATTACCTTGGCCAGCACTGAGTCCAGACCTCTCCCCCATCGAGCATGTCTGGGACATGCTTGGACAGAGGTTACGTCAACGTCAACAACGACCTGCCAATGTCCAAGAACTTGCTGCTGCGTTGCAACAGGAATGGGACAATCTGGACCAAAATGACCTTAGACGTCTCATTAGGAGTATGCCACGTCGGACCAATGCTTGTTTGGCAAACAGAGGAGGATTTACCCGTTACTGACTTTGTTGTGATGCTGTGGTAACTTTGCTGATTGACCCCGGGTATCATTTTACCCTTATAATGGTCAGTCTGTGCCTTACTTAGTCTAACGATCATTTGGAATAAATCGATGAATGTGAACTTCATTTCATTTTGTCATTTGTTTCTTCGTCAGTTTTATTAGGTGACTTTAATAACACTTAAAAATCAAATATCCCCTACTGTTTTTGAATAGTATATATAAACATAGTATTGAGGGGAATATAGCCGATAACCCACATTACGACACCACGACAACAAAATTATTCATAAGTTCATTATAAAGAAAGCCGCTTTAGGGATCTATGGAGAATAATTAAGTGAAATTACACCATAATCTCTGAAGTGAAGAGTGATTAATATAATAATAAAAAAAATAAGCTGTTCTCTTCAATCTTTATATTATGGCCAACAGAGTACAAACGATATTCATCTTTATAAATTGCTTAAATTACAAATTGCGTCATTTCTTACCATAGAAGAACAGAAAAGTTCAGATACAAGAACGTTCCTGAAGCAACGACTGTGGGTTTTACAACATCTGGACGTTGCTAGATTAATCTACAATTCCCGAATTTATAAATGAAATGGGGTTTAACGTCCTACTCTTTTGCACCTAACCAGGGCTAATGGAAGACGGGCATACGCCATACAGTGTGCTATGAGGGAAATTTTGCCCGGGCAGCGGCGCTACGGCCTACTCTTATATCGAATTCCAACTGCCAGGGGATCTTTTTACGTGCACTCTAACTTGTACACGGGACCTCGGTTTTTCGTCCCATCCGAACGACTAGGCAGCTGTCCTTGTCAGACCCACCTTCTGCATCACTGACAAGGGGAAATCACGCCGGAAAATCGAGACTAGGCATTCGCGATGATCGAGAAAATGGATAGGCTCGCAATACCTAATCGAAATAAGTGCCGAAATATGCAGAGTATTACATGAGAGCCTTGATAAGATGTACGTAGTTAAAAGTCTTCTTAGAAATACAAATTATTCCTTGAAATGTATCTTAGACTTTCCCCTTCAAAGACCGCGAGTGTTTTTTTTTTTGCCACAATAAAAGCAATTTAATTCAAGGTTAGAAAGAAATCAAAAACTCTTTTTACGATTTTTTCCCAATTAACTTTTGATCTCCATTACGTGTACTTATACACGATCCTGCTTCTGATTGGTGACAATTTTTTTGGTTTCATTTAAAAACAACGGAATTTTTTAATACGTGGCAGTACCGTGGAGATATTGTTACTCTTAAGTAATGCAGGTTATAATATTGCTGCTCTTTACGGCAGGTAAGACATGTTAATTTAACCCGGGGTGGGAGAGAGAGAGAGAGAGAGAGAGAGAGAGAGAGAGAGAGAGAGAGAGAGAGAGAGAGAGAGAGAGAGAGAGAGAGAGAGAGAGAGAGAGAGAGAGAGAGAGAGAGAGAGAGAGAGAGAGAGAGAGAGAGAGAGAGAGAGAGAGAGAGAGAGAGAGAGAGAGAGAGAGAGAGAGAGAGAGAGAGAGAGAGAGAGAGAAATGGAGTTTAACGTCCTAGCAAGGACAGTTGTCAAGTCATTTGGATGAGACGAAAAACCGAGGTCCCGTGTACACATTGGCGTAAAAGATCCCTGGCAGTTGGAATTCGATATAGGAGTAGGCCATAGTGCCGAGGCCCGGGCAAAATGAATTAGGACATCCATGTGATTTAAAAAGGGATAATTCAGACGTAAGTGTATAATTACTTGATTTAAATACTTCCAATTCTAATAAACACAATTTGATATACAGGTCTATATTTCGTTTCGTTTTGTTATACTTTCGATGGCCTACACTACATAAAGATCTGACAAGTTGTACTCGTGTTAGGTTTTTGACCCTATGACGTCAGACATTGGTTAATCAATCAGCGTTTTTAGTAGTTTACCAGAGTTCCGTGCATGGCACGCCAAGAATTGTCCGTAACAGACATTGACTTATAACTCACGCCGGTAATATAACAACTCTTCCAGATCCTAGTGTGGTAAAGACAAGTAAAAACGTCTAGTCGACATAAACTAGGTCAGTTTGGGACGAACATATGGTTTCAATTTTATTTCAATAATTCGCTTGCGCGTAGGGGTCTTTAGCAGTGGGAGGAAACCGGAATGCCCGGAGGAAACCCACGAGGTTGAGAACTGAGAAGGCGCCCCTATCTCCATGCCACATACGCTCACACCAGGGATCGAAACCACAGCCGCAAGCCAGAGGTGATCGACCAGCTAGAGGTCGAAGCGCGGCACTCTAGACCACTAGGCCCCCCCACCCCAAGTAAAAAAAGAAAGGAAATATAATCGGTCATTATATATCGAGATGATTTTCTAATTTTGATAAATATATTACATTGTTTGGTTCGTAAAATTATTGAAGCTTGTTTCTGATGGCCCAAAATGGATGTTTTTATTTCGTCAAGTTTTATGAATTTTTCTTAATAATAATGTTTAGTATTTCGATATATATGTATTCATATATACATTAATATAAAAAGGGTTGAAAAGTGCGTACGTACATTGAATTAAAAACTTGTTGTTTTTTTTAATTTTTTTTTTTAAGCATTCTAAACTTGAGTTTATTAAGAAAGAATGGCTTAATGAACTTGAAAATAAAACCTGTAACACTTTTTGTTTTTTGTATTAGATATACATGGTATACATGATCTAATACAATCTTTTAAATAGTGACTTAACGTCAATAACACGCCCATCTTTAAAAATGCAATCTGCATAGTGTATGTATGAAATGTTCTATAAACTATTAATTAGACATTAACTAACTTATCCAGACAACAATCAACTCTCGATGGCATCGCTAGCCTGTTAACTTTACTCGATTTGAACTCGATCTGCTAATCAACGCTCATTGATGATTAAATCAAACCAGCGACTGCCAGACAGGATACGCCCACATTTTCGAGAGATGGATAGAGAACAAGCTAAAAAAAGTGATTTTTCCTACAATCAAGGGCCTTAGTTCATGGAGTTACAATTTGAAATGCGCAAATATTGAAAGGAACCGAGATCTTTGGGTTATAAACATGCATTTCAAGTTTCATCTACATCGGATTAAACTTGTGACCTCTACAGGGTCCACAACCTTGATATACCATATGTTTACACTATCCGCGTACAAGTGGCGACCATTTTGTTAGGCAGTTTTGGTTAGATTTTCAGGAAATTCGAACTCAACCTTGATATAACCAACAGTTATTTTTTAAATCGGATAAAAATTGTCACCTCCAGAGGTACCACAAGCTAAAAAAGGCAATTTTTCGGACAATCAGGAGCCATAGTTCACAAAGTGACTATCCGATAGGCACAAATATCGACAGGAACCAAGATCATTTGGTCATAAACATACATGTCAAGTTTCAATAAAATCGGTTCAAAATTGTGACCTCTATAGGTCCACCAACTAAAAGCGTGATTTTTCGTACAGTCAGGGGTCATAATCCACGAAGTTTCAATCCGAAACATGTTAATATCTACAGCAGTCGAGATCTTATGGGGATACACGTATATTTAAAGTTTCGTCGAAATCGGATAAGAATTGTGTCCTGTAGATAGTTCACAAACAATTGTGGACGGGCAGGGACGACGGCATAATACGTACATATGAAAATGTGAGCGTAAAAATGGATAATCGAGACTGTATTTTATTATCATACCAATTTAGTAATGATGAACGAGGCTAGGCGTAATCTCCCATAATGATAATGCCCCTATAAGGCTAACATTATTCTTTTGTATATAGCTATTCTTACTGCACATAAAATAATATTGCATATTTCATTTGGTAGGGGTTTACATGACTGTTGAACAACAAATAAACTAACTGTCTAATTCATTAACTTTCTTTTTCAATATATTAATTAGTATATCTTTTATCAAATGTTTAATATCTAATGAATAAAAGTTCAATACCTTCGTGCATTGATTTACAAAAGAGGCAATATTCGTCACTTACTTTACCTATTTTAAATAGCTTTTCCTTTGACCATAATATACTATATACAATTTTAAAATGTAAGTCAATACATTTAGGACCAACTTTAGTAATGAGTAATAATGATCGGGGCTAGGCGTAAAATTCAATCGATAATATCTCGGTGGACTAATTTGACTGAATTTTCAGCATATTCCCTTTACATTATCTACTGTTTATTAAAGTGAAGAACAGTCGGCTCTTTAGTTAATAATCCATAATTCCCCTTTAAGTTGGTATCTATTGTTAATTAAAGTGGAAAACAGTCAACTCGTTAGTTAATCTTCCATAATTCCCCCTTAAGTTGGTATCTTAAATAATGTCCCTTTAAGTTGATATCTACTGTTTAATAAAGTGAAGAACAGTCGGCTCTTTAGTTAATCATCCATATATTCCCTTTAAGTTGGTATCTACTGTTAATTAAAGTGAAAAACAGTCAACACGTTAGTTAATCTTCCATAATTCCCCCTTAAGTTGGTATCTACTGTTTATTAAAGTGACGAACACTCAGTCCTTCCACTAATCTTTCATAATAATGCCCTTTAAGTTGACGTTAAACCCTTTGCCTCTATTTCCGTTCATTTTATTTCAGGGGTCGGTGGCGTAGTGATACATACACCTTCATTATATCTGTACCAAGTTTACTGGCTGGTTTCAGACAGAGAAACTTTCAAATTCAAAGTCAATGCCTCGCAAGATGTCGGGTTGTATTTTGGTAATTCAACCGGCGGTAATGGACATGAGATGATTCTCGGTGCGAGTGGTAATATGTATTCTTGCGTACGCCCATGTATATCGTGTCGCTGCTTCAATGGAACGATGATATATGTTAGTCCACTGACTTTTGGCGTTCGAAAAGACGTCTGGATTTTCTGGAATTCGACCTTCATGTCGGCTGGAGCAGCATGGAATGCAGGAGAAAATGTATTGTTAGCGTATCAATTTCCAAACAAACAACCGGATATCCATCGCATCTTTATCAGTACCTATATACACAACAGTGGTATATGGGAAATCCGTAAGTAAAACATTTTAAAAAAACCCGGATACCAGGACCTCAGTTCACAAAGCATTCTCAGACTGAAGTTAAGAGTTTACTTAACTTCCAATCACTGCTTATGAGAAATATCTTTGATCCAGAAACTCAGAAATTTGCACTTACGGCTGGCCCCCGGATCCATTCACTTGATTTGATATTTCTTTATTTTTTGCAATGTGACAGTGAACACATTCTGCTTGAGAGAGAGGGGTGAGAGAGAGAGAGAGAGAGAGAGAGAGAGAGAGAGAGAGAAGGAAGGTAACATCCACTCGACACACGCTGCGTCATATCAGGTGTAACATATTATGGTTTAATTTATTTTCTCCGTGTCCCCAGGTTTCCTCCCACTGCTACAGACACATACGCGCAAGTGAATTGCTGAAATAGAATTGAGCCATATATTAGTCTGTGTCGAACCTAGTTTATGTCGAACGGATGTTAAATCCAATCTCTCTCTCTCTCCCTCTCTCTCTCTCTCTCTCTCTCTCTTTCTCTCTCTCTCTCTCACACACACATTCCTGAGAAAATGGCGGCCTCATGCAGTGCCAGAATAGTAAAACTGGTTTGTCTTATAGTAATAGTAAGTGCAGGGGGACTGCAATACATATAATTTCCATAAAAACAAATACATCGACAAGACATCATACTCAGAAACCCCAATTAAACAAACAATTTAAAAAGTGAATGTTTGCAACATCGGTGTAGCTATAAAATTTATTTGATTTCAGCCGATTACTTAACATTTCGTACCAAGTCAAATCTTCGGAATACAGCAATCTATTGGGAGGTGGCTGGTGTTTCGTCTGCTTTATTTTCAATAGAAACTTGTGGAAGTGTCGATGTAATCTTCACCACCAATTTGGCTCATGTATATTATAAAGTGGGTTTAGGGGACTATACAACTATTCAGATGGTCCTGTCCAACAATACTCAAAGTACCCCTACTACTACTGTTAAAGTCGACATAAATCCACTATCGTGTTCGCGTTCTGAAGATGTATGGATAAGCTGGGAAAATACCACGAATAGACTAGAAGTTGGACTTGGACAAGTTCTTCACCAAAATGTCATTGTTGCTATGGAAAACATGGAAAAGGATGCTCTTGTCGAACGGATGACGATACAGAGTTCATTATCTGCTCAGTGGAAAATAGGTGAGTTTATTTTAGCACGCATCAAGTGCTAAGATTGTTCATTTGAATATGGAAATTCCGATTTCGTCTTATGGAATTACTTCTCCTGAATGGCATGTCGAGCAAATAAAGAATATGCTTTACATCGGCACCAAACAACAACCCAACATCCATACCCACAGCGATACTCTCTGCTTTTCAAACTTTTATCAGATAAAAAAACTAGCAAACATAAAGCGGTGTCTAACGTGGAAAAACTAACAGGGTGCATGCTTTGATCTCTTCAAGACTTCCGGCGTGGTTCTCCCTTGTCAATGATGCGGGACGGAGAACCTTGACAAGGACAGTTGTCTAGTCGTGTGGATTGGACGAAAACAGAGGTCCCGTGCACGCATTGGCGTGCACGTAAAAGATCCCTTGGCAGTTGGAATTCTATAAAAGAGTAGGCCGTAGGCCGTTGTGCCGCTGTCCGGGCAAAATTTCCTCATAGCACACTGTATGGCGTATGCACGTCTTCATTAGCCCATTTTGAAGCAGAACAGTAGGACGTTAAACCCCATTTCATTTCCTGTTAGACCACTTCGCTCTCCAGATAAACAATCACTACTTATTTTCAAGATATATGGGTATATATCTTCCACTTCAGCTGCTCCTATATTATGGAACGAACTTCCACAATAGATTAAGAATCAACAGACGTTTAATCAAATTAAATCCGCACTAAAGACCCCTGTTTCGACCGTTTTAAGTAGAGTCATTACTAAAAGCGTTTTGGGCATGTCTCAAAATGGAGAAGACGCTATATAAAACCCCTTTATTACGTGTGTACGTTTTATTTCATATTAGATGTTTACGGTTGTGGATTCAACAGACGGACGAGCAGAATTCCTACCTGCCACTGTAAACGTCCATCTTTTCACCTTACATTTGATGGCTACTTCCACTGTGACAGCGAATCTGTGCAGAACATGGTAAGGGAATATGACCAGAAAATGGACGGTATGTACATAACATCATTTTAATCTTAAGAGAGAGAGAGAGAGAGAGAGAGAGAGAGAGAGAGAGAGAGAGAGAGGGGGGGTTAACGTCCACTCGGCACAAACTAGGTCATTCCGGGACTAACATATGGTTTAATTTTATTTCAATAATTCGCTTGCGCAGGGGTCTTTAGCAGTGGGAGGAAACCGAAGTATCCGGAGAAAACCCACGAGGTTGGACAGGAGACCCTAATCCTTGCCACGTACAATCGCGAATTTGAAACAACGCCAGTTGACTCAATGGCAGGACGTATGATACAGCGTTAATCTTAAAAGGAAATGGGCGACATTAGATTTATGAAATGAAATAGGGTTGAATGTCCTACTGTTCTGCTCCGAACTGGACAAATGAAGAGCAGTATACGCCATACAGTGTGCTATGAGAGATCTTTTGCCCGGACAGCGGCACCTCGGCCTACTCTTATATCTTATTCCAACTGCTAAGGGATCTTTTGCGTGCATGCTAATGTGTACACGGGACCTCCGTTTTTCGTCTCATCCGAACGACTAGACAGTTGTGATTGTCGGTCCCTCCGTCCTGCATCACTGACAAGGGGGAAATACGCCGGAAAATCTGGGTGAACTTTCACGGCGAATGCAGGGATCGAACTCCAGGCTAGCGCGCCAGCGTCTTACCTACTTAGTCAAGGCTACTGTGGGCTTATGCTAATGTTTTCTTATCTATGACATTCTGTGTTATTCAATTTTTTAGAACCTATCAAAAGTAATATCTGGCGAAATGAGGGAAACCTGTACTCCACCACCTTGGCTAAATGGATCATCACTAAAATTTCGAGGATACAGTGTGGTGTTGAATGTGAATTAAAAAGATGCCCTATTTTCTCGTACAGTAAGCTAAACCAGTCATGTTGGTTGTATGATGCACAACATTTCAATATGAATGACTTTATTGAAAACGAAAGTTTTAAAACCTATATGTCATATTAAAAAATATTAAATTTAAATGTGGTTTAACACTGTTCTGCTCCGACTGGGCTAAAGGAGAGGGCATGCAAGTGGGATATGGTGGTAATTTTGCCAGGGCAACGGCATTATGGCTTACTCTTATATCGAATTTTTACAACTAAGGGATCTTTTACGTCGGAAAATCCTCTTGTACGTCCTCGGTCAATACGGGGATCAAACCAGCAACCTCCAGACTAGCGAGACAGCGTCTTTACCCACTTAACCACCATGGCTCCCCTCGACACAAAAAAAAGTCATTTCGGAACTAACATATGGTTTAATTATTTCAATAATTCGTTTGCGCATAGGAGTCTCGACACAAACTAGATCATATGGTTTAATTTTATTTCAATTATTCGCTTGCGCGTAGGAATCTTTAGCAGTGGGAGGAAACCGGGGCCCCGGAGAAAACCCACGAGGCTGGACAGGCGACCCTACTCCTTATCACGTACAATCGGTGATTCGAAACCACACCAGTTGACTTAAAAACAGGTCTTTTGATACAGCACGCACGTTCTTACCATTCGCCCCCCCCCCACCCCGCGTTGTCAAAGCCTTTCGGGAACTTAGACTTGCATTTTGTACATGTGTATGATTTTACTTTTCTTTTCATTAATACCATGGGGGTTGGGATGGCCTAGCGGTCTAGAGTGCCGCGCTTCGACCTCTAGCTGGCCGGTCACCTCTGGCTTGCGGCTGTGGTTTCGAGCCCTGGTGTGAGCGTATGTGGCATGGAGATAGGGGCGCCTTCTCAAGCTCGTGGGTTTCCCCCGGGCACTCCGGTTTCCTTCCACGGCTAAAGACCCCTACGCGCAAGCGAATTATTGAAATAGAATTGAAACCATATAGTAGTAGGGTCGCTTGTCTGGCAACGCACGTGCGCGCATGCGCATTGCATGCATGTGCGTGCACGTGACCTTGCACTGGATGACCCCTGGCACGTGCGTGACCTTGCACGTGCGTGACCCCTTGCACGTACGAAGAGGGGCGCGCGCGCGGGAAAAGAGAGAGAGAGAGAGAGAGAGAGAGAGAGAGAGAGAGAGAGAGAGAGAGAGAGAGAGAGAGAGAGAGAGAGAGAAGAAGAAGAAGAAGAAGAAGAAGAAGAAGAAGCAGGGAGGGGGAAGGGGGAACAACTCTTTTACATTGATTAAGTTGGCCCTGAAAAGGGCCGTTGGTCCTCTCAATGAGAGGGTTAACAGGAGCACTTCGGCTGCTCCCACCGATTGGGTTTCTTCGTGCATTTAACTAAATGCTTGCTCCGTCTATGACAGGTGTTCCCAATCTCTGTCCCACACCAAAAACAGACCAAGTAATCGGCATCGGGCCGATTACCCTTAAACATGGGGTAATACCCTTCACAAGTGGTACAAAATCTACGATCTGTTTGAGGTCGATCCATGGTGTTTGTGACTTCTTTTGGCTTCGACACTCCTATTTATAGCCCGGGACGGGACGAGTCTAATGTGTTGGGGCGATACCATTTCCCAACCAATCAGAATAGCATGACGTCACATGACGTCACAAAAAAACAGACACGTAATATGTTGTCGACATTTTATTGAACATATTTACAAATGAACTTGAACACAAAATTGAACTTGAACACAAAGGCATTGAACACAAAAAACATATTTACAGAGCAAAAAAGCATCGACATCGTTGTCCCTTCTTCTGGTCTTTTTGCAAGTCGGGAAAATGATCCCTAGCCCATTGTTCGACGAGTATATCGTTCACACGATACACGTGCCCGAACACCGAAAGGGCGTGCGGGGAGGGAACGTGAAAACGATGACACAAATAATACAAACAATAATGGCCGCAGACGACACTCTCGAGTCCCTGAATCCATCGGGGTTGGTAGTGGAGTTGTAGATCTTGCACGAAACGTCGAAAGGCTTCTCCGTAGACATCAGGGGGACACCCGTAGGAATCGAAGAAGGTAATGTGATCTGGTCCTTCGCACACAAACACGGTCCAGTGTCTACCGGGTTGGTCTTCGTCGTCCGTGTTGATGACGTAGGCTTTGGGGTACGAGGTCGGGCGCAGTATATCCAAATGATTACGAGCCCACACGCCCCCGAATACGTTAGCGGGGAGATGTTTCTCTAAAGCCCGTGTCAGTTGTCCATTGGAGAGAGCCTCACCAATCTGTGATGACTTGTCGGTTGGCATCGATTTCCAAGACATTGTCGTATTCGGCAAACAGAACAAGGCTGAGGTGATTGGTCGGGGCCGCACCGAACTTGAGTTCCAAAGACAGGTTACCCGCCGCTTTGGGATGAAAGTAGTTACCGTCGGCTCCGTGGTCATTGGTCAAATCGAAACAATACAAAGTGTACCCATTGATATAGTCGTGGAAAGGGAGGTCCAGGTCTTCTCGGGTGTTTAAGACGGCCACCCGTTTCATCAAATCCAGGTAAGGTGCGATGGCTTGTCGCTGGGGAAAGTTGACGTCGTATTCGTCCACAATCTCCCCGTTCTTGGTCAATTTGATGTTTTCCAATTGATTGTGTTGGAATTCGAAGGGATTTCTGTTTTTTCTTCCATCGTAGGCCGTGTTACGTACCATACCCACGATTAATCTATTGGGCAGGCTTTCGTTGACAAACAGATTGTCTAGGACGTGACTGGCACGATTGTCGGGAATGACCATGTCGCGGACCACCACGCGCTTCAGGGGATACTTGGCGTTGGACGATTGAAGTTGCGCAGCCACCCGTGTGTAGGTGCTGGGAGCCAGAGTGACGAACGGGATATCCAGGTAGGCTTTGGTGAACTCGACTTTGTAGTCTTCTGCATCGTTGCCTTCACCGTACATCAGAAAAAATTTCGGGGATTGCTTTTCCAATTTCAATCGCAGGTCCACACCATCCAGCAGATACCGATCTTGTAAACACATGTCCAAGTGTAGACGCGACTGCAATTCAAAGGTGCGACTGGCAGCGATGGTTTTCTGGCGTTGTTCCAATCCTTTGTTATTCGGAGCCTGTCGTCCACCATCCCCGGCGGTGGCGACGGATTTCGTGGAATTGAACTGTCCGGCGGTGTCTTTTTCCCACAAGACTTGTTTCGACAGGTGATCGTTCTTGGCTCCCTTACCGAAACTCAACAAATTCTCCAAGAAAGCCCGGTAGGGATAATTGGGTAGAGAGGTGGTGACCAAAGTTTCGGCATCTTTTCCCAGGCGTAATTTGACGTCTTTAAACAACGAATGAAACAAGTTGTTAATGGGTGCGACTTGACTATCCGCATCCAGGTCATCCCCGTTGTTCTTGGTCACCTTCAGGGCCACGTGTAGTGTCATGTTGACCAGATCGATGAAATCGGTGGTGGCATTGGAAATATAAAATTCGATGGGTCCGTCGTGGTTCAAGTCGGGCGTCAGTGGATACTTTCGGATTTTGGTCACCTTGTTTATGGCCGTCTGCGTGTCGGGTACACTGAACAAATCCTGCAATTCGTCTCGCGCGCAGGGACAGGAATCATTGCGCATTACCTGCGTAGCCATGGTCGAAGATATCTAGTTTACGTCGTTTGTGAGAGGTGACCTGTGTCTTCTTCTTCCTCTTCGGACGATGTGAAGTGGACGGGGTTCGTGAGGGGTCTTTTATAGGTTCCAGGTGGGCGACCACGTTCTTGAGTGTGTCGGACATCGTGTTTGACAATGCGGGGCGAAGCGTGTCCTGGGCGACTTTCTTCCAGTTCCATTTTTCACGACCACTGACGGCGTCGAGCACGCTTTGCCCCACTTTGGGTAACACTTGGGCCACATTCTTTTTCACGGCCGCTTTACCCGCCGACCACAAGGTCTTCCCGACCGATTTGACGGCATTCAATAACCCCGACCATCGACCGGCACCCTGTTGTCTTAGAATTCCCCCCTTGTACACCACCAGACCATTGCCAGCCCCTCGCTGTCTGAGCACTCCACCTTTGTACACTCGAATCATCATCGGCGGCGAAAATGAAGTTGGACCACCACCTTACCGTCGAGAAATGGCACGGCTTTCCCCATTCCGTTCCTTATATAGAGACCAATGGAGTTGAGTCGACTGTACTTCAGAGGTAAGTAGTGAATCCTGGCGGGACGGTGATACAATCGTCGACTGGGAATCACGTCCAGCAAAGTAGCCTTCACGTCGCCCACGATCTGGGGTTCGATAATGTCCGTGTAGATGTAAAACAGATCGTACTGGATTTGAAGATTTGGGGTGTGGTGGGCGTAGAAATACCGTAGACTTTGGCCATCGTCGCCGGTCATTTGGATTGACTGCAGGGTAACCAAGAGTTCGTTTCCAGGCCATCCCAACATGGACACGATGGGTCCACACAGACGAAGTTCGATAGCCGGCAACACGTCAAACCAGAAAAGCGTCTGCACGTGATTGATCTTCAGATACACTCTATCGTTGGTGTTGTCTCTCTTGAAAGACACGAAGGAACCTCTTGATACGGCCCCTTGACGCATCACCTCTCGAGTTTCGTACTCGTTCTGCTCTTGCTTCTCGTGGTCGGTCATTTCCTTGTTATTGGGATCCAGGCGGACGGGTTTATGGGCCAAATGATTGTAGATGGGATGCAGGTTCCACAAATCATCCAGTCTAGTGTTCAGGACATCCAGGATGTGTCTCAGCGACTCGTAGTCGTCACTCTTGATGTGCGTTTCCATTTCGACCGATCCCTTGATCTCACCACCCTTTACACCTTTGAAACAATTCGACGGGTCGATCCTCATGTGGTCCCGGCATATCTTTACTCCGGGTTCGTCGCTCGAGGGCGACCAAGGATGAATGCGTAAGCCGAGCGTGTTGTCTCGTTGATCGATGTTTTGCCATTGGTCAGGTAACGTGATCATGGACAGACCCACTTCCCATTCCCGATGATCGACGAGAAGTGGCGGTTCCAGATGTGTATGATACGTGGAGACTTTGTTGTCGGGATACCACGACATGGAACTGTCACTAGGGAGCGTGAGGTAAAAGGGTCGGTCGTTGTTCATTATGTTTGGTTTTCAAGGTTGGAGAAGGTAACAGGTAACCCAAGCTACTGGAGAGCAAGGCCGTCCACAACGTGGTCTGCGATCCGTCGGGTTTGAAAGCCAGTTGGGACAAAGAAACTCCCGCCACGACGTACACTAAAATCACTTGACAGAAAAAGACAATTTCCGCTTGTGGCACACGTTTTCCCAAGAGCGACCAATTGTGGGCACTCGCGGACGTAGATGTGGTTTCGTCTTGCATGTTGACTGATGTTGGCGTCTCTCGCTCCTATTTATACGTTTTGGAGACTGGTCTTGTCGATCCACGAATTAAAACTCGCCGGATAGCCCAACCATTTCACCAATACTTTGTCTTTTTTTCTTTCGAGTACTCTTTCGATGGGAAAGATCTCATCGTCGTTGACTTGGACCGCTTGCAATTCTTCGGGATAGAAGGTGCCCTGTATGGGTTCACCTCTTTCGTCCAACAGTTTGTAACCGGGACCGACGTTGGGTGCGACGTTGAACGTTTCCAGAGTCCAGTTGGGCCAGTAACCTTTGTCGAAGGCACCATGTTTCGGTAAAGCCAAACGTACCGTCGTACCGATGTCCATTGATTTTTTCTTTTTCCGGGGACGTGGAGGAGGTGTTGTCAACATCCATTCGTGTTCGGGGCGAACATCTTTGGGCGCCATACCGATGGTCCGATGTCGTCTAGCATTGTAAGCCCGAACCAAGTCGTCTAGCACGTCGATGTACCGTTGTGTTTGTCGATGAGTAAAGTATCGCCACATGCGCTCTTTCAGTGTCCTTTGAAATCTTTCGACCACACTGGCTTTGGTTTCGACGTTGTGTGTCACGAAAAAATGTATTTTTTTCTTCTTCAGGTACGCTTGCATTTTTCGATTGAGGAATTCGGTACCTTTGTCTGTTTGAAGTCGCAGGGGTTGTCGACTTTGAAAGATTTGACGAAAGGCATCCACCAAACTGTCCCCCGTCTTGTTTTTGAGGGGCAACACCCAAGCATACTTGGAAAACACGTCGATGACGCACAGCAAATACCGGTATCCTTCATTCTGTTTGGCCAAGGCCGACATGTCGCTCAAATCGGCTTGCCACTGATGATCTATGCCGGCCACCACCGTGGGAGACCGCGAGAATTTCTTTTTCAATGGTTTGTGCAAGGTGTACGCCCTTTGTTGTTTCAACCATGCCTTGACTTTGTCCAAGGACACACCGGTAGCTTTGTGAAGGCCCAGAGCGCCACCGAAAGCGGCCGGGTGATTCGGGTCGTAATACACTTTCTTCAGCTTTCGTTTCATGTTTCAGCAGGTGTCCCTATGAACAGGCTATTTATAGTTTTTGCAAGGAGAGCCATCTTCTGGTAGATGTACTAGGGGTATCCGTGCTGGAGATTTTCTTCTTTCTCGGGCGTCGCGGCGGAGTCCGTGTCGGTGGCGTGGACAACACGTTCCATCGTTCTTGATTACCAATGGCTTCGCGCGGTACGTTCGTGGCCTTCAAACTTTGCATCACGCCAAACCATCCCACGGGAGCCTGGGTATTCTTTCGCCGACGAACCAAATCGTTCACAATGTCAATGACATTGGTGTTGGGTACGCGTGAGCCATTCCGAACCAATTCCAAGTTCTCGTTCCACGACCAAGGTGTCTTTTCTTTCATGTGTTTCAACAAAAGGCGAGCTCGATGTTGATAGGGTCGGGGGACCGACTCCAGGATGGGTGCCTCCGAAATTTCTTCTTTTGGCTCGGGTATGTTTTCGTCCAACAAGGGAATGACCTGTTTTCTTTTCTTTTGCATCGTTTGATAACGATGTAACAACTGTCCGTAACGCTGCATTTTATTTTCGTCGGTTAGGGTGGGATCGTTTAACACGTGTTGCATGTCTTGGTGCACATTCTCGACGGCCTGCTGCAGTGGATCTCGATCGTACACGGGTTCGACTTGCATGACTTTGACGGGTTTGACGTCGGTGGGTCCGTCGAAGGGTACCAGTTTCATTTTCTTGGCGAATTTCATCTTTGGGAAAGGACCGAAACAATCGGGTGAAGAATCCCCCTTTCTGTTGCTTCAGAAGTCGCCGACGGGTCTTCCAAGGTGTTTTAGACGTGCCCAAACGTCGTAACAAGGGGGCGTCCTTTTTCAAGCGCTTGACTTCTTTGTCGGTCACAGGAACGTTGCCGCGAATCAGGTTTCCAATACACTCACACACACCGTCGACGATGGGTTGGGTCTCGGTGCAGTGTTCAATAGATACCGCAGTGTCTCCATGACTGAGCTCGGGGCCGTTCTCCGGTTCCCTTTTTATACCTTTCTGTCCACGGGGTTATCTACCAAATAGTTTAGATAGCTCGGCAGCCATAGCGTTCGCTCTATCGCGCCTTCTAAGGAAGGGATGTTTACGACCCTTTTGTCCACCCAATAGATTAGATACCAAGGGGGCCAAAGCCGGGAGGGCCATGGCCAGCAATGCCCCGATGGCACCGCCCTGTTGATCGACAAGTCGCCGTTTGACGTCGGGGGATGTTCGTGGATTACTCAGTTTGCGAAGCAACGCTCGATGCTGGTTCAATTCTTCGGTACTCAGACCCCTTCCGCGCTGGGCGGCCCGTCGAACGAATTGATTTCGTTTCTTGTTTCTTTCCTCTTGCAGTCTTTCCTTCCATCGCAGCAAGATACGAATCAGCACACCCCCAAAAAACCCGCGTCCCCCGGGTTTCATGATCAGGGAGAGTTTTTCGGTCGTCGGCATGTTTCTCTCCGTCAGTTGGGTCAACACTTGTCGATTTCGTTCCACCCATTTCTTGTGCTGGGCATGTAGTGGTTGAATGTTACCCTTCAGCAAATGGTTGGCCGCCAACTTGAACCACTGCAACAATCCAATACGTGCCCGGCCCGTATTCTTGACCAACTGTCCATAAGCCATATCGGGAGTCAGATGTTGTAATTTGCGAATGAAGGACTTGAGTCCTTTCATAGAATTCTTCTTTTCTCTTCGTGGTCTGCGAAAGATCGGAGAGGGAGACCGAGAAGCGGAGGGTGGTGACGTGGGACGTGGAGGTGTGACCGGTAAGGTGAGGCGTGGAGGTGTAACCGGTAAGGTACGGCGTGGTGGTGTGGCCGGTAAGGGAGACATGGGACTCGTGGGTGGTGTCAACGACGGGGGTGACCACTGTGTTCTGGGGGCCCTCATTCTCGGGCGAGTCTGACTTCGTACCGTGGGATCACGAAGGTCCGGTGCCAACGTCGGGAACGTCGCCCTGGGAAGGGTGGGAGGTGGGTGTTTCCTCTGCGTATTCTTCGTGCGAGCCATCGTGACAAACAAGAGTCATTTCGAGGTACAGGTCCCCCTTTTATACTTTTTGGACGTAGACGATGGGTGGTTCCTCTTGGGGTAAAATGTTGGATCTCAGTCGCAATGTTTCGGGAGTGTCGGGCTTCAAATCAACGAGTAAGTAACTGCGAGGGGTACTCGTCGCATCTTCATAAGCTTCTTGCATATACTTGGAACGGGAAGGGTACATCTGACGGGCCAACACACCAATTTGCGAGGCGTCACGGGGATTTTTGAACAAGACCAGGTAATGGGCATTCAGGCTGATGGTACGCTGTTGCTTGTCAAACAAGTTTTGCACAATGTAAATGACACTCGTATCGTGGTGATGACTCTTTTTCGTGAACCACTTTTGCAATATCTCCGTGTCTTCTCCCATCAAATCGTCCACGACTAAAACTTGTGGACCCTTGACTTGACCCATCACGTCGTCAATATCCGTCAAACCTTTGACATAAGTGTAGGGAAAGCGATCGTAACTCTCTTGCCATTCGCCATAAGCCCACACGATGCGTTGGGGAGGGACGTCGAACAGGGACGCTTGAAGAAACTTCTGCACAAAGACTGTTTTCCCAACACCCGTTGGACCACTGACTAACATGGTAAAGGGATGTTTGAACGTCACATCCATCTTGCACTGTTTCCCCCATTCCCTCTTCCCCTGCCTTTTATACCTTCGCGCCAGAACAACAGACATGGAGTGAAATTAGAACACAATTTATTTTACAAAAAATACAAAAAGAACATTCAATACAACAATTTAAAAAAACATATCATACAAAGGAAAAGAAAAAACTGTTAGTTATCGCGTTCTCTCTTCAGGATCTCTTGTCTCACCCAGGGTACATTTCTCAGGACGCGAGGAATCCAATACACATGTCCCAAAAGCTTCTGCATCGTGTCGTGTGGGTGCCAGTCTTCCACTTCAGCAAACGTGACGACGACGGGTATCCATTCACTCATATCGAAACAAGGAGGATACGACAATACTTCGGTCATATCTCTCGGACCCGCATATTGGATGAGTGCTCGGGAAAAACTTTCTGCTTCCTTCTCTGCCAACAAGAGGACAGCCGGGGTTTCACCATTTTCACTGGTAGTTGGGAGAATAGGAGATGGGATGGAAAGCTTCGTCGGCTGTTTTCTTTTTCTCTTTGTATCGTCTGTAGAGTTCGAACGCTTCTCCACACCAGTACCAGTATCGCTGACTGCGGGTGTTGTCTCTGGGCATGTCGATGTTGTTGTCGAACATGCGACCGGCAACGGCTTCAAAGTTGTTTTCTGTTTGGATTTCTTCTTGGCACTCGAGCAGGCCGTGTCCGAGCTGTCCACAGTTGAGGCACTTGTGATTTTCGTCGGTGGGTCTCTTGATTCCGTAACACTTTCTTTTGACAGTTTCTTTTCTTTCTTCATCACTCTTCGCTTTTTGGGCTTCGGCTCGTTTTCCACACTGGGGTGCCCAGTGTCCTGGTTCTCCACAGAGGTAACAATTTCCATAGGAACCATAGGCTGGTCTGTCTTGTCTTGGTTTTCGTTGCTGTTGTTGTTGGGAACGAGCAGGGCAGTCTCTATACCAGTGTCCGACATTGTTACAGGAGAAACAAGCTTGACTAGCCATCGAGAGCAGAATGAAATTGCAGTGTGACACTTCGCTTCTTATAGTCCTGGTCGTGACGTCACTGGCTTTTGATTGGTTCTTTCTTTTCCTTCGTTTTGATTGGTTCGTTGTTTAGTCTATGATTTCCAGGCTTTCCACGTACTTTTTCACTTCGTCCCAATCGACCAAGGCTTCACTCACGTGACAGTCTTCCAAAAACGTCACCAGGTCGGCTCGATTACCGTGTTTTTGTCGCCAATGGTTGAACACGGTGAAAATTTGCATGCGCGCACTGTTAGGATGACTCATCTTGGCTTGACTGATTCGCGCTTCTCTGATCCCCAGATGTCTGCCAATACATTCCCAGCCTTCTCCCAGTTTACCGGACATGACATTGATATCCATTTGATCCAGAGACCATCGTTTCTTTTTCTTCGGCAAGTCGTCCATCCACTGGCGTATGGGGTCTTCTTTCTGTTCGACGAACTCGTCTTTGCGTTTGATCAACGCGGTCTTAAAGCCCGGTACCACCGTCCAGAACTTTTTCAAGGCTTTCTCGACGTCTTCTCGCCATCGTTGTTCGTCCTCCCACGTCTTGACTTGATCCCGTGGATCGTCCATCATACTGCCTAGCACGCTATCGATGTCTTGCAGTTTCGGCTCGTCCACCCAGAGGTAGTGATTGTAATCGTCCACGGGGTGTGAGGGTTGACCCGTTATGGAAGAAACGCCTAGTCCCAGACACGAGTGGTATCTCTGACTGGGATGTTCGTACTTGCAGCCGATACACTCTTCGTGTTGCCTTTCTTCTATAATGGGTAGGAAACATTTCAACACTCGAAAGTTGAGCCATCGTCGTCTAAGTTTCTCGATCATCTCCGTATTTTCTGCCGGTTCGTCATCTTCTTTGTTTGATCGCCATCGTCCTGAGACCCGAAAGTCAGTATCCATAGGGGTAAGTGTTGCTCGGTTGGCCATCGTCATTGAATTGAACAAACCGCTTGTCATACACGATTTTATACCGCTTGTTCTCGGGGCGTGTCCATAGACGGCGGCCACGTGATCTGGTAATCTTGAACGGATTGGCTATGACCAGAGGTTCGTTTTGATTGACGTGCCGTACGTTCTCCTTCATGATGGCGTAATTCAACTGTTGGGAGGCACGATAATTCAAGGTGAATCCCCGGACTTTACATACAGTTTTACCATCGCTCTGGCGGTACGCGTAATTCTTTGGTCCTCCGCTAACAAATTCTCGAATGGTGACATCTTCGGGCAACTCGTTCTTCCACTGGCCCAAACTCGAACCTTCCGGGGGATTCCATGACGTGGCGTGGTATTGGTAGATGACGCTATCGGTGTCAAAATAGCATACCCGTTCTCCCAACTTTTCCAAGACGGAATAGAGTTTCAAACGGGCCTGGGCCGTGACAAAGGCAGCGATAACCACGTTGGTGATGGGACAGGGTGCCACGTGTTCTTCTTTTTTCAGCGTTTCCATCAAGACCATGTTATCGTTCACTAACTGCACATCTCGTACGGTCTGGGTCACGTCCAACATTTTTTCAAAGTAGACGCTGGGCTCCGTGATGTACTCGGTCTTGGGAAAGTTGTCTCTCTGTCCGAATTTACCCCATGCTGTGTTCAATTGTAACTTGCTAAACGCCCGCATTCCTTTGTTGGGTTTTATCGACGCGGGATCCAGACGAATACCTTCTGTGTCGTACACGTCGTTAACGAAGCGGGCCTTGTCTTCTTCGGTGTGGCAGGTGTCGGGATAACCGCTGCTTTCCATCTTCTTCTTGAGGTAGTGATTAATGTACCCCGTAAACAGACCACCCGTTTTGGCCTCGGGATCGTAAGTGCTGAATTCTTTCCAGTGCCAGACTTCGTAAACTTTCAGTACTTTGTATCCTAGGGCCACCGCTTTCTTCAGTTCCAGGGTGACAAATGTACCCACCCAGGCTCGCTGTTCGTCGGTGTGCTCACACGGTTGGTATTCGGCAATCTCCCCTTGTTGCATGTGTTCGTCGACGCAGCTTCGACACAGGGCAAACACCAATTTCTGTTTGCGTCGAAACGGGAGCACTGGATGGTACAGGCCACGGGGCGGCAAGACAGAACACTGGATCAATCCTTCGTACTGTTGCCACTGGTCTTGATCGGGCTGTGTGACGATCGTGGGTTCCTTGATGGGAAAGGTACCGTACTTGCAGATGTAAGGGTACAAGGACACCACGTCGATGTAGCGCATGTCTTCCACCGACTCGTTCACCAACAGTTGGATGGCATTGGTTCTTCCGCCGAAGAAAGCGTTGCGGGGCATCAGAGGTTCGGGAGCGGGCCATTGCTGATCTTCCAAGCCTTGTAAAAATTCGTTCATCTCGGGATCGTGGCGTCGTTCTTCCTCCAGCTCACACTCCCACATGACGCGGATGGTCTTCATACCGTACTGCTCCTGGAGTCGACGGTGACGTTCTTGTGTCTTCTGGTACAAGTCCCTCATACTGCGAGATGGATCGTAGGAATGTTTATGCTGAAGGTCTTGGACGGGACCCGGGTAACATTTGGGACAACCGTGAAAGGCACACCCGTGAAACTCGTACACCGTACCCGTGGTTTTGTCCATACCATCTAAGCTATAAGGGCCAACTCGGCATTCATTACCGTTGCGGCCGTGTCGAATGTTGGGTAGTGGCGTCTGGTTTCGGAATGCAGCCATGGTCTGTTGGTGTTGTTCCCATTCCAACCATCGAAGGGCTTTGTTGGACTGTTGTCGAGGCTGGAAGCGGTGCCAGTCCTTACCAGGTTTCGGCTGTTGCATCAGGGCTCGAGGAATGACGACGAGGGTGTCTTTCTGTAGGTAGTGTGTGCGTAACACGCGACTGCAGGCAGAGGCCAGGGTCAAACTTTTTTCGAAGGGATCGATTCCCGTGTCCATGAGAAATATCTCTCGAAACACGCCACAGCATCGGCGGAGGACATCGACGTCACTCTTACAGTAGGCCAGAATTTCCTGACGAAAATCAAAGACGTGGTGACTGTGTTGCTCGTACCACTGGTGAAATTTTTCTCGTTCAGTCACACTCATGCCATCCGGATCGTAATCGGTGTCGGGAGGATAGGTGCCCACGTATTCTTCGTTCTCCGGTCTGTTAAAGTGGTGAGGGAAGTAACCTTTCTTGAGTTCTTGCAGACCAAAGGTCTTGGGCATGTCCCGTAAAGCCATCGGTAGAAAGTTGAGTGAATCGATGAATTTTACCGTACCGACTGTGATCGTCATCGCTTTACCACCATTCATAATCACTTCGGGTTGCGCCACGGAATGTTTGTGCAGCGTCTGTAAAATCAGTAGGCCGTCGTAACCTTTAAAGTTGTGAGCCACGGCAATCACGGGACTCGATTCGTGACTGTCATGTTTCCGACCATTTACCACCGTACCGTGAGCAGCGAGTTGCAAAAACCATTTTCCCACATCGTCCAGTGTGTCTGGGCCTTTAAACACAATTTCTCGTTGGTGATTCCAGTACATGTCACAATGCTCGCAGGGATCTTGGTTGTCGATACAAAAGTGACAGCAGGTTTGCAGGACACATAGGTTGGGAATGTGCTCACCGGTATCTTGCTGGCATTCAAAGTCAAAGAAGACGAAGCGGGTCAACGTTGATTTCTGTAGTTTATCGATTTGGGTCTTTCGGTCTTTGTTCATGTCGATGGGTGATTTCAGTGGTTGGATGTAGCAAAACTGTTTCTCGGCCGTGTGCCACTCTCGGCAGATGGAACACTCGTATTCTCCGCATCGATGTTGTTCTAAATTTCGCTTGGCCTTGATGACGTCCCACTCTTTTTGACATTTCTCACATTTCTTCCATCGATGACATATACTGCACTTGGCTCTGGAACGGGTAGCGAGATGATTGTCGAAACACTGGCGGCTCACAAACACGCGATGACATCGGTAACACGTCTTTGTGTTGGGATCAGGTGGACAGGGTGGACCCACTGTCTTACATCCTTGACACATGACGTGACATGAATGTTTCTCTGCTCGATCGTATCCTACCTGACAGGTCTCACAAAAATACGACCTTTCCACAAAGGCGGGCATGGAGGTAATGACGTCATAATGCCTGTCGTGTAAATACAGGTTGAGATGTTTTGGGGTCCCGGTGACGTGTTTTGTTCCCCGATAAATCGCCTTCCCAAAGATGACCCGAGAGAAAACGTTGAGCTGATAACCTTGCTCTCCCAAATACTTGGCGTACAATTCCCAGGTTTCCATCCCCGTACAGGCCTGCCAGGCTCCACCGACGGCATCGATAAGGGCTTCGGTTTTCTTCGTCTGCCACGAATGGGGTCCTGTGTTGTTGGTTAATCTCTTCTTCTCTCTTACCCATTCAGGTGTGTCTTTTTTGTTGGCATAATGACGGGCGACGACAATAGCTCGCTGAAAACATAAGTCGTCGGCATTCTTTATGGTGACCAAACATTGCTTTCTCTTTAAATATTCGTCGAAATTTGCGCAGTGTCTCTTCTTCATGTTTGTTCCACCGCTACCTCCACCATCGGGAGGGGACACGTGACAGATACTCATGGACATGCGTTGATCCAGTCTAAATTCTTCGTTACTCTGTAACACGGCTGCCACTTTCTGCAAAACGTCTTCGGCTTTTAACAAACGATGCTCACGGAAGGGTAACCAGATCGGTGTTTTGAGTCCTGGGTGACTGATGGCGATTCTAACGTAGTCACTTTCTCTGGCGTCCAAGGTTCGGCGAATTTCTTCGATGATGGCCTCAAAAGTGTCGTGTAGTTGTTGTGGTACATCGTTGGCTGGAACGTGGGACCAATCTTCCAAAAAGTCTATCTCCACACACAGTGATTCGGTTCTAAACAATCGGCTGTATCGTCTATCCACGGGTCGTAAAGAATAACTCATCTTGCTTCGCTCGCTGATCGCATATCAATGTTCGAAGCTGTCGCCTCTCGGCCTTTTTATTCCCGTCACCCATGAATGGACTCGTCCATGACGTCATATCCTTCAAATGGACTCGTCCGTGACGTCATATCCATGCCATTACACATGTGCAATACTTAACGTCAGGTTACATGCGGTTGTGTAATACTGGATTTTCCATACGTCTATTTTTAGCATCAAACGTACACACATGCGCTGTATAACGTTACATCGCGTCTATATTTAGCCTCCAACGTACGCATGGCGTTGCATCACGTCTATATTTAGCCCCACAACGTTCAACCTACGATGCATAACGTGATGCTCAGTACTGTGACGTCACTCCATGAATGGACTCGTCTGTGACGTCATACCACTCAAATGGACTCGTCCTTACGGTTTTAAAACGACACAACACACGTCTCTCTATCAGTATCAGAATGGATGCTCCGGTGTTACGCATCGAAGACAACCACAGCACGGATACTCTCATGTATCTCAGGGGTCACACGCTTGCCGTGATTACCCCTGACGATATCTTCGTCTTACCTGACGAGGTATTAAAAACACCTCCCAGGAAAAGACCTCCTCCCGAATTAGTGGAGACCATTAGACGCAACCGACATAAAGTGCGTCGTACCCTCACATTCTAGTGCTCGCATTTGAGTGAGGACAACGGCCCTTAATCAATGTAAAAGAGTTGTTTCCCCTTGCCTCTTCTTCTTCCCCCTCCCTGCTTCTCCTCTTCCCTTTCTTTTTCTTTTTCTTCTTCTTCTTCTTCTTCTTCTTCTTCTCTCTCTCTCTCTCTCTCTCTCTCTCTCTCTTTTCCCGCGCGCGCGCCCCTCTTCGTACGTGCAAGGGGTCACGCACGTGCAAGGTCACGCACGTGCCAGGGGTCACGCACGTGCCAGGGGTCATCCAGTGCAAGGTCACGTGCACGCACATGCACGCACATGCATGCAATGCGCATGCGCGCACGTGCGTTGCCAGACAAGCGACCCTACTACTCATATGTTAGTCCCGAAATGTCCTGGTTGTGTTGAATGGACGTTAAACCCCATTTCTCTCTCTCTCATTAAATACCTCGAATTTGTACTGAATTGGCTATGAATTAAAACATTTTGTCTGCAGTCACTCAACTTTGTGTGACATTTTTCGGGCATCGATTATTATTTTTCACTGAAAATAAATGCGAAAGACTGCTTGGATAATTGGAATTCGGGTCGCCATAGAGTTGGATTTAGGTTGCAAAACGATTGGACAACGTTGAAGATGTTTAACCCTCGGGTCAGAATAGCAGAAAAACATATTTGCACGCCGAAATTAGCGCATATTGGATCTCCGTGGAATTTATCCCCCCCCCCCTTGATAATAGGTGGCGCATGACAGATTGTGGGCCTGTCGTCTGTGGTAGCATGGCGGACTCTAATTATGGCGACTGGGATCTTTTATCATTGAAAAAAGAGCTGGATATAAGGGGTGCGCACCTTTCGGGCAGAAAGAATGAGTTAATAGAAAGGTTTGTAATCTTGCCGATACGCCAAGATTGGGTGGTTTTGACTTTGTGACTTTCGTTTAGGGCAGAAACCAATTATACTGTTTGTTGTTGTGTCGCCTGCTGCCTATATGCCCTAGCCCTAACCAATCTTCTTTTATATTATTATTATTATAATGGTAAGGTCTTGCTGCTGAGTAAAGTATTCATAGGCTGGAATAGCAAAAAAAAAAAAAACTTTCCCAAATTTTCTTGGGGGAAGGGGTTGGAGGGCTTGTTTTTTTCGCCTCTTGCAAACGACAGGGGCTACCGTCAGAGCCTTATATAAAGAGAGTCTGGTCAACCCGTGTCCCGATTATGATTGGCTGATGGTGGTCACGTGACACATGGCCGCCATTATGTTACCCATCGGAAAAGAATCGTCTGTATAGTAACCTATAATTTGATGTGTTTTAAATGACATTTTATCCGCGTTTTTTTATATTATTGATCTGTTTTGTGGCTGTGAAATGCCACACAAATGATGGGCAAGGGATTTATTTGCACAGGTTCCCAAAAAATGCAAAAAGGCGTCGATTGTGGCAAAAATTACATCTTGTGTAGTCTTAGTAGCCTAGGCCTACCGGCAATTATTATCCTGTCATTCGTGTTTTTAATGATTTCAAGCGACCATAGATTCTCACTGTAGTTTGAAGAAATTCCGAACCTAATGACATAATCACGTCATAGGTTATTATTGTTTGATGAATGAATTTTCAAAGATTTGTTATGAATTGAAAAAGACGCTTTGGCAGTGTAGGCCCAAGTAGGCCTAGCCTTTGTTAATTAGTAGATGTTTTTTCGATTTAAATTTCGGCTATATGGCATAAAGTGTTGCCGTTTGCGTTACTTTGTATATGTTTAATGAATTCATCCACGAGTGAATTTTCGAAAAAGATTTATGTACTTGGGAATAACACTTTTGAGTTTGATAGCCTACCGTGTAGGGCCAGGCCTGGTCTGGCCTAGTTAGTAGATGTTTTTCGAATTTGAACTTCATCGATATGGTCATTTTTATTTTCATTTTTTTATAAGTGATTATGTTTGATATCTCCATCCAGGGGTGAATCTTTAACAATTTATGAGCTTGAGACACACAGTGTAGGCCTAGCAAAGTTCCCGCTTAACTGAAGTCATCAATATTATTAGTTATTCGGATTAAGCCGTTCAGCTTAAAAAAATTATTTTTATTCAGATTATTATTTTTCTTTTTCTGGTCTTTGTAGGGAGTCGAAGTTTGAATTTCGTTTTCCGGCAATTTTAAATAAAGGCTAAATCATTTATTTTTGCTCCTCTGAATAAAAATTGTACACCAAAATCTACCTCGAATTTGTTTCCATGGTGGGAGAGAGAGAGAGAGAGAGAGAGAGAGAGAGAGAGAGAGAGAGAGAGAGAGAGAGAGAGGGGGTGGGAACGTCCACTCGACACAAACTAGATCATATGGTTTAATTTTATTTCAATTATTCGCTTACGCGTAGGAATCTTTAGCAGTGGGAGGAAACCGGAGGACCCGGAGAAAACCCACGAGACTGGACAGGCCACCCTACTCCTTGTGACTTACAACCTAGTGGGAGGACCCGGAGAAAACCCACGAGACTGGACGGGTGACCCTACTCCTTGTCACTTACAACCTAGTGGGAGGACCCGGAGAAAACCCACGAGAATGGACAGGCGACCCTACTACTTGCCAATTACAACCGGAGATTCGAAAGAGAGCTAGCGTATGGTACACCTTTAATAATTGGCTTGCGCGTAGGGGGTCTTTAGTAATGGAAGAAAATTGAAGGACAAGTAGAAAATCCTCAAGGTTGGACAGGCGACCTACTCCCTGTCACGTAGAATCTTTAGGTCGAAACATCGCCGCTTGATTCAATAACACGATCACACGACCACCCAACGTCTCCATGGAAACACACAAATGATTAAATCCTAAAGATGTCTAATTAGCATTAGGCACAACCTGGCACAACTACTATAATGATGTGTTTACAAATAAAGTTTCATAAAGATACTGGGATGGACAGAGCCCGTTTCAAGATCTCCCCCTTCTTTCCTTCGACGCGGGATAATAGCATACGATAAAAATGAAATAAAAAATTATATTGGTTCATTGCGGTATTTTTAATGTTAGATTAAAAAAAAATCAGAAACGGAATCGGAATCAATGGAACCCGTTTCAATATTTCACCCTTAAAATATAATAAAAAAATTTGTTTCTAATTTCAAAGGTAATCTTTGAATCATTATTCGATACTTTCAATTTAACCTTTAGATAAACGATATATTGGATTATTGCGGTGTTTTTAAATGTTTAAAAGGTAAAAAAAATAAATATCGTCAATAAAATTTACATATTGTGATTGATTTATTAAAATTATTGTCTATCCCTACACACGAGAGAACATAAAAATACATTTGCACAAATCTAAAACATAATATAAATCGGTCACACGCTTTACCGCGGCTCTATGTGCAACGTAAAAATGGGTAACAAAATGGCGCCCACGACGTCAGTTGGCCAGACTCTCTATATATAAGGCTCTGGCTACCGTTTGTAACCCGAGAGAGAGAGAGGGAGAGAGAGAGAGAGAGAGACTATGGTCATTTCGGAACTAACATATGGTTCAGTTTTATTTCATTAATAACCTTGTGCGTAAGGGTCTTAAGTAGTAGGAGAAAACCCGCGAGGTTGGATAGGCGATACTAATCCTTACCACGTACAAGAAGGGGGTCGAAACCACACCACTTGACTCAATGGCAGACCTTATAATGAATGCGCAGTTGTTAATACAGTGAGTTGGTCCCGTAAATCACCAAACCTCTGCACGCCACACTCGGCAAATTCCCGCGCCTTACATTTTGGACTCGGCTGTACTACAGTAAGATGGCGTCTTTTGTAGAGTGGGGGGTTGGGATGGCCTAGTTGTCTAGAGTACCGCGCTTTGACCTCTAGCTGGCCGGTCACCTCTGGCTTGCGGCTGTGGTTTCGATCCCTGGTGTGAGCGTAAGTGGCATGGAGATAGGGGCGCCTTCTCAACCTCGTGGGTTTCCTCCGGGCACTCCGGTTTCCTCCCACTGCTAAAGACCCCTACGTGCAAGCGAATTATTGAAATAAAATTAAACCATATGTTAGTCCCGAAATTACCTAGTTTGTGTCGAGTGGGCGTTAAACCCCATTTCCCTCTCTCTCTCTTCTGTAGAGTGTGTAGAGTTTTCGTTTAAAAGTTGTCCTTTGTATATAGAAAATCGGATAAATTTGAAAGGCAAACAACTTCAGACATTGAAAGCTATGTAGGATTGTCAAGACTGTATCTCTTTCAAAACACAAGACACCATGGGCGCAGTCATTTTTTTATCCGGGACCTTTAAAGTAGTTCCAATATGGCGGAATTCGTCATACAGACGAGGTTAGTTTGTACCGGAGGTTTGCAGAGTGCTGCACGCCACTTGGGCAGTGTCATTGTTGAATTGCTTCCAGAGATGACGTCCTGTCATATAAGTTGGCTAACAATTTCGTTTTGGTGAGTCGCGAGAAAATTGAAATTCGTATTGCGCCCAAACCGCCGGTCGAATCACACTCAAATTTTATTTTGAGCATATTTTAGGAATAAACTACATATATTTGGGTTAAAAATTGTTTGTTGGACTAAGATTCAGTTATAGAGCCCTTAACAGAACACCATACGAAACAAAATAAATTACAACCCTAATTATTTGTAACAATATTATTTATTGTTTTATATTATTTGTTTTCGCTGCCAAGAACGATGCTAACAAAATCACCGCAAACCAACCAACCTACATGTACATTTCAAACACATCTAATTAGTATCGTGTTTTTCAAAGGTGCAGCTATAGCGCTGACGTCACGCTCATAAATATCAAGAGTCATAACAGACGTGTTATCAAACACTGTCAACGTCATTATCTTCCTGTTCAGAAATGATGACGTCATCGTCGTCCTGTTCAGTAATGACGTCACTGTCGAGATGGCCCGGTTCAGTAATGACGTCACTGTCGTGATGGCCCTGTTCAGAAATGTCGTCACCTTCGTGTTGTCCGTGTACAGAAATGATGTCACCGTCGTGATTAGCACCATCATTATCAATGTGAACTAAGATCGGACATCATCAACTTGTGCTTACGGTCACCATCAATAAACATTTGTCCTTAAATGACGTCATCATTCACATATAATGTTCTTATGTATTATCACTACCAGCGGACTGAAAAATCGACGGTGACGTACACAGTCCAAAGGACACTGTAATACAATATTCATGTATGATTAACAATACATAATAAGTCTACTCAGAAATCAATTCTTCCGAAATAAATAACGTTATCACAAGAGTACATTCATCAAGAGCATGGAAGACATCTTTAGGTTGAGAATAAAAGCTAATGAAGATACCTCCATACCTGGTCCATTTATCACTCGGAACAAAATATTCTTTCACTTTTTCCGTTATCCACATTTGGCACAAATTAAATATATACACCACTAGGATCAACCCATTCATATCTTTATTTCATTTTACGAGCCATTTCTGCTTCCAAATTCCATTGTCACGTCCAAACCATTGTTCCGGTTAGCTTTGGAGAGTGATGGGTGTCGTGCACGCACAAAGCAATGTATTTTTACATTTTCTAGGACAGCAGTAACATTTGCACCCCATAACAATAAGGCGTCCCGAGAAATGACGCCCCCATCCCACCCAAAATAAATAATGTTCTTAAGGCACCAACCAGTCGGTTGGTTTTAAGGCCATGGGTTCGTTTGCCCTGATCAAAACGTACTTACACCAATTGTGTGGATGCTATGGTGCCTCACTTTTAAAATCCTACATACAGCCCTGTTCAGTTCCCGACAAATATATACGGAGATGTCAGTCAATCCACTCACACCTCATTCTCGGTATTTATCACCAAGCTATAACACTGTCTTGATAATTTATCCCGCCTTGGTACAAAACACATGCTTATCAATTAAACGCACAAATAAATTAATAAATATTCGAAGAACTTTTCCAATGGATAGTATCTCTTATTTCTTTCAATAAATGAGGTCCATTTTGTCTTCTTCGTCGGTTTCCTCGGCTTTTTTCGATTCTCGACTCTTTGGTATTTCTGGTAATCTAAAACAAACAATAACCCAAAATCAGATTTAGCCTTATTGTTTCTAAAATACGGTACAAGTCTCAAATATATGGGAAATTCACATAGCCAATATTTTATATATCCTTTGCACTTGTCCCTACCGAAGATGTTGTGGCATCCGTGAATTAATGTTCTGTTCGTTTTTCGTCAGGAATAGTGCAACAGCGAGGAGACAATCCACGGCACATACGTGATATGGTCAAAAGCCGCACGCATGACCTCTGATGCGACCTATCGCTACAACCGGACAGATCTTCATGTGGTGTAGGCTATCGTCGTATCGAGGGTATAAAAGAACAAAAAGAAATATAGATCTGTATTTTAATCAGATTGGTTTGCGGTCCTCTTGAACCTCTTCAGGCCAATGTACTTACTTTGCATATTTATGTAAGAGTTCTATCTTCTCCGTGTGTAATATTGATTTGTCGAGTTTCCCTTCCATTAAATCTCTCGCTTGTTTCTTCAACAGGAATGTCGAGTTTTGACTCAATGGTTGACCTAAGGGGTTCATGTCTCTCTGGACGGAAGGTGGTCGTTTTCTTGGTGGCATCTGGTATTTGGTATCTGACATGTCCAGAGGGTTATCACATATATTATCATGCATAGACAGGAACAACGGGATGTAACACATATAATCTATAAATGAAATCTGGAAGAGAAAAATATGAAACCTATATTCATGCAGGCTAAATACCAGGTTCCGTGTGCACATTGGCCTGCACATAAAAGTACCCTTGGCAGTTGGAATTCAATATAAGAGTACGCCGTATAGCAGGTGTCCTTGAAAAGTTTTCCTTGTAGGTAACTACATGGCGTGTGCCCGTCTTCATTACCTCAGTCGGAGCAGAACCGTGAACGTTAAACCCCATTTTATTTCATTTTATGCAGATTTAAATATTTCTTTGGATTTTGAAACCTAAAACACATTTAGTATGATGGAGTTTAATACATGGTCATTTTGAGACCAACATATGGTAAATGTCATTGCTATTTTTACGTGTGCAATTTAACGTGGATGCAAACGAAATACTACAGACCTTTGAATGTTCTTATTTTGATATCAATTTTCCGTGTAGAATGCAGACCCGGACAGGGGTCCTGTAGGACTTTTTTAATAATGCAATGGGATTCGAAGTCTTGTGAAGACTTTAGTTCTCATTTTGTTATCTATGACTATGCGTGGAATGTGAACTCGGGTAGAAGTGTTTCCTCGTGCTGATCTTCGAATCCAACTGCCTAGATACCTTTTAGAAGCACTGATTAGGGTCTGAATACAGCCATCCTCCACTCCCATAATGGGAAGACTAAGTTTGCCAGGAAACAAAACATACACCGACTAGCAGCTGAGTCGTCCGGGATAAAACAAAATGGTTTAAACAAGCATACATCACCGCCACCCCTCACTATCCTTATGAAGAGAATAAATCAAACATAGTTTGCCAGGCAACGAAACAAACACCGACTAGCAGCCGAGTCGTCCGCAATAAAATAAAATGGTTTAAACAAGCATACGTCACCGCCATCCTTCACTTCCTTAATGGAGAAACTATATCAAACATACTTTGCCAGGAAACAAAACATACACCCACTAGCACCTAAGTCGTCCGAGGCCAAATCAAATAATTTATGAGTTTTTTTTTTAAATCTCACCTCTCCCCAGTCATTCGGTTCCATTTTCTCCATGATGTATTTTTGTTGTTGCCAGTTGAGACCACCAGCTATGAGTTCTATTTTCAAGGAATCCGATGTAATAAAGTTGGTGGTTCTATCAGATGGTATATTATGATAAAACATGGCTTGGTACAGATTTAACTTTCTCTCAATATCAGCCAAATTACATATCTCCATTAAATGTTTACTAATAGAACTGTAA
The DNA here is from genome assembly GCA_963678685.1 of Patella ulyssiponensis. Classification (NCBI taxonomy): domain Eukaryota; kingdom Metazoa; phylum Mollusca; class Gastropoda; family Patellidae; genus Patella; species Patella ulyssiponensis. Next base: position 51,635,307 of record OY783232.1, on the reverse strand, counting down.
GAGAAAATATAAAAATACACATTAGATTTAGATTTCTATTACTACAGTTATACAGTTATTACAAACCGAACACGGCTATTTGAAACCTAACGTGGTTATTTCAAAACGTAACACGGTAATTTCAAATCTAAAACGGTTATTGTAAACATAACACGGTTATTGCACACCGAACACGGTTATTTGAAACCTAACGTGGTTATTTCAAAACCTAACACAGTAATTTCAAACCCAACGTGGTTATTTAAAAACCTAACACGGCCATTTCAAAGCTAACATGGTTATTTCAAAACCTAACAAGGTTATTGCAAATCTAAAACGGTTATTGCAAACCTAACACGGTTATTGAAAATCTAACACGGTTATTTCAAACCTAACATGGTTATTTCCAAACCTAACAGGGTAATTTCAAACTTAACGTGGTTATTTCAAAAACTAACATGGTCATTTCTAAGCTAACATGGATGTTTCAAAACCTAATAAGGTTATTGCAAACCTAAAACGGTTATTGCAAACCTAACACGGTTATTTCAAAAACCTAGCAGGGTAATGTCAAAGTTAACATGGTTATTTCAAAACCTAACACGGTAATGTCAAAGTTAACATGGTTATTTCAAAACCTAACATTGTTATTTCAAAGCTTACATGGTTATTTCAAAACCTTATAAGGTTATTGCAAACCTAAAACGGCTATTGCAAACCTAAAACGGCTATTGCAAACCTAACATGGTTGTTGCAAACCTAACATGGTTATTACAAACCCAACATGGTTATTTCAAACCTACATAACATGATTATTTCAATCCTAATGTAGATGGTTATGTCAAACCCGAACATAGTTATTTCAAATTTAACGCGGTTATTTAAATTAATTAAACGGACGTCTTTACTTACTCCATGGCTGTTACCCTTTCACATAAAGCTGTGATGACGGCAAACATACGAAACGTCACCAATGTGGCGTCATCTATGTGTAATACCTGAAGTGTAATAAAACATAATTATGACATATGTGTATTATTAATTAGTTACCATGGCAACCCCACAAACTAGTAATAACAATAAACACATACCCCACCTACCATTTAGCAGATTCGATACTGGCGTTGGGCGAAAATATTTGTTGGGATTTTGTTTTCCTTGAAAGGTGAAGGACTGGGGGCCTAGCATGGCACGGTGTCTAGTCATTCGGGTGGGACGAAAGGGGATAAAGATTACACGTAACCAGGGTATTTACGAATCGATATTACTTGTAAGCACACTGCTGTACAAATAAAGGTTACCTCTTATTTCAGTATTTATGAAATAAACTTTACCCAACCCTACCTTACCCCTAACCCTAACCCCACTAGAACCCTTACCCTAACCTGTATCATGTAATATTTTACCTTGAAGACATAGTCAACTTGTTTATTAGTTATATGTTGAACTGATGGAACGCCTTCTAGAGCCGTTCTTATCTCCTGAAACAATAAAACATATACGTTACGTTAGATACTAAACATTCATTGAGGAGTGGGGTCGCATAGTGTGCGTTTTATCCAGAGCCCCCCCCCCCCTTCAAAAAACCCCACCCCGGCAGCTAAAGAATATGAGTTTGTCCCGAAATGATATAGTTCGTGACAGGTGGACATTAAACGCGAAATGATATAGTTGGTGACAAGTGGATATTATACGCAACTTATCTCGATCACACAAGGCCGCAACTGGGAGAAGCAAGTATCATTTTAAAGGGACAATAACACTCTTGCTGGCTTGGCAGCCCCAGAAAATAAATAATAGCATTATTCTAAACACTAGATGTTTCAGTGTCCTACCTGTTGTGTAAATTATCAATTACGACCTATTTTACTTGTCCAGAGGGTTCGAAAATATTTTAAATCAAAGTTACATTTGAAAAGGTTTACGTTAGACTTTTCAAATCAATTAGTTGAATTTTTCCAATTTTTTAAATTATGTGTGTTAAGATGAAATTTATATCATCAATTAATTGGAATATTGTAAAATAATACAATTTGTTGACCAGAATGAAGATTGGGACATATTATTTAGTTACAACAAGAGTGTTATTGGGGCTTTAAATGCTTTGATTAGAAATACATTATGTAAGATTTAGATACAGAGCTGGCAGTTCTTGCTATTATAGCTCAAAATAGATAATGTAAAATGAAAATATTGAAAATTTCATCCAAATTACATCAATCTGAGTGAAATAAGTTATCACTGTTTGTAATTTTGGCCAGATATGTGCATTGCAATCAGGGCACTGGTATGTCTTTAAATGGCGAACGGTTCCAATCTAGTTAAAATCTCGGTTCCATCGAGAGATGATCATGGTCTTGTTTTGTAAATAAATGTCTAATTAATATTTTATGTATGTTTAAGTGACAGTTAATAGTATTTCATTTTGTTCACCTGAAATGTGATAACTGTGTCAAGATCACCGTCTTCTACAACAAACGCCTTGGCATACGAATCTAATCTATCCGGATTAACCAGACGATAATGGCACATAAAATCGATGGCAGAATCTGAAATACATTTCATTAACATTTCTGATACTAAATATTTAAGCTTCAAATACAAAGAACTGTCGTAGCACTTCCCAATTCCACTCAGTCCAACGGTATATTTATTTTTTTCTATAGTAATTGAATTTCCCACGGTATCAGCAATTTACTGCTAACTAAACGGGAATAGTGTCCTATTCAAGGCCACACGAGTCTGTGGAATGAGATGTGGTTTAATGCCATGGTTACATAATCCGAGAAGGGCGGGGGGGGATTGTGCCATGGCAGTAGCGTTTCTGCCAACTCTTCATAGCATTCCAACTGGCCAAGGGTCGTTTACGTATAATCAGATTTGTGTACACTGATGTCATCCCCGGTAGCGCCACCTCTGACAGGTGAGAGAGAACCGAGCTTGAAATATCGTCTAAGCCCACATAGTCGTGCCGATAGTGTCCTGACCACTCGACCATCAATCCCACTATGACGACTAGCAAATCAACTAAAAAGTGCGAGCATACAATGGATCAGAAACAAAGCTTCACGTCATCGCAACCGTCGTGTAATTATGACGTCATATCAAAACTCCATCAAAAGATACGCAATTGTCCAAGGAATAAGGATGTCCATTTCCATGGCGATCGTAAATGAGTTGACGATGACTTTGGCCTTATAAAGAAGAACATAAAGTTAATGGGGGGGGGGGCGCTAGTTCCTGTTTTACCAATTTTCGTATAAACGACACTTACCTCGTTCATCTATGTCTGTAGAATAGTTGTATTCTTTAAGATGTGACGTATCTACAACTTTCTGCATGTGAAGACGGAGTGCTGAGCCACCAGAACGAAGTAGCAGATTCACCCTTCGGACACCTTTTACTAAAATAACAATGATTATAAATGACATTGAGCATCAGTGTAAGAGAGGCATGACTCAGTCAGTCATTGGATATCTGAGCTGGAAGTTATGCACCACAAACGCCCCAACTAGTAGCAGATTCACACTTCGGACACCTTTTACTAAAATAACAATGATTATAAATGACATTGAGCATCAGTGTAAGAGAGGCATGACTCAGTCAGTCATTGGATATCTGAGCTGGAAGTTATGCACCACAAACGCCTCAACTAGTATCTGAAATTTTGAACTGTGTGTCGGGCTAGTATCAATAGTAAACCAGAAACTAGACACGTCAAAGCCGGAGAAAATGATAAACATCAGAGAGATTGTGCCTGACAAAGCCTGAGTTTTATGCTTGACAATGTCCGTGACAGGTGCACTATTTCCAGACCTGATAATTAATAGCGGTTTACAATTTCTCAATATAAATGAAATGAAATGAAATGAATTGGCGTTTAATGTTCTGCTCCGACTGGGCTAATGAAGACGGGCATACGCCATAGTCAGCTATGAGGGAACGTCAGTGTGTACACGGGACATTAGTTTTTCGTCCCATCTGAACAACTATACGCTTATTTCACCAGGGACTCTGACCATCAGCACTGACAAAGTGGAACCATGCCGGAAAATCTCGATGAACTTTCTCAGCCCACACAGGAAATGAACATGTGACCTCCGGGATAGCGAGACAGCGTCTTACACACTAAGCCACAGTGACACCCCATTTCTCAATGAATTCAACAATGTTTGTTGACTGTTAGAAGTGGTATCAGATGTTATTGTATGAGCAGGTGCGACTTACTGTTCTTATCTTCTGCAAGTTTCTTCTGTTTATTCATTATATTTAACAGGGAGTCTTCCTCTTCACCATCCCCATCCCCTGATATAACTTTATCACCTTCAGTTATCACAATATCATCACCCAGTTTCTCCTAAAGAATAAAATAATAATATCACTCAGTTTCTCCTAAAACATAACAATATTATCACCCAGCTTCTCCTAAGATATAATACTAACATCACCCGGTTTCTCCTAAAATATAATATAATAATATCATCACTCAGTTTCTCCTCAAATGTAATATAATACTATAATCACACAGTCTCTCCTAAAATATAATATGATAATATCATCACCCAGTTTCTCCTAAAATGTAACATAACACTATCATCACACAGTCTCTCCTAAAATATAATATAATAATTTCATCACCCAGTTTCTCCTAAAATATAATATAATGATATAACCACCCAGTTTCTCCTAAAATATAATATAATGCTATCATCACACAGTCTCTCCTAAAACATAATATAATAATATCATCACCCAGTTTCTCCTAAAATATAATATATTAATATCATCACACATTTTCTCTTCAAATATGATAATATATGAAAGAGCAATGTCGTCCTAAAATATAATATAACAAAAATAATAATATTACACCTTTTCTTCTAAAATATAAAATATTAAACAGTTTCTCCTAAAATATAAAATAACAAAATTATATATAAAACAGTGTCTTCAAAAATATAAAAGAACAATACAGTCAATCAATTTCTCCTCAAATAAATAAGTAATAATGATAATATCACAATATTATCACACCGTTTCTACAAAAATATAAAGCACCAATATCTTCAGTTAGTTTCTATAAGTTCAAATATCATCAATTACTTTTCTAAAAGTAAAAATTTCATCAATTGGTTACTAGAAGTAAAAATATCATTAATCGGTTTCTATAAGTAAAAAAATCATCAATTGGTTTCTATAAGTAAAAATATCATCAATTGGTTTCTACTAAAATATAACATAGAATAACTGAACAGTCACCAAGTTTCATGTAGAATATAACATAATATCACAATTCTCTCATAAAATATATGGAAATCCAACGTCTATCTCAAAGCTCGATCTGTACGTCATTTCAAAAGATTTAGTCGCTTTTGTTCGCTTAGAAGTTTCATGAAACAGGAAAGTTGAACAGGTTTTTCTCCCATTACATTCTGAACATATGTCGTGAAAGCGAACGCTATTATAAAACTACTTACCCGTAACCTTTTCAATATTTCTGATTTAGGTAAACTTGGATCAATTCCTAATTTAACCAAGTCCTCGTCTGTCATTTTATTTATATCTATTTTTTCACCGGACTTCAGTAATACATTCCCGTTTTCATCAACTTCAAATTTCGTCCATTCTCCTGAAAACCCGAACAAACATATTATTATCAAATCACAAATTTATGTCATACTTTCCCATCTGACCCAGGGCAATCTGAAATGGCCGGGTACACAGCGGCGGGACGATTGACCAAATACTACCACAACACACAAACTAGGTCATTTCGGGACTAACATATGATTCAACTTTATTTCAATAATTGGCTTCCGCGTATGGTTTCTTTAGCAGTGGGGGAAACCGGAGTATCCTGAGAAAAAAAACAAGTTTGAACAGGCGACCCCACTACATATAACGCACAACTGGAGAATCGAAACCACACCGTCTTAACTTAATGGCACGCGCGTTAACCCATTCAGCCATCTCCCCCCCCCCCCTCTCTAGTTACAATAAATGACATGTTCGATAATATTTGATATAAATGTCTTTAAGAGTATCCTGAAATGACATATAGAAGTAGAGTTATAATATTCATAATAACACTACTTTATGGATTTACTATTTCTTGGTTTATTACATTCAACGTTTCAATACTCTTACAGGTATCTTTATCAAACAATATTATATTTTGATCTACCTGTCTTGTTATCGTTATTGTCTTTGTTGTCATTGTGATCTTTATCTATAATACATAATAAAAAATAGAAAAATACAATCAAAATGGTGATCTTTTTTCTAAAACACAGAAAATAAAATACAATCAAAATTGAAATGAGCAAATGAGAAATAAAATGAGATCTAGCGTGCATACGCCATTTCAATTTCAACTGCCAGGGGTTCTGCTATCAGGGGTTGATAATGGTCTTGCTTTGTTAATAAATGTCTAAATAAATATTTAGATGACTGCAATAGGCAGATTTAGCTCCTGCATAATATGTAGTTAATGAACGAATGCATGCTACTTTATCTATGTTTTCAGCTCATAGAAAACATATCGAATATTTTGTTTTTCATTAGAAAAGTTTGTAAGGAGACAAAAAAAATGTGTTAAGCCCTTACCACTTTTAATTATGTCGTTCAATATTGACTGAAATGGAAGAAAATATCAAATAAACGTATATAAATATAATATAGAATGTGAACAGACACAGGGAGAGAGAGGGGAGAGAGAGAGAGAGAGAGAGAGAGAGAGGGAGAGAGAGATGGTATCAACGTTTCCGTGAGGACAAATGCACAGCATAACACCAACACTATTCGGACATGGTTTCACTATGGGGACATTTTGGTGACTCACACGTTAACGGTTGTCTAAATCGTCTCAGAAGTCTCCGTAATATTGAGTGTCCAATCCTGCTTATATAGTCAAGCTGTACATGGATACCAACGGTAGCATCATTCAGAATCAATTTACTTGGCGACATTAAAAAATACATTATTAGACTTACATTTTCCTTTCTTGATAGCCTCCCAGAATTATCGTCTGTTTTCTTATCTGAACAAATAAATAAGTAAATTTGTATAAATAAATAGACAATTATTAAGTATAACAGCAGAGATATTGGCAAATATGCGAGATTGGAGTCACAGTAATCGTCATTCTCAAACACACATGATGATCCGGTTTAAGCAGAGCAAAAGGAAATTAAACCCCTGTTTCATTTCATTTTTACATGTATAATATGATATTTCATTACGTTCAATTATTCGAATTCCCGCCCTAAATATTTTTTGTCAAATTTGTCTTGCCAATTTCATCTCACAAATGAAACCACCAGCTAAGATGCAATCAAACTTCTTTTGACGCTCATCACAGATATGGAGGCTTTGTAAATTTAAGCAGAACTAAAAAATAATAACAAAATCTTGTTTTCAACATACCTGAGCCATATTTTCTGTTGAGGGCGTTTAGTTTCGAGGGTTGATAATCAAATGTAGTACTATCTGTAACGAGAGTTTATAACATTATAATCTTGTGGAATTTAGTATTTAAGAAACATCATTATTAACAGAACACAACTAGTATGGGAAACAAACACAGATTTCTTTATGTTGTTGCTGTTGGTGTTTAACATCCTGTCCCTTGGATGGTGATATCGCTGCGACCATTCTTATTTCTATTCTCTGTGGGAGGAAATCGGAGTAAACCCATGAGGTTGAGAATGCGCCCTATAATTAAGACACAAACGCTCACACCAGGTATCGAAACCGCAAGTCACTGTCTGATGTGACCAGCCAGCTAAAGCTCGAAGCGCGACCCCATAGACCACTGCTTCCATTTAATGGAATTGAATAGGTTTATTTAGTCTTTATATACGGCGACCATTCAGGACAGAGATGTCTTCTCGAAATATGAAGTAGATGTATCTCAGTCAGCAGCATGCATAAGTTTCAGCATGAAAAGTGTGCAGCATGAAAGATAAAGGTGTTCTGTTAGTACCAACGTTAACAAGACCGGCGATGCAGCTAGGAAGGGGTTTCACCGATGAGACTTAAGACATAGTTTATACATTAGTGGTTTATCCCCCCCCCCACAAAAAAACGCCCGACAGTCGTAATTGCTTCGTTTTACATTTTTCAAAACCTGACTTACCAATAAAAAGTAAACACTAAACTTACCTCGACCTTTCCTCGTGTTGCCTTTCACATCTTTAGTTTTTTTCGTCCAGCTGAAAAACAATAAATGAACCAGATTGTGAATGGTCTGGAAAACAGCTACAGGGTTACTATAAATGACGTCAAGGCAGCCATTGGAAGCCATCTTGGAATTGTGACGTCATATTACACACCAAGCATGCCAGACTGTCGATCCTATTAAAATTGGTAGAGCCCAGGGCTTTATTTGAAGCGTCTCACCCCACGAATATAAAGAATATATAAATGGTTTAAATGTACTGAATCAAAGTTATAGACCGGTGCACAAGAAATATGTCCGGGGTTTCATGAAGAAGGTGATGGGCGTTATGGAAAAGGGGTATATATTGCAGTTATGTCCTGCAGAAAATGGTACACTTACTCGGAATGAGACAAGCCCTGTTGTCTGTTATCAAACTTTTGTATGGGCGTATTAATATCGCGGGCAGTTCCTTTTTCATACGTCACCATACTCTGGGGTTTACCATTCAAAGGCGTATTTAGACGTTGTTGACTCATGATGCTTTCGCGCCTTTTCTCTCGTTCTTCAAATAACCGTTTTCTTTCCTCTTCAATATTGTCTTGCGTTTTCTCTCGTCTCAGGTTTTGTCTGCATAAAAACAACAATATTTTCATTTAGTTTCAGAGAAAGAGAAAGAATTGGAACTTCTGCTTTCGGAATAAAAAAACAGTGTTCTTCAAGCCTACCGTTACAACGACTATTTGTCTTTGTAGGCCGAATACCAGTTCACCACGCCGAAGGCGGCGTAATTTTTTCGTCTCATATTTGTGTTCATTACTACTCACTAACCAGCATCTTCCGTCTTTCAATCCCGGGGTTGGTCGCGATTAATTATCCAGACTGTTGGTGCATGTTAAAGGGCCATGCAGAAATATGCGTCTAGTTGTTCGGGTGGGACAATTGACAGCTAGAATTCGAAAAAGGTTGGACGGAATGCTGTTGTCCGGGTTACAGTTCTCTCAGTTGTCCGTACAAAATGTCTCTCATAGCACACGGCATGGCCTATGTTAGTCTTCATAAGCCTGGATGATGCATAAAAGACATACGTTAAGACCAATTTCATTTCAATTTGAAATTCAGATGTTGAAACTGATTGGTTGAAAGCAATTAACTAACCTGTCTCTCTTCTCCCGTTTCTCTCTCTCCTTCTTTTCTCGCTCCTTTTCCTCCTGTTCTTTCTTTTCTTGTTCTTCAAAATATTTCACTTTTTCTTCTTCGGTCATATTAGCAAGATTAGGACGCTTCTTCTCCCGGGAACCGCCCATTTTCTCTCGTGTTTTTCCCGCCCGCTCTCGTGGCCCGCCAAGGCGTTTGTACTGATCATCAAAGTTCGGTAACTCGATGTTATTCTTGTCGGTCGGTTTGGTTCCAGGCCACGTTGGATCAAAGACTCTCTGCTGTAGTCTGTTGTGTTCATCCTCTAACATCTTTCTCTTTCTTTCTTCTTCCTGTTCCCTCTCTTCCTCTTCTTGCATCGTGTTGGCGACACCCTCTAGTTGTTGTAGTTTCTTGGCCATGTATCTGTCATAAGCACCTTCTGAACTGAATGAGAGAGAGAAATGGGGTTTAGCGTCTACTCGACACAAATTAGGTCATTTCGGGACTAACATATGTTTTTATTTTTATTTCAATAATTTTCTGCGCGTAGGGGTTTTTAGCAGCAGGGGGAAACCGGAGGGCCCGGAGAAAACCCACGAGGTTGGACATGCGACCCCACTCCTTGTCACGTACAAGTACAACCACGCCAGTTGACTCAATGACATGCTTTATGATACAGCGCGCACGTGCTAACCATTCAGCCAACACTCCGGCCCCCACCTCAACTGAAGGAAGAACAATGAGTCATCAATATCCCGCGTCCTTGTTCACCAAAATCTAAATCAAATTTGTTTCCATGGAAACACAAATCCGAGAAGATGGGATGTGTTTTAGCCAAACGCAAAACTGATATAAATATATCTTGAAGGGAAACAAAACCGAAACGGAACTACAGAACCCATTTAAATAAACCTTCTCATAACTTTGTTCGGAACAGGATAATACAAACGCAATATATAAATTGTGTTGTCTAGGCAACATTGCTCCCAGCACCGAGAACACCACATGATATGTCTCCATCTTTATTAGCCAGCAGAAAAGCCAGACATTAAAACCTCACCCAATGTGGCTAGAGTATAATTTACTAATCTGTTTTGAAAATTAAAATTAAATTTATGCTTACGCGTCTGATATTGAACCTGAAAATATAAAAGAAAAAGTATTTGTCAATAAAAAATATACCCCTGATAGTTTCTGGGCAGACTAAATCAAAACAATATATAAAATCCTTTGTAGTTTCTATTACACCCCTTAAAAACTACTAACTCGGTTAATGAGGCGAGATTTCACACTGCCAATACAGTGACTATAAGTACACCACATGTTTGATAAACGCTTTTCTCCTGGTGTCGTGTGTGGTAGAATGAGTAGGCACACCCTACCCCCTGCATGACACCAGCGACTGTACACGTCGACGTGTTACTTACATGCGACAAGTGTGCTGGGTGTGAGCATAATCCTACCCAGGGAATAGTTTGCCTGTACTATAATACCAATAATTAGAGGATAGCCTGTTCAAACACATACCAGCTTACTTCGTTAGCATCAAGCTTGAACCAAGCATGAAAACTATTAGAAACTTAAAATATGGTTACCTCTTCTGGGCGATATAGAACCAGTATCAGACAGCAATAATTGGTTGTCTGGATCATCGACAACTTCCGCTTCACCATAACCAATAATATTACCATCTTCGTCACGTAACCGTCTTTTCTTGGTGACCGTTCTTGTTCCACCTTCACTGAGATCACTATTATAACTACAATCACTATCTTCGTCACTCTTACTTGTTTTTGTTTTTGTCTCTTCTGTATTCGAACTGGCACATGATTCACTGTCGCTATACGTTCCATCCGCGCGCTTCTTCTTCTTACGTACTTGCCTCGTTCCCCCGGGGCTCGTGACACTATAGTAACTATGAGCACTGCCCTCGTGATCACGACCTCGTCGTCGCCTTCGTCGTCTGGCCTCGCCGTCTTCGTCTTGACTACTGTGGTACGATTCACTTGACGCATACGTTCCGTCCCCGAGACGCTTACGTCGGCGAACTTGACGTGTGCCACCAGGAGTATAAACGCTGCGATAACTAAAATCGCTGTCACTATCTTCGTTGCGTTTTCCGGTCTTGTATTTAGCCTTCTCTTCCTTCGACATGTTTGCTTTCTTTTGTTTTCCGCCACCTTTCTTTTTAAAGGCTTTTGTTACATTAAGGATTCTGGAATGGGGATTAAAAAATAAAATTATTAAATAAATGCTTTGGGCATTTAACACAGCATGCTATGGACCGGGTACTGGGCATGACGTCATCGCAACCATCTTGGATTTGTGACGACATATCAGAAATCGAAACGTAATTATCCAAAGATCAAGCTGCATACGAAAATTCATTTCGAACCTATTCGAATTGGCGATGTTTAGGCTTCATTTGAAGGGCGTCGTACCAAGGAGAAAAAGGCAGTTTATGCAGGTGTATACAACTCTTTCTTTGTACAAAATTTTAGTGAACAAGCCTTTCAATTTCCATGCCTTGAATTTGCGGGGCTTTGTACTAGGTTTGGGCCTATAGCTACAGGTCCAAGCACATGCACTATTGTTAACAAACCATGAAACTTGGAGAACGTTATGCAACCTATTACATTCCAAGCGATGAATTTTTAAAGTTTCCATTTAATTGTTATGTTGTTAATTTATTTTATATAATAACCATATTCATTTTTGATATTCGTTCTTTGTATGGTAATTTCGAAAAAATATATTGTTGTTTTAAAAAGACCTACAAAATTTTTAATAATTATTTCTGGACTTACTTTCTCATAAGTTTTCCTGTTTTGGGATCTTTGGTCATAATGTAAACATTGCCATCTTCGTCTACAAACTGTTTCTTCTCTAAAACAAAATAATAACAAAGCTACAAGATTTTCTAATATTGCGAGGTATTAAGTGCTCACCTGAAACAATATGTCCATTTTATCCAATTAATGAACAATATGTTCGGCCTTTTTTTTACAGTGATGGATATCATTCTTATTTCGTTGAATTTGAATTAGAATTTGTTTTTCACTCCATGGAGGAACAAGTGGGCTCCCTTACTATAATAAACCGTGAATCCACCATCTTAGGATTGTGAAGTCATTTCAAAGATCGACGCGCACTTTTGTCATACATAAGAAGAAGCATTTCAGAGCTTATTTCGATCGAACGTGAAATTGTGGAGCTTTGGGCGTTGTTTTAAGAGCGTTGCCGAAGGTAGAAGAAGGCGAAGACGTCCAAGTTTCTGGTTCTACAAAATCAAGTAGTGTAACGCATATCTTTTTATTGTATATTCCACGCGAATATGTTGTCCTTCGCTTTGGGTCTTCGCGGTATTAATTGGGGTTACCTCCCTTGAATGGTTTAATAATACGATTTTTTCGAGCAATGCCGTTCTTACCTCATCCGTTATGCTTGGCGTTACATAATTTATATCAATGACGCCAAAAACTAAAGAACACAACTTAAACAAAACCCCCACCCCACCAACCATATAAAAAAACCCTAAAATATACAATAAAAAATAACAAAAAATTTGGATATTGTTTTCTTTTCTTTTTCAGTTTCATTTTCATATAAAAATGTAAAAAAAATAAATACAAACATGGACACAAACAAAACAATAAAATGATGTACAACTGTATAATAATAAAAACAACATGTCAACTCACTCGTATAATACCGTAAGTATATATGTTATAAGCACTCTTTCAAAACTATTTCACAATAATACTGTTAGGTTTTTATTACCCGGACACATATAGATTTTGCGAGCACTGAATTTTTGCATAGAATAGTCTTAATTTTTTTAGACGAGGTCGCATTTATATATCACTTTTATAAAAACTAAGGATTTGTGTAGCATAGGCCCATTTTGGCTTTTGTTTATAGAAAATCTTACAAGCATTGGAGCTTTGTGTAGAATAAGCTGTCAGTTAGAGCATTGAACTTTGGTTAAGAATAGGTCAAATTTGAGATTTGAGTAAAGCGGCCAAATTATATAATCAGAGATTTGGGCTATAATAGAGTCAACTGATTTAACGGACAGAAACAAAACTTGCCGAATCAGAAGAGGCCGGTTCTTCTAATTTTATTTTGGTTTAGCTGTTTTCATGACACCATAATATAATGTAGTAAAATTCTGGAGTATAACTTTAACTTATACTAGTCTATGGCACGATAATATTAACAACCAAGTCTCAATTGGTAATTGCTGGATTATTACAAATCGTTGGTCAAAAATAAAGATGTTACTTTCTTTATTAAATTCTATGGCACGGAGTTCTGGACATCCTGGCAAATAAATGGAGTTGCCAGAGCCGTGAACCATGCTATTCACTTCAAATCCGTAGTTACAACCAACTGCAATCTTCGCCGACTACATTGTGAACAACGATTTCGGTACCACGCAGTGAAACTGTTTTTGGTTTTGTAAATAAATATATTAAACATATATCGACAGATTCACACATTTAAATATCACAGCTTCCACTTTGATCGGTTTAGATGCATCATGAACGAGAGGAATCTCGAGAATGACGTTCTGGTTCCTTCTCCAGTAACTTTGGTAGTCTGAAAAATAAACAGATTAAAATGGTGTTTATAAGTATGTCGCGGTTTGTATTGGTCAATCAAATGCAATTAAATAACGGTAGCGCAATTACATCGCAATTCATTCTCGTATCATATTATCTCCAATCTGGTTCAAATACAGATCTATGTTTCGTTTCGTTTTTTTATACTTTTAATTGGCTTACACTACATGAAGATCTGACAAATTATAGTAGAAGTTCACCTCAGGGGTTAAACGAACGGCTTCTGGCCCTATGACATCAGACATTGATTAATCAATCAGCTTTGACGTTTCTAGTGGTTTACCCACAGTTCCGTGCATCAAAAAACCAAGGACTCGCCGTAACAGACCGTTTCACTGGCTAATCCCTTACATCACTCAGAACACGTCAATGATAACAACTCTTCCAGGTCCTAGTGTAGTAAAGTCACGTAAAACGAAATTTTGAATTATAAAAACGAAACGTAATAGAATCTGTGTTTTAATCAAATTATATTATGTCATGAGCCTCTCTCTTTCTTACTTTGCATATCTTTGTAATAAATCTCGTTTTCCCTCTTTCACATCTTCAATTTTAATTTTTCCTGCAATAAGATCCTGGGCCTGTTGTCGCATCTGGTAAGACGACTCTTTACGTAGCGGGAAGCCTAAAGGGTTAATATCTCTCTGTCTCGTACCCCCAGACGGTTTTCTCATCATTGATTCGTATTTATTATCTGACATGTCCAGTGGATTATCACAGATGTTTTCATGCATAGACAGGAAGAGCGGGATATAACAAATATAGTCCAGGAAGGAAATCTGAAAAACAGAAAAGAAATATGCAATTAAACTGCGACTTTGACCTCAAGAAGCAGATAAAAACACCAAAATCGCCTGTCCAACCTCGTGGGTTTTTCCCCGAGTCCCTCGGCCCCTCCCACCCACTGCTAACAACCCCTACGCGCAAACGAATTATCAATAAATGTGAACCATATATTAGTCCCGAAATGACCTAGTTTGTGGCATTGAAAGCATGCCAAGTTGCATGTGATCGTACTCGAATTAGTGGAGCCGTACATTTCCTTTGATGGGCGTCGCTCAAGACACAATAACAACATATAAATCCAGGGGTGAGTGGTCCGTCAAGTCCTCAGCCTGAATCCACCCCTTTCGCTTACCTCATTATAATTATTGGGCTGCAGACGGTCCATGATAAACTGCTGTTGTTTCCAATTCAATCCACCGGCCATTAGTTCTATTCTTAAAGATTCACATTTGATGTAATTTGGATCTCGATCAGAATTAGCGTTACAATAAAACATGTCTCTATAGAGGTCCATCTTTCTCTGAATGTCCAGCAGATCACAGATCTCTAATAAATGTTTACTCAAAGGACTGGAAAAAACAAGGCAGAGATATTGAATAATAACTGTTTACTCAAAGGACTGGAAAGAAAGGTAAACAATTGAACACACGTTTATTCAGAGGACTGGCGCAGAAATCGGCTTAAAGTAAACAATTGAACAAATGTTTACTTGATAAGAGGACTGGGGAGAATAAGAAGGACATATTGAATAAACAGTCGAAACAAATGAATGTTAAAATGTCGAATAATCAACTAACAGACATTTAGTAAGTTGATAGAGCGATAAACTTGCAAATAAGGCAATTATATTACTAGTATATCTACTCAAGAGAATGGAAACATCAGGCATATAAAGTTCGTATAACTTAAAAGTAAAAGTATAATAATCCTTTCGTGGCATTAGTAAATGGATATGGTTTCGATTCCCCGGTTGTACGTGACAAGGAGTAGGGTCGTCAGTTCAACCTCGTGGGTTTTCTCTGGGTCCTCCGGTTTACTCTCACTGATAAAGACCCCTATGCGCATGTGAAATATTGAAATAAAATTGAACCCAAGGTCATTTGAGTGAAGAAATGAACTTACTCCATTTGTGTAACACGTTCAGATAAAGCTGATATGACAGCAAACATTCTAAACGTTATTTGTGAAGCATCATCTATCTTCAAAACCTGTAGAGATAAAAGTTTTTGCTTTATTGTAATACAGACACAACACCTGTATCCTTAAATAACAATTATACCATATTTATTTCCAAATAGAAAATATCTGGAATAAAAACCCATACATACCTTTAGAACGTAATCTAATTGTTTTGGCGTTATTTCTTGTAAGCTAGGAACACCACCAAGAGCTCTTCGTGAATCCTGCATTTAAAGAAAAGAAACATTGTTATTTCAAATCATGCATTTGTTTCCAATCTTGTATGACAACTGTTACCTTTACCTTTCAATGGGAGAACCAGAAAATACGTAACCAGCTTGAAATTAAACATACATTATGCAAGCACTAAATCTGCCTGTAGCAGGTCTTTCTGTAGGCCTGAAATCTTATCTAAATTGTGAATTAAACATTAACTAACTGATCCAGGCCATAATCAACTATCGATCGCATCGTTAGCCTATGATCCTTGGTGGATTGTGATCTAATCTACTACATAACTTTCCTACTCGATTTAATTAGTAAGTGGATAATCGAGGCTATGTTTTTTACCATACCGATTTTAGTTGTGATAATCGAGGCTACGCGGAAATTTCACTACCTTAATTTTTCGATTCATATTGGATCAATTTGACTGAACTTTTCAGCAGAGTGCCTTTACATTATCTAGTTTTTAACTAATCTCCCATAAGTATCTTTAACAACGAATATTGTCATACATGACATCTTCAGACGTGTCAAGGAAATTTGATTCAAGGCAAAATATATATGACCTCATTACCAACCTTGTTGGAGAGCACCACATCGCGGTCCATATCTTCCACAACAAATGCTCGGGCGTATGAATCTAATTTATTAGAATCCACCAGTCGATAATGTGAGAGGAAGTCAATATCGGCACCTATAAAGGTAAATTAGAATTAAATAAAGCATATCCACACCCTTATATTTGTATATAGGTTATATTATTTGGAAATTCCAAAATGGCTTTCTAACTGTGAAATTTACTATTATTTAACATTTCACGCTCAGACAAAAGAACTCCTTTCTTGGAGAATGGAAATAAAATATAACATCTAAAAACGTGGAATGTGGCCTGGTAGAGCGATTTGATTGACTGACATTTGTAAGGTTTACGAAATGGGTTAAATAAAGGGTCCAAGCTTTATTAAAGGACTCATCGTCCAATACCCAGCAAACCATCCCACCAGATTCAACTAATATCGAAGTCCCTCCCCTCCTTCCATCCGGTAACTAAATCCGCCACTAAATCGATTATCCAGACCAGATTATAATCCTACCTTTTTCATCCAGATCTTTTGCGTATTGATCATCATCTCTGAGTTTACTCAGTTGTAAAACTTTCTTCATGTGATCAATGATTTCCTGTCCACCTCGACGCATTAATACATTAACTCTTCTCGTTCCTGTTACTATAAATAAAACATACATTAATTGGTCTCATTCATGTTACTATAAATACATTAACTCGTCTCATCCATGTTACTATAAATACATTAACTCGTCTCATTCATGTTACTATAAATACATTAACTCGTATCATTCCTGTTACTAAAAATAATACATACAATGTACATATACTGGCCTCATTGCCCCCATTAACTAGTCTAATTCATACTATAAATACATTAATTCGTCCCATACATGTGGCGAACTCGCCACCTCCTGGATAGTGATCCAGCTTCTTACCCACTTAGATACCTTGGTTCCCCTTGAGAGGGAAAATAACTCCTCGTAATGTCATAGACAGAATCAGAACTTAAGAATTGCATTGGGCGAGTTTTTTGTTCAAACTTTGGGAAATCCAAAAATGTAGATCCCCCATTACATACCCCGATGAAAATATTGAGGAATGTAACTTACAATCAGATATGTCAAGGTCACTATCAGCCGCTAACGCATCATCATCAACATCGCTACCATACTCAGCGAGACGCTTGGTTCCAATTTTACCATGTTCATCTGTTATTACAAGATCGTCACCAAACATCTCCTGAAATTACAATTATCACCAATATTAAAAAATCAGTTATCACCAACATTAAAATGACAGTTATCATAGACGTTAATGCTTGTTAAAGACGATGGTGTCATCGAAAAAACATCAGTTGAAATAAGGTGAACAATTTTGAGTAACTTCTTTACTTAAGTCTCAGAATGCTTTGTGAACTCGGGACCAAAAAATTTCAGAAGCCTTGACTTTATAGACTGCTTCTTCTATTAAGTGTTGACCAGTTTATAATAAAACAAGGTCCACCCCACTCCACTCATCATTATGACCATTCAAACAATCCCAGCAAACTACTTTCAATGCCTTAAAACATGTGTTGTAGACGGAAATGTTACTGTCAGGGCCAAATCCCCCAACCCACCCAGCGTATGACCATACAAATTCATTCCTTTCCAACCTACCAACTTCATTAGCCCGATAGGGGTAGAAAAAAATTCATTTTACTCCGAATCTGACTATCTCAACAATACCAGCAAGCTATTTATCAAATTCTTAGAAGATACTATGACGATCTACATAAGTTAAACAATAATTTGAACCTGAGGGAGGCGTTACAAAATACACAACACCAACAATTAACAAACTTATTACCTTAAGTTTTCGAGCGATTTCTTCTTTACTTGCATTAGGGTCGATACCCAGTTTTAATAAAGCATCGTTAGTGAGTCGACTTATGTCTATTTTCTTTCTCCCCGCCTTTAACTTTACCATACCAGCCTCATCTACCTCAAACGGGTCGCCATCCTCTAAAAAATGAACAAATGGATAAATGCATCTGATATACAATTAAGGTTAATATCAGTACATTATATAGACACGGAGAACAGCACGCTACACCATTAGTTGTACATTTGTTAATAATGTATTGAGTATAGAGAGAAATGGGATTTAACTCCACTCGACACAAACTAGGTCATTTTGGACTAACAGGTGGTTCAATTTTATTTCAATAATTTACTTGCGCGTAGGGTTCTTTAGCAGTTGGAGGAAACGAATGACCCGGTGAAAACCCACGAGGTTCGACAAGCGACACTAGTCCTTGTCACGTACAGCCGAGGAATCGAAACCACGACAGTTGACTCAATGACAGCCGTTATGATACAGCGCGCTCACGGCAACCATCCACCACCACAACCACCACCACCATCCCACCACCCGTGTATGGCGTAACTACAGGAAGAGAATGAGACAAACGTTTCCCTACCTTTACTTGACCTTCGTTTATCTTTACTTTCAATCTTTTTCACTTCTTTCAAATTACCATCTTGATCTGAATTGAAATGAAATGAAATGAAATGAATGGGGTTTGACGCCCTGCTGTTATGTTCCGAAATGAACTAATGAAGACATACGCCATATTTTTCGTCCCATCCAAACCACTAGACATCTGTCCTTGCCAGGCCCTCGATCCTGCATCATTGACAAGGGGGAACCACGTCGGATTAACAGGTAGGGGAAGACTGCACTACACACAACGAAACATGTAACCGTAAATCAGTAAAACGTTATAAACAGAACACTACCAGGAATATGTAAGCCATCATCAATGTAACCACCAGTGAATCGATCCGGGTTATACGGGCCCCACTAAAAGGAGTTTCCACAAAACTAATTTATAACTAGGCAGGTTTGAATTTATTAATTTATTAATCTTAAAAACAGGACTTACCGTATTCATATTCATATTCTGATCCACTCTCTCCGTCCTGAAAGAAAATGATTTTCTTATCATGCAAAAACCAGGTAAACGAAGGATTAACATTAAATTCGTGCAATAAACAATATTTTCTATGTTCTCATATTATGTAGCCCATTTATGCCTCACAGATTGTCCATTCATTCATTTAATTTCAAAATAACAAGAGACCATCTTGTACAAATAAGATCTTTAGGTCAGAACCGCGATCCTCGGAATAATGCCCGTATGCATTAGTACATGTCTTATCCACTATGTAAGAGTTTGTACATTTTATGTCATATGATTAAAACAATTTAAACATAAGTCTTACCACCATCTTTCGTCGTGTCTTTTTAATAATTCGACCCTTGTCATCATATTCCTGAAATATAAAAGTAAACTTGCCCAAAGCCCTGGAAATAAAAAAGGGAGAATGTTGCCCGAGCAGTGACATTTCCGCCTATCCTTCTCGTCCAATTGTCATGGTTCGTTTACGTGTACGCTAATAAGTACATTGGTGGAACATGGTATTCCGTGTCACCCCAACGACATTGCACGACTTCCTCGTCAGCATCGCGGGGCCCACCCTAAGCTTGACAGATTCAAAAGGTTTGATGGGCCCATGTCTTCAAATGTGATTGTAGGGGTTCCCAGTTATGCACAGCCTTATGTGAATTGCGTGAAACAATTCGCTAAACCTCATTTTATTTCATTTTATGACCCTGTAATCGAATCTAAAGGAAATGAAATGAAATGGGGTTTAACGTCCTAACCGGGGCTAACGAAGACGGGCATACACCATACAGTGTCCTATAAGGGGAATTTTGCCCGAGCAGCGGCGCAACGGCCTACTCTTCTATCGAATTAACTTACATAATCATACTGTGATTCGCTACTTTGTGGCCGGTGATATTTTCCTTTCTTTTTCTTGCCTGTTGTAACATCGTAATCTGTCAAGATAAAACAAAATAATGGAAAAAAATCTCGGTTACAGCCCCGAGTCACGTAAACCAACAAACAAGAGCCCATTCTATATTGGCTAGCCTATAGGATAAACTAGACGGTATAATGGGATTGTATTGAAACGGGAAGACGCCAGTTGCTCTTCAAGTTCTCCAAACCTCGGGGCAGTCTAAGCGTAGAGCGAGAGAGAGAGAGAGAAATGAATGGGGTTTAACGACCACTCGACACAAACTAGGTCATTTCGGGACTAACATGTGGTTTTTAATTTTATTTCAACAATTCGCTAGGGGTCTTTAGCAGTGGGAGGAAACTGGAGGATCCGGAGGCTGGACTAGCGACCCTACTCCTTGTAACGTACAACCGGGGATTCGGAACCACGCCAGTTAAATCAATGACAGACTTTATGATACAGCACGCACTGCTTACTACTTGCCCCCCCCCCTCCAAGTGTAGACCGTCCACCCCTAAGAAAAACAACAACCAAGAACAAATGGTGTGAATGAGAAAAGGATCTACATTACTAAATATTATTATAAAGTATGAAAACATACAGGGAAAGAAAATCTAATAGGTATGAGGAAATTAAGGTTACACTATGTTAAAAAGCTACTGATATTAACTAAATGGCACTAAAATATAAGCATAAAGAAAGAGGAAATATTTTACTCACCCGAATTAAATGAGGAACAATCTACTCTAATGTTATAACAGAAACGTGGAAAATATAAAGCGGACAGGGAAAAATATAAAGCATAAGGTACAAAGCGAACAGGGAAAAATATAAAGCGAAACATAAAGCGAATAGCATATAACATAAAGCTAGAAGCATAAAGTATAAAGCGAAAATGATATAATATAAAGCGAGGAAAATATAAAGCGAAATGCACAAAATATAAAGCGAATAGCATAAAGTACAGCGAAAAGCATACAATATAAAGCGAGGAAATATAAAGCGAATAGCATACAGTATAAAGCGAATAGCATACAATATAAAGCGAATAGCATAAAGCGAATATCGCAGAATATAAATCGAATAGCATAAAATATGAAGCAAATAGCACACAATATAAAGCGAATAGCATACAATATAAGGCGAATAGCATAAAGTATAAAGTGAATAGCATAAAATATACAGCGAAAAGCAAAAAATATAAAGTGGATACTGCAAAATATTAAGCGGATAGCATAAAGTAAACGCAGGGGGGGGGGGTAATCAGCCATAGTAATGTGTGTAAATTGAAGCAAAAAATGAAATAATATAGACCTAAAAATTGAAAAAAAAAACCAAATACAAAGAGAGGGATAAAGGGAATAATCCTATAACATCAACTGGTATGGTGCAGTTCTCCTGCACTTAATATAAGAATGTACTTTAAAAATGCACTTAGCGAGTATTATTCGGGAAATTTGATAAAATAATGAACACGGGGAATATTTTACAGTTGTAACAATCGCATGACCGATCATGCGCTCCATTATGTTACTAAACATAGACAAAATAGTGTCATGTCAGATATGTGAGACCATTATTATATTTATAAAGTCTGAAAGATTATCTCGTATTATATTTCATGAAGTCTGATAGATTATCCAGCAAAATACCTTTATGTTTACTAATAATTATATTAATTACAAAATAATAAGCAGAAACAGTGCCGAATATTAGCTAAGCAAGCTATGATCCAAGGCGTTGTAATTTTCTGGTGCAACAGGGGGCCTCCGAGCTTTCTATAGCTTTGAGGCTCCGTCTAAATCCGACACTGGCTAGAACAGGTAGATATATGTATAGACAGTTATAAAGAGTTTACAGGAAGCGTGATGGGGGAAAAAAGATATAAAAAAACATACCATCGTCTGATTCGTCATCTGCTTCGTGTCCGTCTTTTTTGCCTTTCTTTTTACCCGTACTGTAACATAAAATGAAACCTGATATCTTTCCAAAATTTCCCACCTCCTCTGGTTTCCTCCCGCTGCTAAAGACCCCTTCGCGCAAGTTGTGCCATAAGTTAGTCCCGAAATGACCTAATTTGTGTCGAATGGGCGTTAAACCCCATTTTTCTCTCTCTTATTCCAAAATTTTCATTCTGTTCATTTACCCTTGAAGCCTAAAATATTACTGGGAAATACTTGGAGTGACAGAACCAAACTATTACAAATACTTAGCTATACGAATTACCCAAATAAATAACAAGTTGTACCAGGTGATCTAGAAACAGTAACAAAATCCTGGATACATCGGTTAGCGCCGGGGCGAGGGGCTACCCGGCAAAATATATCATACGGCATATGAAACAAAGAGAACGAAACACGGATAGCAAAACGGATGGCCAAAGTCGGGTTAAAATGCAAAAAAAAGAACTTACCCAGTATGCCCTAATCCTGGTTCACGTCCATCTTCTTTCTTAATAGGGTCTAAAATATCCCTCTTCGACCCCTTCTCATACGATACCATACTCTTAGGTTTCTTACCATCGCCACTGATTGACCCTTTCTTACCCCCAGCAGCAGCTTTCTCTTTCTTACGTCTGGAAGTAAAGGGGTAATCGTCTTTACCTACAGGTCACTTTTCAATTGAGAATATTGCAAGAACTCCATGATCAAGCATTAGTCCATTTATAAAAACACTAACCACAGTTTAATTTCAAATTTCAGTAACAATATTTTTAAAAGTCTGTATCCGCAATTTCTATATCTATACAAGAGTTTTTTATTAACCAAAGAAAATAATACTTTCAGTAATATTAGCAGTTTAGGTCTGCGGTATACTTAGCGGTACATCAGGAGAATGCTAGATCGGAGACGGTCCTGCACATATGACATTATATGTAGATTGTGGGATAGGGTTACATCTCGGGACTTTAACGAAACCCTTACCCTAACCCACAATCCAAATATGGCGTCATATATACTTAAAATGTGCACGACCGTCTCCAATCTAGCATACTCTGGTACATCACTTAATAAAATTTATGATACGTATGTTTAGTATAACGCAAATAACAAATCTTATGAAAAAGTTCAAGAGAATTAGTTTGTGAAACAAAAACCTAAAAGCACCTCACACAATGCAGATGGGGAAATAAAGATAAACAATCGGAGAGATTGGAAAGGAACACAGCACACCATAGAAAAAAATGGAATGATTTTATAAAAGTAAAGCAGCTGATATTTGAATTAATAATTCAGGTGAATGAACGCATTGAGTTTTTTGTAATTATCAGACGATAAATAGTGTGATATATGGGTTACTCGGGTTGATCTGTTAGGATGGTAAATGGTATGATAGATGGGTTACTCGTGTTTTTTATATCCGTTAGCAGATGATGTATTGCAAGATATGTGGGTTACTCGGGTTGATTGAAAATATATATGTTAGGTCGTATGATATAATGGTTTATTAGTAGATGGTGATGAATGGATAAAGATCGTGATTCAACACACAGTGATTCAGCAAGCCACATCTAAAACTCTTTAAATCACAATCAACCAACTTGTCGTTCGCTTTAACCATTTCATCGTATTTATCGCCATATTTCTCTCGTCGCCTTTCTTCTCTAGCAGCCTTTCGTTTCGCTTTTTCCTCAAAATATTGCTTCTTTTCTTCCTCTGTCATATTCTCCAAATCAACGTCCTCAGAAATGGTGCTGTCATCACTAAAGATGGCGGATGAGCTTCGCCGCCCTTTCCCTTTGCCCTTATTTTTACCACCTTGTCCGCCTTTACCACCTTGTCCGCCTTTACCACCGCCACCGGCACCTTTCTTGTTGGGTTTTTCTTTTTTAACTTTCATTTTCCCGCCTTTTCCATCCGATACCTCCGTATACACACTAATAAGATGGTTATTTAAAAAAACGTAAATTTCAAAAAAGGACTAATATTGAAACAACTCACTACCGATTCTCTACAAACTGAATATAACTAACTAAATTTAATTTATAAAAAAAAAAAAAAATGATTTTTCACAAGTTACAATAAATAAGGTATAAGCTATGAAATATTACGACTTTTATGTAAGAACTAAATTAATTTTCATAAATTACAGTAAATGAGGTCTAAATATTACGACTTTTAACTAAGAACTAAATTGATTTTGCCTAAATTACTCTAAATGAGGTCTAAGATATGAAATAATGCGACTTTTCACTAAAAACTAAGTTAATTTTATATAAGTTGCAGTAAATGGAATCTAGATTGTGTAATACTACAATTTTGACAAACAGCTACCCCCTCCCCAACCCCAATATATAAACAACTATTTATCTACCAGGCCCCGAGTTCACAAGGATTCTCAACTTAAGTTAAGAGTTTTAACTCAAAATTGTTCACCTTATTTCAACTAAAATATAGCTCTTTATAAAGCTTTTGTTGATTTACTATATCAAATACATGATTGGGGGACTGTGAGTAAAGTTTAATGTTTCTGGATCAAAGACACTTCTGTTAAACAGTGATTGGAAGTTGAGTAAATTCTTAACTTGAGTCTAAGAATACTCGGGAACTAGTTAATTTCTTTAACAACATACTATTGAAATAGACCACTTACGTTTCATCGTCGGAATCTGAAACAAAATCAAAATAAAAAATGATCAAATAGTCATAAACGATAATATCAAGGTGAAAATAGCGCTGCCTTGCCAAAAAGCGAGGACGCGAGGAAATCAAAGTAAAAACGTAATATGACAATCTGATTGAAATACAGATCTATATTTCGTTTCGTTTCTTTTATACTTTTGATGGCCTACACTACATCAAGATCTGACGAGTTACAGTGGGAGTTCACATCAGGATCAAACGAGCGACTTCAGACATTGATTAATCAATCAGCGTTGACGTTTCATTGGCAAATCCCTCACATCATCCTGAAAACGCCAATGGTAACAACTCTCCCAGATCCTAAGGAAGAAAGGGCAAGTAAAACGAAATTTTGAACTATAAAAACGAAAACAAATAGGATCCGTGTTTAATCATATTGTGTAATATAACACAGAAGCTGTATGATTTATAGCCGAGTCCATAACTTGACTAAGAAAAACCTTTACCACGGTTATGGTAACTTTGGTGACGATAAAAGGTAAAATGGCCACCTACCTGATGAATATGCCTCTGGTGCAGCGTAACCAATAACTTTCCCATCTTTATCACGGAGTTTCTTCTTTCGTTTTCTATGACGAGTTCCTCCCACACTAACTTCACTATAGTAACTATGATCGCTGTCACTACCATGTTGTCGTCGCTTCTTCTTCGCCTTCTTCTTGTTAGCGATCCCTCCGCCTTCTAACTCACTGTCGGAACTATGATAAGACTCACTAGCACTGTAAGTTCCATCAGCCCTTCTTTTCTTTCGTTTAGTATGCCTTGTACCGCCCTCACTAACCACACTGTAATAGCTATGGGCACTTCCTTCGTGAGCTCGTTCTCTTCTACGTCGTCGACGTCGGGCAGCTCCCTATAAAATTTGAATACAGTTACAACCCTTTGTGAACGTCCGGATTAAGGGAGAAGTAATTATTCACTGATTAACGTAAAAACCCCGTTGGAATCCAAACTTGGATGGAAAAAGAAAGCTAATGTTAACCTCAATTCACTCTGCACAAGAACCAAAACGTTTTGAATCCACGCAATACCCCGTTTTCTATATTTCGCTCGTGAACAGGGTTCTTTAGGAGTAGCAGAAACCTTTAAAAAAAACCTACAGGTCTAGCAACCGCAAACCGCATGGCATCAATCATTCGTGGATTTCTGTTATATTTTCAATATTTTACTCGTGTTTAAAAGTGACAGGAACTCCAAGAAAAGTCAGCATGTTAAGTAGAGGAATGGGCCACGATGTGTTTTTCAAGACTAAACATACCCTGCCTCGCGCCCGACATAGATTTGATAAGACACGACAATCAGCTACTGATAATATATGCTTATTGGAACGTCAGTAACTTTAATATTGGCAGTAATTAGGTGGTCCACAGTATCGTATTTGAGCTTACCTCCTCGTCCTGGTCACTGTGATAGGATTCCGGTTCACTATATGTACCATCCTCTTTCTTCCGCCTTCTGGTCACGTGCCTAGTGCCGCCATCACTCTTATAACTTTTATAACTGTATTCACTATCGCTGTCTTCATCCCGTTTACCAGCTTTCCTTCTTGCCCTTTCTTTGGGTGTCTCTTCCTCCCAGCCCCCCTCAGCCTCGCCTTTACCGCCCTTCTTCTTTTTACCCTTTCCTCGTTTCATGGACGCAATACCACTGTCCACGTCTGATTCCGGGTGATTTAGTTTTCTAGATAGAAATAAAAATACATATTAATGAACCGGATACTAGCATCGTGAAATTATACTGTAACAACCTTCCCCCAACCCTTCCCGCAGAAATCTAAAAAAAAACCAAAATATACCTTTATTTCGTTTCATAATTATGTTTCTGATTTTCAACGGTACATCCAATACAACAGGCATTCCGCCAGTTGCAATGCAGTTGATTGTGTTATGCTCAGTGAACCGAGCTTCTCTTTCATTGACTGTTCTTAGCACACAAGTATAAGTTTCACAAGATGGTAAAACCTATCAGATGTAAGCAAAACTGAGTTATGTAAACTCTAAAATCTAAAACGAATTCTCAAACATCAGATTGAGAAAACTTACTTTTTATATTTTTTACCCGTGATTGGATCCACCACTACCTCATACACAGCGCCATCTTTACCCACAATCCTTTGGCCTGGTTTAGCTGTAAGATTAAATTCCAAGAAAAGGTTATTGTATTGCACAGAGACAATAAGACCAATACGCGCAACCAGTAGCTCACTACCGGGAAAGTAGAAAGCTACGAAACCTCATTCACAATTTTAACAGTAAAAGTATGTTTGACGCGTATTGTGTTATGTTTTTCGCAAGGACGACTGCTATGTTTTCTTTATAATATATTGGATTAATCCCAGAACAAGAGTGATAAGGATGAAGTGAGCTTAAGATTACATAACGTCATGTCTAAGAAATAAAATCGTAATATTCATCAATTCGGTTAGTCATTCAGACAAGGCAGACATCCATCATTCCCGTATACCCTTTATCGCGAATTAGTAAAATGCCCGCCACTTATGTAAACACACAGGGTTTTTTAAAATGTTTATATTGTTCACAAGTAAAATACGATTAAGATGAAATGATAATTACCTTTTTGCATTTCAATATCATCAGAAGCAGCAGAATAAACCGTAGAAGCTTTCTCCCAATCTTCGATCTCTTCTCCTTTCTCTAAGGTGATGAATCGCTTTAAAAATTCCGGATTCCCTCCTGATTCCTGGAACTCTTGGAACTCGTCCTCGGTCATAAGAATGGTTTTCTCGATCAGCCTACCACTCTTGGTCCTAATAACTGTCTTGACCACCTTCATGGGTTTCCCATCTGGTGACTTCTCCCAAGATTCTATCTGTCCATCCTCTTCGGTGACATACTTCTTGAGGATATCAGTAGGATCACCTCCACCTTTAATCATCTTATCATAATCCTCAGCACTAACCATAATCGTCTTCTCTATAATTCGTCCACTTTTTGTCCGTATCGTTGTTTTGATGGCTTTCATAGGTTCCGCGCTCTGCCAGGACTCCAACTGCTCGCCATCTTCAATCTGAATATACTTCTTCAGTATGTCACTCGGATCCTGTCCATCTTTGATCATGGCGTCATAGTCTTCTTGGGAGATCATGATGGTCTTCTCAACTAAACGACCACTCTTTGTTCGTACGTAAGTTTTAATTGTCTTCATCTTCGCTTCTTCCCATCCCGCGACCTGCTCATCCGCGTTGACGTATTGCTTTAGGATGTCTTTGGCGTCCTTCTTTCCTTCTTTTATAGCCTCGTAGTCCTCTTTCGACACGTAAACCATTTTCTCCACGATCCGACCGCTCTTCGTTCTGACAAACGTTTTGATCGCCTTGACCTCATCTTTGTCCCAAGACTGAAGTCCAGCAGCTTCATCTTTGGATAAATATTTACCCAAAATATCTTCCACACCTTTTCCCGATTTAAACGCCTCATAGTCCTCTTCCGACAAAAAGATGACCTTCTCCACCAATCTTCCACTCTTTGTTCTAATGTAAGTCTTGATTGCTCGCACTTCTGCAAATAAACGAATTAGTTTAAAATCTTTAGGGGTTGGGTTTAACGTTTTTGATGTCTTAACCTTTCTAGTGTACGGACGAAGTTGTTTATTTATTGAATTGGAATAAACAGATCAAAATTCTATGGAATACAATGACTGCTTATTACTGAGCTACGTTTCGACTAGGCTTCTCTAGTCATTATCAAGCAGAAATGAGGACTAATTTTATAGACAAAGAACAAGATAAATTTCTACATTTGGTTACCAACGAATGTAATCTCTATCGGATAATAATCATTCTAATCCTTTCACTTTTCCAAGTCTTGCATTTTTATTGTTTTGACTGTTTGGTGCAGATTTGAAGAAAATGGATTGGAATTGCATGTTTTGGCAAAGAATAATATATCTCTAGCAGTGGGGGACACAAAGAAAACGTTAGGCCATCGATCCATCGCATTGTCAAGTACGAGTGTCGGGCCGTATGATCTACAGCAACGACACCTCGTTAAAGTACAAAATTGCTTGAAATTATAGGGTTAAACTTACTGTGTTCCTTTATTGCTTCAAGTCGTCTCTGTTTTATGAGTTCTCGTTGTTTCTGTGTAAAGAGGGACAAACAATAAACATTCAGTTATACTTTAACGGTTTTGATTTTCTCGATTTGTAATGGTAATAATTAAGATACTTGACATTCATACCTACATTTCATGTAAAATACCTAAGCCGAAGTGGGTTCGCCCAATAATCTTTTATACTGTCTTGAGTCGTTTCATTTTGATTAGATATTAAATATTTATCTTACCTGTAGTTCTATTTCTTCTAACAAACATTTAATATACCAATATCCATGTCTATAACCACCTCCTATACGTATATATTTATGCTGAAAAATACGCAAAAACAAGATCATTTTATTAGGGGAAAATATCAAATACAAGATAATTGAATTAGATAAAAATACTAAATACAATATTATTGAATTAGAGATAACTACATCTATTTATGTTGAAAAAAAAATATCATATTATTAGAGCAAAAACTCTCCGCATAACTAACACATTAGATCGGATGATGGCGAAAAGCAAAAGCGTCAATTTAATGGTATATACAAAAATAAAATCCAACAATACATACTGATTCACATTTCTTGTGAGGAACTTTCATCAAACATTTCAAACAATCTTCAGTAGAAGTCTGAAAGGAAAACAAGATCCAAATTATCATAAAAATATATACAAAGCAATGTTATCTTCTAGTTTAGATGATTTCAATCCACATTATCAAAAACAGGGACACAATACAATAGTATCGAACAATGATGATGATTTTGATGGGAACAGTGGTGGTGGTTGTGATGGGAACGGTGATGGTGGTTGTGATGGGAACAATGTTGTTGGTTGTATTGAAACTGATGATGGTTGTGATGAGAATGATAATGACTGTGATGCGACTGATAATGACTGTGATGCGACTGATAATGACTGTGATGCGACTGATGATGGTTGTAGTAAGAATGATGATGGTTGTGATAAGAATGGTGATGGGTGTGATAAGAATCATTGAGGTTGTGATGAGAATGATGATGGTTGTGATGAGAATGATGATGGTTGTGATGAGAATGATGATGGTTGTGATGAGCATGATGATGGATGTGATGGGAATGGTGACGGTTGTGATCGGAATCATGATGGCTGTGATGATAACGATCATTTGTGTGATGCCAATGATGATGGTTGTGATGGGAATGATGGTGTTTGGGTTGTGAATGGTGATGGATGTGATGAGATTGATGAAGGGTGTCGTAGGAATGCTGTGGGTAATGATGCGAACGATGTTCGTAAATGGCAATCATGACGATGTGTATGGGTAGAATGACGAGAATAACCTGCTCATAATGAGAATGACCTGCTCATGATGAGAATGACCATGATTATGACACGCGAATGACCATGATTATGGCTAGAATGACCATGAAAATGAGACGCGAATGATCATGAGTGTACCTTTGGTAAAAAAGGAGAACTTGCACAAAGTCGCGACTCCACACCGGCAGCTCTTCTGTATTTAGCCGAAAATCTGGCTCTTATGTTATGCAGTGGATTTTCCTGTAATTATTGAAACAAAATATGACCATATGTTAGTCTCAAATATACCTAGTTATATTGAATAGTCGAATGGTTAACGCACGCGCGCTGCATCATAGGGTCTGTCATTTAGTCAACTGTCGTGGTGTCGATTCCCGACTGTACGTGACAAGGCGTAGGGTCGCCTGTCCAACATCATGGGTTTTCTCCGGGACCCCCGGTTTCCTCCCACTAGTAAATTTATAAAAATTGTACCATATGTTAGTTAGTCCCGAAATGACCTAGTTTGTGTCGAGTGGACGTTACCCCCACCCCCCCACCCCACCCCACCCTCTCTCTCTCTCTCTCTCTCTCTCTCTTTCTCGTGAATGGACAGTGAAAAATCACAAAGACGGGGAAATAGACTGCTGTGAAGTCTGTGTTCAGTGGAATAATAAATAACCCGTTTTAACTCAAGCACTCTCAAAAATTTAATGTATTTATAAATAAATTGAATTTATTTCTTGTGGAATTGACACCGGTATATCACGTGCGCCCATATATATCCAATTTACGTTGTTTAGAAATTATTATACGCAGTTGTTTTAATTTGTGTGTTTGTGCTTGTTTGTTTGTTGTGGGGTCTATGACCGTGACGGTCTAGTGATGCTTTCTTTTTGAAGACAGCGGACAGATATTAATGCCGCAGATTATGCTCTAGCTTTGTAAAAAAATGTACCCCGGTCTTAATCACCCCACCGATGTTTGTGTATGGTTGTCATACTAAACTTAGGCTGTCTTCTACAATTAGCTCCGCTTGAGAATAGACTCTAAGCTAGTTGACCGACTTTTTAAGTCCTAAATCGACGATTTTAGTCGAAAAATCTAAGTATACTTCGAGAATTTTATTAATAAAATGAAAAAAATGTTTATTTAGTCCTTTTGTGTATGACAGGTGTAGAACGGTTGTAGAACCGCATTATAATGGCGGCCAATTAAGGCAGAGGCCTATTCTCGAAGTATGGATCTGTGTGTGCAGGGTGTATGGTTGTGTCACGACACGTCAAGATATAACATGGCGACTACTTCAATCTGACTAGAGATTAGACCTCACTAATCTCTTTAGTATACATATCAATATATTATTAGATCTAAGTACTTTACGTTGCCAAACTACCGCTAACAACAGGCTACTAGTTTTTTACTCGGGTAACAATTTAAAGTTTGTTATATATATGTGTATACGTGTGTAATTAGAATAAATGGGGGTATAGAAATACTATTATAAAACAAATACGTATATATTGACTTTTTCGTCTGGCAAATAAAAGAAATAATATATAAAAAATAAACTATTAATATGTCTTTTATCTTGACATAATCTTGAACTATAAAATACAAAATGAAATATAATGGGGTTTAACGTCCTACTGTTCTGATCCGACTAGGCTAATGCCAACTTTCAATCACTGTTCATGATAAATATCTTTGATCCAGAACCACTAAACTTTGCGCATAGTTTCTTTTGATGTATTTGATATTTTAGTTAAAATAAGGCGAAACATTTTGAGTGAATTTTTAACTTAAGTCTGAGAATGTTTTGTAAACTCGGGCGCCAGGCTCTCAATTGTCCGCTGCATATAAAGGGACAATGCCATGTGTTAGTCACAAAATGCTGTGTTGAATAATCGTTACACCCAGTCCATGCTACAAATAGTAATCATACCCTGGCTGGTACACGACATCCGTAACTAACAGAAACTAATGCATGTGCATTGACGAACAATTTAAACGTATTGTTGTACATTGATGGACGTGGGGTTGGGATGGCCTAGTGGTCTAGAGTGCCGCGCTTCGACCTCTAGCTGGCCGGTCACCTCTGGCTTGTGGCTGTGGTTTCGATCCCTGGTGTGAGCGTATGTGGCATGGAGATAGGGGCGCCTTCTCAACCCCGTGGGTTTCCTCCGGGCACTCCGGTTTCCTACCACTGCTAAAGACCCCTACGCGCAAGCGAATAATTGAAATAAAATTAAACCATATGTTAGTCCCAAAATGACCTAGTTTGTGTCGAGTGGACGTTAAACCCCATTTCTCTCTCCCTCTTTCAAGTTTCCACCTGCTCAATAAATGAATATCGTCACAGGTAAAGGGAATTAACCATATGTTAGTCCCGAAATGACCTAGTTTGTGTCTAGTGGACGTTAAACTCTTCTCTCTCTCTCTCACCCATTGATGGACATTTTAGGAGAAACGTATTCCTGTGCATTGATGAACAATTTAACAGAAATTTATGCGTTTGCATTTGCTAACAATTTAACAGAAACGAATGCGTGTCCATTGATTAACAGTTTAACAGAAACGGGTGCGTGTCCATTTAGTAACAACGCAACAGACACTAATGCACCTTCAATGATTAATACTATAGCAGAAAATAATGCTGTGCATTGATAAATAATTTGAAAGAAACTAATGCCTGCCCATTGGCCAAAAATTTAACAGAAACTAATGCGTCTGCATTTATTAATAATGCAACAATACTTTTTAAAGTTCTTACTTACGTTTACGGTTTCGTTCCCTATCCCATTTTTCTGGGATTGTAAAATTTCTTCAGCTGAATTTATCAAATATTTATGGTTAATCTCACGTAGTGCCTTCGGCATTTTGACACAAGTTAATTCAATATATTATGAATCATACCAATATTTCACCCGATGTCCTCCCGTTTATGGCACCTCCGTGTATGTATAGCGCATAATTTTACATAGTGGACAGAGAAATTACATAAAGACATTCGTCAAATAGTTGTGAATAACATCATTGGACTTTATCTATCAAGCCAATATCACCCCACAAGACGTTCGTAAAAATCCATGCGGGGGTTCAGAGTTTGTAATGGTGTTTCAAGTCTGCGGTATTAAAGCCCTACAATGTCCATTTAAATTTTAAAAAATTCCGAGGGAATCAAACGTTTTCTATCACGCCGATATTCAGATATTCTCATTAAACAAATTGGGTGTTTCAAGGTTTGTAATTGTGTTTTAATCTTGCTTCATTCAAGTCCAAATATTTGTCCTTTTCATCTTTGGATATCAAATTCTTCCAGAGTAATCGCACATTTTCGATTAGAATAATCTATGAAAACATTAAAGTTTGCAATTGTTGCTCAATGTTATTTCTACTAAAATCCACAAATCCAAATATCCTCGTTTCACAGGTGATCTAAGCACACTTATTAAATTCCGTATACACTAAAAATAAACAATCCATTCCAAATCATCACAAAAGAAACTCCTAAATAATCCAAATATCTTTTTAAAAATCCAAATACTATTAAAAACTCAAGTTTAACTAATTATCACAAAAAAATTCAGTAAACATAAAAAACGACATCAACATACACCACTCAGAATGGAATCTGGTGCTTGACGGCCATTTTGAT
The DNA here is from genome assembly GCA_963678685.1 of Patella ulyssiponensis. Taxonomy (NCBI): domain Eukaryota; kingdom Metazoa; phylum Mollusca; class Gastropoda; family Patellidae; genus Patella; species Patella ulyssiponensis. The sequence goes on along the minus strand of OY783232.1, from coordinate 51,601,153 downwards.
TTTCAAATCACTGTAGTGACGGCGTCTAAATGTTTTCTGTCAAGCAGCCAAAACATTGAGAAAATCCCTAAGTAACTTAATCCTCTTTGTGTTGATTAAGAAACTGTAACCCCTACAATGGCTGTATAAAAATCTATTGTTAAGTGCTGGGTACACACGTTCAGTCACATTAGTCAATTTATTTGATTACCGCGAGTAAGCTTATTTCAAATCATATCATGAATATATTTTTATTTTAAAGTTAAAGAGAAAATGTCGCTTCAGAAGTATTTAAAGGGTTAACAACATTTATGCATTTTATGTACACAATTTCAATGGCGACGCACGACGAGTTTTTTCTCCACCCAGGGACAAAATCATGTTAGGACACTTTAACACGGGTCCTCATAATTTCGATGTATGTAAACACACATATTGAGCAATGTGGCGCCGAGGGGCTAAAATATACTGAATGCCATAGAAAACGCATCACTTAGTTTTTCGTATTACAAAATGATCCTGTCAAAATATCTTATTTATTTTGCTTCTTATTGTGAACAATATTCAAATGGGAACAGATCAGTGACAACACATTTGTACACTTATGGATGTTTAATCTGTAATCAACGGTACAAAGTCAGAGGGTCAAAACCAAAAGTACGACAAAAATAGTTAATTGTCAGTAGCGCGTGTGTCATCCACTGGCTCTTACGCGCGCTGTGCAGCACAATAGACCATCTTTGTCGTACAATGGCGGTGTATTATTATGATTATCGTGTTACACCTCCTTTAACAACCTGACTTGAGTTTAAATAACATTTGTATTATTTTCTTAGTTAAATGCACAAATATGTTTCTGATCTAACTGATCTAACTTTATAATTGTTTTATCTAACCTTAAAGATCGTCTTTCGAACTATTTTATATAGTAAACATTGGATCCTGATAATGTGTGATATCTGATATTTTGTAAATATTGATCAATGTGGTAAGCGGCACAAGTCACAGTTACGTGACTCTGTGATTAAAGTGCTGGAGTTACGAGGTTTAGTCCCAATGGGGATCGAGAAAGGTTCTCGAAATTGTCCTGCTGTGAAGGACAGAGGGCCTAGCAAGGACAGTGTTTAGTCGTTCAGATTGGACGTTAAACCGAAGTCTCGTTGTACATACTGGCGTGCAAATCCCCTGTACACGTTGGCATGCAAGTAAAAATGAATCCTTGACAGTAGCAGTTCGACGTTGAATAGGCGAAAAGTGCATTGTCCGGACAGAATTCCCCTCATAGCACAGTGCAGGGCTAGTGTATATCCGTCTTCAACAACCCGGTCGGCGCACTAATGAACGTTAAAACCCATTTCATTTTTTTTTCATAGCACATATGCCGGCTCTCATTATTCCGGTTAGGACGTTTACCTCATTGCATTAGCTCATTTAAGGAGCAGAGCAGTAGGACGGTAAACCCCATTTCATTTCATTTCTCTGTATGTAGGTGGGTGGGTGGCCGAATGGTTAATTAGCACGTGCGTGCTGTATCATAAAGCCTGTCATTGAGTCAACTGATATGGTTTCGAACCCCCGGTTGTACGTGACAAGAAGTAGGGTCGCCTCGTGGGTTTTCTCCGGGTCCTACGGTTTTCTGCCACTGTTAATAACCTCTACGCGCAAGCGAATTATTGAAATAAAATTAAACCATGTGTTAGTCCCGAAATGACCTAGTTTGTGTCGAATGGACGTTAAACCCCATTTCTCTCTCTCTCTCTCTCTCTCTCTCTCTCTCTCTCTCTCTCTCTCTCTCTCTCTCTCTCTCTCTCTCATTTCTGTATGTAAAGGTTGTAGATTACGTTGTTGATGTCAGTGAGTGCAGTGAATCAACAGATTATAGTATATAGGATTGCTACACAACAACACGAGGTTAAAGTTCAAACAATAGTGCAACTAGTCAATGAACCTTATATTCTTCATCTGCTAATCCTCATCAAATTAAAAATATTTCGACGAGAGAGAGAGAGAGAGAGAGAGAGAGAGAGAGAGACAAGAGAGGGAGATGGACAAACCGCCTCATTTCTAAAACATGGTTCAACTTTATTTCGTTTATTCGCCAGCGCGAAGGGGTCTTTAGCAATGGTAAATTGTATGTATAGACAGCCTATGAACTAAATAACTTAATCCGCACTAATCCTTTTCAAATTAAAAATGTATCTTTCATGATCCAATTTACAAACCAGATTTTAGATTTACTCCAATAGTTTAATTAATATAATATCTAAATGGCGTCGTTGATTAATTTATTAATTAATTAAACTGATTGCCGTTAATAAATCTTGATCGATAATGACGACGTTTTCTGGGGTTAATCCATCCCTGTCGGTCTCGGGGGGGGGGGGGGGGGGTTATGGGAGGGAGAGGGAGAGTGGTTTATTGCATTAGTGTTAGATCATAAGGTCTGGCATTGAGTCAGATGATTTGGTTTTGATTAGGGTCGAATCTCGGGTTTTCTCCGGATTCTCCGTTGTTTCCGTAGTTTACGTCTAGTTCAGATTAACGACTCATGGCAATGATATGATTGACTGCAATAATTCAAATATTTAAATTCCCCAAATGAAGATATTAGTTCTCTGTTACCACATGTCAGGGTCCAGTAGAAGTGGAGTTTCTCCAGGGTTTTAGGTTTCCCCGGTTTCCTCCCGCTGCTAAAGACCCCCTACGCGCAAGCGAATTATCGAAATAAAATTAAACCATATGTTAGTCACGGAATGACATAGTTTGTGTCGAGTGGACTTTACACCCTATTTCTCTCTCCCTCTTTCAAGTTTCCCCCTGCTCAATAAATGAATATCGTCACAGGTAAAGGGAATTAACTCGTGTTTTGGATTGCCATTATTAACACTCGGCTAATCTCGACAGATTCCGTAAACTACATCTAGTCTCGGATGTATGACAGTAAGTGATATGTACCTACGCCCATACATTTGCGATGCGGCTACCGGTTTACTTTAACAGGAAAACTTGACGCTATTACACAAATTGGGAACCTATTCGGCTAGCGACCTATTCGACCGATCGAGCTGCAACCTGTTCGTTGGAAACCTATTTAGAGTAAAGACAACAGTCTCTATTTATCAACCAATAAAATCCAACGTTATGTCTATCAAATGAAAGTAGAATATATTATTTTTTATCCATTCCTTCAGCTCAGAATAGAAGTGTAATTTCGTCATTATCTTACAGCGGGATCGGTCGAATAGGTCGCCAGCCAAATAGGTCGCCAACTTGTGTTTGGAATGGGCGTTCCAATATGGCGGAATTCATCATACAGCCGAGTTTAGATTGTCCGATATCTTACGAGGTTTGCCGAGTGCCATTGTTAAGACATCCATGGCAATGCAGATATTAATCAAAAGTAATGAACAGCGATTTAGATAAAGAGGCGTCCTTGGGGGAACCGCGCCAGATAATCACGATTAACTCTCTCGGCCATCTGCACTGGGCTCGAACACGGGACCTACGGGTTAGCGAGCCAACATATTACTCACTGAGGAACCGCGGCTCACTCAATATCACAAGCAAGTTGATACTATCATGAAGTTATCTTATGCTACTATGCAGGTTTGCAAATAACGATTTTAGATGCTCTGGCATTAACGAATTTCACGTGACAAATCGAAATGTGTGTCTAACGTGAATTATGAATATCAATAAAACCACAAAAATAAGACCAATTTCTACCAGGCTAGATAGCAGGCACCACAGGAATGGTGACCTGACAATGTAGGCCTATGCCTGACAATGCCTGTGATAAGTACGTGTTCTATTTCTATACAGATTGTTGCTACAGACTTTCTACTTCTAAATACTGTATTAGGGGGTGGGGATGGTCTAGTGGTCTAGAGTGCCGCGCTTCGACCTCTAGCTGGTCGGTCACCTCTGGCTTGCGGCTGTGGTTTCGATCCCATATGTGAGCGTATGTGGGTTTCCTCCTGGCACTCCGGTTTCTTCCCACTGGTAAAGACCCCTACGCGCAAGCGAATTATTGAAATAAAATTGAAACAATATGTTAGTCCCAAAATGACCTAGCTTGTGTCGAGTGTATACTGTATTAGTAAGTCTGTATTAGTAAGTACAGGAGGACTGCACCACACATAATTTACACAAAACAAATACGCGGACAAGACATCATACTCAGAAACCACTGATAAACAAACAATTCAAAAACAGTGAATGGATCCGGGGGCTAGCCGTAAGCGTCCATTGCGTTGTACCGCCCCGGGGACTGTAGTGATACAAACTTTACTCAAATTTGAAAAAAATCAGGTATACAACCCACATAAATCGTTGTATAATGCCAGCGTGAGTTTATGTTCCTTAAGCAACGTTCGCGAGTTATACAACATCTCTCCGTTACTTAAAGCTGAACTCCGGTTACAAAAATACCGAAATGATTAAATAAAAAAAAGTTAACGCCCTCAACCCGCCATACTTGATTCCAATTTGTGAAATAAATATGGCGGACATTGAGGCTTATGACCTGGAAAGGTTAGCCGATCTCACTTCCAGTTTGTTTATTGTCAGCTACCTATACACATCCGGCGTTATTCTCTCGCACGCTTCACTGATTGTTCTATTTTTCCCAACACAGTATACCAAATTATTGAAGATTGCAAAATGTCTGATCAGGTAAGACAGTAAATAATTATATGATCTGCGTCTACTACAATATCAATTTCTTCAGCCTTGGTAAATTAGAAACAAAACATAACTGTCAAACACTCACCGGTGAGAGCCGCCCCCAAAACTGTACTTATGTCTCTTGCTCGTTTTCGTGAACAATATTCAACATGGAGTAGACTATAGTTTGTACGGGTGATTTGTTTTGTTTGAAAATTTTAGGTTGGGGTAAGCCATCTTTTTGCACCTTTTGTTTTAGAGTAAAGCTTAGGCTATATTGTAGTAGACGCTGTTCATATAATTATTTACAGTCTTACCTGATCAGACATTTTGCAATCTTCAATAATTTGCTATACTGTGTTGGGAAAAATAGAACAATCAGTGAAGCGTGCGAGGGAATAACGCCGGATGTGTATAGGTAGCTGACAATAAACAAACTGGAAGTGAGATCGGCTAACCTTTCCAGGTCATAAGCCTCAATGTCCGCCATATTTATTTCACAAATTGGAATCAAGTATGGCGGCTTGAGGGCGTTAACTTTTTTTTTATTTCATCATTTCGGTATTTTTGTAACCGGAGTTCAGCTTTAAATACTCAGCGCTAGTTGTTTTTACAAGTGACTAATTAGCATTGTCCAAGGCATTTTAGCTATAAAGCACGAGACTTGGTATTCACGACGACCGATGAATCTGATAGGTTCCCAAGCTGGGCTTGTGACAATCGAACTTAGTGGCGAAATATACAGGGTATTACGTGAAGGGCTTGATAAGATGTATGTAGTTAAGGCGAGATCAAGCCTTCTATTGAAGATGGCATGAGCTATGATCTGTCATATGCTACAGGAAATACGAATATAAGCAAACTGTAGTAAAATTCAACTATACAAGTAACCACATCGGTGAAATGTATAAAAAAAGTAGTCCTAAACTAAATGCTTTAAATCTGATTCAGAACGATAAAGCACGGAGTTCTCCTCGAAATATGACATAGCACAACTTTAGGATCATATTATATTACACGTATATATAAATTATGTTCATTTTTTGTTCAAGCCCCTGAAACAAACTACCTCAAAATATTATAACCTGTTCATAATTGGCTTTATTTAACAAAAACTTGAAAACGCACCTATTTTAAAGGCGTTTTCTCGATAATACGTCATTTTAATTTATGCATAGTAATGGTAATTTATGCTAATGAATGTCTTTTTTCATTTTGGTGTATTCATTTTTCTTGTATAATTCATTTCAGTATCATTTTTTGTAAATCGCACGTGTGCACTTAGTTGTGAAAGGTGTGCGCTATAAAAGTTTACAATGATAATAAATAATAATATAGTGTATTTGCTTTTAAATCATGTTGATTTGGAGTGGACTGTTTTTTTCACAAGGAAATACTAAATAACTAAAACGTTCATTTTGTTTTCAATGCTTCATGGCAGAAAGGAAAAACATCATTTTTAATTATGAACTCATCAGAATATTGGCTGTGGGTGTTCCTATAACTACATATATAGTGATTAGGTTGTTTGGGATACTTCTGACAATTTTTCCAAATTCTATTAATAGCCCAACGTAAGAATAATTCAGACTTACCCTGCCTCGATTATGGCCGCCATGACGTAAAGGAGGTAAACGGCCAATGGCTTTGGGTACAGGAGTGGTCCCCGCAGCTCGTTTAAACACGTTGTGTTCTGAAAATATCAAATAAAAGTTTATTATAAACACCAAGCACCACAATATGGCGGTGGTTTATTTATATTTGATGAATGAATGAATGAATGAATGAATGAATGAATGAATGAATGAATGAATGAATGAATGAATCTAAAATGAACTGTGATCGAGTATCTGAAACAAAACAAGGCCCCAATTCAAGAGGGTGCCAAATTTTCAACTGATCATTTGCCCATTTCTCTACAACCCACTTACTCGGTGCCTTTTCAGAGATACAGTTTCAAATATTGGTTTAAATTTATCAAGACATTATGAAGAATGCTTTCTGAATGACCGAAACAGGGGCTAGTTTATCAAGACGTGAATTTTGTAGTGAAACTACACATGGCTCGAGTAATACGAGCAAAGACTAAACGTTGATTGCGACCCATCTCCGGTGGTCAACTAGAAACAGCAACCCGTGGATGTTTTACGCGTAGAAGAGACTAAAAATCTAAACAACGAGGACACGTGGAATGACCGATTTAAAAACGTTGTCTTTTTAGGTAGAAATCAAATTGACTTTTAGATAAAAGGATTTAGTTGATGTCCGGACAATAGCACTGTTTGTTTCGATTATTGTTTTGGTGCGGTTTAACACTTGATGTTCGGACAATGGTACTGTTTGTTGGACTGTACTCATGATCCGGTTTAACACTTGTACAAATAGAAGGTGTCAAGGACAAGCTCCGAGGGGTGTGAAACAAACATACCATACAATCAAAATACGGTATTTCTGCAATGTGGTTAGTGAAATATATTATTTAATGAATGGTCAAGGTGTTCCAATATTCCACCGTGTGGTGCTAGTTGTACTAATATTTTTTGACTGAACGTCCAACGTTTGAATGGACAGAAATGATGGCACTGGCCGGAAAACAGGCCTTGCTCGGACCCTTAAAAAAATACTCAAAATTTTGAATGCCATTTTGATATTGTTTTGGTATTCTAATATTTCTAGGAAGAGAGAGAGAGAAAGAGCGAGAGAGAGATGGAGGGAGAGAGAGATGTCATTTTGGTCAAAAGCTAACGTCACATATTATGATTTCCGCTGCGTTTCTTTTTAATCCGATTATTTGCTGTTAAATGTTTTTTTTAGCGTCTATGAAGCAGTGGAAAATTTGATATTTTTTGAAAAAGAAAATGACGCACACAGAGAAGGCTATCCAATATCAACATATCAAGTGGGCGCCATTAAAATATATTTGCATTAAACTTACGAGCGTATATCATCAACATTGAACTAAGGGGGGGGGGGAGGGTGTTACTTTTTTAATTTATATCAATGAGTTCGTGGTGGGTAGTCGAGTGGGTAGGCCACAGGTCTCTCAACTACAATCCACCGGGATCGATAAAAGCTTGGATCTGGCTGTCTAGTCATTCACTGTGTACCTAAAACCGAGATCTGTCCGTGTCCATGTAAAAGATCCCTCGACTGTTGGAATTCAGTGGTGAGTACTATTGAATTTTACGGAGACAACTGTACTCTCCCGGTCTAACGCGTGCAGTTTAGGTCATAATGCCTGTGGTTTCGAATCCCGGGTCAAACGTGACAAGGAATGTGGTCGCCTGTCAGAGAAACTTGGATTGTGTCGAGGGGACGTGTTCACTCCCCCTCGTATCATACGGCCGGCCATTGAGTCAACTGGCGTGGTTTCAAATCCCCGGATGTACGTGGCAAGGAGTAGGGTCGCTTGTCCAACCTCGTGGGTTTTCTCCGGGTACTGCTAACGTCCCCAACGCGCAAGCGAATTATTGAAATAAAATCAAACCATGCACTAGTCCCGAAATGACCTAGTTTGTGTCGAGTGGACGTTAAACCCAATTTCTCTCACTCTCTCTTTCTCTCTGACACCCCCTCTTTGTCTCTCTCTCTCTCTATCTATCTCTCTCTCTCTCTCACTCTCTCGCTCTCTCTCTTATGTTTGTTGACCTACAATAATTTTATTGATAACATCTAAGTCAGTAGTATATTTATTTTACATTTATATAAAGCCATTTAAAACACCAACTTGGACAACGTTCGTTTACTGGATTAAGTTAGAAGGGAGTTCATGTTAAGCCTTTACGTTATCTATACATGTAGTATTGTTGGTAGCTATGATATTTGGCCGTAGTTGCGACTTTCAGAAATTGGTATGCACCATGCTAATCTGGGGTATTATTGTCTTTATCCTAAATATGTCTGGTGTTCTTTCTATATGGGGTCGGGTGTTGGATCCCTGCATTGGCCGAGAAATTTCATCCAGATTTTCCGGCGTGGTTTCTCCTTGTCAGTAATGCAGGCGTGGTTTCCCCTTGACAAGGACATCTGTCTAGTCGTTCGAATGGGACGAAAAACTGAGGTCCCGGATACACATTGGCGTGCACGTAAAGGATCACATGGCAGTTGGAATTCGATAAAAGAGTAGGCCATAGCGCCCTGTCCAGACAAAATTTTATTTCTTCATTAGCCAAGTTTTAGGAGCAAAACAACAAGACGTTAAACCCCATTTCATTCCTTTCTATATGGGGGGCGGGGGCTGGCCGAATGGTTAGAACGTGCACGCCGTATCACAAGGTCTGTCATTGAGTCAACTGGCGTGGTTTCGATTCCCCAGTTATACGTGACAAGGAATAGGGTCGTCTGTCCAACCTCGTCGGTTTATTTGGGGGTGATCGGGTTTCTTCCCAAGCGAATTATTGAAATAAAATTAAAACCATATGTTAGTCCCGAAATGACCTAGTTTGTATCGATTTGAGGTTAAACCCCACTTCTCTTCCTCTCATTCTGTATCGTCTTACGGGGTTCATTTCATTAAATTATTTTGAACAATTCTTAATTTCAGCGTAGAAGAGGCGTTAACAAATTCTCAATCAACAAATCAAAACGCCTGTACTATTTGAAGTATTGACAAGTCTTCGTTTGCTTTAATTATATGTCGTACACAATTCCAGTTATTCAGTAAATTACAACCTAAAATGCAATAATGTCAACAATATTAATTTTGACCGAATCAAAGAGTGGGCGCTAATCAAAGAGTGGACGTAATTCACATTAATATCATGTCGCAAACAATCCTGGTTTTCAGTAAATTACAACCATACTAACTTGCAATTTATCGACTTCTCCATGATAATTGAACCAATAAAAAGGCAATCAGTCAGACAGAAATCGATGCTGTTTTTACACAAATTATTCGCTAATCAACATAGAAAGAGGTAATTCAGGAAATTAATCAACATATATGTTCCATGGTGAATGGTAAGTCATAGAGCCGTGGCACTTTTCTCACGTACAGTCGTGAACTAGTCCGATCTGAAGACAGTGAAATCCCAATATTCAGACCGGATGCATCGACCGATATCGCAAGTCCAAGTGTCGAAGTACTTTTCTTACGTATAGTCGTGAACAAGTCCGATCTGGAGAGAGATTCTCCTTCTCACCCAAAACATAAAATACAGTGAAATCCCGCTATTACGACTGGATGCAGCGACCGGTACCGCAAGTCACAGAGCCGTGAGTTGGTTTTTCGCGTGGTCGTGAATTGATCAGATCTGAGGACGCATTCTCATTCTCACCCAACAATAAATAAATTACAGTGAAATCCCAATATTCAGACCGGATGCAGCAACCTATACCGCAAGTCACTAGGCCGTGTTTTGTTTTCTCGCGTAGTCGTGAACTACTCCGATCTGAAAAGGCATTCTCATTCTCACCAAGAGCTATACACCCTTTAATAGTAGAGCGGGGTAAACGTTCATGAAGAATGTGCTGCCTTGTCCAAAACAGAAACAGGTAGCAGAATTATGATGACTATTTTTATCTACAACATATAACAATTATAAAGGTCCTTAACTTGATCGATTTGAATAAATGTTTTTTTTTTTATAAATATAGTTTTGATTGTATATTGTATTAAACTCTATCATTATATTTTTTGTTATGACACGCTTGGGTCTTAAACGTAATATTTAAATTTTATCTCACTTAAATTCAAAAATAAAACGTTTATATCACAGAGAGGATGGCGCAGACTTGTCGGTATACAATCTAATTTGAATATGGTCGACGTAAATGTAAAGTCGTTCACATCACGTCAATTCGAAAATTTATTTTTTACCTATCATAAATTTTTAGAATGATTATGTAAGCTAAAAAAAAACCTGTAGACAGAAACTAAAAAAAACACACCATGTTTACATAAAAATACATGTAGGTTAATTCTAGAATATTTTGAAGGTGTAAATCCTTTGCTGATCTATACCAGAACATAAATTTACATATTCTATAATGTACTGACAAGCTAAGTATTGTTTGAAAACTTCAGGAACCTCAATTAGTATTATTAAAAGTCTCTCCTTATGCAAGAGCGAAATCTTCCTATTGCAGGTCTTTCTGTAGGTCTGAAATGTTATCTAATATATTGATTATGGTCTGAATAAGCTAATTTTGTCCATTATGATTATGGTCTGGATAAGTTACTTTTAATTAACTTATTCAGACCATAATCAACCTGTCGATGCCATCGCTAGCCTACGATATTTAGCGGGTTGGAATACGGTTTGAGATTGATGATTTAACGTAAAAATAAATAATTGAGACTTTTTTCATTATCCTCCCAACGGTAGTAAACCTAAAATTGAATCGCTAATATCTCGGTTGAAAGTAAAGCAATTTGACTAAAACCTTCACTATATTCTGTTTTCATTATTTATTTTTTAACTATAGCCAGAACTGTCAGCTCCTTATCTAATCTTACCCAATGTAATGAGTGTTTTGTTTTTGTTTTTTGTTTGTTTTTTTTTTGGGGGGGGGGGAAGCGGGGCCTGTTTACACGTTATAAAACTGATTAATTTGAGAAATTTGGATAATGGGTGTAATATATGTTGCAAAAAAAAACCAAAACATCTTTTAAAACTTACGAGTATAATAGACCCGAGGCACCAGTGTAAATGAGGTACTTCCGGTACTACTACTGGAAGATGTGGGTCTGGAACTAGCCGCTGCCCCAGGAATCGGTGGTAAACTTATTCCATTCATTTTGTAAGGTGTCCTTCAAATGACGTCATTAGCGGATGGGATGCGTTGACATCACAGATGATAATTTCCATTGATGTTAACCGGTTTGAAAAATCATAATGTCTTTTTGTTTTAACGTTTTATTTTTGTAAGTATTCAAACAAATACCATAAATTGCATGAACAAAGATTTGTATATAATGTTAAAGCGGACATTAAACACACATTGGATCACAATTATCCACTCCAACAAAACACACATAAACTAGTTTTACTCCGTTTAAAGAAAAGGTCTCTACGCAATAATAATAAGTTGGATGTGTCAGTCCGAAAGATGAGTCAATCAATCACGTTTCCTTTGCTCTTGAAATAAGTTGAAACATTTGAAATATTTTCTACCATATTGTCCATGACACAGGTATGTTTTAACACGCATATCCTTGATCTTAAATAAGTTGATATACTTAAAAATTGTTAGTTATCTCCTCTAGAATTAGAGTTAATCTTTGATTTGTACTTCCATGTCCAAGACACAAGTTCCAACGTCACAAGTATCCCTTTACGTCACACGAACTGAAATATATTAAGTTGGTCTTACATCTTCAATGATATCAAACCTAAGTGAATATCTCTCCGATGTTGACTGTGTGCTAACTGGATATTAAATGACATATAAAGTCCAACCCACATATATGTATTGATATGTATGATATTGATAGAAATCAATCAGTCGATTGACTCACGATCGTCGATACACAATGGATCAATACATTGATTTGAACTCAGCGATCACCGATATCGACTTGTAATCATATATACATATACAATCATATCATATCAAGACTCGACAATAACCAGTCCTAATCTATAATACTGGTTTACCAACAAAGGACCGAGCCAAAGACACAAATATGCAACCGTAAATGTTGAACAATACTCCAAACATAACGCTTTATTCGTGATCAACAAGGGGAACAACTGATCCATGAAATTATAATTGTGATTAAAGGTTGTCCACCGTCTCGTGCATAATTTGATTTTGATTGTCAGCCAATTGCGTTATATATTGCGATTAATAATTCGAAGCGCGCTAACCCACACTTGCGTTGCATGTTATTATAAAGTTCCGTTTTATCACAGTTATATGGGAAAACAATCATTGGTTTATTATACACAAGTACGACGTTTCGATAAGTATCCTCTTATCCCGAACTATGTTATTCTGGAAACCTAACATTACCTCTGGGGCCGTAGAAGTCGAGCGTTTAACTACTACTGGGGGGGTGGATGGCCGAATGGTTAGCGTGCGCTCTGTATCATACGGTCTACCATTGAGTCAACTGGCGTGGTTTCAAATCCCCGATTAGGAGTAGGGTCGCTTGTCCAGCCTCGTGGGTTTTCTCTGGGTACTCCGACTTCCTTCCACTGCCAAAGACCCCTACGCGCAAGCCAATTATTGAAATAAAATTTAAAACCATATGTTAGTCCCGAAATGACCTAATTTGTGTCGAGTAGTCGTTAAACCCCATTTCTCTCTCACTACTACTACTACTACTGCAACTACTACGGCTACTACTGCAACTACTACTACTATTACTACTACTACTACTACTGCTACTACTACTACTACTACTACTACTACTGCTACTACTACTACTGCTACTAGTTGGAAGGCCGAATGGTTAGCACGTGCGCATTTTATCATACGGTCTGTCGTTGTGTCAACTGGTCTGGTTTCGATTCCCCGCTTGTACGTGACAAGGCGTAGGATCGTCTATCCAACCCGTGTTCTCCGGTTTTCTCCCATTGCTAAAGACCCCTACGCGCAAGCGACTTATTGAAATAAAATTGAATCATATATTAGTCTCGAAATGTCCTAGTTTCTCTCTCTCTCTCTCTATCTCTCTCTCTCTCTCTCTCTCCTGCAGACAGGGAAATAGATTGCTGTGACACCTGTGTTAAGTAGAATAATAAATAACAAGTTTTAACTCAAGCACCCTCAAAAACATTGTTACAATGACATTTAGTAATTGACGTCCTGTACTCAGCTTAGGATAGGAAAATGCACACGTTTCAGGATAACTAAATTAAAAAACTCTTGGCATAATAAATATCAAAAAAATATGGAATGGAATATATATGATATTAGATAAACAAGGGCAGTCACGGGTCCATGGACAACTACTCGGGGTTCCAGGACCTCTTTTTTACCATGTTGCGAGATTTTATACAATTATCGTGGAGGGTCAACAGTAGTTTCTTATTTTGACTAGAATGTTCCTTGCTTGAATATTGGGATGGACCGAAAATAACAAAGCCATCTTCTCAATTGAGTCAGACGCTGGCTCGCTGGCCTGGAGGTCGTGGGTTCGCTCCGGTGTTGGCCGAAAATTCCTCGGGATTTTCCGTCATGGTTTCCTCTTGTCCGTGGTGCGGGATAAAATCCGGAGTTCCCGTGTACACATTGGCTTGCAATTGGAATTCGATACAAGAGTAGGCCTTAACGCCGCTGTCGATATAAGAGTAGGCCGTAGCGCTACTGCCCGGGCAAAATTTCCCCCATAGCCCACTGGATGGCGTAGGCCCGTCTTTATTAGCCCAATGGGATCAATAATTATTAAGCGGCGTCTGTTGCCTGGTGAGGAAGGTGAGCGAGCCTATAGTTGTTCTGATAGCACGATTCCGAACGGTATATACTTAACGCCGTTTTCCGAGCAACATGGTAAGAAATGAAATGAAATAGTGTCTACTGTTCAGCTCCGACTGGGCTAATGACGAAGGGCTACGTCATACCGTATGCTACGAGGGACATTTTGCCCGGGCAGCGGCACTACGACCTACTCTTATATCAATGTGTACACGGGCCCTTCAGTTTTCCGGCCAGTGATCCGGACGAACTTTCTCGGTCAACCAAGGGATCGGAAATGGGACCTGCAGGTTAGCGAGCGAACATCTTACTCACTGAGACACCGTGGCCTTAAATATGGTGGGGGATATTACCGTGGTGTCCAAGATGGTGGAGATATTATATTCACGTAAAACAATACTGACCATCACAGACATGGTATTAAATACCTTGAAGGTGACCTAACTTAGAGGGGAAGACCAACGATTTTCATCAAGGTTTCCATAAATAATAAATATATATTTAGAAATAATCCCCTATGTAACATATGCAAAAAAAAATTTGTAAGCGAGAAATTAATTTTTATTAATATCGGAAGTGACGTAGTTGGTTCAACGCGCTCACCGGTCTCTATAGTAAACATTCAAATTTGGAGTAAGTTTAGTGACCGTCTCGCCGTTTAGGAGAACATTTGATGAAAGGAAATCTTTATTAGGATATTAAGAACATTAACTTGCGTTTTTTTTAAGGTATGATACACAAAACCCCTGCGTAAATTAAGTTTCTAAACTGGACACTGTGACCCAATTTAAGCCACCTGTTTAGTTGTTTATATCACGTGATGGCTGGCACGTGACAGGTGTTACATCACGTGATAGACACGTGACTCAATATTTCGTCTGCATCGTTGTTTTGTGCTTACCGACTGACTGTTTTTTTTTTTTTTTGCATTTCTTCTGCTTGTGTTGTTTGACTCTGACTGAACTCGCACCATTTCCCTTTTTGCAAATGCTGACCTGTCATTTAGTTGAATTTCTAGTAAGAAAGGGAAAATACTTGGAATAGCGTCTTTCTTCAATATAGACTTTCTTTTTGATCCAGTCATTTCATGCTGTAAATCTCTGACATAATCGGATGGTACAAAATGTTTGCCACACACCCTCAAATTCTTTACTTTTTTATATGAGGAATTTATTGGGAGATTCTTGTTTCTAATTTTCACAAGCCACTCTCTTCGACGCCTTGCATCTGATGGAAACCGATGAAATGGCACGCCTATGCTTCTTGTAATCTCGTAGTTCTCACAACCTGGCACATTACAAGAGGGCATTTTCTATTGTTTACGTGAAGCCTGGTCATTTACCCAACAAGAACAAGTCATCAACCTCAGCATTAATTGCCAAAAGTCAATATTATTCACAGGCCGCTAATATTGGTCTTTTTACTTTTATAAATGTAAAAAGATACGCAGTCAGTTACTAAAAACAACGGTGCAGACGAAATATCTGTCAGCTATCACGTGATGTACAAATATCTGTCACGTGCCAGCTATCACGTGATATAAACTAAACATGTGGCTTAAATTGGGTCACAGTGTCCAGTTTAGAAACTTAATTTACGCAGGGGTTTTGTGTATTATACCTTAAAAAAAACGCAAGTTAATGTTTTTAATATCCTAATAAAGATTTCCTTTCATCAGATGTTCTGCGAAACGTCGAAACGAACACAAAATACAGCGTTAAACTTACTCCAAATTTGAATGTTTACTGTAGAGACCAGTGAGCGTGTTGAACCAACTACGTCACTTCCGATATTAATAAAAATTAATTTCTCGCTTACAAATTTTTTTTTTTGCATTTGTTACACGGGGGATTATTTCTAAATATATATTTATTGTTTATGGAAACCTTGTTGAAAATCGTTGGTCTTCCCCTTTAATGTAAAATATATCATGGAGAAGATCGAGATTGATCAGAGTAATACGTAACATTGACGAAATTTGATTATTCAACACATATTATATATAATGGCCATCAGCTGGTTTAATAAGCAGATAGATCGTATAATTATCATATTTTTTCTTCTTATTTTAATAACCCCCACCCCCAAACCCCTAAAATCTTGAAAACTTTGAATATTATGTATACTTAAAGCAAGATGTAACGTCCTACTGCTCTGGAGTTTATCATAAGGTCTGTCATTGAGTCAACTGGCGTGGTTTCGATTCCACATCGGATGTCCGTGACAAGGAGTAGAGTCGCCTGTCCTACCTCGTGGGTTTTATCTGGGTCCTCCGATTTCTTCCCACTGCTAAATACCCCTACGCACAAGCGATAAATACCCCTACGCACAAGCGAATTATTGAAACCAGATTTAACCATATTATGTTAGTCCCGAAATCACCTAGATTGCCCCCCTCTCTCTCTCTCTCGCGCCCTCCCCTTTCTCTCTCAGTCCCTCTCTCTCTCTCCTACTTTTGTGCACCAAATGGGTTACTGGAGACGGCTGTGTCTCATGCAGATTGTTGCGAGAACGAATTTTCCCGGATTTCGGTGTTTTAACATACTTTTCGTCGGTTTCAACAGCCAAAGATTCCAGATTTTTCATACCATCCGAAAGACTAACCGATGTTCATTGCCAGGCCCTCTACCTGTAATTCTGTTTCCATATTTGGACACAAAGGTAATAAAATTACACTAATTTAATGGGCTTTGAATACTAAATGTCAAAGAATGGATATGAGTTTGGGGTCTCGTCTCTACACAATACGTCTAGTATAATTTTTACTTTAATGCGAATTGTTCAATAGGATATGAATCGAATGTAACGTCTCGTCAACACTATTACACAAGCATATAGTTACATGCAAGATTAGAGAATTTAGCCCTGAAAGTGACTTTTTCCGTCAAGTTCTCCCGGGAGTCAAACATTTAAGGGTTCTTTTAGCTTCACGCCAACGTGGACACTGTAGAAACTGTATTTTGTCCCTTGCGAACGACTATGCACGCTTTTTCGGTCATCGTGCTTCCCTTACAGGAACTAAATCGCTATTTTGGGGGACCTAGAATGGACACAAATGGGTCACAACGCATATGATAGTGTAATATGAATGTATATACGGTGATTTACATTCTGTCGTTTCTAATTGTACTGTATTTTCTAATCGAAATACGCGAAGAGTCCGAACTGAATGACAGTCTTTTGGCATCTGGTTATTCTCCTACATGGGGTATGTTTAACTTGGTTCATTGAGTTGCTTCATACAAATGACACTCAAAAGCATTCTGGCACACAATTCGTGTGTAAATTTCAAAATTTTCAATTTGTCTTAAATATTGGATAACAGAAAGCCAACTTTTTAACATTGATTTAAATTGACAAATACGTCGTCTTTGCGATGTCGAAGACTGTGAATGATAAAGACTTGAGTCCTTTGAAGGCCATAGAAGAACATCGCCTGCGATATCAGCGGGATGGAAGCGTTCTCTGTACGTCGCCTCTAAGTCGACCTTTAATTTTAATAAAACAAAAACCAAGCAAGCAGTCTCGCCTGTGTGAGCCTATAATTTGATCATTGGGATCTAATATGAAATCTGGTTTATGGTTAGATCAACGATTAGCGAACCGATACCAGAATTAACGAGATAATCTCAAATTAATCTTCTCGAAGGAATTAAGCCCATTATTCTGATATGCTTTGTTTCCAAAGGGTGCTTAAGTTACTCGAAATTATTCGTGGTTGGACGCCTTTTAAACGTCGTATCCCGTCAGGGGATTGTGTGAGTCGATATTATCTGATTCTCTTAACGTTGAATTAATAACCGTTCTATACGATCATATACTTAAAGCTTAACCCTTGCCAAATACCTTAACAAAAGAGTTTAATAGTTCAAATCACAGGGTTTAAGATTACAGATCAAAGCATAGTATGTAGCTATTTAGATTTATAGTCCTTGTAAAACAAGCAAATAAAATTATTTAAAAAATAATGGCGTCCAACTTTATTGCACTAACCGATATAGTGAAGGCGGATATATGCGATGCGGTGGGCTATATGAGGGGCTACGGCCTACTCTTGTTTCTTTTTAGGACTGCCGTGGGATCTTTAATATGCTGCCGGCGTTGTTTCGTCCCGTCCAAGCAATTAGAGGTGTTCTTTCTGCACGTTGACCATCTTTCATAACAACTGACACTAAATGGTGACGTTCCAAGAAAGAATTTTAGATATGATAAAATTAATTTCAATATGTTATTTGGATATCAATTTTTTCTTCTTCAAATATTGCTCCTCACATTTCTTAAACACCAAACATTTCTTTTGCTTTGTCAAGTCTTTTTGGGGGGTTGGGATGGCCTAGTGGTCTAGAGTACCGCGCTTCGACCTCTAGCTGGCCGGTCACCTCTGGCTTGCGGCTGTGGTTTCAATCCCTGGTGTGAGCGTATGTGGCATGGAGATAGGGGCGCCTTCTCAACCTCGTGGGTTTCCTCCGGGCACTCCGGTTTCCTCCCACTGCTAAAGACCCCTAAGCGTACAGCGAATTATTGAAATAAAATTGAAACCTTATGTTAGTCCCAAAATGACCTAGTTTGTGTCGAGTGGACGTTAAACCCCATTTCTCTCTCTCTCTCTCTCTTTGTCAAGTCTTTGATTTTCTCAATCTGATTAAAAAGCATATCCAATTTCGTTTCGTTTTGTTATACTTCAAAATTTTGTTCTATTTGTCTCTGCTACATATGAGAGGCGTTCTGGACGGGGTGAGTGGTTAGCCAATAAAACCACGAGTTACGGCAACTTCTTAGGTGCCATGCATGAAACTGTGGGTAAAACATTAGAAACGTCAACGCTGATTGATTAATCAACGTTTGACGTCATAAGGCCAAAAGCCTCTCGTACAACCCCGTCGCAACCTTCCGGTACAACTTGTCAGATCTCCAGGTTTAGGCCATAGAAAGTATTTAAAAAACGAAACGAAACGAAATATAGATTTGTATTTCAATCAGATTGTGATTTTCTTCATCAATTTAGCTAGAGAGAGAGAGAGAGAGAGAGAGAGAGAGAGAGAGAGAGAGAGAGAGAGAGAGAGAGAGAGAGAGAGAGAGAGAGAGAGAGAGAGAGAGAGAGAGAGAGAGAGAGAGAGAGAAATGGGGTGTAACGCCCACTCGACACAAACTAGGTCATTTCAGGACTAACATATGGCTTAATTTCATTTCAAAAATTTTCTTGCGCGTAGGGTTCTTTAGCAGTGGGAGGAAACCGGAGGACCCGGAGAAAACCCACGAGGATGGACAGGCGACCCTACTCCTTGTCACGTACAACCGGGGATTCGAAACTACACCAGTTGACTCAATGACAGGCTTTATAATACAACACGCACGTGCTAACCATTCAGCCATGCGACCCCCCTCCTAGGTGTGAATTTGTCGATTGAATAAAATCGATCCCCGTAATTTGAGCAAACACGAATGAACAATTCATATTTATCAAGTAATTTTAGCAACTTAAACCACTGTAAGTAACATAAACTAGTTAAATAAAATAATATTTAATTGCTAATTTCAGATGTTAGCTTTATCGATTGAATTAGATTTAATCGTCGTGTGAGAGTTTCAACATATTTTTTTCCTGGCGCAAATGTCAACTAATGCAAATTTGTCAATTAAACGTCTGTTTTTTGCCAAATCTAACATTTCTGTTAACTTTCACAGAAATCACGCGAAGAAGTTTCAGATTTTTGATGGTTGCCTATCAACAATACGTGTTTATAAGATAACACTGAGGAATCTGTACAGACTTTAAAAATAATTGAATAACAGATCTATCTCTATATTTATTTTCTATGTGATGTGCATGTTTCTAACCTTTAAAAATGATTGAATAACATGTTTGTATATTAATTTTATTAAAGAAAGTTTCAGATTGTTACCATGGCTACCTATCAACAGAACGTGTTTACGTTATGAAATTAGTTTCAGATTGTTACTATGGCTACCTATCAACTGTACGTGTTTATATGAAAACTAGTTTCAGATTGTTACCATGGATACCTATCAACGGTACGTGTTTAAATGATGAAACTAGTTTCAGATGGTTACTATGACTACCTATCAATGGTACCGGTTTATGTGATGAAACTAGTTTCAGATGGTTACTATGTCTACTGTACGTGTCTATATGATGAAACTATAGAATCCCGTTTAAACTTTTTAAAAAAATTAGAAAAAATAACAAATCTTCAATGCTTAATACACGCTGGATTTATCCTTTAAACTGTTTAATACCGGAAAACATTAATTATTATATACACCGAGCACGTCCGACAGCCAGAGTCACGATCCTGGAATCTTGAATGAATGTACATCACAGCTGAGAGGAGTTGACTTATTAAATGAGATTAGCGCGTTAATAGAAATGAATTAACGCGTTAACATTCTGTGACATCATAAATATGCATATTTGACCGGAAAATCGTTATACAGTCCCATGGAGGGACCTACTTCATGCAAAATATCACCCAAAGACCAAAGTATCACTGTCGTTTTAGTTACGTCTGTTGGATCACGTGTCTCCGGTAGATATAACTTGGTCTGCAGTCTCCGGCTCGGAATCAAGGGTCAGTGTCTAAGGTACCAAATTCGATTTGTTTATAACATATTCCCGCCAAAATGTCACTTTACGACATTTGACAAAATGAAAATCAGAAAATACCATATCTATTTCGACCACCACCTCCCAAAATAACTAGTTTAGCAGGATTCAGATTGTTATATAGAGTACCTCAGAAAAACCGAGGTCTTCCGGTACCGGCCTAGGAACTGCGTTTTATACTAAACAATATGTTGTATGATATTGGGTCAATAAAACCATTTATCTTTAATTGTTTTATGGTTTTCCAACCTCGTGGGTTTTCTCTGGTTCCTCCGCTTTCGCTCGACTGTTGAAGACCCCCAACGCATAAGCGAATTATTAAAATACAAAATTGAACCATATTTTAGTCCCGAAATGACCTGGTTTGTGTCGAGTGGACGTTAAAACCTCTCATTTTCTCGTTTTCTCTCTCCCCCCTCTCTCTCTCTCTCTCTCTCTCTCCCTCACTGTCAAAATGATTGTTAATTTCTTTCCTCGCTCCATTTTTTACCTAAATTTATAAATCTCTTATCTGTGACAGAACGCTTCGAAAGACTCTTTTGGCAATGGGAGAAAAACTGATCCGGTTTACTTTGAGTGCTGGCGAGTAGCGTTTAAAATTGATTAAAAATTCTTATGATGGTCCATGATCATTGGCCAAATGACATACACTTTTTATTAAGTTTTATACCTTTCTCTTCCTGCCAAACAACATACAATCGCATCTTGACAAAACAAAAACATGGCATTTGGTTGAAAGTACAACTTCTTGAAACTTCTTGATAAAACACAGATCTATATTTCGTTGCGTTTTTTCATACTTTCAATGACCTACACTGGCCAGAGTGTGGCATTCGTGCGTACTACAAGTGACAAAGTGTGGCCAGAGTGTGGCATTTGTGCGTACTACAAGTGACAAAGTTAACCCGAATAATACAGAAATGAAATGGGGTTTAACGTCTTCTGCACCTAACCTGGGGTAATGAAGACGGGCATACGCCATACAGTGTGTTATAAGGGAAATTTTGCCCGTGCAGCGGCGCTACGGCCTACTCTTATATCGAATTCGAACTGCCAATGGATCTGTTACGTGCACGCCAGTGTGTACACGGGACTTTTTCGTACCATCCGAACGACTAGACAACGACTAGAGGCAAAATTCCCCTCATAACACACTGTATGGCGTATGCCCGTCTTCATTAGCCCAGTTTAGGAGCAAAACAGTAGGACGTTAAACCCCATTTCATTTTATTTTAATGGGCTTGTAAAATGTCAAATTGCCAATATTTTGAAGTACAGACGTTTCAAGTTAGCTACATGTAATCGAAAGGTGAACGAGAACGTAAATAAAATAACAAAAAAATAAATTATTGGATGCTTTCGGTTCCTATAAACGTGCCATTGTTTATAAAGTAGAGCAGCTGACAAAACTAACAATATTTTTAAACTCTATTTCAAGAAACGCACAGGGGAATATCGAATTTACTTTTTCAGACAGATAAAAAAAAACACACAGGAGAAAATTGAATCTACGATTTTTTCAGACAGAGAAACAAAAAAATATGATCAGTTTAAATTTCCTGTTTCAACTCAAGATTTGAAGATATTGTGTTCTTTAAAACAACAGGTTCCCGTTGTTTTTTCTGAAGAAGTAAAATTCGTAATTAAAGGTGTCTGAGGGTGTGCTATAGGGGAAACTTTGGCCGGGCAGCGGCGCTATCGCCTACCCCGATATCGAATTCCAACTACCAGTGGATCTTTTACGTGCATGGCAATGTGTACACGGGACCTCGGTTTTCGTCCCATTCGAACGACTTGACACCTATCATTGTCAGGCCCCCCGTCTTGCACCATTGAAAAGGGAAACCACGTCAAAAAATCCCGATGAATTTTCTCGGCCAATGCACAATCCCGCAGGATAGAGAGTAAACGAGCATGAAAACGTGAGGTCCAATGCACGTTTAATATACTATTCAAAAAAAGTAGGGGATATTTGATTTTGGGGGCATAATACTAAAATATGCAAATGACTACGAAAAAAGTCACTATAGAACCTAACAGAAGAAACATTTCCAGTTACATGTGACGCCCAAACGCACCAATAGCTACCGCATGGAATGCAGGTGATGCTTGGGATCATCATGGGGGTCCAACCCAAGATTTGCACGACTCTGACTTTGAATGTTACAGTCATTGTGACATTGAATTCCAGGGTGGAAACATCAGTTTAATTGTTTTAGTGACCAAAAAACAAATTTTGATATTCGTCGGCTTACCCAAAATGAAAGGTTACGTGCCCTTGGCATGCTACAGACCGGCACGACACAGGCGGTTGTGGTGCGGACGATGAATGTTTCTCAGTCTGTCATAAGCAGGCTATGGTCAAGATACCGTGATACACAATCTGTACAGGACAGACCACGCCCAGGTCGACCAAGGGCGACAACTCAAGCCCAGGATCGATTTATCCGTACCTTGGCCTTGAGAAATCGTGTCATCACAGCAAATGAGATCAGCGCTCGTCTTCAAACAGACACTGGTGTGAGAGTGAGTGGCCAGACGATTCGGAATCGACTGCATAGGGGTCACCTTCGCGCCCGACGTCCTCGCGTGATCCCTTGTTTGAGAGATCATCACATTCAGGCAAGACGTCGTTGGTGTAGGGATCGTCAACACTGGGATAATCGACGCTGGAGCAATGTGATGTTTTCAGATGAGTCAAGGTTCACTGTTGATTTTTTGGACAGACGTAGGAGGGTGTGGCGTCGTCGAAACGAGCGTCTCCAAGACGTTAACGTCATCAGACATGATCGATTTGGGGGTGGTTCTGTTATGGTGTGGGGAGGCATCACTGTTGCTGGAAGAACGGCTTTACATGTTGTTGCAGGGCGTGTTACAGGTCAGTACTACCGGGACAACATCTTGGCAGTCCATGTTGTGCCGTTCGCACGACGTCATGGCCGCCGTTTCATCTTCCAGGATGACAACGCAAGATGTCACAGGGCCAGGATCGTTACAGGTTACCTCCAACAACAGAACATCACCACATTACCTTGGCCAGCACTGAGTCCCGACCTCTCCCCCATCGAGCATGTCTGGGACATGCTTGGACAGAGGTTACGTCAACGTCAACAACGTCCTGCCAATGTCCAAGAACTTGCTGCTGCGTTGCAACAGGAATGGGACAATCTGGACCAAAATGACCTTAGAAGTCTCATTAGGAGTATGCCACGTCGGATCAATGCTTGTTTGGCAAACAGAGGAGGATTTACCCGTTACTGACTTTGTTGTGATGATGTGGTAACTTTGCTGTTTGACCCCGGGTATCATTTTACCCTTATAATGGTCAGTCTGTGCCTTACTTAGTCTAACGATCATTTGGAATAAATCGATGAATGTGAACTTCATTTCATTTTGTCATTTGTTTCTTCGTCGGTTTCATTAGGTGACTTTAATAACACTTAAAAATCAAACATCCCCTACTTTTTGTGAATAGTATATTAATACAGCCCCGAACAGCGTATCTCTCGGGTCTCCACGACTTACACGGTAGAGACTTTACAGTAGTATGTTCATATATGTAATAATATGTATAAAAACTGGATTACTCAATGACCGACGATCTGTCTTTGATGTTGAAATAACCAGTATAACAATATATTCATACTATATAATATAAGTCTATTTATAACACAGGTTTGTAGCCAATTTCTCGCTTGACATCATCTTGTGTATTTACATGAGTGCAGACAAATACAGTCCTTTATTACTCTATAGAACTAACACAGCATAGATTTGTTATATTAGATTTATTACGCATTGGAATTGACAATAAGAAATGAAATGGGGTTTTGCGTCTTACTTTTCTACCGTGACTTGCTAATGAAGACGGGCATACGCCATACAGTGTGCTACGACGCTACGGCCTACTCTTAGATCGAATTTCATCTGCCAATGGATCTTTTACGTGTCAATCAATGTTCTAAAAAAGACTTGTGTACATCACATGTCACTACTTGTAGCCAATAGAGCGATGGTTATTGGGTATGACTGGTACAGGAAAGTGGATCCTTAAAAACATGCAATTTTATTCCATTTAAAGATTTATACTAATACTAATAATAAAAAAGATGAGCTGACGAAAAATCGGGGTGGTGACCTTAACATGCTGCCGCTGCCACGGCGAGGAAAAATGATCCCAGAGTGCGTCAAGATCGCGTGGTAAAAACCTGGTGGAAACGCCAGATATCGTGCTGTGGTCTCCATGGACGCCAATGATCTGACCTGATAAACTGACATAACTCGACCTTTTTCAAGTTTTATTTCTTGGGGGACATGTTCTCGCGTTGTGTTCATGTTTGTCGGCGACCTTGTGCATTTGCTGGTCGCCATATGGTCGCAGCAGCGCAGTAAGGACGCCATCCCGATCTGGAGGCGGCGTCAACCAATGACAGACTGGAAGATCCCGGGAAAATGTTTCGGCCAAAATCAGGAACGCGCTCTTGATCTCCTGATCCGCCAGCCAACGCAATACTCGAATGATCACTGTGGCTCTTGATAAAGGAAATTATTTCGGGACGAACACCAGGGATGAACCCGTGATCTTCTGGTTCCTGATCCTCTGTAGTATACCCGCCCAGCCAACGCGGCTCTCAATAAATAACTACCGAATTTGTGGTTTTGATTCAACTCTATATTGTTTGAGTTTAGACACTTATCTCCCAGACAGAGAATAGACGGTGGGTTTAACTTAAATAACACAAACAACTTTCTACTCTTCAGATACATCAAACGTATTTTACATCGACATCATACTTCACAACAACGACGCCATCTTCTTTCTTCGACAGAATTCGCCAAAATCAAACTCGGGGAGCGGGGAGTGTGACGATGTACGCAAAACGGCGACATTCTTCTGAATCCCCGTGTGAAATATTTACACCGAAACATTTTGTTTATTTTGGTGAAGACAGAAACGAATAATTTTCAACGCTCAAAACAAATTTGTTGAATTTATGAAACGCATTATATACTCAACAACGACGATTATGATATTTAAATTTACTTTGATCAAAAGTAGACGGCAGATTCGAGTACCCATACAACAACTTACCGGTAGGGGGTACTTGCAATTAATTTTATCACATGGCACCCCAATTCAATACATTATTTTAACTAACCCAGGGAGGTTTAGAAATGAAATGGGGTTTAATGTCCTACTGTTCGGCTCCAAATGGCATACTGAAGACAAGCATCATACGCCGTATAGTGTGCTATGAGGGAAATTTTGCCCGGACAGCTGAGCTACTGCCTACTCATATCAAATTCCAACACGACGGCACCTATAAGTGTAGTTGCTGGTGCGTTTATATCGGCATGGAGTGGGGTCGCCTGTCCAGTCTCGTGAGTGTCCTCCGGGTACTCCGGTTTCCTCCAACTGCTAAAGACCCCTACGCGCAAGCGTATATGTTAGTCTCGAAATGACCTAGTTTGTGTCGAGTGGACGTTAAACCCCATTTCTCTCTCTCTCTCCCTGTGTTTATATCGTCAGCAATAATCATAATTGAAGATAAACCAACAGGATTGGTAATCTGTTCAGAGGTTCAACTTTAACAACATTGTTGTTTCCGAGGTATTCCAAATCAGTCCAATGACGATCAACAACTGGAATATCAGCGAATAAATTTGTTAAATTATTTGGTCTTAGATAAGTCAATGTCTATACTTCGATATATATGTTTATAATATCGAACAGACGCATTAGTTATACTACAGGGCCTTGCTTCTTAACGAAAGATAAAATCCAAACATTAGTAGACACTTCAATTTGGATTGGCCAAGTACTAAAATCAAACCCCATTTTCCTCTCTTCATATAACAGCAATACATTTATTGGACCCGAAATGACCATTTGTGTCGAATGGATGTTAAACCCCATTCTCTCTATTTATATCACAGAAATAAACTGGTTGGAACATTTAAAATAACATCTCCCAGTTCCGGTGTTTAAATATAAATCGACGGTCGAGAAGAGAAATGAAACGGAATCTGTAACTTTGCATTTTGTATGTTAATGTATAAATGTGATTTGTTGACAAGAGGTTTGTTGACAATCAACACAGTTTCTGTAAACAAACAAACACAGCTAGTTTAAACTGTATCAACACTAGACGCTTGGGCGGTGTTTTTGATTCTGTTCAAACCTTGAGTTGTTCAGTTGGATATTCCAAGTGTTATCAACGTGCAGCTAGCGATACATAAGGCAATATAAGTTGAAACGGATTTTTACACAATGATATTGTTTCATTTTTTATTACCTTTAGCAGGTAAGTTTGTATTTTCTGAGATTTTATAAATGAAATGAAATGGAGTTTAACGTCCTACTGTTTTGAAAATACTGGCCTACTCTTATATTGAATTCCAGCTGTCAA
The DNA here is from genome assembly GCA_963678685.1 of Patella ulyssiponensis. Lineage (NCBI taxonomy): Eukaryota > Metazoa > Mollusca > Gastropoda > Patellidae > Patella > Patella ulyssiponensis. Next base: position 51,574,111 of record OY783232.1, on the reverse strand, counting down.
GGGCCCTTTTATGTGTACCCCAATATGTACACAGGACCTCGGATTATTGTGCCATCCGAATGACTAGATACCGATTTTTGCCAGGCCCCACGTCATCGTTGAAGTTTTGAAATTTTGTTTTCTGTTTCTAAATTTATTTTGTAAATGTTATTAGCAAGACCGAGTAAATTAAACAAAAACGAAATGTTGAAAAAATCATGGTTTTTCTCCAGTGTGGTTCCCCATTGTAAGTGATGTAGACCGGAGGACAGACCAAGGGACAACGTATAGTCGTTCGACTGGTCCCGTGTAGACGCTGACGTAAAAGAACCCTTGACAATTGGAATTCGATATAGCGCCGTTATCCGAGCAGGAATCCCCCCCCCCCTTAGCACACGTATAACATATTCAAACTGTCAAGGATTCTTTTATGCATGTACTTTCTTTTCCTAAACTAGATTATAATAAGCATTTTTTCTATAGTACACTCAGAGCCACTAAAAACTCAACTTTAAATTCGAAGTTTAATTATTGCAGGCTGCAACAAGTTTTAACAAATGTACATAACAATTGTCAAAATCGAGATAACAAGCATCTGTGGATAATTTCATGAAAGAATTCACTACAACTGCACAACAACGAAACGTCAGAGAACCAGGAAACAAATCAGGGGTCAGCTGAAGTCAATACAGATGCCTGAAGTCGCCTTGGCATGGTCTGGCACAGATGTCTCACTACACGCCGTGGGATTGTTTTCCAATGATTTTGGAGTGTCTATGCCAACTCCGCAACAGTTCGTTTTGGCAAGGCTAGAGTTCGAACCCGTCGTCCAAGTTCATCCGAAAGGTGTTCGATCGGGTTCCATAACACGGACATGATGATTGTTCAGAAAGTCTCTTGTCACCCTGGCAGTATGGGTTCGGGCGTTGTGATGCTGGAAACCATATGTCAACGGACGCCATGTTGAGCCAGCCATGGAAGCAGCATAATGTTGAGCGTTTATATTGCCTTGGACCGCCACCAACTGGGACCGGAAGTTGACGTTGATTGCGGCACAAACCACCTTCCCTGAAACGATTCCTTTCCAGAACGCAGTAGCGGCTGACTAGAACCTGTTGCACAGATGCTGTAGTCGGATGTGGCGATCTTGAGCAGCGGTTGTTACAGGTGGCGTTCAAGGTCGGGGTCGGTCGGCAACTCAGTCAGGGGCGTGGAAGCGTTGGCTGAGGCGAGCAATGGTCAATGGGTCGACATTAAAGTGTCTGGCGACGGCTACCTGTGAAGCCCCCCAATAGCTCTGTTCCTTTTTCTTGTGTAAGGCGTGAAAAACGGCAAGTGTTGCGTTTGCAGGAACAAAGTTCAATACCGAGAACTGATATTGGCTTCAAACCCAGCAGAACTTCACAAAAAGAGATCCTTCACAAGTTTCACCTATGTGCCATAAGATAGGAAAGCCCGAGAAAACGTTTGCCAGAAATATTACACGAATTAGACATTGCTTTTTTAATGGTTTTTCGTATAGTTTTGTGAAAAGTATTAAGGATGCCTCTCCACCTACAAACTCTTTGATTAGTTGATATATTTGGACTAAAACATATTCAAACTAATTAATATACCAAACGTTTGCTTTAAATCTCTATAAAAGCATTTCATTCGCAAGTTAAATACCCGATGTCGTAAGAATCTATTTTAATAAATCTGGTTTGTCACGTGGCTTGATTGAGAGAGAATCTATTTTCAAACTGTATTTGTCAGTAGTCGCTGTCCATTTATTATAAATATAGAAGCCTAAGTAAGTTCTTGGATTATCCTACACTAACTTCTTTTTCAGTCGTTAGTCGCAAAGTCTACTGAACGTTAAGTCCCTAGGTGTTTGCACAACTCTTAACCATTAGATCCATCTGATTAAAACACATCTTATTTCGTTTCGTTTTTTATAGTTCAAAATTTCGTTTTACTTGGTTTAACGCAACTAGGATCTGCAAGGGTAGTTATCATTAGCCAATGAAACGGTTTGCGACGGCAACTTCTTGGCCTTATAATGCACGTAACTGTGGGTTAACCACTACAAACGTCAACGCTGATTGATTTATCAAAATGTCTGACGTCATAAGGTCAAAAGTCACTCGTTTGACCTCTAACGTGAACTCCCACTCAGATCTTCATGTAGTGTAGGCCACCGAAAGTATATAAAAACGAAACGAAATATAGATCTGTATTTTAATCAAATTGCCATAAGATCAACAAACAAGAAGTGTTGCTTACGCCACACGAGTAGAAAGGCTGCTAGTTAGTGACACCCTAACATTTTTGTCCTGTTGGCGTCTCGTGTTTTTCATGAAATCCAGTATTTTTCTAGTAAGACTGGGTGTCTATACCTTCCATATATACAAATATACCATACATTTTATCTGAAATATCCACCCGTGGGAAGGTATCTTTAAACGTTTGACTTGTTTATCCATTAGTTATTCGAAAATTGTTGAACCTGATCTACTCGCTATTGTAAATCTTATCCTGTCAAGCATGCGAACTAGATTAGTGACTCAGTGAGCACGGCACTGATTCGCCAACAGGGGGGTCTGGAATCCCCCCAGTGTTGATCTAGAACGTTCCTTCGGATTTTCCAGCCTGGCTTACCCTTGTGATAGATGTTGCAGGCTGGAGGGTCTGGCAAGAGGGGAGGATATGACGAAAACAAAGGCCCGGTGTACATCGTTAGTGTGCACGTAAAGAATCCCTGACAGTTAACGTGCACGTAAAGCACCCTTGGCAGGTGGTGTGCACGTAAAGCAACCTTGGCAGTTGGTGTGCACGTAAAGCAACCTTGGCAGTTCATGTGCACGTAAAACACCCTTGACAGTTAGTGTGCACATTAAGCTCAATTGACAGTTGATGTGCACGAATAGCCCTCTTGGTAGTTGGTGTGCACGTAAAGCCCCCTTGGCAGTTGGTGTTCACGTAAAACATCCTTGGCAGTTGGTGTGCACGTAAAGAAACATGGAATACGATGGTTGGCAATATTTCCACAGCCTTGCTGTTGGTGCAGAACAATGGGAGGTTAAATTCCATCTTATTTTTACAGTTAGATTCTATTTGTGGCTGGCATCACAATTTGCCCAGTAGTGTAATTTTCTGAAATCCAAGAACAACCTAATAATATGTACCGTCGGTAAAGGAAGCAAATGAATACAGCTTAAGTGTCTCGTGAAAACATATCTGTCATTTTCAGAATAATATACTGCTTACTGCTTATTCATATTATTATTAAGGAATAGTGGTCTGAAACCTTCTTGAGTTCTTTTGTGTTAATAGAGTTACTTCCCTTTATTAATAAAAGGCTTTGATCCTAGGTGGAATTCTGGGATGGAGTGAAATGAAAGATGGCTGTTTTTAATTAGTCTTTCTGATTGTCATAAACAATCCAGGCCATCTTGTGGCCAATACACCCAATACCACACTGACTCTAGACAAGCAGCCTAAGTTTAGTATGGTTACACGGATGCTGCACCCGAGACGTGTATACAAGCACATTAGTTTCGCTCTTTGCGATTTGCACTTCATAAAAAAAAACAAAAAGAAAATTTTTTTAAGCTCTGTGATTCGATTTCTGTAAAATTAGTCAATGAAAATTGGTTGAATAACATCCATTAAACGTGACATGAAGAAATAAAATCAGGAAATATCTAATTGTAATTCAATTCACAATCGTTATTGTTTACATGCCCTGAAGGACAAAATCAAAAAATTAAAAAACCCAAAACAAAACGTGTCAAATATTTCGATTTCGTTTGAGAGTATTTAACTTTCAGAAATTGTGTAATAAACGTGTTCTCAACTAAAAACACAGCTTCGCAAACTAAAGATTTTATAGGAATGTTGATGATTAATAATGATCTCCCCGTTGTTAATGTCCTGGGTTTTCACAGTGGCTAAGTGGGTAAGACGCTGGTTCGCTATAGCCTGGGGGTCTTGTGTGTTAATCCATGCATTGGCCGAAAAAATTCACCGATATTTTCCGGCGTGGTTTACCCTTGTCGTTCGGAGGGGACGAGTGTAACTGATATAATAAAGATCAGTCATCACTATTCCGTGTATTTCTTACGCAATTAGAGCCCGCTCCTCAACACCTGCTGCGATCCATCGCTTTTCGAATGGTATTTCAGACCGCATTCAATGTCAATTTCTGTCAATTCGGCCATAACATTTCGACTGGTATTCCAGATGCATTTCGGTCATTCAACCTTGGCTTTCCGAATGGTGTTCCAGAGCAGTAGCTGTCAATACAAAGCTCGCATTTCGGATCCTCTTCCAGATAAAAGACCAGGCCCCGAGACCACAAAGCATTACTCAACTTTCAATCACGGTTTACAAGAAATGTCTTTAATCAAGAAAAACAAAACTTTGCACATAGTTTCTTTTTCATGTATTTGATACATTAAAAATAATAAAATTTTACAAGGAACTATAATTTAGTTGAAATAATACGAACACATTTTGAGTAAATTCGTAAGTCTAAGCTCCGGATAGACAGACCCATAAGAATTCTAAGGAGGGCATGATGTAACGTATCCAGCAGTTAGTTGCTCTGGCTAGAGTTAGATGACCGGGTAAAGAGAGAAATTCATTTTTGAGTTTTATCTAGATATACTGGGATATACTGGGATTCCAATTTGTAGTCACTGTGAGTGATATTGACGTCATATTGAAGTATGTGATGATTTCAACAACGTGACGTCTGGGAGTGAAGAGCTACAACAGTATACACGTCGCAGTCATACTTAGACGATTAGTGGCCAAAACAAAGAATGTGTAGCAGGGATAGTGTTACGTCATGTCTTTGATATCTTGTTTAACTTCCTTATTCGATCGGATGTGCTACAGAAATGGGGTTTAACATCCTACTGTTCTTCTCCGACTAGGCTACTGAAGACAGGTTTAGTCCACACAGTGTGCTGTGAGGGAAATTATGCTCAGACAGCGACGCTACGGCCTACTCTTATATCGAATTTGAACTGCCAAGGCGTCTCTTACGTGCACGCCAATGTGTACATGGGACTCGATTTTTGTCCCATCCGAATGACTAGAGAATTCTACTTGAATATCGTGTTCTGCGTGTTTCCAATTGAAACAATTACAGAAGAATATCCTGTTGAAATTTTGTCTTTTTCTTATTTAAATAATTTTAGTTTGCTGCCAGACAAGAGAATTAGATCGGGGCATTACGTACATGAGCAGCCATGTTATGTTTGTTATGGTCAAGTGCCAAAGCACGCCATCAAGGCGGAAAAGAAATATCAAAATCTCTAATCAAATACCAGAACAAATTAAACAGAGTATCATATAAAACGGCCAGCGTAAATATATGACAGGTTAAATATTGAGAAAGAGAGAGAGAGAGAGAGAGAGAGAGAGAGAGAGAGATATGGTCATTTCGAGACTAACACTAACATATGGTTCAATTTTATTTCAATAATTCGCTTGCGCGTAGGGGTCTGTAGCAGTGTGGGAAAACTGACGAGGTTGGACAGGCGACCCTACTTCTTGTCACGTACAACCGGGGAATTGAAACCACGCCAGTTGACCCAATGACAGATCGGAAGATACAACGCGCACGCGCTAACCATTCGCCCCCCTCCCCCGGTTCAATATTGAACCAAAATAAATAATCTTTGAATGGCATTTAGCGATTGGACATAATAAGCAGGGTTTAAATCGTCTGATAAACCCGGGTTCAGACATTTAAATTGATTTCACGTAATAAGGATTTATATAATTGCCTTCGTGGGACCCACGGTGGCTCAGTGGGTAAGGTGTTGGTCCAGGAACCAGGCGATCGTGGGTTTCGATTCCAGGGTTGCCTGAAAACGCGTCTGGGGATTTCTCAAATTGGAAGATAGTATGGCAAGAGTTCGGATGGAACAAAAACCGAAGCCGCGTGTAAAGCAGCCTTCCCCCGAGTTCACAAAGCATTCTCTGACTTAAGTTTAAAATTTCCTCAAAATTGTTCCCCTTATTTTAACTAAAATATAGCCCTTTATAAAAACTTTGTTGTTTCAATGTATCAAATACATCATTAACAATGTGCGATGTTTTGTGTTTCTGGGTCAAAGATATTTCTCATAAACAGTGATTGAAAGTTGAGAGTAAATTCTTAACTTAATTCTGAGAGAATGCTTTGTGAACTCGGGGTCTTGACACCTTCCAGTCATGACAGTTGGGAAAGGTAGGTGAAAATGTTGCCTTCCTGACAAAATTTTCCATCGTAGCCATCATTAACCCTATCAAGGTCTCGGTGGATTACACTGCCACGTCCGCCGTCATTAATCCGCTCAACGTTCCGATTGATTACACTGTCACGTGATGTGTTATATTAGATTATCAGACAGACAACCTTTCGTCCAGACTGTCGGAAGTTTTGTTTGTGGAATGTTGGTGATAATGTTTCTCTTTGATCATCCCATCCCAATCAATATGTCTTCAGTCGGTCGTGTCTTCACGGAAATAAATTATCACCCAATGCTCCATTAACAATCAATGTTAATTTACTCGGGAGGAAGTTCGCGGGTCAGAGCTCACAATAATTGTTGTTATATGTCGGTATATAAACAATATGAAATGAAAATGAAATAGGGTTTATCGTCCTACTGTTCTGCTTTGACTGGGCTAATGAAGACAGGCATACGCCATGCAGTGTGCTATGAGGGAAGTTTTGCCCGGACAGCGGCGCAACGACTTACATTTATCTCGAATTCCAATTGCCAAGGGATCTTTTACTTGTAAGCCAATATGAACACGGGACCTCGGTTTTCCGACCCATCCAAACTGCATACAGGGGTCAGGGGTCGCTAGAGACTTTTGACCCTATGACGTTTGACATTGATTACTCAATCGGCGTTGACGTTTCTAGTGGTTTACCCACAGTTCCGTGCATCGCACGCCAAGAAGTCGCCGTAACAGACGGTTTCTTTGGCTAATCTCACACGCCATCCAGAACGTAGGATATATAACAACTTTTCCATGTCCTAGTGTAGCAAAGATAAGTAAAACGAAATTTTGAACTATAAAAAAAATGAAACGAAATAGGATATGAATTTTAACCAGATTGCCGCCATATTGAATAGTTATTGGTCTATTGTGTTCTACGATTATTTATTAGTTTCACAAACACACAAAGACTAAATAAACATTTGCGATTTTAATACATACAAAAATGGAAGCGGAATAAATACTTCTCAAAATATCGGTCAGCTAACTCCGTATTTGTTCTAATTGTGGACAGGAGTCGTGTGTGTATAAAGATAGAACAATCGTCTCATTGTTCCTGTAGAGTTACCGGACCTGTTAGTCACGACATACAACCAGTCTGTCTCACACACTGTCATCTCACCAACCAATATATAATCAATGTCAATCTTTGTCTTGTGATATTAAGGACTGCACTAAATGAAACGTGGTATTGTTAGAAAGTCCGTCCTCAGTACCTCATCTGAGGCGGGGGACAAATGTCCCGGGCCAGCCATATTTTGGACTGAGTACACGATCAAAAGAACCATTGGTCGACCGAAGGATTCTAATTTTGATTTGACAAAATCAAGGTCATTTTCTGTGCCCTCATTCAGTCCACGAAGTATGTGTAACTCCTGATACACCAAAAGAGCTCCTTGGAGAATTTGACTTTGGCTTGACCTCCACTGGTGTACCTCTATTTGTGTATAGTTCCGTGAATGATTGTCTTTAGAAACGACTGGCCGTTGTTCGTACCTTGCTTGAAGTTTGAATATATCTCGAATAGCACCTAATCAATTCTATCTTTCAAACCTTTAGGGTGCTTCGCGCAGCACTGGACCCTAAACCTACGAGGTTGGACAGACGAACATACTCCATGACTCAATGACAGACCTTGTGATCTAAGACGTATGTGTTAGACCATTGAACCTCTCACCAACCGTCAACTAGCAACTGAAATCAGGATAACACGGGGATGAAACCCTCGACATCCTGATTAATAAACCAGCGCCTTAATCACTGAGCCATCATTGCTCCTTGTTGTGGCATGGCAACAAGCTGAACTACTATTAAAACATGTTCTAGTCTGAGATTAACAAGGTCATTGTTTTAGCAGACGGGACAGTCGAACCTCGTGGGTTTTCTCCAGTTCCTCCGGTTTCCTCCTACTGCTAAAGACCAACGCGCAAGCGAATTATTGAAATAAAATTAAACCATATGTTAGTCCCGAAATGACCTAGTTTGTGTCGACTGGAAGTTAAACCCCATTTCTCTCTCTCTCTCTCTCTCTCTCTCTCTCTCTCTCTCTCTCTCTCTCTCTCTCTCTCTCTCTCTCCTCTTTAGTAGTCGGTACTCAAATTGGATCCGCCACGATAAATGTAGTGAATATAACGTACGGGGTCATTCGATGATTGACAAATGTCAGCATTTTTCCCCATTTAGTCGATTCTTTCCGAACTCACGAATAAAAACAATAAACGTGAAGGATACAAATCCAAATCCTCTTAACAAAGCGTCGAGATTCTTACCATGGGTGTTATATAGCCCGATCTTTAATGTAAATCCGTCGGCTCTTCGGGTAGAAATCGTGGAATAAGCTTTATTTTGTAGGTTTTGATGTTTGATGACAAAACACAATGTTGACATTTTTTTTTTGAGTAGGCCTTCATAGTATGGGAGGCCATTATTTGAGGGTAGCCATTTTGTGATAATTAGCTCCGCGAATTCTTTTATCGAGGCGATTAACAGGGTTTCGAAATTACAGTCGGATACACAGAATGTCTAAGGTTTTTGAAATATTCTTTTTCACCATCAGCGTTCGGGTCATTCCGCTGTGTACTTGAATGTTAACGGATTATTTGAGTGACGTAAACATCAAATAAAATCTTTCACCCGCAATAAACCTGGATTATGTAGTTTCCATGAGAAAATGTCATTTTACGTAATAAATGTTTCGTGGGGTGGATACAAACTTATCTGGGTTTTTTTCTGCGATCTGAACTACCCTTAAAGATACATTATGGGAGATCTGAAAAAAAGAGCTGGCAGTTCTCATTATAATTGTTAAAAACTAGGTAATGTAAAGACTATTTGCTGGAAATTTCAGTCAAATTGATTCACTCTGAACCGAGAATTAATCGATTGTTGATTATCGTCTGGGTATGTTAATAAATGTCTAATTAATAATTAAGATGACATGCCCTTAAAGGCCCAATAACACTCTTGTTGAAACTAAATAATATGTCCCAATCTTCATTCTGGTCAACAAATTGTATTATTTTACAATATTCCAATTAATTGATGATATAAATTTCATCTTAACACACCTAATTTAAAAAATTGGAAAAATTCAACTCATTGATTTGAAAAGTCTAACGTAAACCTTTTCAAATGTGACTTTGATTTTAAATATTTTCGAACCCTCTGGACAAGTAAAATAGGTCGTAATGGATAATTTACACAACGGGTAGGACACTTAAACATCTAGTACTTAGAATAAGGCTATTATTTATTTTCTGGGGCTGCCAAGTCAGCAAGAGTGTTGTTGTCCCTTTAAAGGGCCTAACGAAAGACCTACAATTAGCAGATTTAACTCTTGAATACTGTATGTTTAACGAACATAAAAACGAAAGGACCGTTGCACTGCCAGTCATTTCGTAAGTAAGGACTTTGAGGCTTTCGATTTTCTTCGTAAAATTAGGTTTGGAGTGTCGAATGGTCTAACGTGTGCAATTTAGATCAGAAGTTCTGTAATGTTGTCAAGTTTGGTGTTTATAATCACAATCTTGTAGGGTTCTCTGCTCAACCTCGTGGTCCTTCGGTTTCCTCCTGCTAAAGATCCCAACGCGCAAGTTAATTATTTAGCTAAATTTGTACCGTATGTTAGTCCAGAAATGACCTTGATTGTATCGAATTGACGTTAATCTCTCCCTCTCCCTCTCTATGTCTCTCCTGATAGTTGGAATTTGAAATAAGAGTAGATCGTAGCGCCGCCAACAGAAGGGCCCCTCCCCACACACTAGCACACTGCATGGCGCATGCCCGCTGTTATTACCCAAGCCGGTACAGAAAAGTAGGACCCAATTTCGTTTCATTTTGGGGGTGGGGGTGGGGGTGGGGGTGGATGGCCGAATGGTTAGCGTGCACGCGCTGTATCATACGGCCTGCCATTGAGTCAACTGGCGTGGTTTCGAATCCCCGGATGTACCTGGAAAGGAGTAGGGTCGCCTGTCCAGCCTCGTGGGTTTTCTCCGGGTCCTCCGATTTCCTACCACTGCTAAAGACCCCTACGCGCAAGAGAATTATTGAAATAAATTTAAACCATATGTTAGTCCCGAAATGACCTAGCTTGTGTCGAGTGGACGTTAAATCACATTTCCCTCTCTCTCTCTCTCTCTCTCTCTCTCTCTCTCTCTCTCTCTCTCTCTCTCTCTCTCTCTCATTTTATTTAACTGTTAAACAACAAACTACTGAAACCAACGACTAGAGATCATATTTTTTTCTGCTTTAAAATAAGATAGTTTACCAATGTAAATTGAACTATCTCATCGGTATAAAACATAAACAAAATATCTCCGGTTCTCAACAAACTGTTATTCGTCACTTGAAAGCCATCCAAAATATTTAGGCTTCTTTTGATACGCGTCCAGAATTTATACAACGCCTGTCAAATGTGCAGAAATTTGACATCATGAAAATATTCGATTCATCTTTTGTCGAAGTGTTTTACAAAAACACAAACCAGACATTTTGTGGTGACATATTCGAGAGATTGTAAAGGTAAATTTGTACAATTGTCAATTCAGGCGCGGGTTTGTTTTTTTTCTTCATGTGGGTGGTAGAGATCTTGCAGTCCGGAAAGTCATGCACCGTTGCCTTTTGGCGGAGAGTGTATCAAATATGCTCCATATGTCTTGGATAAAAAATACTCTTGTATTTCAGGCACAATACCCAGGGGGTGGGTAGGAGGGGGCTTCTAATAACATTCTAATAGACTCGATTTAATGCATATTTTATGCAATATGATTATGAATAAAATAAAACCTAGTACGAACAATCCAAACCATTAGTCAAAATACGAAGTCCTAAAAAAACGTTAAAAGCAAAATAGTGTAATCAGCAAATGGACTGTTCACTGTGTACAAAATACACGGCAAACAGTGGTAACAGGTGTCCTGAAGAGTAATAAGAAGAGTAAACTTATCCTGAAGTATTACCTACTGTTATAATTCTTTCGATAACGGTCAAGGTGGAGAATTCGGAGTGGGGTGGAGTTTCGTGGGCTTTTTTTATACCCTTCACTCTAGCTGAGATCGGTGTTCGGGCATATATAGAAGATATGATCTCAGTCTAACTCGGTACATCTTACCAAGGCTGTGGTAAAACTCATAGTCATTGCTTCAGTTACCTGATGTCCGGGGTGGGGTGGGGAGGGATTTGGTCAAAGGTCACGCGATGTAAACAGGGCTAGTACTTACACGAGCCCGAACCCTTACCTAACCTAAGCCTAATTTACATCTCGCGACCTTAGAGAAATCTACAGGTGGCTCAAAATTTTAGATTTAACAATTTTGTTGTGGGGGGGGGGCTCTTGAACTGTGTGTGTGTGTTCTGCATCCCGCGACCTTGACGAAATCTGCAGTTGGCTCTAATTTTTAGACTTATACCGAGGGGGGGGGGCTTGAACTCTCCGTGCAGTTTTCGCTTCCACCGAAGTGATATCGCAGGCGCGGATCCAGGATTTTTTGCAGGGGGGGTCTAGGTTTGATAATTGCGGTGGGCGGCAGCGCCGAAGGCGCACAACCAATTAACGGGAGGTTTGGGGGGCCTTCCCCAGAAAAATGTGGTAAATTAGATTCAATTTGGTGCATTCTGACGTATTTCCGGAAGGTAAATTCCAAAATTACAGTTCTAAAAATCGCCAATAAAATCGCATAAAATTTTTTCAAGTCTGAGCAGGGGGGGGGGGGTCCGGACCCCCTGGACCCCCCCTCTGGATCCGCGCCTGTATCGCTGAACATAAATAAAGAAAATCGGATATAGATGAACGGGAATTGTTTGTTGATTGTTGATCGAGTCGTGAGTACATATTGAAGAAGTGTGATGTTTTTGTTGACAGAGAAGCTGGTTTTATTAAAGACTTTAATACAATCAATATTCACCTGTATATAGGTGTGTTGTTAAGCACTGTATTTACACCTGACAGGTACTGACTACCACCATTACCAGTACTATGTATATAGTTTTATTATTATAAGGTGCTGGTTAACCAACAACGAAGTCCCGGTTTCGATCCCAGTGTTGGTAGTCTGTCCAACCTCGTGGGTTTTCTCCGAGTCTTCTGGTTTTCTCCCACTGCTAAAGACCCCTACGCGCAAGCGACTTATTGAAATAAAATTGAATCATATGTAAGTCTCGAAATGTCCTAGTTTCTCTCTCTCTCTGTCCCTCTCTCTCTCTCTCTCTACTACAGGCAAGGAAATAGATTGCTGTGACACCTGTGTTAAGTAGAATAATAAATAACCCGTTTTAACTCAAGCACCCTCAAAAACACTGTTACTGTTGATCTAGAACTTCTCAAGCCTGGTTTCCTCTTGTCAGCGATGCAGGCAAGAGGGCGTGGCAGCAAACAGTGTCTGGTCGTTTTCGGTATTTGTCTAGACTCTAGAAAGCTTTAGGCCTAGTATTTCCATTGTCAAAGGCCCCACCCTCACCCCCAAGATGCGGTGAATCGTCCATTTTTCTAGCAATGTATTTCCGTTTTTCGAGCACACACATCAGAGAATGGGGAACACTAAGATATTTTTTGCGTAAAGATACATTATAGGAGATTTTTGTTTGGAGTTAGCCGTTCTTGCTATAACAGTTCCAAAAAAGATGATGAAAGAAGAATATATTGAAAATTTCAGTCAAATTACTTTATTCTGAACATTGTTATCACCAGTGTAATTTTTGACTAGAAATAGTAGCTAATTCCATCTACACCTTTTCCGCAAATGGCCGATGGTTTGATAGACGGGTGTTAACTCTACCTACATAATCTCGATTATCAATTAATCATGGCTGTGGTACCGTTAGCATATTCGGTTTGCTCAGGGAAATAAAAATGTTTTTATTGATATTATTAAAGCCCCAATAACACTCTTGTTGTAACTAAATAATATGTCCCAATCTTCATTCTGGTCAACAAATTGTATTATTTTACAATATTCCAATTAATTGATGATATAAATTTCATCTTAACACACCTAATTTAAAAAATTGCAAAAATTCAACTAATTGATTTGAAAAGTCTATCGTAAACCTCTTCAAATGTGACTTTGATTTAGAATATTTTCGAACCCCTTAAGACAAGTAAAATAGGTCGTAATGGATAATTTACACAACAGGTAGGGCACTTAAACATCTAGTACTTACAATAAGGCTATTATTTATTTTCTGGGGCTGACAAGCCAGCAAGAGTGTTATTGTCCCTTTAAGACGGAAGGCCTGTCCGTCTGTTTTAGGCTTCACACGGTCTCCAGGAATTGTATGTTTAGTTTATTGCGGCCTCGCTTCGCAAACTCTATCATTTAGCCTCGATCTAAAATTTCTGAGAGTATGACGTCAACGTAACGGTTAATCTCCGCTCACGACGCCATTTAAAATTAAATCAATCAATGAAATCCTGTTTAAATCCAAGCCCAATCCAAGCCATCCGTTGGTCCACAGGGTTGATTTTGTGCTTGTTATGTAAATAAAGATCTAATTTATAATTTCAATGACATCTGATGCCTTAATAAAGACTTGCAATAATCAGATTTAGCTCTTGCATAATGTATGTTTAACATATTGTTGTGTATATTGTTGTGTAATGTTGTGTATCTTGCTGTGTAATGTTGTGTATATTGTTGTGTAATTTTGTAATTAATCAAAAATAAACAACCTTCACAGCTTTGTGGAAAACTCTTTTTAGATACTGATACATTCATTCATTCTGAAAATTCGGGTGGCAAAGAAAATTCTCGGACAAAACATCGGATGGGGTATGCTTGTCTTCATAATCCCGGCTGGTAAAGAATAATAGGACGTTAAACCTCATTTTATTTTTGATTATTACAGTCAGAGAAACATTGATATAGACATTATCAATACAAATTAAATGTTAGTCCAAAATGGTCGATGTATTGTATTGACGAGGCATTAAACCCCATTCCATTTCATTATTGGGTGAGGGTGGAGTGTGCCGACTGGTTAACATGTGTACGTGTGAATTGGAGCATAAATATGCTTGTACGTGACAATGAGTTGGGTAGCCTGTCCAACCTTGTGGGTTTTCTTCAAGTCCTCGACTTTCCTCCTACTGCTAAAGACCCCTACCACACATCTTCAATATGTACTCACGACCCGATCAACAATCAACAAACAACTAACGTTCATCTTCGTGCAAGTATTGAAATAAAATAAAATTGAAAACAATGCGGTTTCAAGAAAAATTGTTATCAATAGTCTGCATACACCAATCTGATTATGTTACATTTCGTTTTTTGTAGTTCAAAATTATAAAAAAATCGAAAAATAGTTCTGTATTTTAATCAAATTATGCGCACACCAAACAAAAACAAAATTTACACAATCGTGACGACAGAATTTCTGTTGGTTGTTTTAAGCTGTTTGTTTTTAAAGTGTGAATAGACATCGGTTGAGATTTAAGCTTGTTTTATTTCCCGATTATGACATTTTGTTCTTCCTGGTTTCGTTTTTAGACATGTTTTCAATTAAAGTCGCAGATTCCGATGGTTCACTTTTAAGACAATGCCTAATTGATTTCGTTATTTTTTGGATTATTTAGCATAGCGAGATACTATTCACCTGGGACCCAAATTCGCCTGGGATTCAAATTCGCCAGGGGCCTAAATTCGCCAGGGGCCCAAAATCGCCCCACACTTTGTGACATAAAATCTTCCTCTGTAACACCACATGGGACGATCAATTGCTATAAGTTTAAAAAAAAACACAAGTAAATGGATGCATCAAATAAAAATCCAACATAGCAATAGTTAATTGTGCATGAATGATGATTTTAATGGTAAGTCTTATCATATTTGTTAACATAAGCCCCAAATATAGCTCGAGTATTGGATTTTTGTTCTGTGTATGAATCACTAATATATCTATCTATCCCACGATTTTGTTTATTATGCTAGATGTTGTAATGTTGTCTGGTCTGATATCAGAAGATATTATAAATGCTCTTTATGATTCAAGGCATTTTGATGTTACCTGGTCCAACATTCGGGTGTCCAGAAGATATTATAAAGTGTTGTTTTATATTCCAGGTATTGTAATGTTGTCTGGACTAACATCCGGGTGTCCAGAAGATATTATAAAGAAAGCCCAGGATTGTTTTGCCGATTTATCGTCTGGTGTGACCCAACCAGATAAAGTTCTGGTGTCCGGTAATCTTCCCTTGGATTATCTCAAAATCAGAGAATATTGTGAAAAGTAAGTAAATCTGATACTCAGACACAGACAGATCTAATGAGAGTGGTGGAGAAATGAGGTTTTAACGTCCACTCGAGACAAACTAGGTCCTTTTGGGACTAACATATGGTTCCATTTCATTTCAATTATTTGCTTGCGCGTATAGGGGTCTTTAACAGTGGAAGGAAACAGGGAGGACCCAGAGAAAACCCACGAGGTTGAACAGGCGACCCCACTCCTTGTCACGCCATTTGGCTCAATGACAAACACAATTCTTCAACCTTTAAATTAAAGATCACTCACGCCTTTAAATTTTAAAATGGTACCAAGCGATGAATGATCCGATAAATTTGAGGACATATTGAGTCATGACTGTGTACATCGAATTCTTTTGGGTGTTTTTGTTTAACTTTACTTAATATTGAATCGTTTATTTAAAGATAATCTATTCGTTAAATTGGTGTAAAAAGCAAGAAAATTGTGTAAAACTGACTTGTTTTAAGGTTTTATAGAGTGCGGTTAAGTTACATTATTTGACACAAATATTCGATATATTTTTTTAACACAGAAAAAACATAAAAGTCCGATTTCTACAGGATATCGTACTCTTTCCGCTTTTGATAAGACGTGGAATTGCCTTTAACAGTAGAGGGGGGAAGAGAGAGAGAGAGAGAGAGAGAGAGAGAGAGAGAGAGAGAGAGAGAGAGAGAGAGAGAGAGAGAGGGGTTTAACGTACACTCGACACAAACAAGGTCATTTCGGGATTAACATATGGTTTAATTTTATTTCAATAATTCGCTTGTGCGTAGGGGTCTTTATCGGTGGGATGAAACCGGAGGACCCGGAGAAAACCTACCAGATTGGACAGGTAACCATACTCCTTGTCACGTACAAACGGAGATTCGATACCACGCCAGTTGACTCAATGGCAGGCTGTATGATACAGCGAGCGCACGCTAACCATTCGCCCCCCCCCCCCCAAACCCGTATCAATTAAGAACCCATCAGAAATATAAATTGATAAATAAGATGCTTAATTATCCGTTTAATCTCAAGAGTTATTGTTGTGTTACAGAGATGGTCATATGAATCGTTTTCTAGTGTGTGTAGATCATCTCTTACTACAATGTAATAACAAAACAGGTTCACAGGTTCTTCATCAACTGATCAACCCAGATAAAGTCAGATCCAGTGTTCCTCATCTCTGTGAAAATATGGAAGGTCAGTCCAAAATATGTAACTTCTTACCACAAACTTATTAATTTATAGACCCATGGTGGGTCCCCGGGCAGGTTCGGTTGTAGATAATTTGGGATCCAATTTGGGAAGCCCAAAGTTACAGGATATGAATACATTGTAGGATATGAATAACTTTAACTAGGCCTATAATCATTCATATTTAAGGCCAACTACCTCGCGATTAGTAACTGACTAGAGATATTGGTCAAATGTACCAAAAACCGGTCTAGGTCCAGGGGTTGAATATTGGCGAACATTCCTTGGGAGTTCACTGTGTGGTTGTCCCATTCAGTCGGACAGGACGATGGGCATGCACTAAAAGGGTGTCTAGTTGTTGGAACATAATAGAAAAAAAAATATTGACTATTAGCAAAACTTTTACTGTATGGCGTATGATGATGGCCTCATTAACCTGTTTGGTAAAGGTGCTGACGCATTGTGCACTCAGAGATCCATCTACTGCATACTTCGAGAATATATATCTGCCCTAAAAGGTCGCCATATCCAAATTGGTGTACTGTTTTGTAGTGCATCATAACTCCGTTTCACATTTGTCATACACACGTCGATCAAATAAATTTTTTAATTATATTAAATGGAAGCAGAATAAATACTCTACCAAATTCACGAAGTATTTTCGACTAAATTCGTCGATTTAGGACTTAAAATGGCTGTCAAGCGGCGCTAACAGTAGACAGACAGTCTAGGTTTAGTATGGGTGTTGATGCTATCAAAGATGAAGCGGAAAAATCGGTGCAGGCAGCACAGAGTTTTTCAGATCTATTGGAGAATGTCTTAAAATCCATGACGATGATCGCGGTTTTATTCTGCTCTACATCACTTCTGTGGTTTTGTGTTTTATTTGACAATATTTACTTGTGGCAAATGGGACCTTACATGAATAAAGGGGTAGTTCATTCTGTTCTACATCAGTTCAGTGGTTATATTTAGTCTTACCCTCGATAATGTTTACATGTAAGCATAAGGGACCTTATATGATTAGGAGGGTCGTTCATGTTTTGCCCAAAATTATCCTTGAATAATGACCGATAAACTGTAGTCAGAAAAACACTCGGGTCCAAAATAAATTAATGTTACTCGAAAAATCGTATCTTCCGTCATAACACATTGGGCGTTGGAACAGGGGTGCGGGTTACAAACAACACCGCCTCATAGCCTCTATCATGCGCTTACTCATTTTGTCACGTGTTCAGCTTTATATTTTATCAGAGATTCTGTATCGTGCCAGCATTTAAGATGTCAATATTATTTCCTAAAGTTAACTAAATGTTGATTTATCAAATATTTCAGAAATAGAAGCCAATGCTGACTGCATGAACAAACAGATGAACAAGCCAAGTGAATGCAAACTTGCAGCGTATGACCTTATCAGGCGAGGAATGGCGGAAACAACCGGAAACTTCAGTGCTATGTTTAATATTCAATGCAGGTATTTACATAATTCAACGACTCTATCTGTCTGTTGTTTGAATGTTCGGGCTTCTGTCGATTTGACACATAAAAAATCTCAAACATTTATAATCCGATAAAATAACACATTGGCGATTGCAACCAGATGCGTCAAGATGTTCACACACCGACATTTTAATGTCAAATGGCCGGTAAGTTTTCAGCCAGTCACAGCACATGATCGAAAATGACGTCACAAGGGAGCCCCCCACCCCACACATAAAAGCCTCAATAGCAAATAAGTTGCATTATGAAATGAATTGAATTTCTAGTTTAAACATGTATATTATGCAAGAGCTAAATCTTCTCATAGCAGATCTTTCTGTAGACCTTAAAATGTTACCTAAATTATTAATTAGACCTTAATTAACTTATCAAGAGCATAATCAACTCTCGATGTCATCGTCAGTCTGTGATATTTAGAGGATTTGAATACCTTTTGTGACAGATGATTTAACGTAAAAATGGATAATCGAGACTTTGGTTATTATCGTACCAACAGTGGTAATGACGGTCGCTAATATTTCGTTTCAGAGTGAAGCAATTTGACTGAAATTTTCAGCATATTCCGTTTTATTATCTATTTTTTCAAACTATTATAGGGAGAACTGTCGGCACTTTATCTAATCTTACCAACTGATTGATCAAGGCAGACATATGCCATGCAGTGTGATATGAGAGAAATGTTGTCCAGCCAGCGACTACAACATACTGCCAGGGAGTCTTTTACGTGCACGCCAACGTGTTCATGGGCTTTTTGCGTTCCATGCTGTTCCTTGTCTTGCCTTCCGTCCTGCGCGACTTACGAAATAATCAAAACGTAAAAATAGTGTGTTCAATTTTATTTTTCAGATTTTTCAGTGTTTTAGCTGAATGTCAAAGAACGGCCGTAGCTGACAATTGTGGACGTAAACTGGGCGATCTTCACGCCAACTTTCTATTATCATTTGTGCCCAACACGTGCGCTGGCGAAGGCCTGACCGACATTTTGCTTCCGCAATTAAAGAACGGACCAGACTTCAACGGAAAACCGCAAGATGGTGAAACGCGACCTGAACTGAGAAATATTAAATTGAAAAATGTCTTACCCACGGATGACCAGAAAGATGAGATAAAAACTTTGCCCTCAGTCCCGTTGGAAAATAGCGGGAAATTTAATGCGACGCCTGGTCGACCGTCGCGTTCGAAGAACACGGGTCAGAGCACCGACACAACAGGGAGTTCAGCCATTAGTGTAACTACAAAAAATGGACTTTCGCACGTTGTTTATGCCCTTTTTATTTTATATACTTTTGTCAAAGTTGTCTAAAATTAATTACATACCTAATTTATCATATTTTCTTGTGGGAAATTGACATTCACTTACTAAAGTTATCTGCAAATATTGACCCGGGCAATAACAAGACGCGGAAAACTGGTTTAAGTTATCTCCCCTTATTGACTCGTTATGATGACCGTCGCTAAGGTTAGAGACGGTCGGACATGAGTCAATTATTCGCTCTTTATGCATCATTATTTCCAACTGGATGTTGAACATGTTTAATTATTATATTGTTAATTGGTTAGGACTCGTCGTGGCTTGCAGTATTATTAAAATTATGTCAAAGAACCAACCTTTTCGGGGGGGGGGGGCGAATAGTTAATGCGTGCGCGTTGCATCAGTAGGTCTGTTATTGAGTCAAGTGTCGTGGTTTCGAGTTCCCGTTTGTACGTGACAAGGAATATGGTCGCTTGACCAACCTCCTGTTTTTATCCGGCTCCCGCACCCCCCTACGTGCAGGCGATTTATTGAAATAAAATTAATTCATATGCTTGTCCCGAAATGCCTTAGTTTGTGACGAGTGGACGTTAAACCTCATTTCTCTCTATATGTCTCTCCAAATTTTTCGGCCGGTAAGAAGGAAAAAAGAGCCCTCCATATTTAATTCTTCTGGTCATGTTTATTCAGAAATATGTTCTTGTGCTTCCGATATTCAATTATTTTCCATGTTTTGTATCATATATTTATTTCCATTTTTAAAATATATTATCCACTTTCATTAATATATTTCATGCATTTATTGTTCCCCGACAACTCCATTTTGTTTACGCTCAGGAATGGGTGCCATCGTAGGCCTATGTTGTGGTCCGTTGGTCCGTCCGTCCATACCTGTACCCATTCAACATGGATTATGTGGGAGCTAAATCTGCCTACTGTACAGTTCTTTCTTATGGCCTAAAATGTTGTAAAAGGTATCAAAGACATAAATTCACATGACAAGCCCATAATCAACGTTCTAGAACATCTGATGGTCGTGTTTTGCAATGGATTGAAACACTATCGCCATTTAATAATTTCATTCAAAATTGTGTTTATCATCGTAACAATGATACTTCAGACCTAATCCATGAACTGGGGGGTTGGGGGGCGGATGGTTTAACGTATGGACTTTAGAGCATAAGGCCTGTCATTTAGTAAAGTGGCATCCATTCCAAGGTTGTCCAACCTCAGGGATTTTTTGCGGTTTCCTTCCACTGCTATAGATACCTACGCGCAAGCAAATTATTAATATAACATTCGATGGACTAATTTGTGTCAAGTAAACGTTACATCCTATTTCTACCTCTCTGTCCCTCCGTACTTCACCACATCCATTATCGCCGGGATAAATGAAGAGAGAACCATGTGATAAAATTTGTATAGCACAGACGACAAAGATGCTCTAAGCACATGCTTGTTTTGCTTGATGCTTAATCCAGCCCTGGACCCCACAGTAGCTTTATCCCAGGGGCCTAGAAAATCTGAGTAACAGTCAAATCACCGATTACTTCCTTAATCTTGGTCCTGTTATTTCTAACATTTCTCGGGGCCGCTGTGGTTCAGTGAATAAAACGGCTCGCTAACCTGGAGTCTGTGTTCGATTCCGGCGTTGGCTGAGAAAGTTCATTTGAATTTTAGTAGTTCGGACGGGATCGAGGTACCGTGCACACATTAAGAATTCGATATAAGAGGAGGCTGTGGCAGAAAAAGTACTTCCAGGACCTTCGACGCCATTTCATTTCACTTGAATCAGTCAACATTCCTTGACAGACCCATAGGCCTAATTCCTGACAAAATGTAGAATCAGATTATGTCGGGCCGGAACATTTTAACAGGTCTTATCAATGACAGTTTGGAACTGGCGACAGCTGGACCCAGTCGCGACATTCACACATGCTTTATCCACCAGGAACTGGGTGTAGTCGGGACATTTTAATAAGCCATATCAATGACTACTAAGGCCGGGACAATTTAACAGGCCTCATCAATAACAACTTGATACTGGGCACAGTTGGGGCATGTATGAGAAATAGCGTTATATTACGTATTCTTCCAACGAAAGTGATCTAGGGCAGAGACATTTTAGAGGTCCCTATAAATAATAACTTGGTACTGGGTACAGTTGGGACATATTTATAGGCTTCATCAATGGCAGCCGAGACAAATTCAAGGGCCTCATCAATGACAACATGGAACTGTTCCAAGTCGGTACATTTTAAAAAGGCCTCATCAATGACAGTCGAGACGATTTCACAGGACTAATCAAAGACAACATAGAACGGGACCCAGTATGGTCATTATCATCTTCAATAGAAGGCTTGATCTCGCCTTAACTACGTACATCTTATCAATCCCTTCACGTAAACCCTTCGTATTCGCCACCTATTAGATTCATCGGTCGTCGTGAATTCCAAGACTCGCGCTTCTAGCTAAAATGCTTACACGTGACAATCGAGTAGCAAAATTCAAAGATCGATCAATGTCAAGGTTACTGGTTTTCCGCGGGTTTCTCAATTTAAAAAAAAAACAACCTTCAGCGGATGTATACTAGATTGTTTACAGTGTGTTATGTGCCACGACCTCGGATTGGACAATGCTAATTAGTCACATGTCGACAAAGCGGGCGTAAAAGTTCGGGAATTGCTTAGTATTGAAGCAACGGTAAGATGTTGTAAAACTCGCGGACGTTGCTGAAGGAACATGGGTCATTATAGGCCTAATCGATGACAGCTGGGACATTTGAACAGCTTTCTAATTATATTGTAAGAAACCAATGAAATAAGTAAAGCAAAAAGCCAAACGTTTAAGTTGTGTTTTAGTTTAATAAACACGGTACATATATTTATATTATATTAACAAATAATAATTAACACTAATTGATTCTAATTAACAAAATATTCAATCTAATAATTGCTAATATAGACATGCTATAACCAATGATAACATCAGACAGACATGGTAACATCAGACAATAATAAAGCACCTTATAATTCTTCTTACACAGCACTTGAATTCAGAGAGAGGGAAATGGGGTTTAACGTCCACTTGACACAAACCAGGTCATTTCGGGACTAACATTTTATTTCAATAATTTGCTTGCATGTAGGGGTGTTTAACAGTGGGAGTTTAGAATTTTGAGTAAATTCTTAACTGAAGTCTGAGAATGCTTTGTGAACTTGGGACCAGGTCAATTTGGGAGGATGTCGGTTGTGAAGGTCATTTCCATATAAATATGGATAATTTATCAATGAGGAATTCTGGATTAGGGTTTTTTATTTTATGGTTACCTATAGTTACTCCTAACATGAAACCCTGGAGGTGAATTTCCAACCTACCGGCCTAAAAATAGACCCTCCCTAGAAGAATTGAACTTTTTGTAAAATATCAAATGGACTAATTACAATGTGATTGATTAAAAGATTGAACACCATCAGATGATACAATGATTGTTACAATAATACGAAGAAGACAATGAACAAGATTAATGCTTACATTTAAATATTGCTGAAACGGCTAAAATTTTTGGCAACATTAATAAAAGTGAGACATTACCTTTAAAAGCTTTAAGCAATTACCTTCAATGTATGTTGCATTTATTACGTCATTGTCCATAAACCCTAAATGGAAATTTGATGTAGTATTGTTAAACAGCATTAAGGGAATATATCATGCAATGTAACCAGGGTTTTATTTTACCATAAATTTAAATGTATGTTGCATTTATTAGGTCACTGTCCATCTACTTTATAGAATTTGGATATAGATTTTGAGAAACAGGGCCCTGTTCACTGGAAAGTAGAAAAGTCAATTGAACACAAACTTGTTAAAGATGTTGTTAGACCTAATTTTAGTTTATATTAACATGAAACTGAAATGAAACTTCCATGGCTAGAACATCCAACTACTTCTTTATCAATTAACTGTTCTCTTTAAAACTAAATTTCAGTAACTTTGATTGGTTAAAATCACTGTTCCAAGTATCTGTTGATTGGCTAATGAATGTGAGATCAGGTCAACTAAACACAAACTTGTTAAAAAGTTTTCAGATCTTACTTTAGCACAAAAAACAATTTGATTAAAACACAGATCCTTTTGTTTTACTTGACTTCACTACAGTAGGATCTGAATGAGTTGTTGTATAACCTGTGTTTCAGTTGATGTGAGGGATCAGCCAATTAAATGGTCTGTTACATGGAGTTTTTGGCGTGAGATGCACGGAACTGTGGGTAACTCACTAGAAACATCAACGCTGATTGGTTAATCATTTGTGTGATGTCATAGGGCCAAAAGTCACTATAATGATCCCTTACACAACCTTCCACTACAACTGGTCAGATCTTCATGTAGTAGAAGTCATCAAAAGTATAAAAACAAATGAAACAAATAAAGATTTGCGTTTTAATCAGATTGCATAAAATATAAAGAGAGAGAGAGGGAAATGGGGTTTAACGTCCACTCGACACAAACTAAGTCATTTTGGGACTAACATAAGGTTTAATTTTATTTCAATTATTCTCGTGCGCTTAGGAGTCTTTAGCAGTGGGAGGAAACCGGAGTGCCACATACGCTCACACCAGGGATCGAAACCACAGCCGCAAACCAGAGGTGACCGTCCAGCTAGAGGTTGAAGCGCGGCACTCTAGACCACTAGGCCATCCCAACCCCCGGCATAAATATAAACACAAATGGAACGGCCAGTATGAAATACTATTGATTAAATTGAATAAGCTTAATATCAAGATTGGAAGTTTTCAAGTTCCAATAAACTTTAAAAGCTCCAAGTTATCGTAATGAAGGACAATGAACATAAAAACACAATGTAAGACAAGTTTATATTAAATAAAGGTGCAAATGATGATGATGATGATGTTGATGATGTAAATGATGATGATGATAGATATATTTTAACGGATATATCGTTGACTTTCTTCTTGTTTATAAGGATCAGGATATTCTGTTAAATCTAACGTGAGAACGTTACTAATAATACAATCACCAATCTGAAATACACAAACAATTCAATTGTAGGAAATAAAATTAACTGTCGTTTAATGTACAACTGTTCTGTGAAGATGGGCATATGCCATACAGTGTACTATGCGATTAGAAATGTTTCCAAGACAGCAGTTAATCGATCTACGCTTATATCAAATTTCAACTGCCCTGGGTTCTTTATAAGTGTTTTTTTATCATTCGAAGGACTATACAATGCTACTTCAGTATATCCACACAGTAAATTCCACTTACCTCAGGATAAATGCCAATTAATGCGTCACCACGATTATAAAATTCTTCTTTTAAAGAAATAACAATACACTGAAAACTTTTATTGGATTGTTCACGAATATACGCTGCTACCTAAAACATAACATAAAATAAGGTATTACACTGACGTAGAACTTTAAATTCATTACAATTTTATTAAAATGGTCTACTGCTGATTCTGTAACCCAGTCAAGACACTAAAAAAACATCTACATCAAGTTTAAGAGAGAGAGAGAGAGAGAGAGATGGGGTTTAACATCCTTAAACTAAGTCATTTCATGACAAGCATATCGTTCACTTTTATTTCAATAATTTGCTTGCGAATAGGGGTCTTTAAAAAGTGGGAGGAAACCAGAGGACTCAGAGAAAACTCACGAGTTGGACAGGTGACCCTACCACGCCAGTTGACTCAATGACAGACCTTATGATACAACAAGCACGCGCTAACCATACGGCCATCCAACCCTACCGACAACAAGTTTAAACATTCCTCCACAATTAGAAGCAGCATTATCGTGTTCTAGATGGATGGATAGACAGATGGGCAAACCCATTTCAATAGTCCCTTGCTCCAAAATACGACTAGGAACAATTAAAATAAAGTATAGAATAGAAGGATGAGTATATACCTTGCCTATGTTGGTATTATCTAACGCAGCATCAATCTCATCTAGTACAAAAAATGGTGCCGGCTGATAACTGTAATAAAATATCAATAATTTAATAATCATCTCCACAAAAAAAACTAACGCAAAATACACCAAGTCTACATAACCGAAGATTATATAATTAAACTACCAGTTTACCCTGTGTTGCACAGGTAAAGTTGAAACCTGAAGTGCAATCTCATCAAGTCTACGTCACTCTACAACTTGAGCTGCCCATAAAGTGGCAATGTGTCTTAGCCAGAATAATGTGTTGTTATTAATCAGTCCTTTATCGTAAACATTGAATATGCATATTAATTTAGAAATTGTAACAATTTAAACCCTGGTAGATACAATATTGTTGAATAATTCCTCTTGTTTATCAATCAATAACTTCACTTATAGTACAGAAACATTATTTTATTTAATTCGGAATATATTTTCGTCGCCAATAGGCCTATAATTATACTAATGGTCGAATACGAATATTAATTAGAAATTCTAACAATAGAATAAAGCCCATTGTTCATCTTTCGATATACAACCACATGTCAATGTATAAATATACTTCACCTCTGTATAGAGAATAATAGAGCCAGAGCAGCAACGGTCTTTTCACCACCAGATAAATTATCCATAGGTCGGAATCGTTTACCGGGAGCCACACAGTTATAATTTATACCGTCTAAATATGGTTCTTCAGGATTTTCAGGACCTAATAAAGCTTGAGCACTCTGATTTCTTGATAAATTCTGTAATTGAGAAAATAATTTATTAATTTTGTGATCAGGTAGTTCTAATTGACCACAAACCAGGTCATTTTGGGACTAACATATAGTCCAATTTAATTTCAATAATTGGCTTGCATGTATTGGTCATTTGAAGTGGAAGGAAACAAAAAGAAGCGTTTACATTCAATACGGATAATTACTGTAGACCAAAATATCATTTGCCCAACAGTTACTGAGGTGTAACAGCTATATACACTAACATTTAGACCAGTTGGTTGCAAATAACTTATATAGACCAGTGATTCTAAACCAATGTGCCGTGTGCCACGAGATCTTCCTAAGTGTGCCGCAAAATTTTGAATGGCATACTAATAAAATTTTCACACTAAAGAAGCCAGCTATTTGACTGATGAAATTCAAAAAACTGCAATAAAGTAAGTTCATAGCTGTGTTTTTCTTTATTTAGTTTTAGTCATTCTATTTGTATAAGACAAGTCTGTGTCTACGGTAGTATGGCGCCTGAATTTCCATGTTTTTATTTTGTAAAATTCAAGTTTTTTCATATATATTTAGCCAGGTGTGCCGCTATTTTTTCCTGTGTTTCAAGGTGTGCTGTTGGCAAGAAAAGTTTGAGAACCACTGATATAGACAATAAAATAGATAATTTACCTTATAGACATCATCTATCTGATTTGAAACATGTTCAAAACATTTCATAAATCGGTCATATCTTTCTTTACGAATTTTTTCAAATGTTTGTTTCGCTCTCTTGGCTCTCTTCCTCGCTGTTTCAAATTCTTCCGATGTTTCGTTGAATCTAAACCGGACAACATCTAATCTGAAATAATCAAGAAATATCTTTTGAGAAAAATGCATAACAGATAAATCAAGTTTTCATTTAAATGGATTTGGGTTTAATGACACGTCAACACCGAAACAATACTTTGGTAATTTTGAGATTAATATACAATTTCTACTGCTATGGTTATGTGTGCAATGCAGGAAGGAGAACTTTGCCTGATCAGTGGCTTTTTTGTCTACTCTTTTCAATCAAAAAACAAAAGTTGTTTTGCATGTATGCTAATGTGTATACAACTAAGCATATTGTCCTTGGCCGGTAGAGAGATGCCATCCCTTAGAAGAAGAGGCAGGGAATGAACAAATTTGAAGGCTCTTCTTCGTTCGTGCTGGGATTCGAACCCAGCCCATTTTATTTGCAAGTCCAGTACCCTCCCCACTTGACTAATCTATTCAACTTACTTTTCATTAGCTTTCATGTTAGGTGCGTTTATTCTCTGTATTGTTGTATGCATGTCAGAGCACGCTTTCATCAAAGTATCTAAAACTTTCTTAACATCATCATTATGA
This sequence comes from Patella ulyssiponensis, assembly GCA_963678685.1. Lineage (NCBI taxonomy): Eukaryota > Metazoa > Mollusca > Gastropoda > Patellidae > Patella > Patella ulyssiponensis. Next base: position 51,546,641 of record OY783232.1, on the reverse strand, counting down.
TCCAACTGAAATATAATCAAATATATTCAAATCAATTACTTTATCAGGACATGTTCTTGTCTACGTAGGTCATTTTTAAACTAGCCATGGTTGCCAAGCAGTTGCTAAACAAGAGAACAAGCTACAAAAAAAACCTTGCGATTTTTTCATACGATCATGAGCAATAATCCATGAAGTAACGGTCAGACACACGAGAATATGAAAAGGAAGTGATATGTTTTGGAGATAGACCTATATTTCAAGTTTCATAAAATTTGCACAAAAATTGTGACCTGTAAAGTGTCCACAAAATTGTGGTCGTTCAGACATCCTGACGGACAGGGATGACAACAATATACGTTCACGTGAAAATGTGGGCATACATGTATAAAAAATGCAGCCTGTAAAATGCTAAGAACCGAAAAACTTGTTTGGACCTTGCCAAAAATAGATAATGCAAAATGAATATATTGAAAATTTCATTCAAGTTACTCTATTCTGAGCCAAGTTATCACAGTTTATAGTTTTGACAAGATGTGTGCATTGATTGTTTATTCTTGTAAGCATGGTACTGGTATATTCAAGCCTTAGCCTCAATTCTCCCTTTTTAAATTAAATGATTAAATGAGAGAGAGAAATGGGGTTTAACGTCCACTCAACACAAACTAGGTCATTTGGGGACTAACACATGGTTTCAATTTTATTTCAATAATTCGCTTGTGCGTAGTGGTCTTTCGCAGTGGGGGGAAACCGGAGTGCCCGGAGGAAACCCACGAGGTTGAGAAGGCGCTCTTATCTCCATGGCCAAATACGCTCACACCAGGGATCGAAACCACAGCCGCAAGCCAGAGGTGACCGGCCAGCTAGAGGTCGAAGCGCGGCACTCTAGACCACTAGGCCATCCCAACCCCCCTATCATTAAATGGCTGAACTTACATCTTTATAATCGTCTGTTAATGAACTGTAATCTATAACAATCTGAGCCTCTTTTTGATAAATAGCTTTAGCTCCCTGACTTGACATGCTATCAACTGGGGTTTCGCTGTCAGCGTGACTTGATGGTTCATTCTCCTGGGTGATATCGTCCATATGTCCTCTCTTCATCGGTAAACGTATATCATCCATCTGGAAATAAAAATATAACAACCCTATAAACATCATATTTTATCTTTTTGATATCATTCACTAAACACTTTACGGCCTACTCTTATTATATCGAATTCCAACTGCCAAGGGATCTTTTACGTGAACGCTAAGGTACTCACAGGACCTTAGTTTTTCGTCTCATCCGAATAACAAGAGCCATCCTTGTCAGATCCTTTGTCCTGAATCACTGACAAGGGGAAACCACACTGGAAAATCTAGATGAATTACATTTTCTTTTACGATTAACTAATACGAATTACATTTTGTTTGGTTTTTTTTTTACGGTAAACTAATATGAATGACACTTTTTATGCTTAAACTAATGTGAATGACATTGTTTTCCCAGTATACTGATTTTTTATGCTAAACTAATATGAATTTTTGTTTTTTACGTTTTCCATTGCTTACCTTGCATGTTTTTAGTAGACTGTGTCGATCAGCTCTACGTTGTTCTAGTTTAGTTTCTAGAGCATTTATACCCTTCTGTGTAGCTGCTATTTCCTTGATTTGAACACCCAGACGTTTTCTGATCTCACTGATAGTACCATCGATATCATCGTTCTGTGATTTTGTTGTTATTTTCTGTTGTTTTAAACGTTCTGTATTTTGCATGTCTTCATCTATAACCTAGAACAAAAAAACAAGAATAGACTTAATATTCTCAAATATAGATTGGAAAAACACAATTCTATTATAAGCATCAGAAAACCCAACCTCATAAATTAGCATCAGAAAACCCAACTTCTAAGGGGGGTTGGGATGGCCTAGTGGTCTAGAGTGCAGCGCTTCGACCTCTAGCTGGCCGGTCGCCTCTGGCTTGCAGCTGTGGTTTCGATCCCTTGTGCGAGCTTATGTGGCATGGAGATAGGGGCGCCTTCTCAACCTCGTGGGTTTCCTCCGGGCACTCCAGTTTCCTCCCACTGCTAAAGACCCCTACACGCAAGCGAATTATTGAAATAAAATTGAAACTATATGTTAAGTCCCAAAATGACCTGGTTTGTGTTGAGTGGACGTTAAACCCCATTTCTCTCTCTCTCTACCCAACTTCTAAAATTAGTATCAGAAAAACTCAACTTTTAAAATTAGCATCAGAAAACCCAACTTCTAAAATTAGTGTTAGAACCTAGGTGAGATAAACAATGAAATTATGAACAGTCCAAGGAATGTGTTGTTGCTTATTTAACACTTTTAACCCAAGAGACTGGATTTTTGGCTATGTTGTTGCCGTGCCCACTTTTTTTTTTACACCCACGCAACATCTGTTGGTACGACTGGCACCAAAAGGTGGACTATTGGAGATCAACCAAGGATACTTTGTTGTGCCCAAAATATGAACGACCAGTTCTTTTCACTTATATATGTCTAACAATTGCCAGAAAAACCTGTGTATAAATTTCAGTGTTTAAAGTGCTGATCAATGTGGCCACCACCCCATGGTGACTCCTACAATTCACAACCCACAGTGATATAAATATGAACAAAACATTTGCTCATAACCAAAAATTTTGAGGTGTTGACAAGAGTAGTACTTTCCTAAGCTGACATAGGGGGTTGGTGGGATGGTCAGCATGCGCACGCTGAATCATAAGGTCTGTCATTGAGCCAACTGACATGGTTTTGATTCCCAGGTTATACATGACAAGGAGTAGGGTTGCCTGTCCAACCTTGTGGGTTTTCTGAGGGTCCTCTGGTTTCCTCCCACTACAGAAGACCCCTAAGCGCAAGCTAAATAAAGGATAGCAATGAATCTAACAAACCTTCATATGTTTAGCTTCTTCTTTCTTGACTTTTTCTAATTCTTTTTCATCATCTTGAACAGTTTTCTCCCATTTACACACATTCTCTACAAAAACAGTTCAAATAATTTCTATACTTGAAGGCGGGCTTGTGACTTCTGCCATATTGTCATGAGGATATGTGTATTAGATTCTAGATGCTAAGCTAAGTTTCTTTCCTGTTTTGTCAAATCTGAATGATACCCGGTCCGTAGTGATATTCCTTTTTCAATTAAAATTGAAGAAAATCAATATTTACCCCATGTATCCCGAGATTTCTCGAATTCAATTTGATTCTGGAGACGGAATTTTTGGTTTTCAAATTCCAATCTTTTCTTGGCTCTGTCTTGTTGAACTCTCAATTCTCTTTCTTCATATTGTCTAGAAAATGATTAAACAAAAGATTTTAAGCATTAATTTAACATCATCAATTTTTGAAATGCAAGATTTGCTAAAATTCATTCAGTTGACCTTAACATGAATATCTTTTTTTAATTTCATAAACTTACACAATTTCCGCTAATAAATGGCCAGATAATATCACGCCAAGTTTAATCATTGGCTCTTTTCAAAATTTATCAATTTTTCAAGATTATTTAGACTGATTTTTTAGTATATGTTTTTCAATGTCGATTAAAACTATAATAACTTCTATGCATAATGGTTCTCAAAATTTGAAATATTTCAGTCTGTTCAAATCACACAAATATTTATAATGGAGAATTTTTTTTTAAAGGCTATTCAAAGCTATAGCTCTTAACACTCCAGTACATAGTGCTCACACGAATATATTCAAATTTGATTAAAACTAAGGCAACTTATAGAATTAACGAAGGCTGTAGTGTTCACACGTATATTCAAATTTAATATTTCAGAACTCGCTATTTCATATCAATTATAACATACCTGATATTAGCGACACCAATAAGTTGGCAAAAATCAGAGAAAACTTCATCTTCAACTCTATTCATTTTATCCTTCAATATTTTAATTTTATCTCCTCTTTCGTTCATAATCTGATCAATTTCCAACATTTGAGGCTAAAACATAAAAACAATAATAACTAACATAGGAGCTTTCTACAGATGGTATCTATAGGTATTCTATTTGGTCTATTGATGATGGATGCTAACAGTTCACAAAGCATTCTCAGACTTAAGTTAAGAATTTACTCAACTTTTAATGACTGTTTATGAGAAATATCTTGGATCCTGAAACACTAAACTTTACACATAGTTTCTTATTGATGTATTTCGTACATTAAAACAACCAAAGTTTTATAAAAGGCTATGTTTTATTAAAAATAAGGCGAACAATTCTGAGAAATTCTTAAGTCTGAGAATGCTTTGTAAACTCAGGGCCCTGGCCTGGCCTCAAGATCACTAATAATAATGTGAGTTGTACAAGAGAAAGGTGAGTTGTTTCCAGAATTGTCTCAAAATGAGTAAGCTTTACTTCTACAAACATGAATACAAAATTTTTTCCAGACTGAGAACCCATTTCTGGATGTTTAATGGACTGCCCAAAATCGGCTTTAACTAGTGCTCCAAAGATCTGTCCCAAATTGGAAAATCCTGAGTAACTTTTCTCAAACCAACACAAGCAAAAAACATGAATTTTCATACATTCAGGGGCCATAATCCATGAAGTTATGGTCCAATATATGCCAATATGGATAGGGAATTTTTCTCGGCCAACACGCTAATGACTAATAAAGATAAGATACTTACATCAAACGATACCATCATTTCATTATACTGATTCAAATCTTTCTCATTCTGATTCAGATGTTTGTTCAACTGCAAAAAATATATAATCATATAATTATTTATAGAAACACAAACTGAAACTAAACATGCAATCCTGGAGAAAAATGTGGTTTAAGGTCTACTAGACACAAACAGGGTCATTTTTGGACTAACATGCTACAATCTCATTTCAATAATTTGCTTGTACATAGCAGAAAAATCCCACAAAGTTGGACAGGCCACCCTACTCAAAACCACGCCACTTAGATGACTGGGACACCCTACCTCACTTACTACCCAGTCTAAGTACAAGGTGCATGTTAGACCACTTGGCCACTCTACCCCCCTCACAACCCACCCTACACTAAAATACAAGGGCGTGTTAGATAACTGGGCTACCCTTCCCTGCTTCCACCCCGAAGGTGAGAGAGAGAGAGAGAGAAATGGGGTTTAACGTCCACTCGACACAAAATAGGTCATTTCGGCACCAACATATGGTTTAATTTTATTTCAATAATTTGCTTGCGCGTAGGGTCTTTAGTAGTGGGGGGGAAACCAGAGTACCCAGAGAAAAACCACGAGGTTGGACAGGCGACCCTACTCCTTGCCACGTACAACCAGGGATTTGAAAACCCTAAGGTGCAATGGTGCATGTTAGACGACTGGTCCACCCTTCCCTGCTTTTGTCCCGAAGTTAAATACTTACGGTATTATCTCTGTCAGTGATAGAATATTTTAATCTTGTTTCTAAACCTTTAATCTGTGATCTAATTGTATTTAACTCTGATTCCTTTCTCTTCTTCTTCAGCTGTTCTTTTAATTCCTCACTTAACTTCTCCTTCTTCGACTTTAGTTGTGTCAACATCTTCGAATCCCATCTTCTTGCCTTGGCCTTCAGATCACTAAATAAAAATATGTTTTTAAGATGGTTGATTTCATGACCATTAATAATTTAAATAAATTCAGATTTTACTGGAATAAAGTGCCAGAACAAGGAGCTTTAATCAAATAAAACCTTTACTAAATATTCAAAACACACAGGATCTTTTTTTACCGAGAATTACAGTTTGCATGATAATTATAGTTCACAACCAATGAAAAAGCTGTATTCTCATGAATAAGTCACCTGGTGCCTAATCTTTATCTAAAATGTTTAAAGAATCCTGCCTTTTCATTGGTTGATCAAAATCCTATTATAAATTTGAGCCCTTAGCCAATGAAAACCAGCATCATTAAAATAACTTATATTAAGTTTAGATTATATTAGAATAATATCTTACCTAGCACCACCAGATATAACACCAGATTTTTGAAAGAGAGTACCATCTAGCGCTACAGACTGCAAAATAAAACACATCAAATATTTACAATGTTAGTCATTTTCACAAAAACATTCAATTTTTGTTTTTCTACGGACATATCTCACATGCAATGCAAGAGAGGAGAATTTGGTTAAAACATTAACGTTTCCACCTTTGAATATGATGTGTTAAAATAAACCATTTAATTTCTTGAAGATTTAACAATGTCCTTCTTAGGTCATGAACAATTAATGTACATTTACAGAATAAATATAAAGATTTATGAATGAATGCATGTTATTGAGTAGGACCGTGAATACCCGGTACAGAAATTTGGCTGGGAATATTGAAATTTGATATAATAATACAGCAATTTGTATTGGGAGTACAGAAATTTGGACTGAATACAAAATTTTAACTGCAAATACAGAAATCTATACCGGGAATACAGAAATTTTGACTGCGCATATACAGAAATCTGGACTGAATGCAGAAATTTTGACTTCAAATACCGAAAATTTTGACTGTGAATATAGAAATTTTGACTGTGAATATAGAAATTTTGACTATAGAAATTTTGACTGTGAATATAGAAATTTTGACTATAGAAATTTTGACTGTGAATATAGAAATTTTAACTGAATATAGAAATCTTGACTGAATATAGAAATCTTGACTACGAATAAAGAACTTTTACTTTACCTTATGTCTTTCGTGTCCACCAAAAGCAACTCTTCTGGCGTCTTCAACAGTTTCACATACTAGAGCATTACCACAGGCAAATAATAACGCCTTCTTTATAACGGGTGGATCATATCGTATAACATCTATAACTAACTTTACATTCTTAGGTTCACGGATATCTCTACAAATGAAAAAAAAACATAACATGAAATGTACATCCAACAATGAATGAATGAAATGGTGTTTCAAGTCCTACTTGTCAGTACCGAACAGAACTAACAAGGACAGACACAGGCCATGTAGTATGCTATATGGGATGGGAAATTTGGAACATACAGTGGCGTTTGCGAATACTTTTTGAAGAATTCTAATTATCTAGAGTTCTTTTGCTTGCACCCTTCCGTGTTGAAAAGGTTATCGCCTACTCTTTTTTGCCAGACAATATATTTCACACCACTGAGAGGGGGAAACCAGGTTGGAGAATCCCCAAAACTCTCAGTTAGTGAGCCAATGAGAAAACTAACAGTATGCTCAATAAAAGAAACTAATTTCAGTTGGACAAAAGGCAAGTATAAAAGTTTACACAAGACATTCATCATAATGAACACATTTTTCTCCAATAAAATAGATCTTAGACTAAACCTTTAACATGAATTAAAGCTTTGTAACATCTGAACAAAATCTGTGAATTCTTCAAAATCTAAACAAAATCTGTGAATTCTTCAAAATCTGAACAATATCTGCAAGTTCTTCAAAAACCCATCTGATCAATGACTTGTTCCCGTATTGAAATGTCTGTAAATGTGAAAACTGACCTGAGCTTTTCGTTAACTTGTTTAACATCGAGATAGTCCAGAGGTAAAAATGTCTCTGGTTCAATTCTCTGTTCTTTCATATACTGAATGCAATCTTTAGCCGTTTTCTCTGTGTCACAGACGATGGCGTCCATATATTTACCCAATACTTTGGTTATAGCAACTTGATATTTCTTATGACTGGGTTCACATAAATCTATCAGACGACCATGCTGTCAAAATAATCAAATATCAAATCAAGTTTATATTTTAGATCTATCAGACGATCATGCTCTTAAAATAATCAAATCCACTTTATAATTTGAAATATAATAGATGCCAGACAACCATGCAACATGCTTCAAAAAACATCTAAGTTCCTTGGACAATTGATAGACTTCAATTTTTGATGTCACAATTCCAAGATGGCAGTGGTAATGCCATACTTACTTAATTGTCATTAGTACAGAGAGAGATAAATGAGGTTAAACATCACAAACTTGTTCATTTTGGGACTAATATATGGTTCAATTTTATTTCCATAATTCAATGCTGGTAGGAATCTTTAGTATTGGGAGGAAACCGGAGAGAAAACCCACTAGGTTGGACAGGCAACTCTACTTGTCGTCATGGGGAACAGAAACAATGTCACTTGACTCAATGACAGAACTTCTGGTTTCACGCTTGCGCATTTTTAGTTCACTCGTACATGTTCTGTATATTGTGCTACACGTTTATCTGGTTAGTAAATAGTTGATCTTACCACTCCTGGGAAAAGTCTCTTCAAGTTATCCAGTAATTCAGCTTTTTTCATGGCACGAGCTGATTCATGTTTATCAACCTGAAATTAAAAACAATTACAATTTCTTATCTCAGAAAATAAGACTTCAGGAGTATAATGTAGTAAAATTTGATTTTAATAATACTCTGGTGTGTAGAGATCTTTTATCAGTGGGAGGAAACCAAATGACCCACGAGGTGCGGAAGACAATCCTACTCCTTGTCAAGTACAAATGAAATAAAATGAAATGGGGTTTAACGTCCTACTCTTCTGCACCTGACCTGAGCTAATGAGAGACGGGCATACGCCATACAGTGTGCTATGAGGGAAATTTTGCCCGGGCAGCGGCGCTACGGCCTACTATTATATCGAATTCCAACTGCCAAGGGATCTTTTACGTGCACGCCAATGTGTACACAGGACCTCGGTTTTTTGCCCCATCCGAACGACTAGGCAGCTGTCAGGCCCTCCTTCTGCATCACTGACAAGGGGAAAGCACGCCGGAAAATCGAGATGAACTTTCTCGGCCAATGCAGGGATCGAACACTCAACCTCCAGGCTAGCAAGCCAGCGCCTTGCCCACTTAGCCACCGTGATTCCCAGTCAAGTACAAGCTGGGAACTGAAACCTCGCCACTTGACTCAATGAAAGAGACCTATGATCTAGAGCTAGATGAAACATAATCCACAGTAGGCAGCTTAAGTTGTACACATACTGCCTCACATAAGTCTATGGGCGTACTCGATTGAACGTTCCGGAATTAAATTCTCTCAATTCCAAAAATAGTGTCAATCGAGTGAAAAGGAGAATTTCGGAGTACAACGCATGTGCCGACTGCATAAAAAATATCTCAACCAATCATGGCAGCCGATACATATTTGTTACTTAAAATACGTCACGATTCCACTCACATCACCTCAGCTGTCGGGACTGGCAGAACTGTGACAGGACTCAATTCCGTGTCACTCGATTGCAATTCTGTCAATTCGGGACGTTCTGTACTGGGAATCGAGCCTCCCCTATTTTGTCTTAAAGAGCCACAACTGAAATATATCACTGAAGCAACAATGAATGACACTATAAACTGGGTCTCATTTAATGTTGTGTATTTAGCACTCAGTAACCAACGGGTTGTTTATTTATTAACAGCTATCGAGAAATTAAAACTGTTGTAAACTGGACAATCATTATCAAAATTGAATGGTCAGCTACTGTTAAGATTGATTTTTTTTAATTCTTAAACAAAGATTAGGGTTGGGTTAGGGAATGTGAAAGATATTAGTGCTAAATGCACAAGATTAAATGATACCAAGGTTACAGTATAAAAAACCACACAATCTTTGATACATACCTTAGCTTCTCCAAGTTGTTCGATAACAGACCCCAGTTCAACGTTTATTTCAGAAATACGTAAGTTGGCTGTTTCTACATCGTACCCTAACTCTTCCTCTATTTTCTTCTGTTCTGCTACAGCTTGTGTACTAGTTCTAAAATTATAAAATTAAACTTAATATATTATAACAATAATATGTACATTTATATCGCACACAGTTCCATGCTAATATGCATGCTCAAGGCACTACACAGTCTTTGTGCTATAATAGGCCTTAAATTTCATAACAAAGGGGAGTAACTGATAATTAGCAAACATTGTTAGCAGATGGAGAGAGGGAAAGAAAACATGAGGTTGTTATTTTTTAATTGGATATAAAAAGGGTTCAAGCACACTAACCTGATGTATTCATTTAATTTGTCGACTCTCTTCAAATTCTCTTCTTTTTCATGTTCCTTTTGTTTCAGTTTTGCGACTATTTCATTCTTCTTCCTCACTTCATTATCATATTTATCCTGATCTGTCTTCTGTTCACGATTTATAGATTCTAACTCCTGTAGATATCGAGCTGATAGTTTCCCAGCTTTTTCTTTCAAACGTTGATATTCCGTTACCTAAACCAAACAGAAACAAAATAAGCATTCAGAAAGAGACACAAAACATCTATACTCAACACGATGGAATTATTTCTGGACTAACAAAAGATAAAACCTTCAATTCATTATTTCGAATGCTCAACACACGATATTTCGGGAGACACAAAAGACAAAAATTCATTAATTTGAACTCTGTAAGTGGGTCATCAAATGACAAAAGCCAAAACATATGGCAGATGACTATAATACACGTTGCGACAAAACCATATTGGTGACAGACATGCTGTACAAAATGTCTATTTTTCTAGTAAACTTTTCATGATTTTCTACTCCTCTTCTTCAAATTCCAACTATAAGGCCTTCTTTTACAATGGAAACCAGACTTGAAGAATTTTCTCGGGCCAGCATTGGGATTGAACCTATTCCTGGTAAGTGAGCCAGCGTCATACTCTCCATTTCGGGGTATGCAACAGATATATATAAAACTTAAATTAACTCCAATAATGCAATGCTAATGGTGCCATACAGTTGAAACAGCTCTTGGTTCATATCAGTGAAAACATGAAGGTCTGCTTTAATGGATTAAGGATTTCAGGGGTATTTTTATATTTTTACCTGTGATTCCTCAAGTTGTAATGATCGACCTTGTGACTGAGATTCTTCTTCTATTTTCTCTTCAAATTCTAATCTTTTCCTTTCGATATCACCCAATTCCTTCTCTAATGTTTCAATCTGCAATATTACATTTATAGTTAGAAGTGTGCACGACACTTTGTTTCAAATCCAATGCTCTCCTCTATTTACAGACGAAATTGCTCTCCGGCAAAAACTTTCTTGGTTTTATTTTTATTTCTGACAAATTAATAAAACTGTATCTACATAGGAATTTTATTCTGTTCCAGTTTTAATATTGGTTGGCTCATACGAAGATCTAACTAATTGTTTGACGTTTAACAACTATTTATTGGATGTTACGAAAATCTAACTACTGTCTGTCCCATGGTAAATAATAAACGGATTTCTTCGATTATGAAGAAACTACTTAACTTTGGTTATTATAAACTTACCCGTGTGTTTGACATAAACTCCGGTTAAATAAAATCCATTGCACAATTAAATATCCAAACAAATAAAAAAGTTCTCTCTTGAAAAATTTGACGTGTTTACTTATATTTTCTACCAAGTGGAAGACAACATGGCTTTCGTCACATATTGGACGAAACCAATAAAACCGTATGGGGGGTTTAATTTTGACAGAGAGTTTGACAACCAAGTGTTACTATGAAAACAAACCACGATCGTTTCGCACAGTTTATTTCAAACACAGAGGTAAGTTTATAAAAACCAAAGTTAAGTAGTTTCTTCATAAGCCGTTTATTATTTACCATGGGACAGACAATATTTTCTTTTACTTTTAATGAGTATTTATTGGATACGGACTAACCTCTTCTTCGTGATTGTCATGGGTTTTTCTTGCTTGTTTCAAAGATTTTCTATAAAATAAACACATTAATCAATCGTTAGTTTAGGAGAGAGAGAGAGAAATGGGGTTTAACGTCCACTCGACACAAATTAGGTCATTTTGGGACTAACATATGATTTAAATTTTATTTCAATAGTTCGCTTGCGCGTAGGGGTCTTTAGCAGTGGGAGGAAACCGGGGTGCTTGGAGGAAACCCACGAGGTTGAGAAGGCGTCCCTATCTCCATGCCACATACGCTCACACCTGGGATCGAAACCACAGCCGCAAGCCAGAGGTGACCGGCCAGCTAGAGGTCGAAGCGCGGCACTCTAGACCACTAGGCCATCCCAACCCCCTGTTAGTTTAGGAACGGATATTTCTAATTACAAAATGAAAACAGAACTACTGAGCTCTGAAGAGAGAGTGGGAAAGAAATGGTGTTCAAGTGTTTAAGTCCACTTGACACCAAACTAGGTCACTTCGAGATAAACATCAAGCTAATAAATTGTCTATCAGGTGTTATCATAAGCAGAAACTGCTCATATTTGAATTTGTCTACAGATCAGAAAATGTTCATTATCCTTAATGTACTTTGTCAATTTACTGATGCAATTAATCTCCACACCAAGTTTCACCACTATGAGGAACCTTAAATTCTACATGTACAGGTACAAAAGCCAAGACACAGTTTGAAGTTAGCATAATTCTAATCTTTTACAAGCGTTGAGTGAAACATTGTCAGTAACCTACTGGCAATTCTTTAATAAGAGAGAAATATATCTTACTTAGCACCCTCAAGTTTTTTGATCATATGTGCTGTCTTTTCTTTAGCTTTGATATACAATGGTCTCTTCTTGTTCATTTCAACTTCCTGTATAATAACATAAATATATATATCTTAACTCACAGATGCCATATAAAGTTGGAACATCTTAAAAAAGGAAAATTTTTCGCCACAGCTCGGTAAATGCTGTAGGCCTGTCATCAGAAGATCCAGAGAAAACCCACGAGGTGCATATCACTCTAGTCCTTGTCACGTAGAAGTCTGGGATTGACAAAATGAAAAACCTTATTAGAATTCACCTTATCACAATCATAAACCTTATTAGAATTCAAATAAAGATGTATTGTAGTGCCACTGTCCTGGAATATTTCCATTGTAGCACAATATGTGGAAGATGCATTGTAATGCCACTGTCCAGGAAAAAAAATCTGTTTTAGCACAATGAGAGTCGGATGATGCAGAAAATTAGAACATCAAAACTTATTTCCTATCCCTTTTCATAAAGGAATCAACTTACCATTTCCTTAACATTTTGATCTATTTTTGTCAACTCTCTCGTCAACTTGCCCTGTTCCTTCTTTTTCTCTTTAACTTCATCTTCGATGCGATCTCTCTTCCTGTTCTCTTTCTCTAACATTGTATTTTTCTTGCCCAATTCTTCATTAATTTCGTCTATTTCTCTCTCGTTATGATACAAACGGAACAACTGTAGTTCCAACTCTTTCTCACACTGTTAGAAATATTTTATAAAGTTTCATAAGATATAATTGAAGATTCGCTCCGGAATAATAATTGTATATGAAAAACTAAGTCAATTTTGTTTTCATGGAAACATAAAACTAATAAATCCGTGAAATTTAGCAAGCTACTGTAATATGGGGATTTATGGACAAAGTACATGCACAATGATAAAACTATAGCGTACGTATACTAGAAATCAAAGATTACACAGGTGCAGATCATTTCATTCGTTCGTTTCTCGGGTTTAAGGTCCAGAGAGAGATTTTATTTACCATCCTTTTTTATATTAACCGGGAAGGTGTTGAACTTTCGCATGGAACCCAGACATATGTCTAGTTTACGGGATTAATTAAATAATAGGTAGCAGCCATTCAAAGAATCTAACGACAGACATGACTGTTGTATATTCCATGTGACGACACGTCTGCAAAACAGGTGGCTGGAATTTTTGCGTTATATAACAATAGCAGGCAGTCATTCAAAGAATATAATCTAAATTGTAATGTAATGACGAACATTTATGACTGTATATTCCAAGCGACGGTGGCCTTATTCGTAGACTGAAACCCATCATAGGCCATTGTGTGTAATAGTATGCAAATAAGTTTGTAGCCAATATCTACTGTAAATTTTCCCGCATTTATAAGGCTTTAACCAATGAAAAGTTATCGTTGTGTTGTACACGCGTTGAGTAATACATCAGCCATTTCTATACAGAATAAAACGATGACCAAGCTGAATCGGTGAATATTTTCAAAATCTTTTTTTCCATTAATTGTAACCATATAAATCAAACACTCGCGGTTCATTTCTCGACAACGTCTGAAAACTAAACCCCTTTCAAATCTAAATGGTAGTGTTCATTTTTAAAAACATCCCGAGAAACTGGACGGTCGTAAAGTAGACGATTGAGGTCAAAACTTAACGGCGTTTCTAAATCTACACGGTGGCACAAACTGAGCGGTTTTTGATGAATCTTGACGGTATTTAACACATTCTAAACGGCAATCTATTTACTGGATACGTGTATTAGATTCTAAACGGTAAACGTAGTTTCTTTCCTTTTTTCGTAAAATCTGGACGATACCCGGTCCCTAGTGCGAACATTGAGACATGAAACTGTAGACTCTAACATTGAGTACATGATACTGTAGGCTCAAACATTGAGTCCATGATAGCATTTTCACAATTTCAGATTAGAAGAATGATCATACCAATTGTTCCTTGAGTCTTTGATAACGTTCAGCTTCATCTTTCTCCATTTTGGCTTCCTTTCTCTCGGCAGCGATACCTTTCTTCTTAAAATAATTAAACTGGGTATCTTCTTCTGCTTTCAACATTTCAGCTTTAGTTCTATCATATTCATCTTTTAATTCACCCGATCTAAAAATGAATATTTGAAGCAAACTTTAGAATTTATCCAAAAAATCCCAAGGATTTACCAGCACGTTTCCCAACCTAGGATCAAGTGGTTCAATAACTGTGTTTAGTCTATTTGATGAGACAAAAAAAAGCAAAAATAGTTCCAGTACACATGTGTGAAATAACCCATGTGAATTATATCTAACTAGTGTTCAATATTATTACAGGGAGCTGCAGTGGTTCAGTGAGTAAGAAACTGGTTTTTCTGGCTAGGAACATTGTCTAGACATTTGGATGATATGAAAACCAAGGTCCTATGTACACGTTGTGTCGAGGTGCACTAAAAGAAGCCATAACAGCAAGGATTTGAGATAAATGTCAAGACTTACAGGACATTAAAAACATGACTATCCTTATTCCACCTCACCCAGAAATTCCCCTAACATAAAAGTATAAAATAATTTCTTTCTTCACTTTTCAAGTATTGTAATTCCAAAATATTTCAAATAACAAATTTGATTACACTCACCTGCTTATTTCTTCAAACATTGCCGTTCTTTCTTTAGCATTTTTCATGGCAATGCTTTCCACAGTTCCTTGAAACACCAGAAAATTCTTAGATTTAACCAAAACTCCAATTTTCTCAAGTTCCGCAGCATATTGGTTTGCAGATACACCCTGAAGTTTTAAATTAAAACGTATAAAAGAAAATCACAATATACAACACCCACCTCAACCATGATGCCCATGAATTATAACTTTAATATAACATGGGGGAATTGGTAAGCGCTGTGTATCAAGCAGAGTATGCTTAAATTTTCACAACACCTCGAATAATTTAACTTACCATTTTGGGATTTATCAATTGCTGATATTGCTTGATTTCTTCAACTATGTTTAAACAAATGACTAAGATTGGTTGTATGATTGAATAAAATGAAGTTTTACTCATACTATTCTGCGCAATCAGAAAAAGCGAAATGAAATGAAATGGGGTTGACAATAATAACTTGAATATTTTCAAAAGAGTAAAATTAGCATTCAATTAATAGTCTACAGTATATAATAATACAGGATAGAGGGCATATCAGGGACTAATGTCTAGTTATTTGGATGGGACCAAAAAAAGAGGTCTTGCAGAAAAACTCTTGAACAGTTGGTCGTAGCTCCAAAATGGCATACTGCATGGCCCAGGTTGTGCAGAAAAATGGGAGATTAAACCATAATTAATTTACTACAATGCTACCATGAGTGGAGACAGTAGTGGGATATTAAAACTTATTTATTTAGTAGACTGCTACAATCATACATACCTGTCCGTTAACTTTATGATCTGATGCGTTACTGTGAATTGTACGCGTAAACACTATCTCTTTATCATCTTCAGTATCCACGTAAACAGCTGAAACTGAGGCCTTGTTTGAAGCGGGCTGTCCTATTGGTGCTCCATGAATCAACGACTAGAATAATAACATGAAAATTAATATAAACAATTTTAATATCCATTCCACTCTAACTAGGTCGTTTCTGGGCTAACACAAATAGTTTAGATATTATTTCAATAATTTAATTTTGGGCAGGGTTTTAGTACGGTACTTGGAGGGAATTGGAAAACCCAGACCCTACAATGAGAGGCATGCGACCTATTCTTGTCATATCACGTACAGGAATAAAAATAAATATGTAGTTTCAATTGAGTGTAGCACAAATATTTTAAGGCCTCTTATTGCAGAGTTCATATTGGGTTATTAACATGATTCAATGACACTAACGGCAGAAAATAAAGTTTTACAAACTATCAATATTTTTTGCTGACACTTACATTCAGTTTCTTGGCTCTCAAATTAGACGTTTTTTCACCAAGTACAAAACTTATAGCATCCATCAAGTTTGATTTTCCTGTAAAAGAAGTTTTATAAAAGCTTTAAAATTTAACACAGAGACAGAGAAATGGGGATCTATTTCTACCCAACACAAACTAGGTAATTATTTCAACAATTTGCTGAATGTATGGGGTCTTTTAACAATGGAAGGAATTCAAAGAGATTGGACAGACAGCCATACTCTGTTACGTACAAGTGTAGGATCGAAACCATGCCACTTGACCCACAGTCCTCATGATTTTAAGCGTTATGACCATTCAGCCACTCAAACCCCCATGGATGCCATAATTGAACAAATGCTACACAAAAATTGGTGGATTACATGAGAGAGAGAGAAATGGGGTTTAATGTCCACTTGACACAAAAACTAGGTCATTTCGGGCCTAACATATGGTTCAATTCTATTTCAATACCTCACTAGCGCATAGGTATCTTTTGTAGTCAGAGGAAACCGAAGAAACCTAGAGAAACCCCATGCCATGAGGTTGGACAGGTGACACTACTCCTTGCCACACACAATAGCTCAATAGGGGAATCGAAACCACACCAGTTGACTCAGTAACAAATCAACTCACCCCCCCCCCCTTTGGATTTCAAGAATATATGATATATAATTCGTATTTCTGCCCAATAACCATTAAAACCTAAAAAAAAACAAAAAATAAATAAAAAAAAAACCACACACACATGAATTAAATAGCAAATTAAAAAAAAAAAAATCTAATTGCTCATTTAGTTTCATTTTGGCAGGTATGAGTAGAAAGAATACAGAATGCAAATTTTTTAGACATCTGTGAAGCCTCAACGACCTGCTTGCCTATGGCTATGATTTTCAATTTATGAGCCACAGAATATTTTTTTAAATCTTTATAACCTTTTTAATATTAATAAAACAGGGCTGGTTGTTCTGTTTGGAAGCGGCAAGGGGAGGGAATTCTTTCTTTCTTTCCTAGATTATTGAAACATTTTCTCATCGCTGTTACTGTCAAGTTTTGGTATATTTCATCAAAACAAGTACGATGCAGGGTTATTTAATTATATCCACGATATTTTTGAAGTAAAAGTCGCGCCTACAATATCACAATTGACTCTTTATTTCTCTGTAAAATGAATCGATCAATTTATTTACCTGAGCCATTTGGTCCAATAATGGCAGTGAACGGCTTGAAAGGGCCGATGCGTTGTTGACCTTTGTAAGACTTGAAATTATCCACATCAATGAATTTTAGATATCCAGGCATCTTTGCAAAATATTCTTCTGCAGCCTTGCTGCAATTTCTTCAGGAAAAATATCCTTGAAAATATAGTAAATAGATCAAAATAACGGCATTTCTGTTGACAAAATTTAGCGGGAATAGGTGTCGCTTACGGATTTTGTCTCGCAAGTTCACGTTAATTCTCGCGAAGTGAAGCCATTGTGATAGCGGTATTTTATTGGAGAAAATATTTTTTTATCTTATTCTTGTAATAAATATTATTTGCTCTGTTGATGTGATAAATATAGTTTAACAGTCAGATAATTTCATAAAATTGCATTTAAGAGAAATTATGAATTTTTCAATGTCATTCGAATCCCGCAGTCCTTAGCAACTATGGCAACTTAGCAACGCATCAATAAATATAATATTTTAGTGTTGAGGTTTGGCTGAATATTTACCATTTCTGAGGAACATCACAAACGTTCAGGATGTATAAACTCGACTTGCCTGTCGATTATAAAGAGGCGGCTGCGATTGAGCGCCGAAGGAAAATGGAAGAGCATCGTCAGTCACGAATTTTTAATTCAAAAGTCAGAACGATTGGGGTAAGTAATTCGGGAATGCCATGATGATGATAAATTATATAAGCTTACTGCCTATCGTAAACACTACGGTAGGCCTAAATAAGATGTTTGAATTGAACTACTGCAATGATTGATCCCAATAATTGACCCTGTAAACTCACTGTGTTATAAATGAGAGTAACTTGCGTCCCAAATATAAGATAAAATGTCGTCTCGTCAATCAATGATCATGAATCAATGACGAATCAAGTTCGATTCCACTTTGACTTACATAGATCTAGTTCTTCATGCCTTTGTTATCGCATATTCTGAATTTCCATTGACTGTTGCAGTGTTTTCAGAGGCGTTTTAAGGTTTATCACGGCGGAGGCTACACTATTTTGAGGGCCCTCTTTCGCGGGGGAGGGGGGGTGTTGATTGATGATTTTTATGCCAATGCAATGACTACATTCTCATTCAGTAGTAGATTCGACAGTAACAGTGTATAGAAAACGATTGACTCGGACACGGGGGCCCTTTCACTTGGCCAGAGGGGCCCTCTTGTCAGACGTAGGGCCCTTTTCTATGCCTTCAGGGCCCCTCTAACTAGGGTACATTTTCATTTTCTCATCGGTTTTAACATTTTTCTCCCGTTTTACTTTTCCAATTTCTTTGATATTTTTTCGCGAGGAGGCTGGCGCTTCCAGCGCCTCAGCTATAAAACGCCTTTGAGTGTTTTAGCCCTAGTTTCTTTAGGAACTGTCTCTGATCGGACGATGTCCGTTGACGACAGTGCCTACAGTCCTACAGTATTTCTATATAATAAAGTACCGGTACTCAGTAGTTAATCACTGCAGCGACTGATGTATGTACATGAAATCAATTTTAGCCTATTAAAGAATTTGTCTCTTGAGATGCCAAGTCAATCCTATTATAATAAAATTCTGAAAATACATGGTAAAATGTTATTTTGTTGAACTGTGTTCTGTGTACACCAAGATCTTGTTTATAATCTTAAATTGTTTTTTTTTCAGATTGATGAACAAGCCATACAACAACAATTAAGCGATAAAAAACAACAAGAAGAGTATGAAAAAAACAGATTAGAAGCATATGGTTAGTTTACTATCTTCAAATAACAACACTGTAATATAACCTTGGCATTTCTTAGCCAATGTTTCACTAAGGAGGTGACTTGGTTTATACTATAGTCAAAAGAAGGCGCCACAGTAAACCAGTCTAAAATGTGATCAAAACAGTTACCGTAATTGGTTAAAAATACCAGAGACATTATTCAATCCACAAATTTTTCGACATCAACTTCCAAAGTGATTACCACAAATTGCCAAATCACCCCTTTTTTTTTCAACCATGTCCAGCCACAAGAATTGTTTGCAGCTGATTGGCGCCGTTGAAATCCATTATACTGTCACATGACATCTCTACTAAATTCAAATTGATTTGGCAAGTCCCAAAAAAAAGCCTTGTATATCGAGATACAACTGTAAGCTCTCAGCCAATGAAAATTCTGAATCCTTAGATTAAAATTGTTTTCATTTTTGTACAGACTAAATGATTACAGTAAATTCTTTTTTCAAATTCATTGGTGGCTCAGTCCATGTATGTAAATTCCCACTTCCGAAACTCATCATTTTCTGCAATTGGCATTTGCTTATTAGAGGACGAGGGCCAATGGTTGTGTTCATACCTAATGAAACAAGGGCAAAAATGTCTATTAAGATTAAGATACAAATTGTGAGCTGCAACATAGGCCTACCTTAGATATCTATAGCTTAAAGTCATGAAAACTATATTATTGATAATCGCTAATTGAAACCTTCTCTCAGACCAGTCTTATTTTCTGGGGAAAATATTTATCGTTGTTCGTTGTCTCTCCAATATCTGACATTTTCATCCATTATTTGTTTTTCAGCTGCTGATGCTACTAGAAATGATTTGATCGGTCTTTTATTGGAAAAACGACAGGGCGAGGATATAAGGGAATTGAACAGAGCAGAAGTGGAATTCAGACAGCTTCACCAACAGCCAGAAAGCAGGAGGGAATTTGATCTCTACGACCCTGATGCATTGAAGAAGGACAAGCCCGCTAGAGTTCACGATGATGATCCAAGATGCGGAATCTCCAGTTTACAGAAATTCGAAGGAGAAGATTTAAATAATCCAGCTAGAACAAAACTTCAACAGGAACAGAAAAAACATTGGCTGGAACAACAAAAGCGTGAACTTGAACAAGCAAAGAAAAATCAAGATATGGCAGATAGACTTTATCAATTAAAACAAAAAGAGTTAGATCAACGTGCTATGGAATTACAGGAAGCAGAGGAACAGTGCAGACGGGCAATCAATATGGCTACCACAGATTATAATAAAGCTTTAGTAAGTTGTCATCACGATTTTCATTTTTCGGGAAAAAAATTCAATATCATAATTTTCCTGCTTGGATTCAGTTGGATAAAAATAGGTCATTCAAAAGATTTCAAAGAAAACTAAGCACTACCTTGGCAGACTATCAGCAGTCTGATCCAGAGAGGGGGGGATGATCCTATTTCATCATAAAAATTGACATCAAACGGTGTGTTGGATTTCTCACTTTAAAAAGCTCAATTTGTATGTATGTCTATGTAATGTAGAGACAATGATGGCATTATGCATTGTCAACCACCTCCTTTGAAAATTCCTGGATCTGCCCCTGACTGTATGTTATATATATATATATATATAGCCTGCATTGTATATATATACTGAATGGAATTGAATAATTTTGGGACGGATATTCCTTTGAGAGATTCAGTTTCACAATATCCAAGACTGTAAATAAGGCACCTGTCAGTGACAATGTTAGGCACAGATTCAGGCTTTGTCAAGCACAAAACCTCTGGTGTCTGTCATTTTGTCTTTTTTGCTTATAGTATCAGTGACCGCCCTAGACATTCGCCATTTCACCAATGACGACAAATATTTTTATTGGCGAATAAAGTGTTGATTCTGGCGAAAATTTTGGCGAATAAATTATTTTGTAAATCTGTTAATATTAAAGTTGAAATCGTTTCGTTAAACGCTTCTTTCGATCATTCAATGGAGTGTCTATTTTTAGTACATTAATTACTCTAGTCTCAATCCTACAAGTCGCAAATCAGTCAATGTCACGCATTAAAACGGCTGAAAGATCGAGTCTAGAGACTGTACAACACAGTTACGCCCCTTTTGTGTGGCACTACACTGTGTACATTCGCTTCACTACAAGTAGCGATGTTCCGATATGACACCTATCGGTTTTACCGATATCAGATATTGACAGCGAAGTATATCGGCCGATACAAATAAATTACCGATAGTGGTGGATATAAAACCATTACACATTAAAATGTCTCGAATGGCATGATGATCTATGTAGATATTTGTCTTTATTTTAGTCGGGAAACGCATGGTACTTTTACTATTTTACTGCACGAATCAACATAAACCCTGTGTTGTTGAAGTAATAATTGGGCCACGCTTCTTACTGAATTAAATTATTTGCTGTATCATTAATGGTCGAGATTATCATATTTTAAGTGTTAATTACCGGTACTATATAATACCTTATAGTAATCGACACGGCATCTGTACATGTATATCTATACGTGTGCATTAGTTCGTGCGGTAATGAAATGATACATCAAAGCGATACCTTCATGACCCGTTTGTCAACAGTGGCTATCACGTAACATTCTCCCGCCATTTCTAGAACTATTGTTAACAATAAAACATCTAATGCGAACCTATTTGTTGATAATATTATTAATTAATAAAGTATGATCTTTATTATGAGTTTTTATTTGTCGACACAATAACCAAGCATAACGATATAAATCACTAAATTATTTCTAAATTTATATCGGCATTTAGAAGCCGGAATGTATTAGACAGTGATTACGTGACATCAAAGGAATATTCCCCCTTTTTCATCCTTTATTCCACCACGCGCAAACCACGTGATATTTCCCACCTTTTCCAAAACTTCTACTCATATATTGACAGACAATATAGTGAACTAGATAAAACGAAGTAAAAAAAAAACACGTAGCAATTTAGATAAAGGATACTCATAAGGATTTTGTACTGTTTATTATTTCCTTTCCACGGCTGCTATGAGTCTTGTATTACCGGTACGTTTAAAAAGCAACAAGCACGTAGTTTCATTTTTAATTAACAAACATATGAATAAAAATGATATAAAAATTTTTGGCTAAAACTTTTTGAATCGGCTAATAACATTTTTATTTGGCTAAAAATTTGGCTAATGGTTTTAAGGGTCTAGGGCGGTCACTGTAGTATTAATACATGTCTGGCACTAAGTTGAAAAATGTCAGGTAATATTTCATTAGTGTCTGACAATTGTCAGGTATATCTAAAACTGTTATTTCCACGCCTGACAATATGCTGATAATTTTGAAATTAATTTCATTATGATATTTTGGGTATGTGTAGGATGATGAACAGAAAGAGCGAGCTAGATTGAAGCGACAACAAGATGAAGATGATAACGCAACAGAAATGGCCAATCATATATTTGGCGATATACTCACAGAAAATCCTGCCGTCGCCCAATCAGCGTTTGGTCCCCATCGTGTTATTACAGACAGATGGAAGGGAATGAGCCCCGAACAAATCGCAGAAATTAAACGACAACAAGAAATACAGCGTCAAGAACAAGAGGTAAGCTAATGTTTGGGGGTTTTTATGATCTATCTTTAGAATAGGGAAAAACCCAATACTCCTCTTGACCTCTATAAAGTCTCTAGTATTTACAATTATTCGAATTCAAATAATTCTTCACAGCTGTTTGAGAATCATTTTCGATGCGGTTCAAAACTGGATCGGAATTTTTTGTCTCGATTTATATTCGAAAGTATTTACATGGATAATGGAAAATATATTGTTTGTAAGGCATTTAGTGATAAGAAAACATTGAAATAACACAAACACATCTTTATAGCTAGCAACTTTAATATTTGCTTGTTGTTATCAAACATGTGATAAACAATAGAATGGAAAATAAGTTAGTAATCTAAAAAAAATTGCAATTTATTCATTTATCTGACAACACCTCAAAAATTTTCCTGGAATTGTTCATGACGAAATGAAATGAAATGAAATGGGGTTTAACGTCCTACTCTTATGCACCTAACCTGGGCTAATGGAAGACGGGCATACGCCATACAGTGTGCTATGAGGGAAATTTTGCCCGGGCAGCGGCACTACGGCCTACTCTTATATCGAATTCCAACTGCCAAGGGATCTTTTACGTGCACTCCCATATGTACACGGGACCTCGGTTTTTTATCCCATCCAAACGACTAGGCAGCTATCCTTGTCAGGCCCTCCGTTCTGCATCACTGACAAGGGGAAACCACGCTGGAAAATCGAGATGAACTTTCTCGGCCAATGCAGGGATCGAACACTTGACCTCCAGTCTAGCGAGCTAGCGCCTTACCCACTTAGCCACGTGATCCCCCTTGTTCATGACAACAAACTATGCAACAAAACAAACCATAAAAGGACACTGCACATAAAGTTTCATATTTAGCAAATAGCCATAAAACTGAAATAGTGGTCGAAAAACTAAAAAAAAAAAAACTATTTTACTTTTCTACTTAAAGTTTGTTGGCCATTTAAATAATTGGATTGTAATATTTCATTTTTACAGAGATTGAAGCAGGAACAAGACAGAAAAAATGATGAATTTGATAAACAGAGAGTCGCAAACGCTCGAGCTGCTTTACTGCTGGAAAGAGAGGCTGATAGAAAACGTCGTGATATTACTAAACAACTGGCTGATGAAAATCGACGCCTGTCACAAGAACAGAAAGCGCACAAAGATTTCTTATATAAAGAAGTATACACTAATCCTCCAACCGCTGCTTATTTCATGCAGTGGAACACAACAAGTCGATAAAAAATCCTCCAAACTCTTATAATCTATTTTAAAAAAGTCCCATATAAACTAAATTTGGAATTAAATGGTAGATTGAATTAAATTTCATCTGAATAATATATTGGGTGCTTATTATGTATGATGCCTTAGCTCACAAATAGCTTAATAATTTGTTAAAATTAAATTCAGTAGATATGTTCGGGCATAAAAATTGTGTTTTTTTCCTCAATGATTCAAAAATACTCAAGTCCATCTGGAGTGTGAAATCATTTAAGCAAATGTAATTTTTGTATTGTCAGTTAAGGCATCATATTTTAAGAAAAAGTTTGTAATAAATTTTGCATTTTATCTGGAAAAGTTTTAAAATTGTTATGGGGCTGATGAAAATATAGAATGAATTTTATGTGACGAAAAATCAGATAATGTGATAATATATTTTATGAAGTTGATCTTCAATTGTTGTTAAATTATTTATGTTATTTATTTTTATCCAAGACAATTTTATTTCTCGGTTTAACGGGAGGTACGAATTATGATAATATGTGTGACATTATTTTAAAGTCAAGGTTAATATTTTTATAGTCGATGTATAGCCACGATTTGTCTAGCAGTAAGAATACAACTCTCAAATACACTGTAGCTCATTTGGACGGCAGTGTTGGAAATTTAATTCACGGTCACTGGTATGGTATATAGATCAGCATTATTTCCACGTTTAGTACTCGGATATTAGTATATATATTAATAACTTATCAGCATTCATTGATATTGTATATTATTCACAGCATTAGTTGTATATTTAAATATTCATAAAAACTTAACCAAAATATTTTTAAAATCTGGGCTTTTATTTATATAACACAATCCAATGAATAAAACCTTTACATTATTCACAGCATTAGTTTATATTTAATGAACAGGGACTTTATTCATAAAAACTTAAAACCAAAGTACTATAAGCATCTGAGTGTTTATTTGTATAAGACGACAAAGTTATATGGATATTAAACCTTTATATTATTCATAGCATTAGTTAAAGACTTTATTTATACAAACTTGAACTTAAATATTTTAAGAATTCAACACTCAAATGTGTACTAGGATTATTACTCTTTAACCAATGAAAAGGCTGTATCCTTAAAATAATTTAATTCTCTTGAAAAAAGCCGCAGGTTATATTTGATTGGTATGAAAAGTTAAATATCTTTTTGATTGTATCAGATGTCATTTACACAGAGTAGAAATAATAACTCTCTGTATTTATAATTTAACATCTTCATAATCGGTCAATATTGATTGATGTATGTATAGACACAATAAAACAAAATTTAAACAGGTGTTCACTTGTAGAATATTCTGAGTTGTTCGATATTTGCCTGAAGAATCAAATATCTTTTGGATTTTATCTGATGTCACTTAATCAATCCCCGACAACAATCTGATCTGATCAGTATCTCGTTCACTGGCATGTATTGATAACAGAAAATCATATTTATGAATTAGAAGTTATAAACTTGTATGACATGCATCTCGCTTCAAGAAAATGAAATTTCCTCCACTTATATATTGATGTATATACGTGGAGGCCAGTGGCGGACTGTCCCTATGACCCTAATTGAATTTTTTTGGGACAAAATAGCCTCAGAGAAAAAATTAAGTGGGATGCTTGTTTCGTTTTCTCGTCTGAGGGCCCGGGTCTACCCCAGTCAACCCCTTGTATAGTTAATAAGTAAAACAATGACACTAGAGAGTATTCTGTTGTAAGCTTATATATATAATTCATATTCGTGTATATTTAGATTTATATATATCACTATACTGGTGTGGTTCGTTTCCCAGGTTGTACGGGACAGGGAGTAGTGTGGCCTGTCCAAGCTAGTGGGTTTTCTCTGGTTTCTGCGTTTTCCCTGCCATTGCTGAAGTCTCCCATGTGCAAGTGAATTATCGGAATAAAATTTTTTAGTCCCACCAAAATGACCTAGTTTGTGGCAAGTGGAAGTTAAACCCCACTTGTCTCTCTATATCACTATGATTGTCTTCATTAATTCCAGTTTATCTGACCTCATATCAAAACAAGTACTTAGGCTCGTGAAACTCAAATAATAAAAATAAATTTACACAAAATACTTATTCTTTTTGTTTTATGTTTAATACTCACTGGCTGTTGAGAAATGAAATAGGGTTTTTAAAATGTCAGACCTTTCAGCACCAACCGTGAATGAAGACAGACATACACCATGCCATAACATCTAATTTTCTAATTTCATGCCATTCAATTCCATCTAATTTTCTAATTCCATTTGCATTCCATCTGATTCCATGCCATTCAATTCCATCTAATTTTCTAATTCCATTTGCATTACATCTAATTTTCTAATTCCATTCTATTCTAATTCCATTCTAATTCTAATTCCATTCCTATTGCTCAACAATATCCTACATGAATACATTACAGACAGTCCGTCAACTTAAATTTATATACGTGGCACATGAACAATGCACATACTTTTGAAAATAAATCCAATGTCATTCTGCAACAATCAAGACGGCCATACGCCATGCAGTGTTCTATAAGGGAAATTTTGCCAAGACAGTGCATGGGCTATGACAAGGGTATTGGTACGTGTACACGGAACTTATGGGTTTTCCGTCCAAGATGCTATTCCTAATTGCACAAGACTTACAGAGGCGACATATATAGGTAAGGACTTGCGCACAATTCTACATCTGTATGTACATTTGAAAAAGTATCACCCGAAAACTATTTCTGCCAATTTATGTTGAAATTCACCAAGAAGATTATGTTGTGGGGTGGTTCATGGGTCTCCACCAGCTGAAGGACCTCTAGAGATAAAATGAACAGTTATTTCATTTGTCAACGTAGAACCCTTGGACTTTAAACCCCAATCCATTTCATTTCATTTCCACTTACACAACTGTTATGTAAATTACGGAGTATCTCGGTATTATTATTTACAATATTTTGTGTTTGTGTATTGTCTACTGTCCAACATTACCTCCGTGAACATAATGGCCGATTTAATTAATTTATTCCTCTTTTTTGTTTGCATCTAGTCGATTTTTCTATTTTCGTGAAATCTATCTCAAGGTTTTATGACGTTCTAGTATTGTTTCAACGCAATAATTGGATGACGTCGTGACAATTAAAAATTTACATTTCCTGTGGATATCGCTACTGGAAAGCTACACGTCGTTTTTCCGATCGAAAAAGACTTTCTAATATCTTGTGAATTTATAAGATGTTATCATACATTATCATCTTCCTGTTTTGAGGTAAGTCTAGCATAATACTTTAAAACTTTTCTGCCAATTCTCAAAGTTTATTAGACACAGACCTCGATACAAAATCTAAAACCACCCCACTATGGCGGTATATTAGTGCCAAAATTATAACATGCTATCGTCTAATTTCGTACTTCTGTTCATGTAATTTCTAATCTCCATTCATGTAACTTCTAACTTCGATTCATGTAATTTCTAAATTAAGACAATGTATAATTCAACTTCTTTATTTGTTCAGTGTAAATATAAATTCTGTTTCATCTTATTTCTATTATTGAGGCGAAAAATGTCTACTTCGTTGTGGTATTACATGTTAAGCATGAACGGCAAACAAATTTAGAATTATGATACTTCTACCTGGCAACCATCATTATGATGTCGTTTGGTGTCGCCACCATGTGCTCAGTTTGGCGATTGAGCACCTGATCGGGATACAAACGACTCGCTCTTCGTCAGATTGAGTGGCTTGCCTGAGTGTTAAAATTGAAAACATCGGGAGGGAGAGAGATGGGGACATGGGGTTTAACATCCACTCGACATCAACCAGGTCATTTCGGTATTAACACCGTTCAATTGTATTTCAATAATTCGCTTGCGCGTAGGAGTGTTTAGCAGTGGGAGGAAACCGGAGGACCCGGAGAAAACCCACGAGGTTGGAAAGGCGGCCCTACTCCATGTCACGTAAAAACGGGAAATCGAAACCACGCCAGTTTATTCAATGACAGACCTTATGTTACAGCGTGAACGTGCTAACCATTTGGCCATCCTACCCTTTAAACAACATTGAACGTGATATAAATGTATGGTTTGCAAATACTATTTCGAATACCGTGGGTAACACGCAGGCTCGCTAGGCTGTGGGTCGGGAGATCGATCCCTGCATTGGTCGAAAAAAGTTCATCCAGATTTTCTGGCGTGGTTCCCCCTTATTAGTGTCTTGTCGTTCCAATGGGATGAAAACCCGAGGTTCCATGTATATGTTGGCGTGCACGTAAACGATCCCGTGACCGTTAGACTTCGATATAAGTCCAGGTCGTAGATCCGCTCTCCGGGCAATATTTCCCTAAAGCACACTGTATGGCGTATGTCCGTCTCCATTAATCCGGTTCGGAGCAGAACAGTAGGGCGTTAAACCCTCTTTCATTTCATTTCATTTTCTATTTCAAATATAAGCTAAACGGGATTTGGAGAATTTTATTTGATTTTTTTTTTACGGTTGAGCCAATAATTAATATTTATTTATATGCAGTTGGTCTATATTAACACAGGGTATAAATGTTATGGATAGGCCTACACATCTATACTGAGTTTAATACTAAGTGACCTCTCTCTCTCTCTCTCAGCACGCCTTCCAACCTTCAACCAAACGAAGAATGGGTCGTTTATACCAAATAATTGTCCCGATCAGGTGCGCAATCACCCAATTGAGCACGCAGTGGCGACACCAAACGTCTTCATAATGATGGTTGCTAGGCAGAAATGTATAAATTCTAAATTCGTTAATGTTGATGCTAAACATGTAAAGCATCTATTAAGAAGACATTTTTCGTTTAAATAATAGTAACAAGTTGGAACAGAATTGGAATTTACACTGAGCAAATAAAGAAGTTGGGTTATACATTGTCTTAAATCAGAAATTACATGAATGGAAGTTAGAAGTTACATGAATGGAGGTTAGAAATTACATGAATAGAAGTAAGAAATTAGACGATAGCATGTTAGAATTTTGACACTAATATACCGCCATACCCCACCCCTTCCACACCATTCGGACAAACGCTAAATTATTCACTACAATTTCTGATAATTTTTTCTGTTTCTAAATCTTACAATATGATGTACCGGTAACTTTAAGATTCAAACTAAGTTAATACTGTAAAATTGAAAATTATTAAATATCCGCAAAAGATTGTTGAGTGCGGCCGTGCCTTCCTTATCAAGAACAGAAGAGTGACGTCATTTTCGAAATTCTTAATGAAAACGCTTAAAGGACAAAATGTTTCTCAAAATGAATTAATAAATAAAAGGTTACCGTATGAATAATATTACAATTATGCTGATTAATAATAATTATATTGCATTACAGAATAATGACTATTAAAATGTTACAAGAACAACTTCAAGATGCAGTAAGTAATGAAATGAAAACGGGTTTAATGTCCTACAGCCCTGCTTCGACTGGATAATGGAGATGGACGAAAAAAAAAAAAATACCCAACGGTTTGTTGGCATCTTATTCATTTCTAAAAAAGTACATTTACTTGTGTAGCCACATTAGCTTTGTTTATTAGTAGAGATACATTGACTGTTTTAACTATAATACTTAAAAATAGATATGGAAAATAGATGTTGAAAATTTCAGTCAAATTTATCCACTATGAACCGAGATATTCGCCTCGCGGTCTTCATTACTAAAGTCGGTAAGATAAAACATAGTCACGATTATCCAATTTTGAATTTAATTATCAATGAGCATTGAGCAGCAGATTGGATTCCAATCCAGTGAAAATCAGGCACATAAGATGGCATCGAGAGTTAATTATGGTATGGATAAGTTAATGAATGTCTTATTAATAGTTTATATAACATTACGGGCCTAAGAAAGATCTGCAATAGGAAGATGTAGCTCTTGCATAATGTATGTTTTAAATAAACCATTACATATTTGTGTGTCTCACTGCCTGGGCCATGCGATATTTCAAAACGATTTATCTGTTATTTATTTCTCTGCCAACTAAGGTTTAACTAATTTTGTGTTTTCAGGATTTTATCCCAAATATTTTAATCGGATGAGATTTATTAGGGGTGATTTCGAGCCCCCTCCCCCCATTCAACTCGAAAACATGGCGAAATGCAAGAAGTCATCGTGGTATTAGGCCTACAGAATCATGGAAAATTCTGTTATTCTAGATATCAAAGTATCAGCGAAACAAAAGACACCTTAAAGAACCTTATTTACAGGTACTCGGTTGGTGCTGGAGATGCCAATGCTTTTTCATCTTGATAAGTTGAAAACTTGGACTGCCAGGGGAAAAGAAAGACATCAGTATATCGGGGAGCAACGTCCCTGGTTACAGAATCACATGTCTTGATTAAGTTGAGTCAACTATGACGTGGTTTCGATTCGCCCGGTTGTAGGACTATGTGGCAAGGAGTAGGGTCGCCTGTCCGGCCTCGTGGGTTTTCACCGGGTACTCCGGTTTCCTCCCACTGCTAAAGACCCTTTATTATTGAATTTAAATAAAATTGAACTATATACTAGTCCCGAAATGATTTAGTTTGTGTCGAGTTGACGTTAAACCCCCCCTCTCTCTCTCTCTCTCTCTCTCTCTCTTTCTCTCTATTAAGGCTATTCTTTTATCGGTAACGGTGCCATTTACGTAAAGTAATAACCGAAAGAAATTATCAGCAGGGCTTGTGACTGACTGGGCTGCTTCCACCTTGCTGGACCCTTCTTAATCCATGACTGCACTAGCCCGTATAAAATGATTAGCTGTCTTACATTCAGAGAACATAATGTATGCTCCCGTCACTATGCACGCTTTATTATGCAAATCTGACGAGTGGAGTGTTTACATTCAAATATGGTACGACTTTAGTGATTGCAAGATCTATAATGACCTTTTCTGCAGGATAACGAATTAAAACTAATATAAAATCTTATATTGGTGATTTGGAATCTATATTTGCACATGTAAAGCCTTCAACCACTTGTCCAAAAGTACAATGTCGGGTTGCTGGATATTATCCCGCCATACTAATACTTCCTTGTACACAAGATGCATGGCGACATTCAACATTATTGCTTGTTCATTTTTCGTAATATCAACATGCATGGCCTCGTTTTTATGTTGGTCATTAATTCTCCCGTATTTTTATTCAAGTGATACCTGGTCGTTAATGATAAATCGATTTGTTATAATAATATTGTTTACAAATGTTTTTGGACATTTCCTGCTGTGTTTGAGGACTGACACGAGCACGCGACGACTTACTGGAGGGAGCAGTCATTTTAATTGTAACGGATCGAAAGATTGTACTTCATGTAAACTGCCATGTCCAGAACGTTCACATCATTGCAAGTTGTGCGGTGTGTGCATTTTAAAACGTGATCATCATTGCTTTTTTATGACGGTTTGTATTGGTTATCATAATCAAAAACATTTTATTATGTTTTGTACGTATATGACCATCGGCGCGTTCTACTCCCTCATCATGTGTGTCAAGTATCTGGGGAGTTTCCACTCCATCAAGTTTTACGGTCCTCAGACATTTTTTACTCTTCTCTACAAACTGATTGAACGTGCGTATTATGATGGGGAAATACCCGATTTAATGATGTTGGTGATCTTATACGTCATGTACGTGTCGCTGATTATGGGCTTGATCTGCTGTGGATTTAGTTTTTGGCAGTTGATTATCATCGCTAGTGGACAGACTACACACGAAGCAATGTTAGGAATAAATGACTACAATGTTAATCCATTGGAAAACTTTAGAGATGTTTGGGGGAAATGGGGTTTGTTGGTAGTGTTCTTGCCACTCCCCCTTCCACAGAAGGGCACGGGGTTGTTTTTTAAAGGATGTACACGACTTCGTAAGAAAAAGATGTGACGTCCTTCAACGTATGAGAAAAGTGGCTTTCTTTCAAAATGAAAAGTGTGCGACCACAATAGAAAAGGAAATTATATTGCAGAGCTGTGGTATCTGGGTGCAAAAATACAGCGAAAGTGAACTACTTGTAATGGTCTTGTGCCAAACAATTTGCCGTGTTGACCTACCTCATCCTAGTTATCCCAGTGTCGTCGTTCTTTTTACTCCGACGGTGTATTGAACTACGAAACCATAATTTGTTATCCATAAACAGTGTTTTACTTGACCTACGAATTCATATACTTGCCTAATATGTAAACTTTGTTTTTGTGTTTGTTACAATTTATGTGATCCATTAACCATAAAAATTTTATTATTTACATTTATCCCTTGTCAGTTTGCATGGGGCAACTTAAAAGAACCCCAGACAGTTGTAATTCGACATAACAGTAGGCCATAACGCCGCTGATGCACGTCTTCGTATAACCCAGTCGGGGGAGAACAGTAGGGCATTAATCACCATTTGCACGTATAATAGTTTAGGTATTTTCATACCAGAACTAACACAGTTATATGGGAAAACAATCACTGATTTATTATAAACAAGCACGACGTTTCGATAAGTATCCTCCTATCGTTATCAGGCACAATGATGATTACGTTGTAATACTCGTACACTGTATTGTCTATTCCCGCGTTTAATCGTATGCAACTGTCAAGTTTCTTTTACGTTCATGCCAGTGAGTAGGACTACCCTCTGAAAGAATGACAAATAGCCTTTCCTTGCCAGCCCACCCCCCACCATACCAACGACAGTGGATGTTGTTGAGTCACCGCCGTACTCACCGAGTCTTCGTTGCTCCGGTTATTTGAACGACTACATAATTTTACTTGCCAGTGCCATGCGCATCAAGCCATCGTAACACCGTGCATGCTAGTTATAGGCCAGTGTCATAGGCCTAAGCATCAAGTCTTTGTAGCTCCATTTGTTACGCTTGTCCTTGCCGGGATCCGAGACGCCCGATCTGCGCCACTGATAGTGGGTCAGTGCCGTGCGCATCAAGCCATCGTAACTCCAATTATTATTTTTTGTGTTGTCGGAGCCCGGGGCCTACGCCCTATACTACCGACAGTGGATGTTATTGGGTCAGTGCCATACTCATCAAGCCATCATAGTTCCGGTTATAATATAATACTTCTGTATTGTTTTACGCAATATATTTAAATTTATTTTATTGTTCAGATACTAACGTATACAAAAATGTTTTATGTATTTCCAATTAATTAGAAAGCTGTATGATCCATAATGTCATTTTTATTGCATTTACAATTTGTTTTATGCATTTCCAATTAATTAGAAAGCTGTATTTAATTTTACTGGTTATTAAAATAATTAATTGGTATCAATAATATCCATCTTAATCTGTTAATCCTGTTTAAATGATAGCATCTGTTAGCTTCCCTATCTTATCAACCATTAGAACAGTGTCAATGGGACGTGAAATGAAATAGGGTTTAATGGGATGTACCGATACAGCGAGACAAGGCAGCACCAAGTGGGCTATTGAAGACGGAGCTACTGGGACGGACCGACACAGCGAGACAGTGCAGCATAAACTTAAACATAGACTAACTTATGTAATGCAATCAAATGGGGTATAACGTCCTACTTTTCTGCACCAACGGGATACAATTGTGACGGATATGCGCAGCTCAGTGGACAAAGGGGCTATTTAGTCCGGACATTGGCGCTGCGGCCTACTCATTGGATTGCAACTGGACCTCGCTTTTTGTACCACGCGAATGACCAGACGCTTTTCCTGGTGTGCGCTTCAGATCATAAGGTCTGTCACCGAGTAATGCGTTACAGCTCCGCTGGTAACCTTCGTGAGTCTACCTGGATTTTCCGGTTTCCTCCGATTGCTAAAGATCCATATCTTATTTCTGAATGTGTTGAGTGACCCCCCCCCCCCCTTTCTCTCTCTCTCTCCCCCCTCTCTCTCTCTCTCTCTCTCTCCCTCTCTCTCTCTCAATAAGTATGAAGCTACAACAAGAGATTTCGGTCAGCTAAACTAAAAAGCGGTAGCGACGGCCTTGAGGATAACGGAAACTGTCGCCCGATAATGTTATCACGTATTAATAGATAACAAACGGTTCTGAGTGTTGAGTGACCCCCCCCCCTCTCCCCATTCTCCCTCTCTCAATTAGCATAAAGAAACTGCTAGAGATTCGGGTCAGCTAAACTAAAAAGCGATAGCGCCGGCCTTGGGGGTATCGGAAAGTGTCGACCGATAATGTTATCACGTATCAATAGATAACAAACCGTGTCAGGAGTTTGTGATTGTAAAAATAAAAATCTATCTCTCCTCTTTTCTCGACCATGAACACCTTGGTTGGTTTATGTCTGTTGATCCTCGGATCAACCATCCTGCTAGTCAACTCGACTCCGTTAGATGATTACGTTAATAAACCCGATCCGAATTATAACTGGACCAAACTAGAATGGACATTTAAAACGGCTGGAGCAACGCTATATTTGCTAAATTATACGTCACAGCAATGGCTGACAGGTAAGGAAATGAAATGGGGTGGGGTTTAACGTCCTACTGTTTTGCTCTGACTGGGATAATAAAGACGGGCATCCGTCATACAGTGTGCTATGAGAGACATTTTGCCCATAGCGGCTCTACGCCCAACTTTTACATCGAATTTCAAGGATCTTTTACGTGCACCTAATGTTTACACGGGAGGTCGGTTTTTCGTCCCCACCCGAACGACTAGACAACTGTCCTTGTCAGCCCCCCCCCCCCCGTTCCTCATCTCTGACAAGAGGGAACCACGCCGGAAAATCTGGATCAACTTTCTCGGCCAATGCAAGGATCAAACATCGACCTCCAAATAAGTCACCGATTGGCGACCAAAATGTTTCCGGAACTGGGTTAAAATTGGTAATTTAGGCAATCCATTTTAGTTATATACGAGAACTAAATCTATTTTGCAATTTTTATCGTTGGACTACATGATTTGCAGCGTATTACTCAGTATGTCTGCTACAGAAAGCCAAGTATAGGCTACAAATAACGACATGTTTCAATAAAATGAAATAGAGATGAATGGAAAAATAAAGATGGACAATGTGTTATGGGGTCAATTTGTAATCCCAACTGCCAAGGGTGGTTTTGTGTGCACTATTATTAATGCCCACACAGGCCCGAAAGGGTTTTTGCGAACACAACTTCAGGATCAAAACAGTTACCTCCCATTTATTGAGCCAAACTGAGGCCTCGTACCACTCCCCCCCACCCAAACACTCGCGCACCCACTACACTCCAATGTTTAGCACAACTCCAATATACGCATGAATAGAAGTTCAAACGAGATCAACGAATTCTCGGCTGTTACGAAACAAGAGGGTTATCTAAATTCTCGGCTACATACACAATGACGTTTCAGCGTGTCCCCTATGCATGGCACCGTACTAAAGCAGATGCAGAATCGAACTGCGATAAATATTATTTGTAGAAAATCCTCAACAATTCATTACGTTGGCCTATTTTCAAAAGTTGACGGTTCGGGATTTTGTCTTCCGGGGCGACAGTTAAACCATGCTCACAATAGTTCCAGAAACGTAAATGATATCCACCATGTCATATTTTCGAAGCAATGGTAGCGAGCGTGATGTGTGGTCCTTCAGCTATCAGAGAAGTAGTCCGGCACTGCTGTGACTATTATTGTTGCCCCAAACTCTATATTATTACAACAAAGGTTGAATCTAATCCTCCAATAATATAGCAAGACCGACCACCTCTTTACAAAATGAATTTTTAAATCGCGGAGAAATAGTCCGGCGCTGCATTGACTATTGTGGCTTTTCACTTCAGACAGTTCTAAATAATTTTACCGTATTTTTCAACAGAAAAGGAATCTAATCGTCCAATATGGTTTCATTATATGGTTGTGGCTGTACCTGACAAACTAACTCATCCAGAACATGGTCTTATGTACATGTCATACGGTAGTAATGGACCATCGTAAGTATGAAACCAACATTTGGCACGCAGAGAACTATCTACTTTGGAAATAGATCTCTGTCTTGAATGGGGGGGGGGGCGAATGGTTAGCGTGCGCGCGCTGTATCATACGGCTTGCCATTGAGTTAATTGGCGAGGGTTCAAATCCCGGTTGTACGTGACAAGGAGTAGGGTCTCCTGTCCAACTTCGTGGGTTTTCTCCGGGTACTCCGGTTTCCTCCCACTGCTAAAGACTTCTACGCGCAAGCGAATTATTTAAATAAAATTAAACCATATGTTAGTCCCGAAATGACCTAGTTTGTATCGAGTGGACGTTAAATCCCATCCATTTTTTATTTTGTTAAATGGAAGCAGACTAAATTCTTCTGGAAATTCTAATAGAATACTAAGTGCTCTCCACTAACATGTCGGTCAATTAGCTTCGTGTCTGTAATTGCGTATGAGTAGTTGGTAGTCGTCTACTTCCACTGTAGTGATATCGCATACAAGAACACGGAGAAATGGAATGAGGTTTAACGTGCTACTCTTCTGCACCTGATCTGGGCTAATGGAAGACGGGCAAACGCCATACAGTGTGCTATAAAGGAAATTGTGCCCGAGCAGCGTCGCTACGGCCTACTCTTATATTGAATTCCAACTGACAAGGGGTCTTTTACGTGCACGCCAACGTGTACAGGGACCTCGGTTTTTCGTCCCATCGGAACGACTAGACGGCTGTCCTTGTCAGGCCCACCTTAATGCATCACTGACAAAAGGAAACCACGCCGGAAATTCTAGATGAACTTTCTCGGCCAATGCATGGATCGAACACCCGACCTCCAGACTAGCGGGCCAGCGCCTTACCCACTTAACCACGTGACCCGCCTCTCAGTAATCTGATAGTATTCTTATTCTAGATCATTCAAATCATGTTCTCAATCTGATTAAAACACAGATCCTATTTCGTTTTTAATAGTTCAAAATTTCGTTTTACTTGTTTTTATTACACTAGGATCTGGAAGAGTTGTTATATTATGAGCGTTATGATTGAAGTGAAGGATTAGCCAATGAAACGGTTTATTACCGCGAGTTCTTGGCGTTTGAGGCACGGAACGGTGGGTAAACCACGAGAAAAGTCACGCTGATTGATTAATCAATGTCTAACGTCATGGGATCAAAAGCACCTCGTATGAACACCGGACGTGACATCCCAGTACAACTTCACGCAGTGTAGGTCATGGAAAGTATACAAAAAACGAAACGAAATATAGATATGTATTTTAATCAGATTGATCATGCTCTCTAAGTCATTTGCTCTGTGACTGGAATTGTTATGTCTGCCATTTAACATTTCTTCTAAAAAATGTTCTTGATGTTTTCGTGATCTTTAACCTTAATCCATTATGTCATTGAGAGTTCGTTGCGGCTCAACTGAAGTGTCATTTCACCTTCAATAGGCTTCTCTTTGTGATAAATAAAACTATTGTTGCAATATCCATTGCTTGAAGGTCTAATTTAGCAAGGGCTAGAGAGAATTCTCGTTCTCATTTCTCTTGTATTCTTTGTTTAATAGTAACCTATTTCAACGCTTGGCTCATCTTACGTCATATATATGGGCACATCCAGTGGCCATGGCTCCCAATTTCAATTTAATAAAATGATAAAATAAATATCTTTTAGCTTTACCCCTGACGTAGCAGATGAATTTTCTACATTTATCGCCCTAATGGCCGTAAGTACAGGTACAGTCTGCGCTAATCTACATCAAATACCCAATCAACCAATCATCTTCAAGGTAAGATTTATTGAAATACTTGTGAGAACCAATGGAATGAATTTCGGTATAATGTCTCCTCATAACGGGGGATGGAGGTGGGGGAATGGTCTGATGCGTGCGAATTGCACCACAGGGTCCGTCATTAACTCAAGTAGCGTGGATTCGGTTCCCGGCTTGTACGTTATGAGGAGTAGGGTCGCTTGTCCAGCCCCATGAATTGAAACTGAACCATATGTTTGTCCCGCCTCTCTCTCTCTCTCTCTCTCTCTCTCTCTCTCTCTCTCTCTCTCTCTCTCTCTCTCTCAAAACAAACAATACGTCGGCAAATACATGGTTATGTGTTTTTCTACGGTTACGTGTGCAATGCGGGACAGGAACTAAAGTTGTGTTTAATAGCACTGCAGCACCAAGCGTGATATATTGATGTGAGGCTGAGGTTTCCGCCTACTCTTGAGCTACCTTCCCCAATTTCCAACTGTCAAGTGTGTACAGTAAATGCTCTGGGGTTTTTTGGGATACAGTTGGAACCCTGGGTATTGGGTGCAATAGCGTCGTAAAGCAAGGTTATCCTACTATTTCTGTTCTCTTGATACGCTTGCTAGTCATTGCCCATATTTACAATTAAACATTATGCGATATATTTTTACTTTTTGAAGAATGACCCTAGCCAGATGAGTCGAAGTGAAGATTCTATTATTGCATGGACGTGGAGAACATTTGTATTAGAACAACCAAACAGACCAGAATGGTTACTAAGACTTCCCATGACTAAGGTACTTTAACCCAAGAATTCGATCTGTTAAAGGCTAGCTTATGGCCATTTTATTGGACACTTACAAGTAAAAAAATCTATGATACCAATTAATGGATGGGTCAAAGGGTGTGAACCAGAGTGTTCGGACTGGCACGAGCGTACTATGGAACAGGCACCGAGTACGACTTCATGGCAGCCATCTTGGAATCATATAAAAAAAAAAAACATAAATAGGAGTTTCGCCAATCCATGCATTATCGTCCAACGATCAAACAGGCCAACCCCGGTGATCGTTCTTGAATTGGCGGAGCCTGGGGCTTTTATCGAAAAGTGTCGGACCATAAAAAAAAAACAAGAACAAGATGAGGATCGCTTAGCGCTAAGTCCATGGTTCAAAAATTCATCTGTCCTTTAAACTATAGTATATAGACTAAATCACCAATAAGCTGCGCACATGGACCTTTTCTGTTGATTTTTTGCAAGTCTAAAGTTGCATTTTCAACACAGTGGCTACATCCAATTATGCCACTTCTGAGCTGTACCCCTCCCCTACAAAAAGGCTTGGATCCACGTTTTCGTGGACTTTTTTCAGGGATCCTGTCCATAAATGTCCATCAAGTGTGACTTGTGTTCAAAGTTACGACGCCATGCTTTATTGGAAGAGTTGTACGTATACTCATTTAATTCCATGTCTAACTTATCTATTCCAGGCAGCTGTACGCGGAATGGACACCATAGCAGCATTTACCAAAACTATTTATCCACAATCCAACATCAACAAGTTTCTGGTATGTGGTGAGTCGAAGGTAAGTCTCGTCGTGTTAAATTTTTTAGCTCTCGTGGTTCATTTACATATATGCCAAAGAGAACACTTGTGGAACGCGGTTTGCAATCCATCCGAACGGCTTGGCGTTTTTTCTGACCAGGCAGGTGTCAGGGGGAAACCAGGAAGGTCATTTCTGGAATTCTGGACCTCCAGGTTCGTGAGCAAGCGTCATAATCATTGGTCTACCGTGGTCCCATGACACTAGGGACATGATACGAGACCAACACTGATCATAGTAGACGAAAATGTATTCAAATAAATGAATATTATTAAGTTATTTCAAAAAAATTATCGGGTGTGCTATGGGGGAAATTGTGACTGGACAGCAATCGAATTCCAACTGTCAAGGGTTCATTTACGTGAGCATTGGACATTGGACATGGTCTGCCACCCAATCCCAACTTCCAGACACTGTTGCTTGCTAGGCTTTCTGTCTTGCACCGCTGAAAAAAGTTAAGCCACGCTGTAAAGGCCCTGGTCCATCTGGTTAGCGAGCCAGGGCCTTACTAATTGAGCCACCTTGGCTCACATACTAGCGAAGCGTCATGCAAGATATGAATAACTCACTTATGTACTAATGGCGTATATTTTTAGAGAGGCTGGACAACGTGGACTACAGCTGCTGTTGATAAAAGGGTTATAGCTATTGCACCGATGGTCATGGATCTTCTTAATCTCAGAAAGGTAAACAGAAATAAATATATCTCACCCTTTAAATTACAGATGCATTATGTAAAAGCTAAATCAACTTACTGCTGTTCTTTTTTCTGGCTACATATCTTATATAAACTATTTCACATTTATCCACATGGCAAGCCTATAATCAACTCTCTAGATCGCCAGATGACCGAGATTTAAAAGGATTTGAACACCCGTTTAAACAGGCACGCCTCGTCCGTAATGAATACAATATGCATATTCATTTTTCACTATCTAGTTTTGAACTTATATAGCCAGAAATGTCTGCTTTTTATCTAAATCAGACTTTATCGGAGTTTAGAAAAGTGTAATCATATTCTGTGTTGTACGTAACGCCAAGAACGTTTGGGTTGCCAAATAGTCAACTAGCCCCATGATATTAGCCGGGGCACTTTCTTCACGGACTAGTGCTGTCACCCTGTAGCACACCAACTGTGTTGTTGCCGTGTGTTTTCATGTTTAACGGTATTTCATACAGTATTTAATCGGGTATTTCACACAGTAATTAATTGGGTAGGTCACACAGTAATTACTTGGGTACTTAATTGAGTGGGTGTTTAATTGAGTATTTAATTGGGTGTTTAATTGAATATTTATGAGTATTTATTTGGTTATTCTATTAAGTATTTATTTATTTGTTATTTAGTTGAGTATTTATTTATTTGTTATTTATTAGAGTATTTATTTTTAGTTATTTGGTAGAGAATATATTTAGGTTTTAAACCGAGCATTTATTTGAGTATGTTATTTGAGTATTATATTTGAGTAGTTTATTTGGGTATTAAATTGGGTGTTTATTTGGGTATTTAATTGAGTATTTAATTGGGTATTTAATTGAGTATTTAATTGGTTATTTATATTTTATAGAATCTACATCATCACTA
Organism: Patella ulyssiponensis; assembly: GCA_963678685.1. Classification (NCBI taxonomy): domain Eukaryota; kingdom Metazoa; phylum Mollusca; class Gastropoda; family Patellidae; genus Patella; species Patella ulyssiponensis. The sequence continues at coordinate 51,505,726 of OY783232.1, read as the reverse complement.
TCGATCATTGGGCGGCTGGACATTTGCCTTCAGTGATTATTATTCCCTGAATTTTACAGCCCAACTGGATAATCCACAGACACAGGCTATGGCGGATATCATAGACCCTTATTGTAAGCTATATGCCATATGTAAAGTTTTGATGAAAAACTTCCAATACGCCGAAGCTGCAAAAGATAGGGAGAAATGGGGTTTACCGTCCACTCGACACAAACTAGGTCATTTCGAGACAAACATGTGGTTTAATTTCATTTCAACAATTCGCTTGAGGGGTCTTTAGCAGTGGGAGGAAACCGGAGGACCCGGAGAAAACCCACGAGGTTGGACAGGCAACCCTACCCCTTATCACGTACAACCGGGAATTGGAAACGACGCCTGTTGACTAAATGATCGACTTTATGATACGGCGCGCACGCACCCCCTCCCCCACCGACGTTGCATTAATTCTAAATTCAATCTGATCAAATAGGACACCAGGTGAGCCAAGCGCCAGCGAAACGTACAATTGCACAAGCGTAAGTTCAATAGAATGTGTGCAAGTATATGGCACAGCGAAATGCAATTGAAATGAAATGGGGTTTAGCGTCCTACTTTTCTTCACCGACTGGGTTAATGAAGACGGGCTGCGAAGCTGCATTCTCTCAGTTTTTGCATTTTTATCCATATTTGATATGCCATTCCAATTGTTTTACGACATTTGTTGTATATTTCTAGCTTACAGAGATCGTCTGACCATGCCTAAGTATATCATTACAACTGGTGGCGACGAATTTTTTATACCCGATGATTCTTATTATTACTGGGGTACATTACCAGGGGAATCATATCTAAGGTAAGGAGTTTATCTTATTATAACTGGGGTACATTACCAAGGGGAATCATATCTAAGGTAGGGGGTCAATCTTATTATAACTGGGGTACAATACAAGGTAGGGATCAATCTTATTATAACTGGGGTACATTACAAGGTAGGGATCAATCTTATTACAACCTTGGTACATTACAAGGTAGGAGCTCAATCTTATTATTAGTGAGGTAAATTACCAGGTCGGGGGTCAATCTTATTATAACTGGGGTACATTACCAGGTAGGGGGTCAAACTTATTAGTACTGTGGTAATGGTCAATGTTATTGTTACTGGTCTCTCTGTTGGTTTACTAGGGGATAATTCGATTGATTAAAACACAGATCCTATTTCGTTTCGTTTTTTATTGTACAAAATTTCGTTTTATGTCTGAACGACACTAGGATCTGGAAGAGTTGTTCTATTGACCGTATTCTGGATGGCGTGAGGAATTAGCCAATGAAACAATCTGTTACGGCGATGCACGGAACTGTGAGTAACCACTAGAAACGTCAAAGCTGATTGATTTATCCATGTCTGACGTATTAGGGTCAAAGGTCGCTCTTACGACCCCTGACACGACCTTCCAGTACAACACTCAGATCGGAGAACGCTAGATCGAAGACGGTCCTACGCATTTTAGCACATATGACGTCATACATAGATTGTGGGTTAGGGTTAGGGTAAGGGCTGGGAACCGTAGATTTCGTTAGGCTAGCCCTAACCCTAACCCTGGACCAAGCCTAACCCTAACCCTTACCCACAATCCACATGTGACGTCTGAAAATGCGTAGGACCGTCTCCGATCTAGCGTTCTCCACTCAGATCACCATGTAGTATAGGCCACCGAAAGTATATAAAAAAACGAAACGAAACGAAATATAGATCTGTAATTTAATCAGATAGGGAATAATTGTGATATGAGGTTTATGTTGATGACCGTATTACCTATCATTTGTTTCAGAGTTCTACCCAATGCTGAACATAGTTTAACAACTCATCGTATTCAGCTATTTTTTGGTGTCAGGGCGTTTTACCTCAGCGCCATCATGGTAAGCATAGTATCACATTACATTACCCTTCCTATTCCGGGCCCTGTTGTAATTATAACATTATAATATCCATTTTTTTATACTTTAGTGCATTCATAATATCAAATGCTTCCGTGCCCTCTATTGTAAACTAAACGCCGCTTTACCGTTTAACGACCTTTCGGGACTTCCTTAACAGAGGTTAAGTATGTATTGGGCAGTGACCGCCCTAGACATTCGCCAATTCGTCAATGACGACAAATATTTTTATTGGCGAATAAAGTGATGATTCTGGCGAAAATTTTGGCGAATGAATTATTTTGTAAATCTGTTAATATTAAAGTTGAAATCGTTTCGTTAAACGCTTCTTTCGATCATTCAATGGAGTGTCTATTTTTAGTACATCAACATCCTTTGGAAAAAGATCCTTCTCTTACTCTGCATCTATTAAATGGAACTCTCTGCCACACAACATCAAGTCCTGTCACAACCTCTCTACATTCAAGACTCAACTGAAGACTTTCCTCTTTAAACAAAACTTTAAATAGATAACTAAATTCTACAGCTACTTTCACATCTACACCGCGCACAGAGCACTCACTTGGGTGGATGTGGCGCATTATCAAATGCAATATTATTATTATTATTATTATTAATTACTCTAGTCTCAATCGTACAAGTCGCAAATCAGTCAATGTCACGCATTAAAACGACTGAAAGATCGAGTATAGAGACTATACAACACAGTTACGCCCCTTTTGTGTGGCACTGCACTGTTTACATATATGCTCGCCACTTGCCGAGTGTACATTCGCTTCACTACAAGTAGCGATGTTCCGATATGACACCTATCGGTTTTACCGATATCAGCGAAGTATATCGGCCGATACAAATAAATTACCGATAGTGGTGAATATGATGTCTACACCCTATAGTATATCGGAGTCATTAATTGGTCGACAGTTAAGGAGCAGAACAGTAGGACGTTATACCCCATTTCATTTCATTTGGTCGATAGTTAAGACCTGGAGTTAATAGTGCCACTTTCATCCCGTGAGTCCGTCTCTTGCGCAACCTATTCCTCGGGAGTTTTCTTGTTGAAAGGGCGTAAATTCCTTTTGGCCACATTCGGAGTTCTTATAGTCGGCATGTAGGTTTCTTGCATGTATAGACGCTGCCAGACCGTGTCCCTGGTAAGCGCTTGAAATTCCCATACATATTGTAGCATACATAATTCCCAATCTAATTAAAATATAGATCTATATTTCGTTTCGTTTTTTTATACTTTCGATGGCCTACACTCATGTAGATCTAACTAGTTATAGTGGAAGCTCACGTTCTATGACGTCAGGTATCAAGCACGGGACATTTGACCCGATAACGTCAGTCATTCGATTAACCAATCAGCGACCGCCATGTTTTTCAAAATCTACGTTTGTTTTGTTATGATTTCTATCCGCTGGTGTTTATAGTATAGACGTCGTTGGCTGGTAGGCCTAATATCTACCCACAGTTCCACGCATGAAAAGGTCAAACGGTCGATTCGACAGACCATTTGATTGGCTGACCCCTCAGTTCAGTCAGAACACGGATTAAATAACAAGTCCTCCAGATCCAAGAGTAGTAAAGACAGGTAAAAATGAAATTTTGAACTATAAAAAACGAAACGAATTGGATCTGTGTTTTAATCAGATTGCATAATTCCCATACATATTGTTGTATTGTATAACGGTTATGTATTGCTTTGCTACATGTTCTATGTACCTAGTTTAGAAAAGGGGATCCCGTTCCAAGTTATTTTTACGTGATAAAGATGGCGGTTGTCTTCAAACACAACGTGAGGTCGGCATAACGAAATCAGAATATTGAAGTTCAACTCATAAACTAGACAACCGTCCATAATGACTGTGACAAGAGCACAGTGGCATATGCCACATTCACACTGTCGTAGGATGCGTTGCGATAGGATTAACCCTATTGAGTCCACGATATCTTACGTGCAGAAACGTTCGGATACGCTTTGATACGATAAACCGATTGCTACGACTGACCACACTATAGGAAAAGACCTGATAGGATCACCACCATTACTCCACGATTAAAACCGAGATTTCACTGGTAGCGCGAATCGCGATAGTGAGAACCTCAGGGGCGGATCCAGGGGGGTGACTAGGGTTACTTCCACTGGGACATGCACGCATGGTCGTATATATATTATACAGCACACGGTGCGCATCTTATCAGACACACGATCAGCATCTATGTTACTAGAGGCAGAAATTAGCTCCGTAAACCGCGGTCGGTGAGACAAAACATGGGGTTGTCACCTCCCTCCAAAAAGTCCTGGATCCGCCACTGAACCTAGCAATCGGAATGCAAATAATGATTTTCAATGATCTGTATATTATTCATTTTATTCAGCAAAAGCCAATGCCCAAGTTCACATGGGAAAGACAATTTGTAAGTATTGCTAATTATGTAAAATTAAATATATTTAGAAATACAGCTTTTAGTAATTCGTTTGAATACAATGGGTAATTGATGTTAGATATTGTTTTAATACACTTCGGCCATTATGACTTAGTGCGCCAATCTGTTTCACAGAGAATTACTTACGAATTAACTCTGTAACAGATAGGTGTCCACAACACTTGCGTTGAATGCAGACGCCGCGAATCATTGGCTCAACGGCTCGTGCAATGTTTACTGAACACCTAACTGCTTCGGGCAAAATGATGCATTTTACTCATTTTAATACCCATTTACACTAAATAGAAAATATTTTTTAACTTCAAATACTTCAAACGTCTTTATTTATTTTTCTTTTACCTCAAAAAAATGTTTGAGAATTTAATTTGTCGGAGTAAAAAAGTTAATATGCCGTACTTATTAAGCCGCGTCGATGTCATGCTTATCAGTGATTGTAGCGGCCAAGCGAATATTCACTGCGGGTTCAGTTTGTTAGTGCACCTCTTAGCTACGTTAACTCCGCCATGCTGCCACAGGACAGGCCCGCAATGTGTCGTGCGTCACCTATTATCAAGGGGAGATAAATCCCACAGAGATTCCTCATTAAGAACACTATTCTTGTATCAGGACTCCTAAAAGTGCTCCGTGAAATTTGTCGAAACGTGCTATATGTGTACAAACCAGTGATTGTAAAACATCAGTGGTTCTCAACCTTTTTTATCAACGGCCCACTTTGGAGCACATGAAAAAATAACTGGCGCACCTGCCTAAATATATATGAAAAATAGTTGAATTTTGCAAAATAAAAACATGGTGAGTCAGACGCATAAAACTGTTGACAGGGACTAGTCATATGCACATAGAATAACTCAAAACTAATTAAAGAAAAATACATCTATGAACTTATCGGTTATAATCTAAGTGTGTAGTTCAAAATCATTGTGGTTTTTTTTTTATTGTGCTCAATCGCCAAATTCCACTCAGGGTTTATTTTTTTACAATTTATCAGACAGATACTGGTGGCAAGATAATTCTTAAAACAGATCAGAAACCTAAAACTATAGAAACCTATTACGCCAGAACATTAGATGGCCTCAGGTAATTCATTTATAGATATTTCTAGATTGTCATATTGAATGAGGATCATGGTGGCTGAGTGGGTAAGACGCTGGCTCGTAGCCTGCATCGGCCAAGAAAGTTCCCTCCGGATTTTCCTCCGTGATTCCCATTTGTCAGTAATGCAGGACGGGACCTAACAAGGACAACTGTCTAGTCGTTCGGATAGGGCAAAAAACCGAGGTCCCCGTGTATACATTGCCATGCACGTAAAATATCCATTGACAGTTGGAATTCGATATAAAAGTAGACCGTAGTGCCGCTCTCCGGGCAAAATGTCCCACATACAGTGTTTGGTGTATGCCCGTCTTCATTACCCAGGTCGGAGCAGAACAGTAGGACGGTAAACCTCATTTCAAGTCATATTGATGACTCTTATTATTAAAGATATATGATGTAAAATTTAGATAAAAGAGCTGGCCGTGCTAGCTATAATAGTTCAAAAATAGATAATACAAAATGAATATATTGAAAATTTTAGATTGTGGTATTGATGACTATCGTTATTAAGTTGTGTGATTCTTGTATTCGGAGTGGGGGGGGAGAGAATCGATAACGTGTGCGCGTTGGATCAGAGGGTCTCTCATTGAGTCAAGTGGCATGGTTTCGATTCCGTGCTTGTAATACGTGAAAGCAGTAGGGTTGCTTGTCCAACCTCATGACCCATACGCACAAGTTTGAATATTGAAAAACGATAATCCGACTACTAAGCAACAATTTGTTCATTTATGTTGGTTTTTTATTTGGGTAGATGGTGGGGGCAGAATAGAATAGTTTATTACAATGCTCTTCTGTGGTAATGCTGGAATTGAATCCGGTAACAATGTCTGAACCCCCCCCCCTTCTCTTTGAATGTATGCGTTGCCTTCATTCTAGAAAGGTATGCTACATTTCCATTCCAAACATCCGGTGAAGGTGTCGTTTACGGGGCAGTATCTTTCTGGAATGATGTCCTTTATTTCATCAAATGTTTGTCTATGTAATAAAGGGTCCAAAACGTATGCAACTTCATTAAGTACCGTTGCTACATCTTGTCCGAACCACAAACGCTCAAAACGTCTCTCAGAAAATAAAGTAACTGGAATTAAATTTTCAACACACAATGTATTTATTTTTGAATATTTGTTTTTGAACTATTATAGTAAGAATGACCGTCTCTTTATCTAAATTTTACATAATGCATCTTTAACACAATGAGGGATTAGATGACTGACATGTGCGCTTTAAGACGTAAGATCTGTTATTGAGTTAACTGTCGTGATTCCCATCCCAGACCTTTACCTGACAACAAGTTGGGTTGTTTTATCTCGTGGGCGTATCTCGCTTTGAAAATGATCAGTATAGCGAGAGAGAGAGAGAGAAATGGGGTTTGACGTCCACTCGACACAAACTAGGTCATTTTGGGACTAACATATGGTTTCAATTTTATTTCAATAATTCGCTTGCGCGTAGGGGTCTTTAGCAGTGGGAGGAAACCGGAGCGCCCGGAGGAAACCCACGAGGTTGAGAAGGCGCCCCTATCTCCATGCCACATACGCTCACACCAGGGATCGAAACCACAGCCGCAAGCCAGAGGTGACCGGCCAGCTAGAGGTCGAAGCGCGGCACTCTAGACCACTAGGCCATCCCCCCCCCCCCCCGATCAGTATAGCAGAACGAGGGATGTCTCGCTATTGGTAAAGCAGTAGACACATTAGCCAAATCGTTCGGTCGAATCAATCGGCGCCGAAATTTATTCGGCCGAATCGGTGGACACACTAGGCTTCGGCGTATTCACCAGTCGATTATGTCACCTTTCACGTCACATGATTAAGCATCGCAGCGACCCAAACTGATCCCGCAGTGAATATTCGCTTGGCCGCTACAATCACTGATAAGCATGACATCGACGAGGCTTAATGAGTACAGCATATTAACTTTTTTACTCCGACAAATTAAATTCTCAAACATTTATTGAGGTAAAAGAAAAATAAATAAAGGCGTTTGAAGTATTTGTAGTTAAAAAATATTTCCTATTTAGTGTAAATGGGTATTAAAATGAGTAAAATGCATTATTTTGTCCGAAGCAGTTAGGTGTTAAGTAAACAATGCACGAGCCGTTGAGCCAATGACTACGAGGCGTGCAAGTCAACGCACGTGTTTTAGACAGCCATCCGTTACAGGGATAATTCGTTAGTAATTCTCTGTGAAACAGGTTGGCAGCGACCAAGTATTCAAGCAATCACGTGACTTCTCGATATGAGTAGAAGAGTGGTGATTGGTCAATGAATTCTATAGCCGGGCGAATGCTTCGGCGAAGTGGACACACAAGGCGAATATTCAGCTAGTGTGCCCACCGGTTCATGCCAACAAATTTAGATCTGTTATAGAGATAACAAATTGAAAAACCTTTTTATTCACGTGAAAACAATTCATTTTGATGGGATATATACAATATGTTAATACGCAACGCTGTTGTGGTTGGTGAATATAGTTGTGAAAACGATGTATTTACATGGAATATATACACTGTGTCAATATACAATGTATGTGATTAATAATAATACACAAGATTAATTCTTTAATATATAAAAAATGTTAAGATATAGCAAATAATAAATAAATGTTTTATTTTTGTTCATAAATCCAATAAAATTAATGAAATCCCTGCAATTCTAACGCTTTCTTTTAGATATATACTCATGTCAAAGCATTAAATATACCTCTAAATTTCACAAACATATTTGTATTTAGACACCCAACCGGTTCAAAAAAAATTATTATATAAAAATCAGCCAATCGCATTCTTTAAATTCAGCTTTACGGCGACTTCTTGGAACTGTAAACCACTAAAAACGTCAACGCTGATTGATTATTTAATGGCGGAATCATAAGGTCAAAAAGCTTGTGCTATCCCTGGTGTGAACTTCCTATATAACTGGTTAGATCTTCATGTAGTGTAGGCCATCGAAAGTATAAAAAAACGAAACGAAATATAAATCTGTAGTATTATAATCAGTTTGAATGTCCATATAATTATTCCTCTGTGCACTCCGGTTTCCTCCCACTGCTAAAGACCCCTACGCGCAAGCGAATTATTGAAATAAAATCAAACCATATGTTAGTGACAAAATGATCTAGTTTGTGTCGAGTGGACGTTAAACCCCATTTCTCGCTCTCTCTCCATAGAATTATTGTAACCTGTAACATCCACTGAAAGGAAAATGTGCTTCACAATCCTTTCCAAAATATGTCATCCTAATTATGTCCACTAATTTTGAGCCGTTTGCTCATTCTTACTCTGTGGTTTGCTGCTACAACTAGATATATGTAATTATACAGCACGGGAATGGCCTATTTGTCATTGATATGTGAAAGAAAGATTATGTAATTTTTAGATAAAGAGTTAGCCATTCTTGCTATAATAGTTCAAATATAGATAATGTAACACGAATACTTGAAAATTTCATTCAAATTACCCAATTGCAAGCGAAGATATTAGCCTTTGAGGGGTTGACAAGACGACGTGTGCACAAATTGCAAACACTGCACTGGTTGTTCGAAGCTGAGACTCGCTCCTCAATTTTTAAATTAAATCAATATATGGCTGAACCGTTCTAATCTACTTAATATCGGAGATGTCCGTTGGCATCGAGAGTTGATTATGGTCTGGAGAAGTTAATTAATGTCTAAGTAATAATTTAGATAACATTACAGGCCTAAAGAAAGATCCACAATAGGCAGATTTAGATCTTCTATAATGTTTGTTTGATGGATTACATACATTCTCTTTCAAATTCCTCTTCTGTTTTATCATTTTCATTCTTGGCTGATTGTAAGGTGATTCTTCATGATTGGACGGCTCAATGGCGTTCACTTTGTTTCTGTTGGTGGAGATGCAGGCTGTGGTGGGTACGTAGAGTTAGGCATCGGTTGAGGTGGATAAGCTGAAACAGCAGAATCGTACGAAGGTGGCGCGAACCTTGATTCCAGATTCGAATTTGTATCTGGATACGTGGTCACTGTTGATTGTGGGGCTGTAAAAGTAATAATGAATTATTATTATTTTGTTTTTAAGCAGTACAGCATTTTACTTTAAAATAACAACATCGGATTATTTTCAAAGTATACGTTTAGTTAAAACATGTGGCATTTGTCGAGAATAGAAATGGCCACAATGGACTAAATAAATGTGTATTTACCTTGAGAAACTGATATCTTCTGTGTTGATTATACATTTAATATGGAGATCAAGCGACTGTCATTTACCCACCAACAGAGACACGTTAATATCTGTTTGTTCTTTGTGACCCAGAAATCCAACTGTATCTTTACCCCATTGACTTGATTTGACTCAAAGGTTAACAGAGAGAGAGAGAGGGTGGGTGGGGCATAACGTCCACTCTCGACACAAACTAGGTCATTTTGAGACTACCATATGGTTCAATTTTATTTCAATAATTTGCTTGCGCGTAATGGTGTTTTGCAGCGGGGGGGGGGGAACCGGGGGACCTGGATAAAACCCACGAGGTTGGACAGTCGAACCTGCAACCGGGAATCGAAACCACGCCAGTTGACACAATCACAGACCTGATGATACAGCACGCTAACTATTCGACCAACTACCCCCTAGGTTAACACAGAACCAAGATCCAGATCAAGAACATAGAAACAAAAATAAATCGAGATTTTGGCTAGATAGTTTGCCAGAACAACGCAGCAAAGTGCTGACTTGGAAGATAATTAAATTTTAATATCAAGTTTTTGAAAAACACAACACAATTTATATGCAAAAATAATCACTGGTTTATACACATATAGCACAACGTTTCGACATGTATCCTCTTAACGTAACATCAAGAACAAATGACGAAACGTCGTCCTATATTTTCATGTGTGCTTGTTAACGACGAGAGAATACCTGTTGAAACGTTGTGCTACATGTGTACAGACCAGTGATTGTTTTTCCGTGTATATTATGTTGTGTTTTTTAACGTGCTTAATCGCTAAATGCCACTCAATGATTACCTGCAGTATTGATATAACTGACTGTGGGTGTTGTTGTAGTTGTGGTGATTACAGTACCCGTTCTTCCCCTGGATGCAGCACGACAGCATAATAGTATTATGACGACCACTATAATAACCAGAGATAAACAGCCAATAACAGCACCAGCAATTACGCCCGCAGACCTGTAAACAATTCAAACACATTTAAAAAAAGAAAATTATGGCTCACAAAGGTCACAAAGTTTGTCATTATGTTTTTTAAAGTATGAATTACTCGTGGGCTAGACTGTGGCAAGCTGATTCAAATACAGGGTCCGTATTTCAATTACCTCTACTGTATGAAGATCTGGCCAGAGGTTTTGTGCGGCTTTTGACCCTGTAATGTTAGACATTTTATTAACCAATAAGGGTTGATGTTTCTAGTAGATTACCCACAGTTCCATGCAACTCACCGTAACAGACCGTTTCATTGGCTCATACCTCACAACAATAGAAACGCGGGTTTTATAACAACTCTTCCTGGTCGTAGGGGGGAGGGGTTGGGATGGCCTAGTGGTCTAGAGTGCCGCGCTTCGACCTCTAGCTGGCCGTTCACCTCTGGCTTGCGGCTGTGGTTTCGATCCCCGGTGTGAGCGTATGTGGCATGGAGATAGGGGCTCCTTCTCAACCTCGTGGGTTTCCTCCGGGCACTCCGGTTTCCTCCCACAGCAAAGACCTCTGCGCGTGCGCTGAGATAATGAAAATGAAAAATAATACTTGTCTGCGATATCACCTTCGGTGGAAGCGGACGTTAAACGCCAAGAATAACAACATCGTAGAGCACACTGATCAGCAGCATGAATATTCTCGCTAGGCCGCTACAATCACTGTGACATCGACGCGACTTAATTAGTTCCCCATATTAACTTTTTTCTTTCGACAAATTAAATTCTAAAACATTTTCTGTATGTATTAGAAAAATAAGTAAAGACGTTTGGCGTATTTGTAGTTAAAAATATTTCCTATTTAGTGTAAATGGGTATTAAAATGAGTAAAAGGCATCATTTTGCCCGGAGCAGTTACATGTTATGTAAACAGCACACGAGCCTTTGAGCCAATGATTGTCGTCACGTGATGTCAATGCACGTGTTGAGGACAGTCATCTGTGACAGAGATAATTCGTATGTATTTCTGTGTGAAACAGATTGATCGTAGAGTAGACAAGTAAAACGAAATTTTGAACAATAAAAAACGAAACGCAGTAGGATCTGTGTTTTAATCAAATTGAGAATGCGTCTGTGGCAACTTACTTTAAATAGTCAAAATCTTGTGAATTGCAACTTGCTATCTTGTAATTTGAACTCGAGAATAAAGTATTTTATAAAGTATTTTTATATAATCATAGTCCAATGGGAATATACTTACGGCGAATAATAACTCGATCTGTAACCATAGTAATATGTTGTATAATAATATCCGGTATATCTTGTATATCTTGTATATCTAGTAAATCTAGTAAATCTAGTAAATCTTATACCACCAAACACACCTAAAACAGTTTTGAAATTCCTTTTGTCACCAATGATTTGAGATCAATATCGTTTTGTTCAATTTTAGAATAACAAGCAATAAAATGAGAGAGAGAGAGAGAGAGAGAGAAGAGAGAGAGAGAGAGAGAGGCATAGAGAGATAGATGAGGTTTAACGTTCACTCGAAAAAAACTAGGTCACTTCAGGACTAACAACAGGCAGTGGGGGGAAATCGGGGAACCCTACTCCTTGTCACGTACAACCGAGGATTCTAAACCACCCCAATTGACTCAGTGACAGGCTTTCGGCCATCCAAATCCCGCCCCCTTGACGAAAATAGAGCTGGCCTTAGCAAACAGATGTAGCCCTAAGTAAGTTGAGTCCTAAATCGATTTTAGTAAAAGACATTAAAGATACATTATGAGGGATTAGATAAAGAGCTGGTAGTTCTCACTACCTTCTCATTTCGTTTCGCAATCGACAGGTGGTTGTATGAATAAAATGAAATGAGGTTTTACGTCCTACTGTTTTGCTCCAACTGGGCTAATGAAGACGGGCATACACCATACAGTGTGCTACAGCGAAATTTGTTGCCCAGACAGTGGCACTACGGCCTACTCGTATATCAAATTCCAACTGTCAAGGGGTATTTTACGTGCACGGCAATATATACACGGGACCTCGGTTTTTCGTTCCATCCGAACGACTAGACATCTACCCTCCGACCTGTATCACTAACAAGGGGACACTACGCCGGAAAATCCGGATGAACTTTCTGGGCCGATGCAGAGATCAATCATCCGACCTTCAGTTCAGGCTAGCGATCCAGCGTCTTACCCACTTAGCCACCGTGATCCCAGAAGGTTGTATAGACAAAGATGTATATATATTTACCTTCTATAAGTATTGATGCTAATATAACTATTATTTCCGGAAACATTTTATGGAATTGTCCCTGTAAAGACTATTTTCTGGCGATCCCTTTTATACCTCTAATGTTTCACTGGTTCATGTATGACTGACGTAGTGTTTTTATCTTATGGTATAAATGGGTGTCGCCTACTGTACAAAGCAATCACCAATCAAATCGTATATTTGGTAATACTGCGATAAGCGTTAGGATTGCGACACATTGTGGCATTGTATGTGAAATAGTTTTTTTAACGTCCGCTTCAACCGACACGAATACTGACCTTTGACCGTGATAAGGATGTCAGTAAGGTGACGTAAATGAAATTTGACTATTATCTTGCTAATTTAGCGAACAATATCAATACACAGTCGATTATGAATCACTCGAGAATAATACAATGTTTGGGGAAATCCCAACTTTTTTTCATCTTTTTGTGGGTTGCTTGTCATTGAGTCAAATGGCGTGGTTTCGAATCCCCGTTTGTACATGAGGTTTCTCCGGGTCCCCCGGTTTCCTCCCACTGCTAAAGACCTCTACACGCAAGCGAATTAATGAAATAAAATTGAAGCATATGTTAGTCCCGAAATGACCTAGTTTGTGTCGAAAATAAACCATGTCCCTCTCACCAGACCAGGAATCGACACCACGACAGCAAGCAGGAGTTGACCGACCAGTAAGAGGTGACCGGTTAGCTAGAGCAACTCCTTGGACCCAATACCCCTTATGTTTGGCACGTTTCCCCAGCATTTATACTATATGGTTAGTGCTTTCGCGCTGTATCATAAAGCCTGTCATTGAGTATACTCGCGTACTTGGTTTCGAATACCCGGTTGTCTGGTTGTACGTAACAAAGTAGGGTCGCCTGTCCAATCTCGTGGGTTTTCTCCGGATCCTCAGGTTTCCTCCCACTGCTAAAGACCCTTACGCGCAAGCGAATTAATGAAATAAAATTAAACCATAAGTTAGTCCCGAAATAACCTTGTTTAACCCCATTTCAATCTCTCTCACTTATACAATTAAAGCGCATGTCCAGGGCTTGTTTTATCAAACATGGACGTAAAACCTCAGAAACGAACAAATGTTTGTTTAATCCAAGGGCCTTCATAATGTTTACTACTATAGTTTTTACTATGCTGTCTGTGTTTTCAAATACTGTTCCAAAATTTTAGTAATTTGATTGGATAATATTAGATTGATTTCAGTGCTTGGCCAATCAAAATTGAAGTATCCACTAAAATTTGGTTAAAATTGCGAGAAACAGGACCCTGTTCATACTGAAACTAAAACATTGCGAGGACTCCGGTAATAATAAATGAAATGAAATGAAATGGGGCTTAACGTCCTACTCTTCTGCACCTGACCTGGGCTAATGGAAGACGGGCATACGCCATATAGAGTGCTATGAGAGAAATTTTGCGCTACGGTTACTCTTCTATCGAATTCCAACTGCCAAGGGATCTTTTACGTGCACGCCAATGTGTACACGGGACCTCGGTTTTTCGTCCCATCCGAACGACTAGGCAGCTCTCCTTGCATCACTCAAAAGGGGAAACCACGCCGGAAAATCGAGATGAACTTTCTCGGCCAATGCAGGGATCGCAGACCCGACCTACAGGCTAGCGAGCCAGCGCCTTGTCCACTTAGCCACCGTGATTCCCTCCGGTAATAATAAACTCGAAATCCTCATCTTACCGGATTTTCATTTTTATTTCAAATTTCTAGGAAAATTGTCGTTATCATGCTGATCAAATAAACATATATATTGCGAAATGTTATACAAATTTGAGGAGTGGTTTTTTTTTTAGGTGTGTTACATTTAGGTCAATACTGATTAAAATACAGATCTTCGAAGCTTTTTTATACTTTCTTTTTTTTAATAAACAATATTTTTATTCAGGGTGTCTGAATTGGATTGGGGAACAAGCTTAGCCTATGTCAAACCCCTCTCCCTTTTTTATACTTTCGTAGCCTACACCATAGGCGTAGGAGGCGGGGGGGCAGGGGGGGCATTTGCCCCCCCAAAAATTTATTTTCGGGCAATGAAAAATTCGACGACCTTTTTTTTCTATTAATGTTTAGAGAAAAAATATAACTAACTTATTTCTATGAGATCCACACTGCCCGAAAAGTATTTTCTCGTCTTTTTCTTGTCCACTGCATGCCCGAAAATATGCCCGAAGCTCTCTTATGATAGGTATGCCCGAAAAAACGGTATTGCCCGAAAAACGGGCATCGGGCCGGAAAATTTATTTTCGGGCAATGAAAAATTCGACGACCTTTTTTTTCTATTAATGTTTAGAGAAAAAATATAACTAACTTATTTCTATGAGATCCACACTGCCCGAAAAGTATTTTCTCGTCTTTTTCTTGTCCACTGCATGCCCGAAAATATGCCCGAAGCTCTCTTATGATAGGTATGCCCGAAAAAACGGTATTGCCCGAAAAACGGGCATCGGGCCGGAAAACGGCAGAGGAAACGAGCCAAATGGAAAACTGCTTGGAAACAGCCAATTGCCAGGGTGGATTCACCCGTTTTCGGACGTCATTTTTGCTGGACGTCATGGCCGTGCCTCTCACTTTTTCTAAAAAGAGTATTGGACTACTTGAGAAACTGTACGAAATTGTGAACATTCTGCCATATGGACGTGCCTCTCATATTTCTAAAATGTTTTACTTTTGTTCCCGAGTCCTGATTTGTACGATCAGTTTGGTGAGACGATGATCTCTGAATATCAAAATATTGATTTATATTATATTATATTGATTATATATAATCAATATAATATACTATATATTGATCATATTGATTTCGATATATATACTACTATTCAAAAAAAGTAAGGGATATTTGATTTTTGAGTGTTATTAAAGTCACCTAATGAAACTGACGAAGAAACAAATGACAAAATGAAATGAAGTTCACATTCATCGATTTATTCCAAATGATCGTTAGACTAAGTAAGGCACAGACTGACCATTATAAGGGTAAAATGATACCCGGGGTCAAACAGCAAAGTTACCACAGCATCACAACAAAGTCAGTAACGGGTAAATCCACCCCTGTTTGCCAAACAAGCATTGATCCGACATGGCATACTCCTAATGAGACGTCTAGGGTCATTTTGGTCCAGATTGCCCCATTCCTGTTGCAACGCAGCAGCAAGTTCTTGGACATTGGCAGGACGTTGTTGACGTTGACATAACCTCTGTCCAAGCATGTCCCAGACATGCTCGATGGGGGAGAGGTCGGGACTCAGTGCTGGCCAAGGTAATGTGGTGATGTTCTGTTGTTGGAGGTAACCTGTAACGATCCTGGCCCTGTGACATCTTGCGTTGTCATCCTGGAAGATGAAACG
Organism: Patella ulyssiponensis; assembly: GCA_963678685.1. Lineage (NCBI taxonomy): Eukaryota > Metazoa > Mollusca > Gastropoda > Patellidae > Patella > Patella ulyssiponensis. The sequence continues at coordinate 51,489,501 of OY783232.1, read as the reverse complement.
GCGGCCATGACGTCGTGCGAACGGCACAACATGGACTGCCAAGATGTTGTCCCGGTAGTACTGGCCTGTAACACGCCCTGCAACAACATGTAAAGCCGTTCTTCCAGCAACAGTGATGCTTCCCCACACCATAACAGAACCCCCCCCCCCCAAATCGATCATGTCTGATGACGTTAACGTCTTGGAAGCGCTCGTTTCGACGACGCCACACCCTCCTACGTCTGTCCAAAAAATCAACAGTGAACCTTGACTCATCTGAAAACATCACATTGCTCCAGCGTCGATTATCCCAGTGTTGACGATCCCTACACCAACGACGTCTTGCCTGAATGTGATGATCTCTCAAACAAGGGATCACGCGAGGACGTCGGGCGCGAAGGTGACCCTATGCAGTCGATTCCGCTGATCTGATTTGCTGTGATGACACGATTTCTCAAGGCCAAGGTACGGATACATCGATCCTGGGCTTGAGTTGTCGCCCTTGGTCGACCTGAGCGTGATCTGTCCTGTACAGATTGTGCATCACGGTATCTGGACCATAGCCTGCTTATGACAGACTGAGAAACATTCATCGTCCGCGCCACAACCGCCTGTGTTGTGCCGATCTGTAGCATGCCAAGGGCACGTAACCGTTCATTTTGGGTAAGCCGACGCATATCAAAATTTGTTTTCTGGTCACTAAAACAATTAAACTGATGTTTCCACCCTGGAATTCAATGCCACAATGACTGTAACATTCAAAGTCAGAGTCGTGCAAATCTTGGGTTGGACCCCATGATGATCCCAAGCATCACCTGCATTCCATGCGGTCGCTATTGGTGCGTTTGGGCGTCACATGTAACTGGAAATGTTTCTTCTGTTAGGTTCTATAGTAACTTTTTTCGTAGTCATTTGCATATTTTAGTATTATGCCCCCAAAATCAAATATCCCCTACTTTTTTTGAATAGTATATATTAATTATATTATATTGATTTCGGGCAATTTTCTCTTATGCCCCCCTGAATTACTTTGAGCTCCTACGCCTATGGCCTACACTACATGGTAATCTGACCAGTTGTACTGGAAAGTCGCGTTAGGTGTCGTACCAGCGGCTTTTGACCCTATGACGTTAGACATTGATTGATCAATCAGCGTTGACATTTCTTGTGGTTTACCCACAGTTCTGTGCAGCATCGAAAACGAAGAACTCATCGTAACAAACCATTCCATTGGCTAATCCCTCACTAACAACTCTTCCAGTTCTTATTGTAGTACAGACATGTTACGAAATTTTGAACTATAAAAAAAAAAAAAACGAAACGAAATAGGATCTGTGTTATAATCAGATTGGTTTATGTCAACACTGATAACAGTTTATAAATAATTTATATCCTTGTTATTTGTAGTTATCTAGTTATCTTTCTTATCACTATGCAAATACACCATGTATTATTTTCCTCATCTTATAGAAATTGGGTGTGCCCATTCACACATTCATTCAAATTGGACGTTTGCAGTGTTGCAGAACGAAGGACTTCCGGATTCATTTACTGAATTTAAATTATTCGTTTGTTTGTTATTTCTGAGTAATGTGACCTGCTCGTAGATGTGTTTTCTGTGTAAATTATGTGTGGTGTAGTCCCTCTGTACTTGCTATTTGCTACCATCCTGAAATGCTTAAAAAGCTGAATTATTCAATATTACCATTTCATACATTTACGTTCAATAATACAATTCGTTCAGACTTCTAGTGGTTTTCATGCGTTTAAGCTGTTGTGAATTCGCGGTTTTATGGGAGATTATATAAAGAGCTGGCAGTTCTCATTATAATAGTTAAAAACTAGATAAAGAAATGGAATTATAGGAAAATTTCAATCAAATTGAGTTATTCTGAGCCGAGATTTTAGCGATGACATTGTGGGTTGATTGTGGTCTGGATAAGTTAATTAATGTCTGATTAATAATTTAAATAATATTTCAGGCCTAAAGAAAGGCCTACAATAGGCAGATTTAGCTCTTGCATAATGTATGTTTAATATTGATCTGTTGGGCGGGGGGGGGGGGGAATTGAGACCCCGTGTTTAATCCCGCCCTTGGCGGAGAAAGTTGATCGGGATTTTCCTGTGTCGTTCCCCCATGACAGTTGTACAGGACGGCAATGAACAGTTTCTAATTCATGTATTTGAACAAAAATAAGGAAACGTAATATAGATCTGAATTTTATTCAAATTGGCACTAAATAAACAATAACAAAAATTAGACTTTAGTAACAAAATAATTAACTCTTTCGACATAAATATTTTGATAAAATTAAACAAAATACAGGATTATAATGTGAAATAGAAATAAATAATTTTGGCCCCCTGCACAATATTTTATCAATGAATTAACCGTTCAAATAACAGTATGGATTATTCCTTCTGGTTTTGTGGGTCTGAGGTACGAGGATAAGCCGCGCCAAATGAAGGTGGGTAGGTTTCGCTAGAAGGCGGTGGATAAGCTGAATATGGTGGGGCGGGTACGTTCCTGGTTGATAACTAGTTGAATTAGCGAATGGGTGAGGTGATTTAGGTTGATTGACATTTGATACTGTAAAGAAAAGATAAAACTTATACTATTTTATAAAATACAGATGTGACGTCATCCTTTGATGTTGGCGTACGATTTTTTTCCAATAATGTAAGGTCAACTTACATTATCTATACTAAAGGAAATATTGGACTCGCGTGACATATTCCATTGAAAAGCAGGTGCGGGAAAGTGTCTGTATTTTTAGTTGCTTAATGGTCTCGAGTTAAAGCCATTGGGTAATATATTGACACAGCTGACGCCTCGTGCAGTATCAATATATTACGTAATGTCTCGCTCTCGACCATTGAACCATACATATAATAATAAAATAAAACCAAGTAGGAACAATCCAAACCATTAGTCAAAATTCGAAGTCCAATAAGTTCCATATAACCTGGGGGTTGGATAGCTGAATGGTTAACGCGTGCGCGCTGTAGCCTACGGTCTGTCATTGAGTCACCCCCACTCTGTTCAGCTACATATAAAATTGTAAAACAATACTTTATGAGAAAAGTACAACGGTCGTGTGCTTTACCCTTTATCGTCTAATGGTGGGATAGAGTGGGCATTTAAAGCTTGAAATAATGATATAGAAATGTTTGAATTTTACAATTAATGCCTCGCATCAACGAAATTGAATCACAATGTGATCCTATTAATACATAATAATAATCGACTTCAAACGGAGTGTTGGATTTCTCTCTTTGAAAAGCTCAAAATGTATAGTATGCCTACGGAATTTAGAGACGATGATGTCAAACTTCCTTAACCGGAAGACCCCGACTGAAAATTGCTGGATCCGCCCCTGGGTTAATTACCTGCAGTATGTTGTGGTGAGTTAATATAAGACACCGTGCTTGTATTAGTTGACAATATACAACTGGTAGTAGTTTTTTTCTTTGATGTCCTTAGCAGTTATATCTTATAACAACCTCTAATGACGTCATCAGAGGTTGATATATTCGGTTCATATCAACCGCTGATGACGTCCTGAGGGGTTGATATTTCATATCAACCGCTGATGACGTCATTACAGGTCGATATAATCGGCTCATATCAACCGCTCTTGACGTAGATGATCGAAATAATACAAAGAACACAGAAATAAAATTTTATTCTTTTGACAATAAAAAAAAAAAATGATTTGGTACAGTTTATAGCATTCAGGACCTATTGTCTGAGTCGTAGTAAATAATAAACGGATTTCTACGATTATGAACAAACTACTCTCTACTTTGGTTATTATAAACTTACCTGTGTGTTTGAAACGAGCTCCCGTTAAATAAAATCCATTATACAACTAAATATACCAACGGAAAAAAGGGGTTCTCTCTTGTAAAATTGAACTTCCCACAAACTTTGACATCGAGAAATAAAAAATGGAAGCTTATTACGTCACTTATCGGAATAGATCATTTCGTATATAAGGGGGTCAAAGCTATTTTACGACAATCCAAATTTTGTGTTGGTGCGTTCGATTACTGACTGGCGCCGCGCTTAATCTAGCCACCACCGACGCGTTCGGATTACCGATGATGTCATTCGAACGGCTTACTCGCAACAGGCCGAAGTAACCTTCCCAAGGAGATGGTTACTTGTGGAAGTATCCAATTATTCAATATGGATGCAATTATTTGATCGAAGTTATATTTGCAGATTAAGTTTAGGCGACGGAAGAATTATTGTTGACATTTTTCTCGGATTTAAAATAACATATTTACGTTCCACAGTAGTGTTTTAGTGATTCTACATCTTGGTGTAACGATTCCAAGAATTAAAAAATGCCACCCAGTGTCCTTTCAATTGCCCAATTCGTCCACTAAGCAGATTGTTTACCTCTACTAAACTCACTGGGACGTAACTGTGAACTCATAGTGTGCGATCATAACCGTGCCCTAACTGCAATTCTGGTAAGCCGTTGAGCTTGTTAACAAAGTTAACAAACGTCACATTGGTTGAACGAAAATGTGATTTAAAGTATGTTCTGCATAATATGGGCTTTATTTCGCTTCTCTGGATTTAATAGTTCCAATGAGATACCAATGAAAAGGTCTAAAGTTTGTTGACGGATTATTGTCTGTGCGTTATTTATTAGAACATCGAGCATAATTAATTGTTTGGTGGCGTTTTCATACCCGAAGAAAGCGCCGCGCCATTCCATTACCCATTTCCACTGCGCCTGTCGAAACGTACTCGAGGATCCTGGCCGAGTAAGCACGGGGCAAGTAATCGAACGCGACATTTATGAATAAGCTATTTCTCTGAGACCCAGTAATGAGTTTGGGCGTTTACAAACATAAATACGCCCATAGTCCAATATTTTCTTTCCGGCTTGTATTAATGTTTTGGTTAGGTAGTTCGATGGGATTTTTTCTTTTGAATTACATTTGATTCACTGGCCTTGAATCTCATCCTTGAATATTTATTCCTGAAGAAGAAATTAAGCAGTCCTGTCAATTAACCTCGGCAATCTGCTGTAGCCGAGGTAGGCCTAAATTCCGATGTACATGTACTTCACATTAGCCTCGGCAAAATTAAAAGCCGAGGCCATTGAATAGGTATATAACGTTTTTATATATATATAAATACCAATAATTATTATCAACAAATCATACCGCGCATCGGTTTAATTATCGGTAGATAGTTCCATGTCTTTCTATTTCTCTTTGAATATTATTTCTGGTGTGTTCAGAATTTTATAATCGTGAAATTCACAAGGCAGTTTATCCATATGATTGTACTCTCAGTTGTTACTTATTTTGAAATCCACGGAGAGTGGAATTTTCCGATGGCATTTCGTAGATCGCGATCATGCCCCAGCTAATCAACGCTTTGAGTTCTATTGCCTTAAAAGGTACCATGTCATATGAGTTATTGTATGCTGCACAGATGGTTAAATTTAGTGCCGCGAAACTTGCACGAATTTCCCCCACGGTCTGCATAATTAACACACAAAACCCAATAATACACGCAATCTGCGATGCCCTTCTGACGTGTGATTTTTTTGTTTTAAATACATTTTTATGAGGACGATAAACGATGTTTAGACATCCCGAACTGCTCTTATCAAGAATGTTTCGATTTCGATGAACAAAACATTAATTTAATCAGGAACATTAATGGTATGAACAGTCGGAACGTGAATAAAATATGGAAATAATTAAGAAGCGGTGGTCATTTTTCATACGAAATATGATCAATTAAAATTATGAAATAAGTTTGTTTATTTATATATGTTAGCCACAAAGTTGACTATTATTGACTGGTCTGTAATGTGTTTTATAAAAATATATACAATATACACGGGTGAAATTATGAGATGAAAAGCAATATTATACATGTATTCGTATAATCGGTAAATAAAATTTAGTAGACTGACCATCACTTGTCTCAAAATTAATGTCATTGTCTCCAGTTGCTATTTTCTTGCCCAAACTCAAACGCTCGAAAAGGCCGTGTGCTGTTTTGATTAGCCTGCAACACACGTGGTTATCAATAATTACCCCCTTTAACATAATTACGATGGTTTAGCCCATAACGTCACATGTATAATGTTGTGATGGACACAGACGAAAATACAAGCAAAAGCATTGACTTTTCAAGAGAGAACCTCTTTTTTCCGTTGGTACAGTATATTTAGTTGTATAATGGATTTTATTTAAAGTGCGAATCCCGAATTTCATAGAATCTGAAAATTACAAGTTCGTATACGTATGAAATTTTAACGCCAAAATACAGAGGAATTGTGTATTTACCTTGTCTGAAAAGTTCAGTTCAAAATATTCAGTCGTTTGGACGTGAACGTCAAAATCGCACCACAATCAAATATCCGGACACTAGACTTTTTAAATAGTTGAACTTGATAAATGCGACTACATGCGATACCTATTGTACACTTCATAAATAGAGAGCTTGCGGTAAGCGATAACATGAGAAATGCCACTGCGCACACTCAGCATGTAGACGCGTATTACCCAGGCACTTTTTAGGATGCAACCAAGACGCCGGTCTTCAAACACAGAGCAATACCGACAATTGGAAATTTTTTGAAAACGTATCACAACGCTTGAGGTAGTTACTAGGGGCTAAGTTATAAGTTATTAAAGGCCTTTCATACAAAATTAAGCAATTTTAAGCCCCAAAATGTAACTGGGATTATTCCTTTAACGGGAGCTCGTTTCAAACACACAGGTAAGTTTATAATAACCAAAGTAGAGTAGTTTGTTCATAATCGTAGAAATCCGTTTATTATTTACTACGACTCAGACAATAAATAGACGGCGTACTTATCGGCTTATTTAAATCGGTTATCCACACTCCAGTCCATGTCTAAGATATCTTTCAGAATTTTCTTTCTGCCCAAATCATTTCTCCACACATCCCAAGACGTGAAAGTATTTATCACCCAAGAGTTCCTTTGTAAAGTATTTTTGGCTACGGCTACAATCCACTCAAAACAGTCGCTCAAATCTTTCTCTGAACATACCGAAAAGTAACCTTCAGCCACGGTTCATTGTCAGAATTATCGGAAAAGATTGCCTTTTGATCCAAATTTTCTTCAGGCTTGTATAGATCCTCATCATAGTTGCATTCACATCTATTCTATCGTCAATATGATGACTAAAAAGGATTGATTATTCGTCTGACTTCGTTTTACTATCCATTTTGTTTTAGCTTTCTTCAGTTCAATTACTACAAAATGGCGACGTATAAACAAACACGTCACGTGCTGTCGAGCAATTAACCAATCACTGTTGCCTTTTTGTAGAAGAGTCCATTAAATTTAAGGGTGAACGTTGTATATGTCAGATATAAACCTACTCTCCCTCGGATTGATATGATAGAGAACACTTGGGCTGCGCCCGCGTGTTCTCTATCATATCAACCTCGGGTAGGTTAATATCCTATACTTACACTACCAGATTTGACTTTTGACGTTTTACAGCACCATCTAAGGAGAATGATTCCTCCAATCACCAACAGACTAAGTGGTATAAGCCTTAAAGTTGGGTTCCCAGATAAGTATTTATCGGGTGGTTATTGCCTATAAAAGTATGACAATTTTGGTATATATGGAAAGAAGAGATACCCAATCTTACTAGAAAAATACTGGATTCCCCGAAAAACACTCATGGAGCGTAAACAGGACAAAAATGTAAGGGGTTCCCTTAATAGTCAACCCGACTAATAAGGGTACCCGCACGCTTGGCGTTGAAGGCTGCACGCGAACTTGAGTGATTTGTGTACATGTTGAAAAACTTTATGAAGAGTTAGACATACAACAATTTCTGGGGTAAAAATTACGGAAAAGGACACGGGCAGTGGATAATCCGAGAATTTAATTAGGATTCGATATTTGTAGTAAATAGTCAGCGCTTACAGACAACATCGTCTTGTGTATGCAATGCATTCTCCCCTGTCGTCTGCCACCGTTGCCATTGGTTACGGCGAGGGGTGATCGCCTGACGCAAACATGGTCTCTTTCGATAGATTTTTATAGCAGGCTATTCTCGTCAATTACAATGTTTTGAGAACGATTTGAAGCAAAATTATGATAAAATAATTAGTTTGAATATGTTTTTAATTCTAATATATCATCAAATCACACAGTTTGTATCCGGGAACCCAACTTTAAAATAAATGTATCTATAAACAGTCCTACCTTGTTAAAGAATAATCCTACTAATCCCATAATTCACTATTGCCAGTTGCGAAATTGGCAAAAATATCATTTTCAACTTGAAATTCAAACTTTTGAAGATAGCTATTGAATGCGGGGAATAGAAAAACAAGGGGGGCAATTGTGTTATTATTTCCGGTGTGAAGGATGGTTAAGTGGGGATAATAATGCCTATGATCGTATAATAAATAGTTTGTTGATTACCTATTGAGCAAAAGACGTAGAAATAATTATTTTTTGACTTTCTAAGAAAATATGAAATTCGCGCTTTAAGAAAAACAAACGTGTGTTGGTCTGTTGTATATGGGTATAACGGAGAATGAGTGGGCAATAATCTCGGCATAGATTAAGATACTTAATGGACCATTGCTTCTTACGTATTTTTTAATATTTAGGATTGACACCCTCAAACTATGATTCTATGGTTATCAAATGGGGGAGGGGGGGGGGGCGAATGCGCTCTGTATCATAAGTTATGGCATAAGTTATGACCCCTCGCAAGCAAATTATTGAAATGACCTAAAAAAAATTTCGAGTGGACGTTAAACCCCACCTCCATCTCTCTCTTTCTTTCTCTCGCTGTAGTCTCAGATTAGTGAATAAAACTGGTTCATTCTGCGTGAAAGATTTTTATTACTTTAAACTATAAATTCATCTTAATTAAAATTAGATATTTGTCAAAGCACTAATAGATAAATGGTAACAAATTATACACAAAATCGATCACATACAACAATTTTTGTTGGCTCTGTACATTTAATTAACAATTTAATTTAAAAAAAACAATGTAAAGAAACACACATTTATAATGTGTAAAAATACTAATCGCTGTTAAATGAAATAATATCACAGTTACTGGACGGAATACTGTTAATATCACATTTTAAACAAAATAATAACTGCCTACATTACTGAATTTTAAAACTGAATAGTACAGCTATGTGGAATTTAAAGGCAAGAAAACAACCCACTTGTCTAAATCAACAAGTTTTAATTTACACTCGAGGTCCCGTGTACACATTGGCGTGCACGTAAATGATTCCTTGGCAGTTGGAATTCGATATAAGAGTAGGCCGTATTGCCGATGCCCGGGCAAAATTTCCCTCATAGCCCTCTGTATGGCGTATGCGCAACTTTATTAGCCCAGTACAGGGGCAGAACAGTAGGACGTTAAACCACATTTTATCACTCTCGAATCTCTAATGTGGCCCTAGGTACATGTGTACATGAAATTGCAGGCAGAAGAAAAAACGTATATTTAAACTATAAAGTTATTGAATGATCTGGTTAGAAGTCTATATCCAAACGCTGTTTCTGTATTTCATTTTAAAAATGTGTTACTTCAACATATACACCTTCCTTCTTGAATATTTAAACTTTGTATTTGATTACTTCAAAGGTCACCGGAAAAGTTTCATAAACTTTACACAAGTAAATAGATAGAACTCTATGACCATTGAATACCGCTCGGGTTAATCAATAGTTGAAGAGAGTGTATCCCTGAGCAAGTATTCCACGAGAGATAGCGAGTAGAATGCGACAGGGATACACACTAGTGAACCAATAACCCGAGCGGTATTCAATGGTCATTGAGTTCTGTTTTTATTCTATAACTACATGCAAATCTGAAAATACGCTGTGCTATTCAGATTATCAAAAAACATTACCAATAATGTTAAAATTCATCAAGGGTCCCGCCCATTTTTTCTATTTGATAAAAATTGTGGCTGCATAGTGGTGGCGGCATTGCAGTTTGACGTAATTCTGAAAGTGACGTCATTCTGGACAAAGGTAGTACGTATCTTAGCCATTGAATACAACCATAGGTTATTTAATGGATGTATTCGGTGATATTTGCTTGTATTTGAATGTAGTTATGGAATTATGTCAACATACCCTTTCCATAATTATAAAACGAATACGAATGATTACTTGTATTATTAAAGAAAATGAATAACAACAAATTAAAGTAATGTATCTTCTGCTCAGACTTGGTATTTGAAAATACGGGGTTAACTGTGCGTTACATGTAATGCTTGATGTATGGGGTATTGGATAAAATATGCTCAAACTCTCATTCTAAATTTCCCGCAGATTAAGACAGTAGATTTGAATTAGCGAAGTTTTTAAATTCAATTTAAAAAATAAAAAAAAAAATAAAAATCACAGGGCTTTCTTTTCTGGGGCATTGGGCTGTTGTTGAGAAAATGGGGAGTTGGGGAGAGGTGGATTGTATGGTCCAGATTGTGGACCATCTGCTTGGTTTGGCAAAGTTTGTGGTGAAAAGGGAGCGTTCGGAGTAGGTTGTGGTGGGAAAGCTGGATTGGACGTAGATGGATCAGCTGGACCAGAAGGTGGTGGGTAAGCTGCTTGTTGAGGAGGATACGTTGGATTAGCGTACGTGTAAGGTGGTGGGGGTTGATTCGAATACGATACTGAAATAGAAGAAGACATGAAACATAGATTACAATGTATGGCGATATTACTACATGTATGTGGCCATAGTTCAACTTATGGTACTACATAGTCATAGTTCAGCTTATAGTACCACATGGCCATTGCTCAAATTTTGGAGCAGTTCAGCGTTTAGAACAATTAGACCGGGAGCCCAGAGGGTCGAACCTAGACGAACGAGGTACCAATATCTGACTATATAGGCATCTACATACTAACCTGGGATGCACAGAAGTGGGCGTCTGCCGGGGCCCAGTCCATGGGTGTGACCCTGGTGACCCCTATAATGACCCCCAAAATGGGTTAAACTCATACATTCGAGGTACCGGTCAAAATCAATTTTAAACTAAAGAATACATCCTACTGAGTACGAAATGGCCCATAACAGACGATTTTGGCCCTGGGATGGCCCAAACTGACACCCCAAATATGGATCCCAGAGGGCTTGAAAAAAAAATTATATTCATACATTCGAGGTGCCAGTTGAAACTAATTTCAAATGGAAATGTATATCCCACTGAGTACGAAATTACCCATAACAGACGATTAGACCCCTGGCGTGGCCCAGACTGACACCCCAAAGCCGAAGGGGGTGGGGTGGGGCAATTTACTCATACATTCGAGGTACCGGTCAAAACCAATTTGAAATGAAAGAGTACATCTCACTGAGTACACAATTGCTCATAACAGAAGATTTCAGTCCTGGGACCTCTCAAAGTGGCACCCCACCCCAGGGGCTTAAAAAGGGTCATATTCATACATTCGAGTTACCAGTTGAAACTAATTTCAAATGGAAGAGTATATCCCACTGAGTACGAAATTACCCATAACAGACGATTAGACCCTTGGGATGGCCCAGACCAACACACCGAAGCCAAAAAGGGGTGGTTGGGGAGGGGGTGAGCAAAACAGGGTATACTCATAGAATCTGTGGTACCACTCAAAACCAATTCTCTCTGAGTACGAAATTGTCCATAACAGAAGATTTCAGCCCTGGGACTGCCCAAACTGACACCCAAAATATGCCCCCCCCTGGGCTTAAAAAAGGGTTATACTCATACATTCACGGTACCAGTTCAAACTAATTTTAAATGAAAGAAAATATCCCGCTGAGTACGGAATTGTCCATAACAGAAGATTACATGTGACTGAGTACGGAATTGTCCATAACAGACGCTTGTGACCCTGAGACGGCCCAAACTGAGACCATAGTTATGACGAGGTACCAGTTGAAACTAATTTTAAATGAAAGTATAGAATCCACAGAGTACAAAATGGTTCATAACAGATTTACACCCCCACATGGTTTTTAAATTATCTGTTACATGGTCCAGGTTAATTGGTTTCCCCTTAATAGTGTTAAATACATTGATCTTGATAAATCAATAGGTTGCCCGCCCACTGCCTTCTAATGCCTGAAAGAGTTTCCGCTGGGATGAATCAGTTATAAATGGCCCCCTAATCGAAGGTCTTGCGTTTTTATTGTATTTCATCGTTTAGTACCTTGTACATGTATATAGACGATTTTGGTCTAAACTTACACCCTAAATTTTACATCCCTAGGCTTGAAAAAAGTTATTCTAACAAATCTTGACCCCCCCCCCCCGTCCGCCCCCTTTCTAGGTGGAAGTAGATGTAAAACCCAAGGAACGAACGAACATATCTGCAACGTTTGCTTGATAACGACGAGAGTATCCTCGTCGAAACGTCGCTTAGTACCTTGTATGAAGATGATTCTGGCTCTGAGATGGTCTTAACTGACATCCTAAATTTTGCCCCCTAGGTTTGAAAAAAAATATACTGACAAGTTTTGCCCCCCCCTCCACTTTGATTTGCCGACGGCTGCATGAAATGTTCTGGGCCATTCTTTGAAAAATTGTACCATGCCGATGCCGGCCAGGAAGAATATTTTTTACCCCCCCCCCCCCCCCAACCCTAAAAAATTTCACATAGCTGAAATGACGTCATCTTAACTTAACTGAGGGCTGACAAGTTACTTTTGTGTTAGGGTTAGTCCTTTCAGTGGCAGGTATTTGATAGCTGCTCTATAGCCAGATTTGTCCATTTCTGGTGATTCCTGATGGGTTAATCACAAGATGGTCTGGTATGAAAACAATATGAACACTACAGGTTCAGTTCTTATGTCTATGATTGTACTTGTTGGTAACAAAAGTCTGTTTCAATCTGGCCTCACAATACCATTTTGTCAGTTTGAACCATCATCTCTTATGGGTCATTTCGTTATCAGCGAGATGCACACTTTCATTTAAAATTAAATTGAACTGATACCTCGAATGTGTGAATATAAATTTTTCTCGAGCCTCGGGGTCGATATTATGGTGTCAGTTGGCCTCCAGGGCCGAAACCAACTGTTATGGACAATTTCGTACTCAGTGAGATGTACTCTTCCATTTAAAATTGGTTTGACTGGTACTTCGAATATATGAGTATAAGCTATTTTTGACCCTTCGGCTCTGCGGTCAATATTTAGGGTGTCAGTTTGGGCCGTCCAAGGGCCACAAGCGTCTGTTATGGGCAACTTCGTACCTAGTGAGATGTACTCTTTCAAATTCATTTAGAGTTAATTTTGACCGGTACCGCGAATTTAACATTAGTTTCTACTAATAACTTGAATGTATGAATATAATCCCTTTTTTAAAGCCGCCCAGGGAGGACGGGGGGTCATATTTAGAGTGTCAGTTTGGACAGTCCCAAGTCCAAAATCGTCTGTTACGAGCAATTTCGCACTCAGTCTTGGCTGGTACCTCGAATGTATGAGCAAACTGTATTTTTGCCCCACCCCACTCCCTTCGGCTTAGGGGTGTCCGTCTGGGCCACCCCAGGGGTCTAATCGTCTGTTATGGGTAATTTCGTACTCAGTGGGATATACTCTTTCATTTAAAATTAGTTACAACTGGTACCTCGAATGTATGAATATAATTTCTGGACTGGGCCCCGGCAGACGCCCACTTCTGTGCATCCCAGGTTAGTATGTAGATGCCTATATGGTCAAATATTGGTACCTCGTTCGTCTAGGTTCGACCCTCTGGGCTCCTGGTCTAAATGGGATCACGGTTCAGCTTAGATGAACTTACATTACTAAATGTTTGTAGTTCAACATAATAGTTCTTGTACCATATCGGCATAGTGCAACGTGTGGTAATATATATATAGGTACTCTGTGGTCAATAGTTCAAGTTATCACTCACCAAACCTCGACAGATTCCGGGACCTACATCTAGTCTCGGCTGTATGACGAATTCCGCCATATTGGAACTACTTTAAAGGTCCCGGATGAAACATGACTGCGCCCATGGTGTCTTGTTTGTTTGCAATAGCGTCAAGTTTTCCTGTTAAAGTAAACCGGTAGCCGCATCGCAAATGTATGGGCGTAGGTACATATTATCACTTACTGCCATACAGCCGAGACAAGATGTAGGTTACGGAATCTGTCGAGGTTTGCCAAGTGTTCAACTTATAGTACTACATGGTCACAGTTCAACTTATAGTACCACATGGCCATAGTCCAACTTATGGTACTACAAGGTCATAGTTCAACTTATGGTACTACATGGTCACAGTTCAACTTATAGTACTATATGGCCATAGTCCAACTTATGGTACTACAAGGTCATAGTTCAACTTATGGTACTACATGGTCACAGTTCAACTTATAGTACCACATGGCCATAGTCCAACTTATGGTACTACAAGGTCATAGTTCAACTTATGGTACTACATGGTCACAGTTCAACTTATAGTACTATATGTTCATATAGTTTAACTTACCGTCCTGGATGGTTATAGTTCAACATTGAGAACTATATGATCAATCCCTGGTACTAATAGTACTATATTATGTTGACAAGGCGGTCTAATGTATGCACTTTAGATCATAAGGAATGTCAATAAGTCATGTCGCTTAGTTTCTACATAAAGCCTGTACTTGACAAAACGAAGCGACACCTGCCTTTACCCATGGTCCTTAGGTTTTATAGTACCTCTGTATTAGTCGACATCGTGGATTAATTTATAGGACAATGACTTACTTGTGGGATTACTGTAGGCTCCTCTGTTAGTGTGGGGTGGGTTAATGTAAGATACCGTGGTGGTATTACTACCATTAACTACACGACCCTTTCTTCCTTTTGAATTCACACAGCAACATATGAGTGTAATAACCCCGGCTAGCAGGGCAAATGCTCCTACTACACCAACAGCAATTAGCGATGCCCTATAATAATACAAATATCAAAACCAATTCTAATAGCTAATATATTATGGAAAAATTCAACGCTAGTTAATTACTCTACTGTTAAAGATACATTAGCTGGCCATTCTTGCTATAATAGCTCAATTCTAATAGCTAATATATTATGGAAAATTTCAACGCTAGTTAATTACTCCACTGTTAAAGATACGTTATGTAAGATTTTTCGATAAAGAGCTGACCATTCTTGCTATTGTCATAGTGTATCTTTGTATATATTTTATTATATGATTTATGTTAATGTAGTAATTGACCAATGTTCAAATTGATATCTCACTAATCTTTCAAGTCTTTTAACTGTTTGAGTTTAAACTTAATATAACGATATATATTACGTAATTATAGTTAACCCGCGTTCTTGCTATGTCCATATCTTCTTCTGTATTTAAACATATGTTTCCTATGTGCAATTCAACATCTTATCAAATATCATTATATAGTTATTTTAATCCTAAGCTTGTATATATGTTCTATATTCTACTGTAACTTCAGTCTGGTGACCGGCTCGCCCTAGCGATTCCTATCTCGTTATTGTGCCCGTTAGCCAGTTTGGACACTCTTTTTTTAAAAGTACAATTTTAACTTTTTATCTGAGTTTACGTCGTCAGCGTTGGAATAAGCTACAACACCCAGAAAACAACACTTCGGCACTATAATAGCTCAAAAATAGATAATGTAAAATGAAAATATTGAAAATTTCATTCAAGTTACTTAATTGTGAACTAAGTTATCACTGTTTGTTGTTTTGACAAGATGTGTGCATAGTGGTAACTGGTATATTCGAGACTTAGCCTAGCTTTCCTATTTCTAAATTAAATTCCTATCCGATGTCATTGAGGATTAATTATGGTCTTGTTTTGTTAATAAATGTCTAATTAATAGTTTAATTAACATTTCAGGCCTAAAAAATGATCCGCAATAGACAGATATAGCGCTTGCATAATCCATGTTTAACCCACATAAAATTGATAAATATAATTTATTTTAAAAACCAGTTGTAGCTGCGTTCAATGTGGTTTTGTTGTTTGTCTTTCGTATTTGTTGATTGTCTTGCCAACGATTTTGTCAAAAGTAACGCCCGGCGGAAATTTGCTTGAAATGAACTAACACCGTAAACGACAACGTTTGCTGTGGATACAAGATCTGAAAGCAATTATGAAGGGCATACGCCATGCAGTGTGGTATGAGGGAACTTCTGTCCGACAGTAGCACACTGTATGACGTATGCCTTCATTAGGAAGTTAAACCCTAGTTCATTCTATTTTAGGGTAAAAGTAAAGCCTTATAACGCTGTATTGCGTGGTTAATGTAAATAACGTTATCTTGCTTTTGAAACACCAAAAGGGGCGTACATAACGATGTTGTTTGGGAGGGGGGGGGGGTAGCCAAAATGCGACCGACTGATGCACATACCCCTAGTACGAATGACGCTGTCAGGAGTCGAGCAACACCACAACAAGTGCCACGTCCCATATGTAGGAGCAGATCTAGAAGATGAGAATAGGGGGTGAGGCATAGCCCCCCCCCCCCGTTTGGGCAACAAATGCTGGGAAAATTTGGGCACACAATTGTACTTTGTAAAAGTTGTATAAAAAATATTGTGTTCTTGAATGTGTCCAATTTAACAGCAAATTTAAATTCAGAGTGTCTATAGTTAGGCAATTAAATATAAATCTTATGACTCAAGCCCTCTATTGTTTGGAGTACAGTAAGCCACGAGTAAAATACTAACCTAACTACATTTTTTGGGCACCAACCACCACCGCCCCGCCCCCCCCCCCCCCCCGGTCAAAAATTTTTCCGTGCGCCTATGGGGTGAGGTAGGACGTTTCCAAATCTAGGCCACAATCCCAAATGTGCAGGAGCGGATCTAGAAGCTGGGAATTGGGGGTGGGGCGTTTCCAAATCTATAGGCTGCCATGCACAATCCGAATTTCAACAAAATGCTGGCTATAAATAACAAGCCACTTACGATGAACTGGTACTACTGCTAGATCCGTAAGAACCATAGCTATTTCTGTAATAACTATAGGAATAATATCCATAATAGGTCCTGTATCGGTATCGATATAATAAACCACTCACACCTAAAAATATAATATGGCTGTATATAAATAGAGACAAAGATAGGCTGGCACTGCCAGGCAGGATACGCCCACATTTTCGAGAGATGGATAGAGAACAAGCAATACCGAAAGTGATTTTTCCCACATCATTAAGTCCTATATTTCATACTGTATTGGGAGCAGCCATTTTGTTGGTCAGTCCCAGTCTGAAATTCTTTTGAAGATTCCATATTTGCAGAAGGTTAAACCCAATTTCATTTGTTTTTCCCCAGCTATATTTGGGCTTTCTGATTAGGATTTCGCTTTTGTATGTAAATCGTTAGGAAAGTACTCTGGAAGTTAGGGCGATATCATTTTGAAAATTTGTCTTAGTCAAGATTCTCGAACCCCCCATTACCAGGAACCTTTGGGCCGAACCAGTTCTGACAACCGATCGCTTCATTGCACAATTGCACCCCACAGTCCTGATTATTTTTTTGCAGTCTTCCATAATTATGATGGTAATAAATTAGTAATATTTAATATCTGTGCCAATAATGTTAGAATAGCAAAAGCAGATATCTTCTGTCTATTTTTGTGGCAAGTTTCTTATTAAACACATGCATATGATATCACGTGGGGTGGAAGTGGAAGGAAAAAGCTAGAAAGGAATGATGCTTTATCTATTTGTTGCAATCTACCAATTTTATCTCGTGCACTAACATGTGAAGTAGTAAGTAAAACCTGCCTCTTTGCAGCAAGATACGTCTTGAAAAAAAAATAGATACGGGTTTAAAATAAGTTTATATAATCTATAAAAATATGGTACAATATATATATATGTAACGATTTAGTAAAACACGTTAATAGATGCTGGTTCATGTAAATGTAACTCTACCATAAACCCATTAAAGATAAATGATGGTGCCATTAGTAATAATTACAGCCACAGTAACATATCTTGTGCTTGCCCTGAAAATACATACCGGTACAACAGTGTCATTATTTATGTGTTTATAACTCATATTTCTATTGGCGCTAAACCTGAAAATATTACCTTACAGTATTGCATACTTACGTACATAATTATACATCAAATACATAGAGAGAGAAATGGGGTTTATTGTCCACTCGACACAAACTAGGTCATTTTGGGACTAACGTATGGTTCAATTTTATTTCAATAATTCGCTTGCGTGCAGGGGTCTTTAGCAGTGGGAGGGAACCGGAGTATCCGGAGAAAATCCATGAGGCTGGACAAGCGACCCTACTTCTTGCCACGTACAACTGGGGATTCGAAACCACGCCAGTTGACTCAATGACAGGCTTTATGATATAGCGCGGGCATCCTAACCATTCAGCCATCCAACTCCCCTATCAAATACATAGGTAACTTATTTAATACTTTATTTTAATAATTATTTAATGAAATATTTAAATGAAATATTTATAAAATAATAAGCTTACCGATTTGTGGAGTTTTTCATCATTAAAACATGCTATAGTAATCTTACAATACCTTTGTCAATTTCTTCTTCATACATTGTAATCAGTATATTAGTTGTTTAACTTTTCAAATTTCACTTTTCTACACTAATATATGTTATTAGGTAATCATACAATATCATGTCATTAATACACGAGTATAAAGATATTATTTTATGCTTTATAAATCGTAAGAAGTACATTAGAGCTCGATGTTTCCAATCTGCATTTTTATTTTACAATAATACAGCCAAGACTACTTGTGCTGATAAATAAAACCCAAAACTAAAAACTAGCGGCCTTTTTTTCTGCCTACCCCCCCCCCCAAAAAAAAATCCTCAAGATTTAAGGGATTGAAACATAATTTTGAAGTAAATAAATAACTATTTATCTGGCAAGGCTCCCCGACACCTGCCATGCTAATACATTAGCAATCTTACAATATCATTGCCAATAATACAAGAGTATTAAAAGCTGCTACCTTCTGCTTTATACACTGTAAACAGTGCATTAGAGCTTTATATTTCCAACTTGCTTTTTTCTGCATAATTACACACCAAGGCCACAGTGAAATGGTCAGTGGATGATTTACTGTAAATGTTTTTGCAATGAGCAACAACATTATCTTTTCTTATATAAAAATGGACAGGCTCCCCTGACTCCCCCACACCCGTCATGCTAATACATAGTTTGTTTTAGCAATCTTACAATATCATTGCCAATAATACAATAGTATTATTGGCTGCTACCTTCTGCTTTATACACTGTAAACAGTGCATTAGAGCTTTATATTTCTAACTTGCTTTTTTTTTCCTGCATAATTACACACCAAGGCCACAGTGAAATGGTCAGTGGATGATTTACTGTAAATGTTTTTGCAATGAGCAACAACATTATCTTTTCTTATATAAAAATGGACAGGCTCCCCTGACTCCCCCACACCCGTCATGCTAATACATAGTTTGTTTTAGCAATCTTACAATATCATTGCCAATAATACCAGAGCATATTAAAAGCCGATATCTTCTGCTTTATACACTGTAACCAGTGCATTAGAGCTTTATATTTCTAATTTGCTTTTTTTTCTATACTATTACACACCAAGTCCACAGTGAAGAGGCAGGTGGAGGATTTACATAGTTACTACCACAGTAGTTCACATCATTATTATTTCCTTCATGTGCTGGCGATAACCAGCAGCGTTTCTCTTTCTGTTCTTCAAAAGATAAACCCTGAAGAATATAATCTGCAAACATACATACATAAACACCACAGTCATAACCATTATCTTGTATAGTTATGTTTCTTTCCATTATCGTTTTCCATGTGTTTGATCGTACTGTCTCAATCTGATTAATAAAACTGAGCAGCGTGTTCAAACATATAGCACCTCTACTAAAACTTCCAAGCGAATCAAAGTACTTGATAGTTTTCGACCTCACATATATTACCAACAAGCTCCAGTGACTTGTAGTGTACACTGGAAGTAGTATCATATCATATTGTAGAATATTTCTACCACAGTAGAATTCTACTGCATTTCTTAAATTTCCCTGTATTCTGGTGTAACAGAAAATTTCTTCAGCTAATATTTGATTGCCTTCATTTCTTTCTCTTTCTTGCAGGTATTTCATATACACATTTATTACTTGATCATTTAGCCACTGTCTTGGAGTAAGAGTTGCTAGATCTCTTCTGGTTATCTGATAGCCATACTTTCTGATTATTACATCGTCAGCCTGCATTTCATTTTGAATGCTAGTCTTTCTGATTTCTTTAGAAATTTTTTTTGAGGGAATCTTTTTGTCCACAAAATAATCTCTTTTAATTTCTTTAACACTATGGGGTTTCCACATATTTTCATTTTGAGTATTACAAACAACAGGATTGTTGTTATCTACATCATTCTCATTATTACTAAATTTTTCGTTACTGATTATCAGATAGATCACTTTGTGGTCTGAGAAGTAATTTTCCTGAACTCCAGACCTTTGTGATCAGTATATATCAAATCTATCACTGTATCTGAATCAGTGGTAGGTTCATCAATCAGCTGGTTCATGTCCATAAACATTTCCCCGACCTTAGAGGTTTTACACTTTTCAAATTGCATATTGAAATCACCAAGAACTATAGTGAAATCAGTTTTATCTGAAGTTTTATTCATATCTGTAACAGTTGAACAAAGCTGACTTCAGACACCTTGGGGGTTTATATATCCCAAGTATCTTGCAAGATTTCTTTATATTGCTAATTTCAATATTTAACGTTATAACGTTCATTTCAATACCATTCATATTGAATGGGTCAACAACAATTTCTTCCAGTTTCATGTCATTATTGACATATACAGCCATGCCATGATGGTTTTTCATTTTTTCTGTACAAGCATCATTTCTATACAAGGTATAACCAGGTATGTTATACTTTTCTGAATTTACACTTGCTTTTACTCTTGTCTCTGCCAGTATGACGACAGACGCATTTATTTTACAATGACTTGCTTTTACATCTTCAAAATATTTCTGCAGTGATCTAACATGATAAACCACAATTATTTTATCTGAGCTCACAGAACTCAAATCTCGCGTTCTGCACACGACTTTACGTGTTGTACGCAATTCATTCATTTCTACTTTGACATCATTACTGATTGATATTTTGTTTTCGTTCAGGTTTATGATGTGTAAACCTTCAATAGTTTTCACCCTGCTTAATCCAACATAATGGATATGTGGAGTTTTCCTACCTTCGAAATCAACGACCACGCTCTCTAAAGTATCCCCTTGTGATCGGTGAACAGTTTTAGCAGCAGCTGGTCTCAAAGGTATTTGCATTCTCATTACTTCTGCATTTTTGTATTTCCCAACTCTAAACTGTCGTGAAAAAGCCAGAATAGGTGTCCACAGGGCACCAATTTCGATACTGAAATGATTTTTATAATCTTTTCTAGTTAACTTCCCAACATCTGGATTTTCAAACTGGACCCAGACTATGGTACTACTTGCTGATCTAGAGGCGCCTGACTGGATTTTTTTTACCGTGCAAGACGCCCCATTTGTCAATCCATCATCCAATCTAGCATTTAAAGCTATTTCACATTTCAAACCAATTACCAACCCTAAAGTTGAATGTAATTGCATGGTTTTTCTCGGATCTTCTGGAATTTTCTCTAGTACAGCTTTGCCCACAGCTTGCGAAGCAGACCCAACTATACTATCTTTTGCTAAAATTACAATTTTTTCACCCACCATGTTATCAAAAACTTTATCATTAAAGTTTTTCATCTTTTCATTACTTAAAAAGAGATGTTGTATGTCGAAAGGATGCTCACTCTCTTCATTAACTTTCAACAATCTTGATTTAAGAATGTTCATATCATTACATTTTTCTTCTTCAGATATATAATTGCCTTCTCTTAATCTATTCAATAGCTCAGCAAAGGCTTTGCTATCTTTTTGTCTCATAATTTCTGTAAGTTCATACATGCAGAAATTATCTTACCATATATTACTCGCTAATGGCCCATAGGCACTGCCGAGATTTTCAAATATATAACCATCAAATACAGGTTTCAATTGAAACAGATCTCCAACACAGATAACATGACATCCACCGAATAACAGTGGACTGCCTTTAATATCTTGAAATCTTTTATTAACAAAATTCATCATTCCACATCCTACCATGGATAACTCAATAAAGACAACTTTCAAACCTCCAAGGCTACTTCTTAAAGTATTTAATCTGCTACTATCTAAGCTTTTATATTGCAAAGACTGACACACAGGGATCTTCAGCGCACTGTGCAAAGTACTGCCATTGATGTTGTAGGCGGCCTTGCCTGTCGGTGCCAACAATATTTGCTTAATAATTTCAAAATCATCACCTGCTTTAGTTTTGTAATACCTCAACAAACTTTGATACAAAGCAGTTGTTACAAAACTTTTGCCTACACCAGCTCCGCCACTCAAGAATCTGAAAACCTGATTCTGTGACCGTTTTATTTCCATCAAGGTATCATATACAAAATATAGCTGTTTCTCATTCAATGATCTCATCAGAGATCTATAATTTTCATCGGGCATTTCATACAATGCCACCTGATCAACATTACTTTCAGTGGGAAGTCCCAAATCCATACCAATATCATACTCGTATTTGGTAGGCTTACCACTTTCAGAATCTTTCTTAAAATCTAACATTTCTTCTATCTCATCTTCCTTTCAACTTGCTGGGTAACAGGTGCCTGCTGATCCCAGGCATCTTCCAAATTCTGGCCTTCAGCGAGAATAGCTGCATCTACAGCATCCCTATTCGCATCATATTGCCTAATTTGCTCAACTATTTTTTCTTCCATTTGTTCATATCTGGCTTGGAAGGAATCAAATCCTCCCAATAAATCAATTTCTTCATCCCTCCAGTTGGAATACAACATGAGGAGTTCTCTGTAATGTTTCTCGGGCTCCTTGTCAACATTAAAATTGACATACCTAATGACTCTTGCCACTGCCCTTTTCTTTACCATACATTTTTTAGTTATTTCCTTTGCTTGAGAAGATTTCTCCTCTCTTAAGTCTTCATCGTCCCAATCAGAGTTGTGCTCCATTTGGTTTTCAACTAATGTTTGGTCGTTTTCTACTTGCTTGGACCGTTTAATGTAGGTATTTTTCCTATCGTACCAAGCAATGTAATCAGCCAGACTTACATTTTCTAACTGCTTTGAACGGTTCTTATACCGATCTAGATAATTACTCGATTGGATATTTTCATCTTCATCGTCAAGGTTCTCTAGTTGATCTTGCGATTTCAACAGATATACCCTTTCACACGGAGGAGCGGTGTTAATAAACACAACCTCCCTCGATGCTTTTCTCATAGGAAGTTGCAGTACGATATATGCAGCTTCCTGGGCACTAATTTCTACATTATTCAGAAACTTATTGCCAATTATCTTAACTTGGTTTCTGATGCCATAATTACCATTTTTTACTTCTTTCATTGCTTGCCTTAGCAAATCACTAATACCTCTTTGTGACTTGGCTATAAATGACGCTATATACATAGCACAAGCATATACATCAAGCACAAATTGGATATCGAGATATGCTCTCCATGCCTTCAGAAGAAGAGGATTATAGGAATTAACCCTCAATTCATTCGGCGTTCTTTTCAAAAAGACAGTTGCTGATGTAATTGATGAACGTACTGCCATAATATACTGCTCATAAGTGATAGAGACCTTTCCTAAGAAATCTTCAAAAGAAATGTCTTCACCGTCTTCCATTTCATCTAAAACTACCTTCAATTTGTCATATTCATTTTTATGTGAATTAATGACATTCTCACCAACCGTCGCATCCAGCGGTTCTAGAATTACAGTGTTTGGCATTGGTGGTTTGGGGAAACCAAACCTGCAAATCTTTCGGTTATTTCTTTTACATGTATGAGAATGTTTATGCGTCTGCTAATTTACTAGTGGCTGTAAATCATCGTCATCCACAATTCTTCTACATGATATCTTGCTATCAATGTACTCAACAATTTCTTCATTTTCACTGCACTTGTATTTAGGAGCCTCATCAACCCATAACAAAGTATGGATGTGAGGTGAGCCTCTGTGCTGGAATTCAAGCCTGTAAAAATAATCAGTTATTTTTCCCAAGGGTGAGTTCTCTGCTTTCAATACATCTCTGAACAACAGGTTGACCTGGTAATCAAACTGTCTAACACATGTAACTGGGTCTGACGAAATAAGCGTAGACTTTTTCTCCCAGTCCATATTTCTATTTCCTCATCAGTATATTCCTTATCATCTTGCAACTTGCCTAATATTCTAAGCAAATGCTTCCACTTTGTTTCAGCGGCACTAAAACTACAAAAGTAGGTGGCCTCTCCCAACATCCTTATCATCGCGAATAGATCGGATTTGGCTTTTTTAAAATATGGTGGCGAACCTCTCAATGTTTTCAATACCATATAGCCATCATCAAATTGCACTAATTTCTCCAAGTGACCAGGTGTCCGGAGATCACCAGCCGTCAAATGTTTACCAGCAGTTTTGTTTTTTCTAACTGCTATTGTTGCTTGACCAATCATAGTTTTCATTTGCAGCTTTTTCAACTTGAAAAAGATATCGTCAACACAATTGGCAGCTCTTCTATCGTTCCGTCTTAACTCAGACTTACAAAGCTCACTGTAGTAAACTTTTGCTTTCCTTTCCTCTGGATATACTCTTGCCTTTCCTGCAAATATTTGTGGAAATGACAGTTCTTCAGAGTATTTGTCCATAAAGATACTTAATGGAATGTTACCCTGCCCTGGAGCAAACGAGTATACCTTTTCCTTTTCATCATCTTCAATGAAGTCAGGGGAGGTCAACATGGTATCCTTAGATCCACGAGCTTGTTCACCTTCATCCTCACTCCAATCATCAACATTGCCATCTTCGGGTTTCCCCAAAGTAGTGGCTTGTTTTCCTGGGTTGTCATTCACAGTGACATCTCTTTCTCTGCTCATTTTCTCACCCTCCGATAAAACATTTGTTTCAACGGAGTTTTCAGCATGAATGGCATTTACGACATTCACTTCTGGAGATATTTCATTACTTTCATCACTGCGGTCAATATGTTTGACCATGTGTTCATCATCTGCATTATTTGGTATAATTGCTTCATTAAAGTGAACCCCATCTTTATGGAAGAGATCACCATTTGCTTCCAACCACGCTACAGCTTCCCTTATCTTATAGGGTCTGATATTTTCAGTCATGACAGCATGGTTGTACTTGAGTTGTCGTTTCAATTTAGCAGCTATTGTGAAGTTTTCATCTGGAGCTCTGGGAAGAGAACTGATGGTACTACACACATTAGCAACTACATTTACAACATTTCCTCTGATTTTCTTTTGTCCACCACTAGGGGCTGCATACACCTTCATGAAAGGAATTCTGGGTGATAACAGTCTCCACTCTAATGGGAACAATTTCAACGCTTCAGGTAGCTGTGGAAAAGCATTACCATTATAGATAGATAGCGGTGGAATGCTATCTTTTTTGATATACTTTTCACAAGTGCCACATATCCATCCAGTACCATCTTCTGTTAAACAGTTAATGGCAGAATCATTCAATTTTCAACTTCTCCGATTCCCTGTACTCAGGCACTAAACGTTTCTTTTTCAGGAAATCGGTGTGTTTTTACTTATCTCTAGAACCATAGTCAGGATCTAACCTCTTAATCTTTCTATTCGGGGTTTCCCGCATCTTTTCTGATTCCTGGTATCCAGGATCTAATCTTTTTACCTTTCTATTAGAGGTTTCCCTCATCTTTTCAGATTCCTGGTATCCAAGATCTAATCTTTTTACCTTTCTATTAGAAGTTTCCCTCATCTTTTCAGATTCCTGGTATACAGGATCTAATCTTTTTACCTTTCTATCAGAGGTATCCCTCATCTTTTCAGATTCCTGGTATCCAGGATCTAATCTTTTTACCTTTCTAGTAGAGGTTTCCCTCATCTTTTCAGATTCCTGGTATCCAGGATCTAATCTTTTTACCTTTCTACCAGAAGTTTCCTTCATCTTCTCTGATTCCCTGTACTCCGGATCTTGACGTTTCCTTTTCAGGAAATCAGAGTGTTTTTCCTTGTCTCTAGAACCATAGTCAGGATCTAATCTTTTTACCTTTCTATTAGAGGTTTCCCTCATCTTTTCAGATTCCTGGTATCCAGGATCTAATCGTTTTACCTTTCTACAAGAAGTTTCCTTCATCTTCTCTGATTCCCTGTACTCCGGATCTTGACGTTTCCTTTTCAGGAAATCAGAGTGTTTTTCCTTGTCTCTAGAACCATAGTCAGGATCTAATCTTTTTACCGTTCTATTAGAGGATTCCCTCATCTTTTCAGATTCCTGGTATCCAGGATCTAATCTTTTTACCTTTCTACCAGAAGTTTCCTTCATCTTCTCTGATTCCCTGTACTCCGGATCTTGACGTTTCATTTTCAGGAAATCAGGGTGTTTTTCCTTGTCTCTAGAACCATAGTCCGGATCTAATCTTTTTACCTTTCTATTAGAGGTTTCCCTCATCTTTTCAGATTCCTGGTATCCAGGATCTAATCTCTTCATTTTTCTGAGTTCACTTTCTCGTTGAATCTCATTTGCTTTATATTGAGAATCTTTTCGTTTTAACTGTTTATAGGATTTCCAATATTCATTTCTGCCTGCATTGACAGCATGAGCTGTCTTCCTTTTCAACAAGTTCTGTTTTTTTTGAAAATCAAAATACTTGTCCAGCTGTGACAAAGTTAGATTTTCTGAACCTACAAAATTGTGCACTAGATGGTTTTCAATAGTAGCACTAGCTGCATTAACATTACTTTCAGTAACAGAAGGCTTTACCACCTCACTGTCATTGTTAATTTCAACATTATCATTTGTACTTAAAGAACTATGTGCCACATGTCCTGCAACAATAGCATTAGTTGTATAAGTACTTCTACTTGCATTACGAGTTTTTATTTTTCTTTTCATTACTATCCACAACTGGATTAATATCAGAGCGATAAAACCCTGTGTGGTTATCATCTTCTCCACTCACACTTGAGCCAATATCAGAGCGATAAGAGCCTGTATGAATATCTTCATCTCCACCCATACTTGGGCCAATATCAGAGCGATAAGAGCCTGTATGAATATCTTCATTTCCATCCATACTTGGGCCAATATCAGAGCGATAAGAGCCTGTATGAATATCTCCATCCATACTTGGGCCAATATCAGAGCGATAAGAGCCTGTATGAATATCTTCATCTCCATCCATACTTGGGCCAATATCAGAGCGATAAGAGCCAGTATGATTATCTTCATTTCCATCCATACTTTGGCCAATATCAGAGCGATAAGGGCCTGTATGGATGGTATTTTCTACTTCAGGTGTAGATGTGGATCTACACCTGAACATATATTTCTTTTTCTCTTTCTTCTTCACATCTGCTGATTTCTTTTTTAGTTTAGGCATCTGAAATATTAATTATAACGCATGTTGTTTATCAATTTAAAAAAAACAACTATAAATTTTGGGGGATAGGGTGGTTACTTGTTATTAGGAAACCCAAAAAGTGAACCCAAGAATTTTTTGTTAGCCCCTGGTTCGATTATCAATATTAGTAGGCCTAGACTTATTCTTAGAGACCTACATGTACATGTAGCAGACACAAACAACCAACAGTGAGACTAATGTCCCGTGCCAAAATAGATGACAGAACACACATTAATGTATCGCAAATTCATTTTCTTAAAAGTATAAAGCAATCAATTGCTTATTTCTAGTTACCCTAAGGAGAAAATTTGCATGTTCGAACTCCCATCAAGGCATTAACTTAATAGAAACCTATCATACCTATGCAAAGTTTAAACATTCTACCTCAATTAGAAAGAGGGTTATTGTTTTCCAAGGGCTCTGCTTACCTGGGTAGAACATGTTAATTATCGAACTTAGTCAAGGTATTGATGTAATGAAACTATACACTGAGTTTCATTACACTCATTTAATTAGAACCAAAGTTATTGTGTCCCAGAGGATCAATAAATCAAATTGTTTATCTCTGCTTATCCTAAAGCAGAAAAGGCATTGACCTAATAAACACCTACACCATGTTCAAACATTCTAGCTCAATTAGAAGGAGAGTTATTGTGTTTCAAAGTCTCGGCCAATCAAATTGCTTATCGCTCTGTTTACCTTGAGTCATCTCTGCTTAGTCTAAGTATAAAATGCTGATCTTTGAACTTCATCAAGGAATTCAGTAGGAATGTAAAAGCTTGCTACAGGTGATACTATTTTTATCAATGTCAAAAAAACTGAGCATAAAATGTGCCATTTTTGTTCCAAACTAGTAAATATTCAAATTTAGTCAAATTTACAATTTAAGCTTTTGCATTGCTACATTCACCTAAGCCAAGCATTCAAGCTGAATTAGAAGGAGAGTTATTGTGTCCCAAAAGTGTGACAGATCGACAGACATGACAAATCACTTTAATAGTCCCCTGCTTTCTTTGAAAGGCCAGGAAAAAGTAGAATTTTTAATTGATGGGTTGGAATAAGCCTAGGCCTACTAATACTATAGCACCCATATTACGTAATCTGCATTTACCTGATAGTGTCATAAAAATAGCATAAAAATTAAAAATAGGCCTAGGCCTTTTTTTGAGAAAACAACTCGGTTTCGATTACTGGTACCTATCTCATTTTGTACTATAGAACATATATTACGCGATCTGCATTTACCCAACAGTGCAGTAAAAATAGCATAAAAATAGGCCTAGGCCTTTTTATCAGAAAACAACTTGGTTTCGATTACTGGACTGGCACCTATCCCGTTTTGTACCATAGCACATATATTACACTATCTGCATTTACCCGGCAGTGCAGTAAAATAGCATAAAAATAGGCCTCCTAGGCCGTTTTATAAGAAAACAACTTGGTTTCGATTACCGGTACTTATCTCGTTTTGTACTTAAGCACATAAGCTTATATTACGCAATCTGCATTTACCTGGCAGTGCAGTAAAATTAGCATAGCCATTTTTGTTCCAAACTAGTAAATACTCAAATTTAGTCAGATTCAAAAATTTACAATTTAAAGGGGCTAAGTCGCTAATAATTGGGACCTAGAAATTGACACAAATGGGTCGCAACACATGTACTAATGTAATATGAATGTATATAAACTGATTTACTTTCAATCGTTTCTGTTTCGTAGTGGATATTTTACCGAATTCGGCAAAGTATCTACTTTCGCCGTTTTACCGTACATCGTTTCTGAAAAACATAAACACCACTGACAGTCTTAGTACTTAAATTAAAAACCCAAATCCGCAGAAATGCGCCCTCGACCAAAATGGAGTAATATTCTAAATGTTTTTCTACAATTTACATTTATTATCTTATTTTCTTTTAAATATAATTCTATCAAATTCTACCATAGAAATTCAAGTACGCTATTTCGTCCCTTTATAAGAAACGGAGAAAGAAGCAATGTTAGACAGGACGAATAGAACTTTTGGGTTAGGGTTAGATTTTGGGTTAGGGTTAGGGTTAATGTCAGACGGCAAAATAGCCGGAATCATTGCCTTAGCGAAAACGGCTAAGTCCAGGAATCAGAGAACTGCGCATGTCAAACGGAAGGTACGGCAAAATGGTAAAGTGCCGAATTCGGTAAAATATCCACTGCCTTTCTGTTTTACTATAATTTCTAATCAGTTATGTTCGGCAAAATACGTCAGAAGTTTCAATCGAATTGCAACTGTAGCATCTGGTTATTCCAGTCTACATCTATAATATTTATTGCACATGCTCTCCAGATAAGAATATGGCCTCACCGTTTCACATGACTTGTGGAATATGCCTATAGCTTCGTTTTTCGAGACCCGCATTACAATGGCGCCGAAATGCAATATGGTACACAGTTTATTTTGTCGTAAAAACGCAATGAAATGGGTTTTAACGTCCTACTGCCTTCAAAGACGAGCCAGCTGCCTACGTATTCAGTTATAATAGTTATATAGTTAGACACTGTAAATACCTGTCGTTCGTAGTCGTAAAATACACGTAGTGGATATTTTACCGAATTCGAGAGTAATAGCCTAAATCACAGGTAGCGACTGATTGACAAAATAAACAGTATTTATTAACCTCGACACTCTACAAACCAAGTTTCAACAGGAAACAGAATAATTTGTTGTGATGAAATCATATTAAAATATACATACAAGACAAGACAGTAGCATCATTTACATTGGCAGTCAAGCGATGCCATGTGGGGGTCAAAGTAGACGACCTACATACGGGTCGGTACAACCATACATTAGTGAAAGGAAAACGTGCAGTAAATTCTTTGGAAATATAGCTGACATGTTTAAATATTTATGGCACTACTAATCATTTAAAGAATTAAGGCTTGGGGTATTTTTAAATTAACCTGCTTACAACTGGTCAATACCTGATGTCAAAAATACGTCATCTGTCAAACTCAAAGTACCGGTAAGACTGATGGAGAAATGAAATGGCAAAAATGAAGTTTGTGGTATAATATTAATAATTTAGACCAGTGTCACAAAGTCATCCTGTATAAATATTGATCAAATGTGAATAAATTTGTTAAGGTAACCGATCTTTCAATTTGCGTAACCAGGAATTCGGTCGCATGATTTTGAGCTGCATGGCGCGACCACACGTAACCGATTGGTATCATTCGCGTCAAATTTTGTGGGGTGAATAAATAAGTTTTATCCATCTTGAAAAGTTAAAAAAAAGCATTGATTTTGAAATACCAAAAAATGCTGTGGTGCCGTAGCAGTACCATTCTGCCACGGCATTTTTCATTTTTTTGTGCCGTGGTAGAAAATTCTTAATTTCGAGGACTGGATTTTACTGGAAAAACATAAACACCACTGACAGTCTTAGTACTTAAATTAAAAACCCAAATCCGCAGAAATGCGCCCTCGACCAAAATAGAGTAACATTCTAAATGTTTTTCTACAATTTACATTTATTATCTTATTTTCTTTTAAAAATAATTCTTTCAAATTCTACCATAGAAATTCAAGTAGGCTATTTCGTCTCTTTATAAGAAAAGGAGAAAGCAGTAATGTTAGACGCAGGATGAATAGAACTCTTGGGTTAGGGTTAGGGTTTGTGTTAGACTTAGATTTTGGCAATTTGGGTTAGGGTTTGTGTTATGGGTTAATGTCAGACGGCAAAATAGCCGGCATAATTGCCTTGGCGAAAACGACTAAGTCCAGGAATCAGAGAACTACGCATGTCAAATAGTAAATTAGAGTAAAGTGCCGAATTCGGTAAAATATCCACTGCCTAAAATATAAGAGAAAAAAAATGACTTCTTTCAATCTGATCATTTCATTTCTTGACACCCGATTTTTGACCTTGCAACCCCAGATTGTATGTGTATTTGCAAGAAAATGGTAATTAATAATAATTACCTTACTATATATATAAAATAACCTACCGAAGTCTACGGAATGTAATTAATCCTTGGCAGACAAACTGCCAAAAACCGTTGACGCCATGATAATAGCACAATTGAACACGGTTTTGGTT
Source organism: Patella ulyssiponensis (assembly GCA_963678685.1). Lineage (NCBI taxonomy): Eukaryota > Metazoa > Mollusca > Gastropoda > Patellidae > Patella > Patella ulyssiponensis. The sequence continues at coordinate 51,457,905 of OY783232.1, read as the reverse complement.
TTTACAAATTTCCGATCCGATCCGATAAGACGGAAAACGAAATTACCTTTTTTCAACAATTGAATTAAGCCCCAGATTGAATGTGTATTTGCAAGGAAATGGTAATTAATAATAAATGACTTACTATATAAAAAAAGTCTACGGAATATAATTAATCCATAGCAGACAAACAGCAAACAAACGCGAATTGTTTGAACATAGTCTCTATCATCCAGACAAATCTCCGTACGTTGAAAACTAGGGGGTCCTGGGTGACCGAGACTAGTTTGAACATGGTTTTGGTTTTATCAAATTTTAGATCCAATGAGAAGGAAACGAAATTACTTTTCGAACAATTGATTTAAGCTTGTAATTAAAATTCTTTTGCATCTATTTTTAACTCATGTATTATTGGCATAATAAATTAAATGACAGCAATAATTAATATTTGAATTATCGCCACTAATATCCATACTAATAATATTCCATTATGTCATTTCAATCTGAGAAGAAGGAATGAAAAGAACAGATTGATAGGGAGAGAAAGAAATGGGGTTTAACTCAACTGACACAAACTAGGTCTTTTTGGGACTAACATATTTTTTTTATATAAATAAAATACAATTGTTATTAATAATAATGATATATCTAAATATGTTACATACTTTTCATGAAAATCAGGTTAAAATTATGACCTCTATAGAGTTTCAACAAGGTTGGTTTACATACTTTTACACTATAAGCAATGCAGAGCAGCCATTTTCAGTACAATTTACATGAAATTTAAACTCAACTGTCATTAGGGTGTAATGGTGATATGTGTGAACGTTTTTTTTATCTGATAAAAATTGTGATCTCAAAAGTATAATTCACAAGCTAATGTCACGATTTTTCGTACTATTAGGGGCCGTAATTCTGGAAATTACGGTCTAATATGCACGAATATCAAAAGGAAGCAAGATCTTTAGGTACCGTAACAAACATATCTTTTAAGTTAAAATCAGATAAAAATTGTTACCTGTAGAGGATCCACAACCTGTATTTCATACTGTATTGGGAGCAGCCATTTTGTTGGTCAGTTCCAGTCTGATATTCACGAAATTCGAAGCCGACAATGATTATGGTGTGACGGTACACAACCTAGAAATGTGACTTTTCGTCAAAATCGGATAAGAATTGTGACCTGTAGAGAGTCCACAACCACGATAAACCATATTTTTACACCATTCGCGTACAAACGGCGAACATTTCGTCCGGCAATTTTGGTACGATTTTCACGAAATTCGAACTCAACCTTTCTTACGGTGCAACAGTAATATAATCAGAGCTTTTTTTTTAAATCGGATAATTGTTCGAGAGATAGAGAACAAGCAATACCGAAAGTGATTTTTCCTACAATCAAAGGCCATAATTTACTAAATTACAATTTCATATGCGCAATCTGATTAAAACACAGATCCAATTTCATTTCGTTTTTTATAGTTCAAAATTTCGTTTTTCCTTGTCTTTACTACTCTTGGATCTGGAGGACTTGTTATTTAACTTGTGTTCTGTCTGAAATGAGGGGTCAGCCAATCAAATGGTCTGTCGAATCAACCGTTTGACCTTTTCATGCGTGGAACTGTGGGTAGATATTACCAGCCAATGACGTCTATACTAACACCAGCGGATAGAAATCAAAACAAAAGTAGATTTTAAAAAGCATGGCAGTCGCTAATTGGTTAATCAAATGACGGACGTTATCGGGTCAAATGTCCCGTGCTTGATACCTGACGTCATAGAACGTGAGCTCCCACTATAGCTTGTTAGATCTACATGAGTGTAGGCCATCGAAAGTATAAAAAACGAAACGAAATATAGATCTATATTTTAATTAGATTGTGATATGCGCAAATATCGAAAAGAATCAAGATCTTTAGGTTATAAACATGCATTTCAGGTTTCATCAAAATCGAATTAAAATTGTGACCTCTACAGGGTCCACAACTTTGATATACCATAGTTTTATACTATTCGCGTACAAACGGCGGCCATTTTGTCTGGCAATTATGCTCCGATTTTCTCGAAGTTCGAACTCAACCTTCCGTAGGGTGTAACGGTGATAGAGTCAAACGTTTTTTTAAATCGGATAATAATTGTGACCTCCAGAGGGACCGTAGGCGATTTTTCGGACAATCAGGGGCCATAATTCAGGAAGTTACGATCCGATATGCGCAAATACCAAAAGGAACCAAGATCTTTAGGTTATAAACATGCATTTCAAGTTTCATCAAAATTGAATTAAAATTGTGACCTCTAAAGGGTCCACAACCTTGATATACCATTTTTTAACAGTATTCGCATACAAACGGCGGCCATTTTGTATGGCAATTTTGGTCCGATTTTCCCGAAATTCGAACTCAACCTTCCTTACGGTGTAACGGTAATATAATCAAACATTTTTTTTAATCGGATAATAATTGTGACCTCCAGAGGGACCACAAGCTAAAAAAAGGCGATTTTGCGTATAATCAAGGGCCATAATTCAGGAAGTTACAATCCGATATTCGCAAATATCGAAAGGAACCAAGATCTTTGGGTTATAACCATGAATTTCAAGTTTCATCAAAATCGAATTAAAATTGTGACCTCTAAAGGGTCCACAACGTTGATATACCATTTTTTAACAGTATTCGCATACAAACGGCGGCCATTTTGTATGGCAATTTTAGTCCGATTTTCCTGAAATTCGAACTCAACCTTCCTTAGGGTGTAATGATGATATAATCAAACGGTTTTTTAAATCGGATATTAATTGTGACCTCCAGAGGGACCACAAGCTAAAAAAGGTGATTTTTCGGACAATCAGGGGCCATAATTCAGGAAATTACGTTCCGATAGGCGCAATTTTCGAAAGGAACCAAGATCTTTGGGTTATAAACATGCATGTCAAGTTTCATCAAAATCGGTTCAAAATTGTGACCTCTATAGGGTCCACAAGCTAAAAACGTGATTTTTCGTACAATCAGGGGCTATAATCCATGAAGTTTTGATGCGATACATGCCAATATCGAAAGCAGCCGAGATCTTTTGGGGATAAACCTATATTTCAAGTTTCGATAGAATCGGGTAAGAATTGTGACCTGTAGAGAAACCACAAACAATTGTGGACGGACGTCCGGACGGACAGGGGCGACGACATAATACGTCCACATGAAAATGTGGGCGTATAAAAATGTATGGATAATATATTGGGTAATTTGTTTAAACATACATTATGCAAAGGCTAAATCTACCTACATGTATTGTAGGTCTTTCTTCTTTAGGCCTGAAATGTTGTTAAAATTATTAATTAAACGTCAATGAACTTATCCAGATCATAATCAACTCTCGATGTCAACGCTAGCTTGCAATATTTACTGGATTAGGATCATATTTGCTGCTATGGGAGATTAGATACAGAGCTGACAGTTCTCACTATAATAAATGTTAAAACCTAGATTAAGCAATTTGCTGAAAATTTCAGTCAACTTGATCCACTCTGAACCGAGAATTTAGCGATTGAATTTTCGGCCTAGCCTCGATCATAGTCCCGACTGCCCATTTCATGATTAAATCATGAATCAAACTGAGCAACAAATCGGATCCTAATCCAAGATATATTACAGGCTAGCGATGGCATCGAGAGTTGGTCTGGATAATGTCTAATTAATAATTTCAGGCCTAAAGAAAGACCTGCAATAGGCAGATTTAGCTCTCGCATAATGTATGTTTAACAAAATCATATACACGACCACAATCTTTTTACAGCTCAACTTCCATACTAAACTGATAGTTAGCTCCGATTGAAAACAGACACGAAGCCAGGTGGCCGACTTTTGAAGGCCTAAATCGACGATTTTATTAGAAAACACTAAGCATACTTATTTATTGGAATTTAATAGGTTCATTTAGTCTTTGTGTATATGCCAGATATGCAACGGGGTAGAATCGCATTACAAAAGAATATACTATTTTTTGGATTTGGCGGCCATTCAGGACAGGGATGTATTCTTGAAGCATGAAGTAGATGGGTCTCTGTGTGTCACTGACAATCTACTAGTTGTACCTGTATAATTTCCACAACAACTATTTGCCATACATGTGCTTCGTACACACACTCGCGACGGTGTTCATCAAACTGATCCCGCAGTGAATATTCGTTTGGCCGCTACAATCACTGATAAGCAGGGCATCGACGAGGCTTAATGAGTACGGCATATTAACTTTTTTACTCCGACAAATTAAATTCTCAAACATTTTTTTGAGGTAAAATAAAAATAAATAAAGACGTTTGAAGTATTTGTAGTTAAGAAATATGTCCTATTTAGTGTAAATGGGTATTAAAATGAGTAAAATGCATCATTTTGCCCGAAGCAGTTAGGTGTTAAGTAAACATTGCACGAGCCGTTGAGCCAATGACTGACGCCGGGTGCAGTCAACGCACGTGTTGTGGACAGTCATCTGTTACAGAGTTAATTCGTAAGTAATTCTCTGTGAAATTGGGTGTGGGTGTTCATATCATTCAAATATATTACAGTTAGATTTTGTTCGAACTACAAGTGTAGTACCATGAGTCTTTTGTCATGCAGACGTGGAGAATGGGTGGTCAAACTCGGTCGCCACATTCTACGTATAACTCATGCATCTTTTATTACTACATATTTTAGTAGCCTTGTACTCGTCTTGTGTTTTTACTTGTTGTCTTTGTTTCCCCCTTTACGTTGTGCATTTACGCCTTACTGTTTTCTTAAAGGACAATATTGGTGCCAGTCATTATCACATATGTGATAGAGCTGGTTAAACACTTTCCAAATATACTTGCTACGATCAATGCTACGATAGTTGAGTAATACATGTTTCCCAAATCGGAAGTGACGAACTCCAAAGGAAAACACGAGTCACCGCTTTATATAACTGACTAAAGCGACGAGTGATAACAGATACACGGCCGAATAGCTGCTCACTAATAATTCCTTCGAAGACCAAAAGTTGTTATATGGGACTGTAAGAGGATATCTGACAATTCAATAAAGTAATTGAATGTCATTAGATAAAAAAACACGAGAAAAATAGAAATAGTCCGTACATTCCCTTGTCTATATTCATTCTATACCTTATAAAAACATGGTAATGCACGAACTTTTTCTGTTTTCTTTAATGTTTTCTTATCTAGTGACAGTCAATTCTTTTTATGAATTGTCAGATATCCTCTCACAGTCTCACACAACAACTTTTGGTCTTCGAAGGAATTATTAGTGAGTAGAAATTCGGCCGTGTATCTGTTATCACTCGTCGCTTCAGTCAGTTAAATAGACCGGTGACTCGTGTTTTCCTTTGGCGTTCGTCACTTCCGATTTGGGAAACCTGTATTACTCAGCTATCGTAGCATTGATCTCTCTGTTAAAAGTATATTTGGAAAGTGTTTAACCAGCTCTATCATATATGTGATAATGACTGGCACCAATATTGTCCTTTAAGACGTTTGTCGTATCAGGAATAACAATGCAACAGTTCGTTTTTACATTTTATATATCATAGCCGGATACAAGCCAGGGCCGTATGTAGGATTTTAAAAGTTTACCCCCTGCACCCCCGCTAGGTACGGCCCTGATAAAAGCATAGTATAGATTAAAGTATTAAAGTCATGCTCTCAAACCTCAACCAGCCAGACTTGCTAGGCGAGTCTGCTGATAGTAATTGCTTCATCTTTTCCCTTCTATATCAAGTTGCTGTCTAACGAATTATCACAAGTATGATAGTTTTGTAGCTTTGGGTTTTGGACCTTCAATTAACCAAATAATGCGATCGTAATTTTTCTATCACATGTGATATTCTTATTCGCAGAAAACCAGCTACGGTTTACCAAATTATAACACTTTTTTATGTAGCAATATGCCACTCATTCACTAACTTGATTTAAGTACATATATGTGAATCTAATAATTTGACAAAGATATTTTAATTAATATAATATAATGCCATCATTTTTCTCTATTCCCTGACTATAAATTTGAAAACAATGTCGCAACGACAATATTCCTACACTAGTAAGTCTATGTCCCGTATAGATGTAGTTCCTTTTGGAACTGTCTCAGAGCGGACGATGTCCACTGACAGTTCGTATCGGGCCTTATATAGCTGCAATATGAAAATACCGCTCTTCCTCACCTCTGTTCTCGGGCTATTTTTTATCGCGATTCTTTATTTTCCACCAAAAGGAATCATGTCTCACTATATCGGACACAAATTTATAATAATTCGACACCATTTTCAAGTAGAATTTAGCGATGAAATAAACATTCCGTTTGCGCATGTTCGAGTCTCGTAATGGCTGATCGGTTCAAACGTATTTTGTGTGGTTTTAATCGCAAAATTCTACTTGAAAATATTGTTGAATCATTATAAATGTGTGTCATATGTGACAAGAAATGATTCCTTTGTCGAATAAAGTAGAATCAAGGTGAAAAATAGTAGGTAACAATTCCAGAATAACCTTTAAACGAACTTTATTTTCATATTGCCGCTATATAGGGCCCGATATGAACTGTCAGTGGACATCACCCGCTCTGAGACAGCTCCTAAAGGAACAAGTATAGATGTTAATCTGTCATTGGTTACCACGTCCCCTTGCTGTATTTAGGCCCAAGATTTGTCCATTTTATATTTGAAAGTTCTTTACTTTAAAAACTGATTGACGTGGTCACACTGACAAAACAACATATTGTCTATAATATTACGCGTAACCGGGATACGTATCAATAAAGATTGCGTAATTCGGTTATATCCTATACAGGTCTTTTTTATGGTTCAATTTGACATGGACAAAACCGAATTTATTATTGTCAAGTAGTGCATTGAGTTATGAATGAAAAGCATTTAACTTATTATTCTACCAAATGATTCACTGTTTACAGGGGCATATAACTCACAGAATAAAAGGCTTTGATATTTACTGCACGTTCTGAGTTAAGGTTCGACCTCAATGGAAAATTTCAAACTGAGCCCGCAGTGAATGACATCGACAAGGCTTAATGAGTACGGCATATTAACTTTTTTACTCCGACAAATTAAATTCTCAAACATTTTTTTGAGGTAAAAGAAAAATAAATAAAGACGTTTGAAGTATTTGTAGTTAAAACATATTTCCCATTTAGTGTAAATGGGTATTAAAATGAGTAAAATGCATCATTTTGCCCGAAGCAGTTAGGTGTTAAGTAAACATTGCACGAGCCGTTGAGCCAATGACTGACGCCGGGTGCAGTCAACGCACGTGTCGTGGACAGTCATCTGTTACAGAGTTAATTTGTAAGTAATTCTCTGTGAAACAGATTGAGAAATTTAGTGACTACCTCTTACCTTATATTTAGCGAGCAATGTAACTTTAATTTGGGCCGTTTAACCAAAGAGTTTCAATTAAAATGGAATTCGAATTCAAAATTAATAAGCATTTCAAGAATATTATCATCGGTATTTTATAAACTGAAAACTGAAATCAATAAACAATATCAACGGAAGAAAATTAACATTTTATTTATATTTATTGTGAAATCAAATAACAAAATGGTGGTCTCTTGTGTCGTATATAGCTAATTACTAATTCAAATTATTTACTTTGTGTGTGGATTAAATTTGTCAGGGATAACATCAGACGACAAACACTCTCTTCTCCAGTGTTAGTATGACCCAAGTATTTAAAGGCCGTTACGTCGAACTCAAACAATATCAACCGAAAAAGGTTGACATTATTTATCTTTATTGTGAAATCGAATGACAAAATAGCGGTTTCTTTCTATTCTTCGAAATATTACATAAATTATGAAAATACAGAACCTCCAAAAATAAAAGAGAACTGAAAGAAAATTGGACATACCTTTAGCCAAAAATGACGAGAGCACGGCTATTATTTCCAGAATCATTTTGAAGAATGTTCCGTGTTCACTTCAGGGCGCCACAAGCTATACCTTCATGAACAAAACAAATTTGTTATGAGGACAGGTTATATAGCCGAACAATGCAAATGGGCTTTGTAAACGAAGTGTGACGTTAGCTCTATTTTCGTTTTTCGGTATTGGTGAATAACGAAAAACAATTAGCTCGTTTTTCTATTTTGGTTTCTGAATAAAAACTTGAATAATCGTTTTTCGATATTCAGACTTGAATCTCGAAAAAGCAGATTATGGATTATGGATGTATATCTACAGAATGTCTCCAAAACACATTTGATTAAATACGTTTTCTAAAAATGACCTAACGATATTATAAATGAGGATGCCTGAGCATTTAATTCACATAAAAACTGCACTTTCTTCTGGTTTTCTGATATTGGCGAATGCCGGAAAACGAGCTACTCAAAAATACAAATTTTAGTCATGTAAATGTACAGAATCTCTACAAAACACTTATCATATATCTTTAATTTTAGAAAACGTTTTTAATCAAATGCGTTTTGGAGTCATTCTGCAGATGCATCCATCATATCTGGTATGTTGAGATTCACGTCTGAATATCGAAGCCAATATCGAAAAACGAGCTAGTTGTTATTCGTTGTTCTCCAATATCGAAAAACGAAAATTGAGTTAAACTCCACACTGCCATTTCATCCTTCAAAAATGTCCAGATAATACAAGGGATCTTTTACGTGCACGTTAATGTGTGCACGCGACCTCGGTTTTTGTACAACCCGAGGGACTAGACAGGGGAAACTACCGGAACCAGATGATACGTCATGTCATATTGTATTATCTATTTTCAGGCGAGATTTTCGACTAGCAGCAGTGAAACCTGGTGATCCAAGCAGTTACATACCACAACCTGTCATATGGTTAAAGTCGGGAGTAGAAAATACAGTAAGAACATTCTCGTTATATCTGTAACAATGTGGGGGGGGGGGGCGCAATCTGATCAAAACACAGATCATATTACGTTAGTTCAACGCTGATCGGTTAATCATTGTCTGACGTCATAGGGTCAAAAGCCGCAGGTACAACCCCTGATGCGACCTTCCATTACAACCGATCAGAACTTCATCTAGTGTAAGTCATATAGTGTAGTGTATAAAATAACGAAACGGAATATAGATTTGTATTTTAATCAAATTGTGGATAGCCGCGGTGGCTCAGTGAGTAAGATATAAGGTAACTTAACTGGATGTCCCGTGTTGATCTCGGTGGTGGCCGAGAAAGTTCATCTGGATTTTCTGGCATGATTCCCCCTTGTCGGTGGTGTAGGGCCTGGCAAGGGATATCGTATAGTCATTCGGAAGGAACGATAACCGAGGTCCCGTGGACACATTGGCGTGCACGTAAAAGATCCCTTGGCAGTTGGAATTCTGTATATACGAGTAGGCCGGACACAATACCTTACATAGAACATTGCATGACGTATGCCCGTCTTCATTAGCTCAGTCGGCAGTAGGACGTTAAACCCCGTTTTATTTCATATCTGTAATATCCTCGCGATACTTGAATTCCTATTTAACGAAACGAAAGAATGGGGGGGGGACAACTCCATCATTCATTCGTTCGTTGGGCATAACGTACGCTTCGGCTGAGGGCGGGGCGAGTGCATGACGACAGCAATAATAATACCGTTGATCTTGACAACTTTAAATAAATGTTTCGACAGGATTGACTCAATGACAGGCTTTATGATACAACCCGCACGCACTAACCCCCCCCCCCCCCCCGTTAGATCAAGGCGATGTGTGAATGGTCCCATCACGCTTGCTCCTTTTCTCACCCTTCCATTCCCACCAGTGGTGGCCTAGAAAGTACATCGATGGCTTCCCCTTGTCAGTGGTGCAGGACGGAGAGCCCGACAAAGACAACTGAAAAACCGAGGTCCCTTGTACACATTGGCGTGCACGTAAAGATCCCTTTGCAGTTGGAATTCGATACAAGAGTAGGCCTTAGCGTCGTTATCCGGGCAAAATTTCCCTCATAGCACACTGTATGGCGTATACCCGCGTCTTTATTGGCCCAGCAGTAGAACGTTAAACCCCATTTCATGTCACTTCCATTCCCACCAAATTTGGAAATAAGATGTCCCTTGGAGACTTTAAATCGTTGTTATTTTGATTTCAGGCTGATGGTGTGTATGAAGCCAGTTTTAACAACCCACCTAAAGGTTGGCTCGGATTCTTTATTCAGGTAATTTACTACATTATATACCCAACCAAGTTCCACGTTCTGAATATTTTCATTCACCCACAACCTTGGCCCAGACCTGGTTAGTATTGGACTACTGAAATTTAAAATAGAGAGAGAGAGAGAGAGAGAGAGAGAGAGAGAGAGAGAGAGAGCGAGATGGGGTTTTGCGTTCACTCGACAAAAACCAGGTCATTTTGGAACTAACATATGGTTTTAATTTTATTTCAATAATTCGCTTGCGCGTAGGGGTCTTTAGCAGTGGGAGGAAACCGGAATGCTCGGTGGAAACCCACGAAGTTGAGAAGGCGCCCCTATCTCTATGCCACTTACGCCCGCACCAGCGATAAATTTAAAATAGTACTTTGAAGCGCGGATACAGACATTTCGATTTGTTGGAAACCATGCACGTTAAAAAACCCTAGCAGTTAAAATACTATGAAGGATACAGGCGAAAAATTTACCTCATACCAGAATACCAGAAGTCTGTCTCGTCTTCATTAGCCCGTCTAGCTTCCCTCATACCACACAACCAGACGTCTGCCCCGTCTATATTAGCCCGACTGGTGTAACAAAGTAAAACGCTAAACCCCAGTTTAATTCCATTTATTTAAACAAATGTTTAGAGTCGTTTGCCCTGTGGTAGCTTTCTATCAAGTAGCCGCGATTTCTGGGTTTCAAGTCGATTTCAAGCTAAAACTTTTATTCTGTTTTAACTTTCAGGTAACCTTCCCGGGAGTTGATGCAGAGAGTGACTTCATGTTTACAACCCAGACTCAGATAATACCAAACACTTTCCCTTTCCCTGACTGTCAAGGTGCTGAATGTCTTGGTACCCTTGTTTAACACTCCCCTCTCTCGGTCCCTTCCCCTGACCGTCAAAGTGCTGAATGTCTTGGTACCCTGTTTTAACACTCCCTTTTCCCCCCATGTCCCTTCCGCTGACCGTCAAAGTGCTGAATGTCTTGATGGTACCCTCGTTTAATACCCCCTATCCACCTTAAACCCCCTCCCCCGGTCCCTTGCCTGGTTGTCAAGGTACATAATCTCTTGGTACCCTAGTGTAATATGCCTCTCTCTCCCGTTAATCGCACCCCAACCTGCGGTTCCTTTCCCTGAATGTCTTTGCAACCTAGTATCGCACCCTATCCATGTTCATCTCCCACCCCACCCCCTCCGACTGCCCCTTATTGTCTCAATTGATTTGGTACATTACTAAGTGTCTTGTTAAGCGACCACGTGGTCTACAGTCACTATTGTCAAGTCCCTTGGTATCCCAGTACAATTATTACATCATCCATGAAGACAATCATCATGGACTCCACTAATGGATGTATTTTGTTGTATTTGGTTGTAATAAATATATAGGAATATACTTCATCTGTTCTCTGTCATCTTTTCTTTGAAAACCGCATATATAAAAATGAATGAAATGAAATAGGGTTTAACGTCCTCACGGCTCTGATCCAACTGAACTCCTGAAGACGGGTAACTGTTCGCCAACGTGTACACGCAGGAGCATTAGGGCCTATTTTAAGGTTTTATTGACTAAGCACGGTTTCCGGAGGTGTGTTTTTTATGGGTATTCCCCGCCCCCTTGCACCGTTCGGACACAATTTACAACAAATTTCCCACACAGAACTTAATAGGCTCAATTTAGCTTCTTCCATCATCTTTAACAGTTCTACTATGTCAAGATAAACTTTCTGAAATCGTGACCAAGTTGTGACAAAAAGAAAACGCTCACCAGAAGTGGAATAAAAACTAATTACACTTTTATAACCAAACACGCGGTTGCTATACACGATACGCCGAGAAATAATAATAATCTTTATTCCAAAATCTTCATCAGAAGACACATGAATATATATAATACATAATATAAATACAGTCGAACATGACAATCAATATTTTGAACATTTACTTACAGCTATTTACACATAGTTATCGTGAATACAAGCTATTTACTAAAGTGATTTAATATAATCGATATAAATTTACATAATTTGATTAAGTTTGTGCCTTTAACATTAAATAAATCTTTCATTTTATAGGTTGAGGGAGATCTGTTAAAAAAACGAGTTAAATATTCAGCCCTGTCTTTGAGAAAAAAAGAACATTTGAATATATAATGATATTCATCACCAACTTCATTTTCATTACATAATGTACAGATTCTATGTTCTTTTGGAATGTTTGTAAAAGAGCCAGTTTCTATTGGTAGCAAATGACTTCTGCATCGAAGTCGTGTGAAACTAACACGGTATTTCCTAGGCAGGCTTACTCGGTATTCTTCAAATGTAAGACATTCTTTAAATATTCTATAGTTAAGGCACTTGCTACTGTTGTTTATTATTATTATTATTATTATTATTATTATTATTTATAAGCTTTTATATAGCGCCATTTCCACAAAAGTGCTCAATGACGCTTTACAATAAACATAATATGATATAAAAAAATATTGACAAAACAAATATAGGATTAAAAAAGAAAAACATAAAAAAGGTGTATAGTATACATAGAAGTTGAGTATAAAGAAGTAATGTATAAAATAATAGATATAATTATCACAGAGATGATTAATTAAAAGCCCTATTAAACAAGTGGGTTTTAAGAGAAATCTTAAATGATGACAGAGAAGTAGATGACCGAATGGAATAAGGAAGTTTATTCCATAGTTTTGGGGCGGCAACCTCAAAAGCCTTCTCGCCAAAACTGATGAGATTAGCATTTTTCTCAATGAGTAACAGATTGTCACCGGAAGACCGTAATTGTCGCCGAGGTTCATAAAAACATAAAAGATTACTAAGATAAATAGGTGCAATGTTATTTATACATTTAAAAACTAATAATAAAATCTTAAATTCAATTCTAAAAATTATAGGAAGCCAGTGCAATTTATATAGAATAGGGGTTATGTGATCCCTGTATACTGTTCCCGAAATAAGGCGGGCAGCTGAATTTTGTAATTTTTGCAGTTTGTCTAAATATTTGAGGGGTGCACCATACAGGACAGAATTAAAAGAGTCAATACGCGAAGTAACTAATGAGTTTATCAGTGTTTTTGTTGCATCCAATGACAGATATTTGCGTATTTTAGCTATGTTTCTTAAATTAAAATAACTTATTTTACATATATTATGTGATTTTCCAGAGAAAAATTTGAGTTAAAAATTACACCAATATTTCGGGCTGACTCGGAAGGGACAATGCAGCTATCCCCTGCTTGTATTGATAGATTAAAGTTTAACTTTTTTCTGTTCAAAGACGACCCAATAACTAAATATTCAGTCTTATCTGCGTTAAGTTTCAAAAAATTGTTGTTCATCCAGACTTTAATGTCCGCAATACAAGTTTCAATACTCAGCTTGGAAATGTCAAAGTCACTTTTAATCGGTTTGAACGAGATGTATAATTGTGTATCATCTGCGTATAGATGAAATAATAATCCATGTCGTCTTACTATAAGGCCAAGTGGTTTAGTGTATAAACTAAACAAGATCGGCCCGAGGACGGACCCTTGTGGTACACCGGAAGCCAGAACAGAAGGCCCAGAAGATATTCCGTTCACTACAACACTTTGTGAGCGGTTAGCAACATAAGAGCGTAACAGACTCAGAGCGTTTCCAGTAACACCAAAATCAGATTGTAGCCTGTGAAGCAAGATATCGTGGTCTACAGTGTCAAAAGCGGCGGATAAATCTAAGAGAACTAAAAGCACACATTCACGACGGTCTAAACTCATGTTGATATCATTGTGTACCCGAACAATAGCAGTCTCAGTGCTATGAAACTTCCTGTAAGCACTCTGAAACTCTTCCATTAGATTATTGTCACTGATATGGGAGGTGAGTTGGCTTGCTATTACGCGTTCTAAGGTTTTAGATATGAAACTCAGGTTTGATACCGGTCTGTAATTTTTCTCCAGATTCTGATCCAAGTTGAATTTCTTTATTAGTGGGAAGATGATTGCGGTTTTGAAATCATCAGGAACAGTCTGTTTACAAATACAAGTGTTTAAAATATCCGTCATAATGGGTACAATGGTTGGTAGGCATTCTTTTAATAATATTGTCGGGAGGGGGTCAAGTGAGCATGATTTTGAGGACGATTGCTTTATGATTTTAGCCACTTCGGACACAGACACCTGTTGAAAATGAGAGAGAGTTGGAACATCGGAAGATAAATTTTTATGATGGACATGTCCGCTGGTCTCAGTAACCAATCCTTCACGAATCTTTACAATCTTCTGGGAAAAGTAAGCAGAGAATTTCTCTGGGAGTTCCTGTACAGGCACTGTTGTTGGAAGCTTAGTGACGCCATAATTTGGATCGAGAAGTGTATTTGTTACTCTGAATAACTCCTTTTGTTTGTTTTGACCAGTTTCTATTTTATCCGAGTAATAAGACTTTTTAGCCTTGCGTATTAAATAATTTACTGTATTCTTTTTACATTTAAATATCTGTTCATGAATTGTGAGATTCGTTTCGCGCCACTTACGTTCTGCTTTATTTCGGAGTTTCTTGGCTTCAAGGATATCATTGTTAAACCAGGCCGAATTTGGACGAAGTCTGATTATCTTTGTTTGTAACGGGGCAAGGTTGTCAAGAGTTCGGTGAAGTATTGTAAAATAGCTATGAGCTTTAGCATTAACATCACTTAGAAGATGAATATTAAAAAATTCGGTGTTATCAAGTTCATTCACAATTTGATCGGACGTTACATTCTTGAGCTTCCTAAAAGTTATTGATTTGGTTTCAAAGTCCGGTTGTTGGATTGATATTTTAAATTTCACTGGGAAATGATCAGAAATTAGTTCGTCACAAACGTCAAGATCATACCCCCATTCTTGTACATATTGATCCATTAATTTTAACTTAATACTTTCCTTAAGCCATTTGGGATTAATATTGCTGTTAGAGACAAATATCGATGAGAAACCAGTTTCGTCCAAAATACGTTTAACATAATTTATCCACTTTGTAGTGTTTTCTAGTTCAATCATTAACTTATACAATATACATGACAATTTATTTGGGTTACCAGAACTAATCTTATGCCAGTAGGATATCATTCTACGTTTAACAATAAGTAGAAGCGGAGAGACGCCCAGCTCTCCATATACCATGGCGTTTGGGGTGGATTTCTTGACACCTATAAACACTATTTTGCAGAATCGTAGTTGAAGTCGTTCTAACAATTGTATATCAGAGTTTCCCCAGACTTCACAACCATATAGCATAATAGGGACGACTAAAGTATTAAATAGTTGAAGCTGTGTGTCAATGTCTAAATGCAGTTTCTTTGCTTTTTTAAGAATTGTAAACATTGCATTACTGGCTTTAACATACAACATCCTTATTGTTTTAGTAAACGAGCCGTTGTAGTTAAAGACTATTCCTAAATATGTATATTCATCTCCTACATCAAGTAATACATCTCCATACATTATTTTCGGCTTATTTCTAATTTTGCCCCTTGAAAAAACGATGACTTCATTCTTTTGTTTTCGAGGTGTTTTTGTCAAGTTTCCATATGTTACAATATTCATGCATACCATTTATTGCGGCTTGAAGATCAGCTTCAGTTTCTGCCAAAATAACAGTATCATCCGCATACAATAATATAAATAATTTTATATAAACGTGCACATCACTACCCTCGTCAGTATTATTAAATGCTTGGTCGTCACTATATTTTAGGCCTTCGTAATAATTCGAGAGAAATGATTCAAGATCTCGAAGATAGATCGAGAAAAGTAGAGGAGAGAGATTTTCTCCTTGTCTGACTCCAACCATACAGTTGAACATGTCTGACAGTTCATTCTCGTGTTTAATACAAGATTTGGCTGATTTGTATATGTTATAAATGACATTGAAAAGTTTACCTTTAATTTTACAATTAATGACTTTATACCATAGATTTGTTCTATCAACAGAATCAAAGGCCTTTCTGTAATCTATAAAGGATGATTAAATTCGCTTTTTCTTTGATAAATACAAATCAATTAGACATTTGAGTGTGAACATATGATCTAGAGTTGTGTACCCTTTACGAAATCCCGCCTGCTCAGGTCCAATACTACCCATAGACTCGATATATTTAGTTAACCTTTCATTAACTACTGTCGTAAAAAGTTTACTAAGACAGCTTAGAATTGTGATACCACGGTAATTGTCAAGGTCTGCTCTACCCCCTTTGTTTTTGTACACTGGACGTATAATACCTGTCAACCATTCTGATGGTATTGTACCCGTTTCTAATATCAAATTAAACAATGCTACATATGTTTGTATCACAGATTTTTCAGTATGTTTAATATATTCATTTAAAATGTTATCTATAACATATGCTTTATTAGGTTTCAGTTTTTGAATACACTTTGTTATCTCTTCTTCAGTAAAAGGCACATTTAGTTCATTATCGACGTCAACGAAGGATTGTTGTAATAGTTCGTTCTCTGTATCCTCGTTGATTGGTGCGGCTTCATTAAGCTTAGAGAAGTATTCACGGAAGCGGTCAATCTCCATACTGTCAGTATCATGTCGTTTCCTGTCGCTATTCAATAATCTCCAGTATTCTTTCGTATTATTTCTTTGAATAGACTTAAAGTGACCGTTACATGCTCTATAGTACAGGGAGTATTCTGTTTTCAACTGGCGTTTATATTCTGAGCTCGCTTGTCGTAATTTTAGATTGTTTATGTCCGTATTCACTGATTTAAAGGTGTTTTTGGCACAGAAAAAAGCCTTACGTTTCAATTCACATATTTCGTTGAACAATGGCTTCTTGGTCGATTTTCGTTTCGTACAGTCGTTTGGCGTTACACTTATAGTTCTACTTATTCCTGATATCGCAGCACTCTCTCGAAAAACATTCCCAATTCACTTGACGATATAATCGAGTCCAGCTTGGTCAACCGAGCACGGTTCAGTGTTATACAGGATCTGATTGATACGGCTTATCGCATCTTCATTTATATTCATAGAGAAATTTTCTTGTAGGTCATGTTTCCAGTTTATTTTGGTCACCGGGCGGGTATTACAATTTGAAGTTTTAATCGGAGGCCGGGATCTTTCCAGGACTGAAGTCAAAGCTATATGTATAGGGCGGCGTTTATCCGATAGCATTTTCTTAAAATCGCCTATATAGAATTCTTCAATGTTATAAAAAAGTTGGGGGGGGGGAGCATATCATATAGTCTATTACAGATTTTTCGTCACAGGTGTAATTGGCATCTTTACCGCACCTACCGTTCGCTATACATATGCCAAGATTTAGACACATTTCAATAAGTCTTTCTCCATACCTGTTAATAATAGTATCTTTACTTGTTCTCTCTATTGGACACCCATTACTTTTTAAGTGGTCAGCTAAATCGGAGTTATCGGTCATGTAATCATCTAGGTGGTTATATACGGTATGGTTAGATGTATTAGGTGTTACGATGTCTTGAAGTTGACCCGTTCGGGAATTCACATCTCCTAATAAATGAAATGAAATGAAATGGGGTTTAACGTCCTACTCTTATGCACCTAACATGGGCTAATGGAAGACGGGCATGCGCCATACAGTGTGCTATGAGGGAAATTTTGCCCGGGCAGCGGCACTACGGCCTACTCTTATATCGAATTCCAACTGCCAAGGGATCTTTTACGTGCACTCCAATGTGTACACGGGACCTCGGTTTTTCGTCCCATCCGAACGACTACGCAGCTATCCTTGTCAGGCCCTCCGTTCTGCATCACTGACAAGAGGAAATCACGCTGGAAAATCGAGATGAACTTTCTCGGCCAATGCAGGGATCGAACACTCGACCTCCAGGCTAGCGAGCTAGCGCCTTACCCACTTAGCCACGTGATCCCCCCATCTCCTAATAAACAGAATTTCAAATCTTGTTTGTGTAATTCAAGATACTTATCTTCTAATATATCAAACATTTCAATTTTGCTGTAGTTGGTATTATAGGGTGGTATATATGCCGCACAGAACAGCAATTCATATCCAAGGATGATTTTATCAAGCGTAAACCACGCAGTAAAGTCATCATTTGTACTATGGATTTTGACATATTTTTGTAAATCGTTTTTAATCAGAACAGCTACTCCACCTGAACTAACTTTAACGTCTTTTCTATAGTTACAGTAAACTTCGAAATTGTCGATTTCTATCGTATCAAGTTTTCCGACTTTAATTTCATTAAGACATAAAATATCGAAAGGTGCAATATAGTCTTCAAAGTCCGATGACAGTAATTTTGATTTAATTCCACATACATTCAGCGAACATATTCTTAACTTATTAGTGTCTGTATTTTGACGATTCAATGGCTATAAAGCCACAGTTTGTGTCTCTCCTTTGTCTTGCCGCGATAAAATACGCCCATTGGAGTTAACTCTAAGTGTTGGTCCATTCGGTAAATGACGGAGGATTGATCTGGCATTCATCTCAATAAGCCTCTCTTCAAATGATTTGGCTTTTGATAGGAAAACATCTTTGAAGGCACCATTCTTCAGATTTGCTTTTTTTTCGTAGGATTAGGTTTCTCTGTTCAGTGTTTTCAAAGCTTATTTTTACCAATCCGGGTTTTTCTGGGTTTCTTGACTTTTGTCGACACACTCCTGTAATTTTAATATTTTTTGATATCTCGTCACCAACTGCTTTGATAATGAGTGTAGCTTTCTCTTCAATGTGTTCACCGTCATCATATTTTACTCCAAATACAACGACTGTGATATCATTGTTAGAGGTTGGGGTTTGGTGAGTAGTAGTATTGTGATTAGCCTTTTCCATTTCAGATACCTTGACTTGTATACTTTGAACCGTATTAACAACCTGGCCAATCCTGCCTCGCTCACAAGCGATGTCTTTTGATATCTCTTCATGTAATATTTTCACTTTTGAGTCAATATTGTTTATTAAATCACGTTTTAAATTATCAAATTTATCTTCGAACATTTTTCTCATACTGTCTTGTTTTTCACACATTTCTGCCATATTTTTCATCACCACTTCAATCTGTTCAGAAATAAAGTCAAGAGATCTGGGTTGTGGAGAATTTGTCATATTGTCTTCCATATCCTATTAGTTTTACTTTCTCGTTTTGGCATTTCACCTTCACTATCTCTCCCTCTTTTACTTACTGTCGTATTTGACATAATCTGTATAAACTTTAATGTCAATTACATGTACCCTTTTGTTTGTAATTGTTATATAAATCCACTGTATTGATGTTATCAGCTTTTATCACGGTTCAGTTGTTCAGAACTGCAGTAAAACACGTCCGTTCAGCTCAACTGTAGACGGTGTTAAAATCGATAGGGCTCATCCTCTCATTGGCCCAGCGGAGGGTCACGAACGCTGAATATCTATGTGTTTGTTGCCTCATGACCCCAAAGCTTCACACCAAATTTCAAAGAAAAAAAACGGTTAAAACTGTAGCCTCTATTGTTTCAACAAGGTTTTCGAGGGGTTGGCAATATCAGGAAAGTTTTGTCTCCTGACAGTAGACCTATTCTTCTGATTTCGATTTCAAGCAGCAGAGGGATATTTACAGTGCTGTAAATGTTATAAAAGGGACATCGGTTTGTTTGGTACCATCAGAACGACTAGAGTCTCTGTCCTGCAACACATATAAGGGGAGACTAGACCATAAAATCCCAAGTATTATTTTCAGCCAACAAGGGGATTCCCCCGGGATCTCCCGGTGAACGGTTTGTGAGCCACAAGTTAAAACTTGTTGCTTTTTGGCAAATGTGGGTTTTCCATAATTCAAGTGTGCAATTTATGGTCTGAGTCAAACCTTTCAGGAAGAATTAATTGCCACGGGGTTAGAAAAAAAAACCACGATTACATTAGTGCATTTAGCCGTTCAGTGTAGATAAAAGTGAAATATATTTTGATGTAATGCTTGTGTAACACTCTAAGTGATAACAGTAGACAGGATTAGTAAGGATTTATTTTACATTGGGTCAAAATATCAAACAGTTGCGTAGATACAACATGAACTAAACTACATCGGGAACTAGACTAGAACAGGAACACATATAACAATATTAAATCCATCATTCCGCCCCTCTGCCAAGGTAACAGCTGAACTCGGGCGAGTCCATGCATTCGTCCAAGCCTCCCTTCTCCTCCCAGCTCGTGTCTGTCAGAAAACTCATAAATATACCTTTGCGTATTCCTTTGAAGTAATGCGGAGCGCGTGTACAGATTACATGTTGTTTGTAAATGACACTTGGGATTAATTACATGTTTAATTAGAACGTGACTAAACAGAGATATATTATACTAAGTTCTATGCACCTAAATGATTGTTCAATTTGGTGAAAGTTATAGAGTACATTTTTTACACTTGTTCAGTACTCAGGTTTGGTATCGAGGAACACAGATTCAGACGATGTCCACACTGTTACATAATGACAGATGTTACAGACGCTGCGTGCCATCTTGACACGTGAAAGTGATTTCCATATCAACCTGTATCCCATGGACACCCCTGGTGGGCTTGGTAGCCAGTGGTGGCGCCAGCCATCGGTGGCGGGATGGGCAAAGCTGGGGCAAAGTCCAAGGTTAAGGGGACAAAGCCTAGGGGTGGGGGGACTCCCCAAGAAAATTTTGAAAAACAGGCTGCCGGAAATGCAGCCTGGCTGTATTTCAGGCAATGATCGTTGAGGTAAAGTGTCAACGAACGGACTTGCGAACCTCGATGAATCCCACTCGCGAGTACCAAAGTAGGGAGTACTTATGGAGGGTATGGGGGACCTCCCCAAGGAAATTTTGAAAAATTAACTGTCGGAAATTCTTGTCTGACAGTATTCAGTCAGGCACCGATCGTCGAGATAAATAAATCTGACCACATACCGTCCGTCGCCTGATCACTAGTTTATCAGATCAGAGACCTAAATGACAAACGAACACTCTATCATTTAGCCTCGATCTAAAATTTCCAGGAGTATGACGTCAACCTAACGATCAATCTCCACTCATGACGCCATTTAAAAAATTAATCAATAAATGAAATCTAGTTTAAATCCAAGCCCCAAGCCATCCATGAGTCTACAGAGTTGATTTTGTGCTTGTTGTGAACATAAAGATCTAATTTATAATTTCTATGGCATTTGAAGCCTAAGACTTGCAACAATCAAATTTAGCTCTTTCATAATGTATGTTTTCAATTTAATATAATATGGGTGTTGTTTATTGTTTACAATGTGTAAAATTTGTGTCCAATTATCCATCGGTTTGACAAATGAGAGCAGCCGCGGTGGCTCAGTTAGTTCTATATCGTCTCGGTGGCATGGAGGTCACGTGTTCGATCCTTGTGTTGGCAGACACACCGATCGGGATTTTCCTTCATACAGTTGTGCATGGCAATGTAGTCGTTCGGAGGGGACGATACACAGAGGTCCCGTGTAGACATTGGTGTACACGTAAAATAACCCTTGACATTTTCTAATTTATGTAGTAGAGGCTATCCAAACTATAAAAATAAATAACGAAACGAAATATAGATTTGAATTTTATTTTATTCAGATTGGCACTAAACTATAACAAACAATAACAAAAGTTAGACTTTAGTAGCAAAATAATTAAAACTCTTTCGACAAAACAAATTTAAAAATATTTTGATTAAATCATACAAAATACAGTAAAAAACAGGATTATAATGTGAAAAAGTCGAAATAATATTTTATCACTGAATTAGCCTTTTAAATAGCAGCATGGGTCACTCCTTCTGGTTTTGTGGGTCATAGGAACGTGGATAAGCTGCGCCAAACGAAGGTGGATATGTTTCGCTAGAAGGCGGTGGATAAGCCGAATATGGTGGAGGCGGGTACATTCCTGGTTGATAACTAGTTGAATTGGCCAATAGGTGAGGTGATTTAGGTTGATTGACATATGATACTGTAAAGGGGAGATAAAACAAACATAACAACTTTTAATACGATATAATGTGACGTCATACTCTGATGTTACGTACCATTTCCTTCAATAATGAACGGGTAACTTGCCAATAACACATTACAGTATACTAGATGAAACATTGAAAAGCACGTGCGGGATGGTGTCTGTATTTTTCGTTGTTTAATGGTCTCGAGATAAAGACATGGCGAAATATACTGAAACTACACTTGGCTAACGGCTCGTGCAGTATCAATTTATTACTTAAACTAGCATTATGCAAGAGCAAAATATGTCTATTAAGTGTCTTTCTTTAGGCCTGAAATGTTATCTAAATGATTAATTAGACATTAATTGACTTATCCAGACCATAATAAACTCTCGATGTCAAGGCTAGCCTTCGATGTAAGCTGGATTAGATTCAAATATGCCGCTGAACGGCCATTGTAATTAAATCACAACATTGGATAATCGAGACTACTCTGTTTTTATTAATGATTTTAGTAATTATGACCTAGGCTATTCAGAAATTTCACGCACTCCGTTCTCGGCCTATAGTGGATCAATTTGACTGAAATTTTCAGCAAATTACATTTACACTATATAGTTTTGAACTATTATAGTGAGAACTGCCAACTTTTTATCCTATCTCCCATAATGTATCTTGAAAATCAGTATACTTGTTTGTCTCAAGATCTTAAACTCGGTCCACAAAATTTTCCAAGTCAACAAGGGCTATAAATCTGGCAGTAATTATTGGAAAACACTGAAAATCCATCGGAGTCTTCATCTCATGACCTTTAACACTGTGTATAAATTTAAAGTCAATCTGAGGGCGGCCATTTTGCCGGCAGTTTTGGTCCGATTTAAACGAAATTTGAACTCAACTGTGATTAATGTATAACGGGGATATATTCAAACGGTTTTTTTTTAAATCGGAATAAAATTGTGACCTCCATGGAGTCCAAAGCTAAAAACGTGATTTTTCGTACAATCAGGGGCCATAATCCATGAAGTTTCAATATGATACATGCCAATATCGACAGAAACCGAGATCTTAGGGAGATAAACCTATATTTCAAGTTTCATCAAAATCGAATTAAAATTGTGACCTCTGCAGGGTACACATTCTTGATATACCATATTTTTTCACTATTTGCGTAGAAGCGGCGGCCATTTTGTTCGGCAATTTTGGTCCAATGTTTATGTAATTCGAACTGAACCTCCACTACAGTGTAAAGGTGATATAATCAAACGTTGTTTTTTTTAAATCGGGTAACAGTTGTGACCTACATGGGGACCACAAGCTTATAAGGGCTATTTTTCGTACAATCAGGGGTCATAATTCAGGAAGTTACGATCCGATATGCGCAAATATCGAAAGGAATCAAGATCATTAGGTTATAAACATGCATTTTAAGTTTCATCAAAATTTAATTAAAATTCTGACCTCTACTGGGAACACAACCTTAATATACCATATTTGTTACACTATTCGCGTACAAGTTCGCGAAATTCGAACTTAACCTTCATTACGGTGTAACGGTGATATAATCAAACGGTTTTTAAATTGGATAATAACTGTGACCTCCAGAGGGACCTCAAGCTAAACAAGGTGATTTTTTGCAAAATCAGGGGTCATAATTCAGGAAGTTACGATCCAATGGGCGCAAATATAGAAAGGAACCAAGATCGTTGGGTTATAAACATGCATGTTACGTTGCATCAAAATCGGTTCAAAATTGTGATCTCAATAGGGTCCACAAGCTAAAAACGTGATTTTTCGGACAATCAGAGGCCATAATCCATGAAGTTTCAATCCAATACATGTCAATATCGAAAGCAGCCGAGATCTTATGGGGATAAATCTATATATAAAGTTTTGTCAAAATCGGATAAGAATTGTGACTTGTAGAGAGTCCACAAACAATTGTGGACGGACGGACGTCCGGTTGGACAGGGGCGACGACATAATACGTCCACATCAAAATTTGGGCCTATAAAAACCCCTACTGGCAAACCCCCTCCCGCAAAAATTTATGGATCCGCCTCTGGGTTAATTACCTGTATTATGTTGTGGTGGGTTAATATAAGACACTGTGCTTGTATTAGTTGACATTACACGACCAGATTTGACTTTTGACTTTTTACAGCACCATATAAGGAGAATGATTCCCCCAATCACCAACAGACTAAGTAGTGTAAGTCCAACAATCATCCCAACTCTATAAGAATTAAATACACAATTGTCAAACGCAATCTGATTAAAATACAGATTTATATTTCGTTTCGTTTTTTATACTTTCGATGACCTACACTACACGAAGATCTGAACGGTTGTCGCGATAGGTCAGGTCAGAGTTCATACAAGCGGATTTTCACCCTGTGACTCAGACATTTAATTAACCAATCAGCATTGATATTACTAGCGGATTCCCCACAGTTCCACGCAAAACACACCCAAAGTTCGCCGTAACAGACCGTTTCATTTGCTAATCCCCAACACCTTTCAGAACACATCAATGAAACAACTCTTTCAGATCCTAGTGTAGTAAAGACAAGGAATTTTGAACCATAAAAACGAAACGAAATAGGATCTGTGTTTTAATCAGATTGTCCCAACCAGCTCTTTAGATTCAGGCAGATTGTAAGTAAATGATGATTTGTTTTTGTTTTATGTCAAGCATCCATCTAATCGTGTTTCTGAAGCAACGACTACGAATTTTACAACATTTGGATGTTGCTAGATTATTTCACAATTCTCGTTACATACAGACACGTGAACAGTAGCGTCCAATCAGATGTTGTGATAGCGACCCCCTTGACATAGCACGAACCTTTGATCGTTTTTTTGCAACTCGATTATCACTAGTCTCGGTCACCGCGAACCTCCTAGTCTTCAACGTCGTATAATATTTTTCTGGATGATAGAGACTACATTATCGCAGGTAGACATTTTAGCTTGAAAGCCCGAGATATTGTATTCGCGACGATCGAGGATTCTGATAGGCTCACAAACTGGGCTTGTTCCAAATCGAAAGTAGAGTGAAATATGCAGGGTAATACGAGGAGGCCTTGCTAATGTGCGTAGTTAATACAGAGGCGTTTTATAGCTGAGGCGCTGGAGGCGCCAGCCTCCTTGCGAAAAAAATCAAAGAAGTTGAAAAAATTAAACAGGAGAAATATGTTAAAACCGATGAGAAAAGTGAAAATGTACCCTAGTTAGGGAGGGCCCTAAAGTCAGACAAAAGGGCCCCTCTGGCCAAGGGAAAGGGCCTCCGCCCCCAATCCCGAGTCAATCCACTTCTGAATGAGAGTGCAGTCATAGCATTGGCATGAAAATCACCAATCACGAAATCACCTTTTCTCAAAACCTACTAATTATCTATCCCCGAAAGAGATGATTGGGCTGCCCAGTGTGGTCTGACTTGGCGGAGCGATCATTTCTTTGCTGAAAAGATTTCCGGGATTATGCGTGCTGCTTGCACAATAGACCCACTCCCGGTACGAACAAGTGATTTGTTTCGCATTCAGGCTTCAGACGGGTATCGAATTAGGCCCCGGCCCTCAGATTAAACCGGCGCCGGGGGATATGGCAGAATGCATTAAAATGATTTCTATTTTGCAAAATTTCTCGACCTCCGCCCCCCCCCCCCCCGAGAAAGGCCCCTTAAAATATTATACCCTCCGCCATGATAAACCTTAAAACGCCCCTGAGTTAATATCGAGATGAAGCCTACTATTGAAGATGCTACCTAATGTATCCATGCCGTGGACTGCAAATGGAATTGGTTTTTATAATAAATGGAGTTGGAATTCGATATGAGTAGGCCGTATTACCGCTGTCCGGGCAAAATTTCCTCCGTAGCACATGTATGCCGTATGCCCGTCTTCATAGGCCCAGTTCGGAGCACAATAGTAGGACGTTAAACCCCATTTCATTTCATTTCATTCTCAAATACTGATACATAAAGATGGCCTTGTTTGTAGTTTTAGAATAAAGTAAAGTAATTAGTTTGTAGTCCACGCTGAGACAGTAACATACTTCTACACCACTACAAAATGGCTACGTACTCTTGATCTTCACCACCACTTCCGCCATAATAGGTATAATAGGTATAACGAACTCTGTAACTTGAATACCTTGATCGATATGCACCATTCACACCTGGAATATATAAATATAGTACAACAGTCAGACCAGGTAGAATGTCGAATCAGGTGCAAGTACAACCTTTATATATCCGGGGAAGGGGGGTGAATGGCTGAATGCAACGCCGGATTAACCATGGTGGGGGGCCTGGGGCCTGGAACATGTGGGGGGGGACCCTGATCACTGGCCGCGAGCGCCGAATTCCCGAAGCCCCGCATAGGGGGTCTGGGGGTTTTCTCTATCTCTCCCGCCCCCCCCCCCCAAAGAGATTTTCAGAAATTGGAGGCCAGAAACGTGATTTCCTGGCATTTCAGGCACTTGTGTTGGAGCCATTTAGAAGTACTTCCCCCAGAAAAAAATAAAATTCTGCTACCAAATTAGCGCATTCTGGCGTTATTTCCGTGGACCAATCCATACGAGTGCTATGAAATGATGACATTTCTAGAGGAGGGGACTGTAAGTGGGCAGAGTGACATCAAACCTAATTTTGAAGTCGCTCAGTGATAAATAACGGGGTTACTTGATTCGGAATCGTATTATACCCCCACGATGATTTGATGAATGGAGGCCGTAACGTTACGACCAAGCCGGACTCGATGTTTGACAAACAAATGGTAATACGAGATTTAATCAAGAGATGTGAATATTTCGTGTGATCATGGTGTGCATCTAATCAAATTCAGCTTATACCCACAACAAATATCAACAACAACAACTACAGCTTATATACAATCGTACGTCAAACTGAGGCAAAATTCCCGCTACTCGAAATGATGGGGACGTGTAATTTGTTCGAGTTATACGATAATTCGAGTTAGACGATAGAAGCACAGGCACTTGAAGGGATTAAAATAAGTTAAAATAAAACTTCTTACCACTGCTTAATACAAGAATACAAGGTAAGTCAGACGCCATCTTTGTTTTGACTGATTTACCATTATCGTCTGATATCATCTCACAATACTCACTAGTTCTAACACTTCATGTCATTTTTATTGCTAAGTTCTATCACGTGATAAAGCCTACGAAGCGAGGCCGCTGTTGAGCGAGACTTGATCACCCAGTTCCTATGTACATATCGAGTAATGATAGGTTTATAAAGGGACTGGGTGATACAGACTTCTTTTGACCTTTTTTCGGGTTTCTTCCGGTCTCGGGAAGTTGATCGTCGATAAATGATAGCGGTTCAAGTTTGATTTGTTATCAATAACAGTGTTAAATGACCAATTTAATTACATCGGAAGGTGAATAATAATCAAATAAAGTTTCGTTAGCAATAAAAATGACATGAAGTGTTAGAACTAGTGAGTATTGTGAGATGATATCAGACGATAATGGTAAATCAGTCAAAACAAAGATGGCGTCTGACTTACATTGTATTCTTGTATTAAGCAGTGGTAAGAAGTTTTATTTTAATTTATTTTAATCCCTTCAAGTGCCTGTGGATAGAAGATCTCACGACAATAAAAAAAAACATGTGTTACACCCATCACCGGATTACACCGAATTCTCGGATGTCGATCTCAACACACCATGGATTGAGGGGGCCCCAGGGACTTCCGATGGAGGGCCGTCGAAGCATCGGAGGGACCCCGTCACTAGGTCACCGGCCGTTGGAGTCCTCGGTCCGACCATGTTCGAGGCGCGCAACTGAGATTTTTGTGGGGGGCCCCCTAATGTTGTGGGCCCTGGGGCCTGTGCCCCATGGTTAATCCGGCGTTGGCTGAATGGTTAGTTCGTGGTGTGCTTAGCACGTGTCTGCTCTATCATAAGCTTTGTCATTGAGCATTGAGTCAACTGGACTGGTTTCGATTCTCCGGTTGTACGTGACAGGGAGTAGCGTCACCTTCCCAACCTCGTGGGTTTTGTCAGAGTTCTCTGGTGTCGTCCCAAACTGATCCCGCAGTGAATATCCGCTTGGCCGCTACAATCACTGATAAGCATGACATCGACGAGCCTTAATGAGTACGGCATATTAACTTTTTTACTCCGACAAATTAAATTCTCAAACATTTTTTTTGAGGTAAAAGAAAAATAAATAAAGAAATTTGAAGTATTTGTAGTTAAAAAATATTTCCTATTTAGTGTAAATGGGTATTGTAACATGCTTCAGGGTAAACCCTGCGTTTTGATTGGTCAATTAGACACTGTCTATTGGACAATAACGCCCTTCTGTTTTAGTAATGTCTTTTAAAATCCGAAAAAAAGCATGTTACAATGTCGATAAACACTTCCTGTTTCGCATTTAGAGGGGTGTTATTGTCCAATAGACATGTCCTGAGATCAAAATGAGTAAAATGCATCATTTTGCCCGAAGCAGTTAGGTGTTATGTAAACATTGCACGAGCCGTTGAGCCAATGACTGACGCCGCGTGCAGTCAACGCACTTGTTGAGGAGAGTCATCTGTTACAGAGTTAATTCGTAAGTAATTCTCTCTGTGAAACAGATTGGTGTCGTCCCACTGCTAAAATTGAACCATGTGTTAGTCCCTAAATGACCTTGTTAGTCCTTAATTACGTTAAACCACACTTCTGTCCCTCTAAAATACAGCCAGCATTGCCGTTATTCTGAAACTGATATACCACCTATGCCTGGAGATGCCACTGGCATTGATGTTATTCAAATCTTGTCCGGACAATTTTGGCCCAATTTTTATAAAATTTGTTTAATGAACTGTTAAGTTCAGGTAATTTTTCAGATTCATGAACATAAGCAATCATTGCCCTACACCATGATGTCAATATGAAAATGTGTAGACATGGTACCGAAATAGATATTCGACCATCAACTATACATTCTCTTTGCACGGTTTATCGGAGTAGTATTTATCAAAACAACGCGACACAATGTCCAATGTGTACTTCGAATTTTCAAAGGCAATCATCTTTTGAACACGGGAAAACCCCTGAATCTCTTATTTGCTAAATGGGGGATTTTCAATATTTCAGTGATCAACCCCATACACATGGTCAGTTGTTTCTGTGTCTGCAGACCCGTAGCCAGGCTTCGGAGGGGCAGTGAGGTTTTTAGGAGGGGCATACTCGTTACAGTCTACAGTAGGTATTTTAGAATTATGGTTGGCAAATTTTCTTTCGGGGGGGGGGGGCAAAACATTTTCTCAGGGGGTCATTGCCCCCATCTTGCCACCCCCTGGCTACGGGCCTGTCTGTCTGTAAGGAAAACGAAAATTTGGTAACAAGTCAATCTGATTAAAATACAGATCTGTATTGCGTTTCGTTTTTTATACTTCGATGGCCTACACTACATGAAGATCTGACCGGTTTTAGTGGAACGTTACGTCGGAGGTCATACGAAAGGCTTTTGACGCTATGACGTTTCTAGTGGTTTTTCCCACAGTTCCACGTATCACAAGCCAAGAATTCGCTGTAACAGACCGTTTCATTGATTAATCTCCCAGAACGCGGGTTATAAAAACTCTTCCAGCTCCTACTGTAGAAAAGGCAAGTAAAACGAAATTTTGAACGACAAAAAACGAAACGAAATAGGCTTTATGTTTTAATCAAAATGGGAACGGGTTGGAGCAGGGCATAGAGACAATGATGGCCTGGACACAGATCACGAATGTAGGGCGAACGTTAGTGTTAGTCTTTCTCTCCTTTTCCCGTTTTCCCCCTTTTGCGTGGCGATTGTTGTTGACTTGGTGTAAAATCGAAAAAATGGTTTGAAGATACATTTTCTATCAGGTTTTGGTGAATATTCATGATACAAGAGCTGTGAGGTTGGTTACGTTGAAATGTAGGGCAGGTAATTGCATGTTTACTTGTCTCTACTTCAAGCTTGCGTATCTCAAGTTTTTCATGAAGAACCTCATACATGCTTTTGGACAAGAGTTTGCGATATGTTGCTCCATCTGTGGCAGAAAGGGTCCTACCCAACGAAAATTTGGGAAAAGGTTACTGCCGGTTGAAAAGACGAGAATTAACTTTAAAGTCATTGGAGAAATATTTAGTGAATTGTGTGGGGGTTGGGATGGCCTAGTGGTCTAGAGTGCCGCGCTTCGACCTCTAGCTGGCCGGTCACCTCTGGCTTGCGGCTATGGTTTCGAGCCCTGGTGTGAGCGTATGTGGCATGGAGATAGGGGCACCTTCTCAACCTCGTGGGTTTCCTCCGGGCACTCCGATTTCCTCCCACTGCTAAAGACCCCTACGCGCAAGCGAATTATTGAAATAAAATGAAACCATATGTTAGTCCCAAAATGACCTAGTTTGTGTCGAGTGGACGTTAAACCCCATTTCTCTCTCTCTCTCTAGTGAATTGTGACCTATCTGACTCCATCTTGTAATAAAATAGTTATCCCCCTTTAACCTGCCACTAAGCTTACGTCAATGCATATAGCTTCATACTTACATGTAGTAAATTAGTTATTATAAATATAGTTCAAGTTCTGTCTATAAAAAACTAATATTATTACAGGTAGATTTAGTGTGAGGTCCAGCATTTTACAATTCAATTTCCCTAAACATTAAAGATACATTGTGGGAGATTAGATAAAGCACTGGTGATTCTCGCTGTAATAATTAATAACTAGATAATGTCGAGGGAATTTACTGAAAATTTCATTCAAATTGATCCACTCTGAACCGAAAATTATTGTCTGGATAAGTTGATTAATGTGTAATTAATAATTTAGATAACATTTCAGGCCTAAAGAAAGACATGCAATTAGATTTAGCTCTTGCATAATATGTATTTTATTTTGACCTTTTGGGGCGACTTGAACAATTTGTATTATGTGGAAATGGGATTGGACGTGGGGACTGATACTTTTAAAACAAGAAAATTGTTTTCTTGACATTTTAGCCCGGTCGAGGAATATCAAAACGAGGAGTTTTGGCTGGCAGAAATTATTGCTATTGACATTTATTTCATGAAATTTTAGAAAAGAGTTCATGAAATAATAGAAGAAAACTTACATACAATCTGACATACCTTCAATCCAAATTAAGGATAACACTGCTATAATATCCTGTATCATTTTATTGAATTATACTGATCGCTTCAATACACTTTTATTATACACTCGTATTTAATTCATACTACACTTGATATTATATTGTCTACGGGTATTATAATATGAACTAAACCGTAACACCCTGTATGCAAATAGAAAAATCTCAGTTTAAAATTACACATGCAATTATAAGTCGTTTCGTGTAAGTGTTCGGAGTGTTTTTTTTCCATAAAAAAAGAACTAAGTATGGCGTCATCTATTTACATTTCGTTTTGTTTTGAGGTTTGTCTTCGGTGACTCCCAGATATCCATACACAGCTTGCGCAAAACGCTAAACTAAACAGAGCGTTTCATTGACCAGTCTTCACATTAAATAGGACGTTGTTAATTATATATAGCCATAGCATTATTCAGGACACAATTTCATTGCTCAAGAACAAATTGTTATCATTGATTTACTCGGGTGTTGCTGAATACGTTACCCATGACGACAACCGACATTGCGAAATACAGTTCAATAGAGTATAGATTTCTAATAGGGGCTTAACACATATAATAATATTAAGTAAAGCGCAAAGTCCACAAATTTTGAAAGTTGTGCGTATATCCAACCCTTATATGCCTTGACTTTTAATGGTTGTTATCATTTTTACATCGGAGAAACCGCAATCTGGCACTACTTTGTTTGGCGGAATACGACGAAAAGACAAACGGTATGTCGGCACAAACCGATTTTAAAGTGCTTTTCGCTCACCTTAGAGGTCTTCAGCAAAAAAAAAAACAAAAACAAAACAAAAACAAAAACCCCCCAACAAAATACAAACGTGGGGTATAATCTCGGGCTAGATTAAGATACTAATAGACCATTGCTACTTACGTATTTTGTCATTTAGGATCAGCAGCTTCAAACTGTGATTCTGTGGTTATCCGAACTAAAACCAGAGGCTCTGCCTAAAACATACTGCCAGGACAACTGGAGATCAGATTTATTGGGAGGGGCGAATGGTAAGTATGTGCGCGCTGTATCATAAGGTCTGTCACTGAGTCAACTGGCATTGTTTCGATGACCCCTCGCAAGAGAATTATCGAAATGAAATTAAACCATTTATTTGTCACGAAATAACCTAGTTTGTGTCGAGTGGACGTTAAACCCCATCTCTCTCTCTTATTCTTTCTCTCATATTTATAGTTTTACTTTTTATTTGCCTAAATAATAACAATGCCCTGTATAGACTGTCGGTCGACTTGGCTGCACTATAAAAAATATGTTTTTTAAATCCCTACTTTTTGTTATTTGAAGGAAAGTATCCGTATTATCACAGAAATATCATCTGTGATTTGAAATAAATAATTCGTTTTTTTTACCATAGAATCTGTTGTTTTAGTTGCATTTCTGTCGTTGGACGGAAACATCGGTATATTTTACATACTTTTCAGTATATTAACTGATAGAAACTGTTTATTAACAACATAAATTGTATTATTAATCAAAAGACCTGTAATATTCCAAAATAACCTGAATATTAAACTGCTGCTTAGTTTCGTTTCCTGGCGTGTAAACTATCTGTTGTGATGCTGTGTATGAAGCGATTAATGCCAAGATTAAGATTCCATGAAAGCTTTAGTCTCGGATATATGCTGGTGAATAAAACTCGTTCATTCTGTTTGAAAGATTTTTATTACTTTAAACTTTAAATTCATTTTAATTAAAATAGATATTTGTCAAACCACTACTGTCTGTTCCAGGCAACACTACAACACGAAAATTGCTTGCTATTTCTTCAGTTTTTAATTAAAATGGTTAAAACTTAACGACCTACCTGGAATGGTCACCCCATTACTTTCTTCGTTGAACCTTAACGCCAATAAGTTCGATAAAATCCTCTATTCTCTTGTAAATTTCACATTTTTCGAAACATTCAATTTCTCAGAAGATAAACATTGACTTTGCGCATGTGTAAATTGGGTCACTCGTATATCATGTAGGGGTAGAAGGTATTCCACAAATCGGGTGCATTCGGTTAATAATACCTTGGGCGGGAGGTTTCGCACCGTCATTTTGCGACAGTAATACTTATTTTCGATTATTTTCAGGGCTTTTTTCAAAACGTTTCATGCAAAATAAATACATTTATTGTTACAATATCAACAGTTTGTGTGTGCGTGTTTTTTGGTTTGTTTTATTTGGTTTCCGGTATTATAATATTCCTTTGAAATATTCACAGAAGTGCATGTCTTCTAAAATATTCCTCACAGAACACTTATTTGAAGCATTAGATGTCATGGTAACCTTTCGGATGAAGTGTAAATATTTTACGATATCTTATAATTTTATGGACTAGTATCGATTATCGGTATCCATTTTTATTTATTTTCCCGTTCGACAGGCGCACACGGTTTGTTTCAGATATTGTCGTTGAATAGATAAAAATAAAACTAATCGTAAAAAATATAACCCATTGGATGGGAAGCGGGAAGATTAAGTGAAGAAGTACCACCAGTTATCATTTCATTCGGAATTGACAGTGAGTTCGAGTATTAGAGTGAACAGAATGTCAATGGAGAGAGTGAGAGTGAAAATGTTGCTGAGAATATGGGTGACGGTGGTGTTGCGAATGAAGATTTGAGTGCTGATAATATAGACGTGTTTGTAGTGTATGTGATTGTGAGAACCCACCGGGAAGTGAGTCGGATGCGATTGTTGATTGGGTGGGCTCTGATTTGTGTGAACGGTGGATGCATGCGAAATGTACTGGCAGGGAGATTGATGTGAGCGCGAGTGTTGTGAAATGTGTAGATTGTGTACGTAAATAGATAGCGTGAATGTAGGCCAGACAACTTCAGTGATGTATATTATTATATTTGGAGCATTTTCTCTGAATTTGTGTAAATAAATGATTTCTATAAAACAGTTTATTTCTGCTTCCTTGTTTAAAAGGTAGACTTGCAGAAATTTAATGAAGTTCAGGGTTAATCAATATGAATAAATTAAATGTAAAAAAAATAACTCGTGGTCTGAACACAAAAACGCAATGACGTGCCTTTGATCTAACAGAAGTTGACCTTGTGTGGCTACTACCCCTTTCCGTTTTCTGTCAAAGTATCATTTGCTTAGGGGCATTTCACAAAATACAAAAAAAAAAACTAAATCAAAAAAGAAATAGACTAAACTATCTAAAAAAAAAAACGTATTAGCAAATTTAATATCTAAGGCAGTGGAACAAAAAAACTGTGGTCTGAAACCAAATAGCAAATTTATATTACTTCCCTTAAATAGCTCTTTTAAGCAATTTAAATTCTACTAGGTCGAAACAACTATCTAAACATTCAGATAGGACGAAATGACTCAAAGCCGTATGCACACCCCTGTTCGATTTGGTTTATCCCAAATAATTAGGTCAAGCATGGCAGACTTCAATACCGCGAAGTAAATAAAGAAGGATTTTTCAAGAGAGAAAGGTTACATATCTTGATCTGAAATTGGTAAACGTGCGATAGACTATAACGGGGTGGCCATTCCAGGTAGGTCGTTAAGTTTTAACCATTTAAATTAAAAATTGAAGAAATAGCAAGCAATTTTCCAGTTGTAGTGTTGCCTGGAACAGACAGTAATTGATAAAACATAACAAATATTAACAAATTACACGAAATCGATCAAATACAATAAATTTAATTAAATATTTAATAATTTATAAAACAAAGCAGTAGTGGACTTAGTCTGAAAATATTGGTTGCCAGGAGACGAAGTTGGCCCACTCACCAATACAATTCTATCTTTTAATTTTTAAATGAATAAATTTTTCCGATTTTCTCTAATGTCTAAGAGGGCCCACTTCCTCCAGGACCGACTTGCCATTGGGCAAGCTGACAACCAGACCAGTCCGCCACTGAAACAGAATAACAGACAGTTATAATATGTAAAAATACAAATCGCTATTAAATGAAATAATATCACAGTTACTGGACGGAATACAAGTTGATATCAACATGTACAGTTTAGACCAGTGATTCTCAACCAGTGTACCTCGGCATCCATGTGTGCCACGAGATCTCTCCAAGTGTGCTGCGAAATTTTGAACAGCACACTAAGAAAACTTCTCACTTAAGAAGCCATCTATTTGACTATTTTTCTTTATTTAGTTTGAGTCATTCTACGAGTATAAGACTAGTCTGCGTCTACAGTTATATGTCGTCTATGACTTGCCATGTTTTTAATTTGCAAACCTCCAATATTTTTCATATATTATATTTAGCCAGGTGTGCCGCTATTTGTCATGTGTTCCAAGGTGTGCCGTTGGCAAAAAAAGGTTGAGAACCACTGGTTTAGACGTTACTTTATCACGTCCATATTTTAACAAAATAATATCTGCCTACATTACTGAACTTAAAAACTGTTTAGTACAACTATGTGGAAATTATAGGCAAGCAAACAACCCACTTGTTACAGAAAAGTCTAAATCAACAAGCTGTAATTTACACTCGGGGTCCAGTGTATACATTGACGTGCACGTAAAAGATTCCTTGACTGTCGGAATTCCCGTATAGCCCGTATTGCCGCTGCCCTGGCAAAATTTCCCTCATAGCACATTACACGGCGTATGCCTGTATTTATTAGCCGAGTACCCCATTTCATCACACACGAATCCCTGATGTAGCCCTGGGTTCGTGTGTGTATGAAATTGCAGACAGAAGAAAACCCGTCCCAAAAGACCCAAACCGTATTGTTAAATCATGGACCGTGGTTAAATTATAAAGCTATTTCTGTATTTCATTTGAAAAAATAATTTCTGGTATTTTTAAAATGTGTTAATTTAACACACAAATTTAAACTTTGTATTTGATTACTTCACAAGGTCACCGGAAAAGTTTCATAAAATTTTTAAATACAAGTAAATAGATAGAATTCAATGAACAATGAAAACCGCGCGGGTTATTCAATGGTTGAAGAGTGTGTATCACTGCGCAAGTGTTCTACGAGCGATACAGTTTGACGTAATTCTGAAAGTGACGTCATTCTGGACTAAAGTAGTACGTGCCTTAGCCATTGAATACAACCATAGGTTATTCAATGGCTGTATTCAATGGCTGTATTCAGTGATATTTGCTTGTACCTTCATGTCAACATATCCTTTCCATAATTATAACACGAATACGAATGTTAATATTACCTGCATCTGATGAATTTCAACGCTTGTAAAGGAAATGTTGACATTATTACTTTAGGTAATGTTTCCTCTCCTCAGACTTGATATTTGAAAATACTGGGCTAACTGTGCGTTACATGTAGTAATGCTTGATGTACGGGGTATTGGATAAAAGTGTGCTCAAACCAGGGCCGAACCTAGTGGGGGTGCACGGGGTACATTGCACCCCCAGAAAAATAAGCGACCCCGAGAAATGCCCCCCCCCCCCGTCTCCAAAATGAAATAATACACTTGATTATGATCACACGTTGATGCTTTTAAGGCACTGATCAGTCGGTGGGATTTAATGGCGCCCAAACGCCAATGGGTTCGTTTGCACTGATCCAAAATGTCTTATATCACTTACGGGGAGGCTATGGCGCCCCACCACTCTTCTGCACCCCCGCTTTTAAAATCCTACCTGCGGCCCTGGCTCAAACTCTCGTTCTTAATTTCTGGAAGACTAATACAGACCATAGATTTAAATTAGCGAAGTTTTTTAAATTCAATAAAATGAAATAACAAACAAATTATAGGGCTTTCTTTTCTGGGGCACTGGGTTCTTGTTGAGAAGAGGGAGAGAATGGGGAGTTGGGGAGGGGTGGATTGTACGGTCCAGATCCAGGTTGTGGACCATCTGGTTGGTTTGGCAAAGTTTGTGGTGAAAAGGGAGTGTTCGGAGTAGGTTGTGGTGGAAAAGCTGGATTGGACGTAGGTGGATTAGCTGGACCAGAAGGTGGTGGATAAGCTGGATTGGGTGGTGGTGGATAAGCTGCTTGTTGAGGAGGATACGTTGGATTAGCGTACGTGTAAGGTGGTGGGGGTTGATTCGCATACGATACTGAAATAGAAAAAATCATACATAGATTACAATGTATGGTGATATTACTATAGTGGCCATTGTTACCGATGGTCATAATTCAACTTACAGTACAACATAGTCATAGTTCAACTTATGGTACTATATGGTCATAGTTCAACTTATGGTACTATATGGTCATAGATCAACTTATGGTACTACACGGTCACAGTCCAACTTATAGTACTATATGGCCACAGTCCAACTTATAGTACTATATGGTCATAGTTCACCTTATGGTACAGTATGGTTATAGTTCAACTTTTAGTATGATCAGAGTTCAACCCCTGGTACTATATAGCCATAGTTCAACTAATAGTACTATATTATGTTTGTAGAGTGGTCTAATGTGTGCACTTTAGATCATAAGGAGTGTCAATGAGTCATGTAGCATAGTTTCTACACAGGGTCTGTACTTAACAAAACGAAGGAACACCTGCCTTACCCACGGTCCTTAGGGTTTCCCCTACAGTTGAATACCCTCACTTTACTGAAATTAAGATGCACTATGTGTTGGTCCCAGAGTAACCCATTGGGTGACGTTTTAACCCCATTCTTCCTGTAGAGTTTGGCGTGGGTGATTGAAACTGGATAGCATTACAAATTGACCATCAATGTATATATTTGGTCGGGGATTAGGCAGTCCCAGAGAGTGGATGGATACAAACTTCCCATATTTGCGTTAAATGGGTTGTACTAATGAAAGGATGCTAATCTGATTAAAGCACAGATCCTATTTCGTTTCGCTTTTATAGTTCAAAATTTTGTTTTACTAGTCGTTACTATACTGGGATCTGGAAGGCTTATTGTTATCATTGACATGCTCTGAATGGTGTGAAGTATTAGCCAATGAAACGATCAGTGGGTAATCCACTAGAAACATCAATGCTGATTGGTTAATCAAATGTCTGACGTCATAGGGTCAAAAGCAGATCGTATGGCATATGACGTGACCTATCGCAACAACCGGTCGGATCTTCATGTGGTATAGGCCATCGAAAGTATAAAAAACGAAACGAAATATAGATATGTATTTACACCAAATTGGTTAACTGAGGAAAACCGACTAAGAGCTGCTGCCTAAAGGACCTCTGTATGGGTTGACATCGTGGATTGATTTATAGAACAATGACTTACTTGTGGGATTACTGTAGACTCCTGTGGTAGTGCGTGGTGGGTTAATGTACGATACCGTGGCTGTATTACCAGTAACTACACGACCCTTTTGTCCTTTAGATTTCATACAGCAACATACCAGTGTAATAATCACCGCTACCAGGACCATTGTTCCTATTACACCTCCAGCAATTAGCCCTGCTCTATAATAATTAACAACAAAGACATCAAAACCAATTCTAATATGAGGTGGCCGGAGCCGGTGGGGGAGGGGGGTAGGGTCACGGAGGCTAAATGCGCTATACGCCGGCTCGCTAGTCTAGAGGTTGGGTGTTCGATCCCTGCATTGGCCGAGAAAGTTCATCAAAATTTTACGGCGTGGAGGTGGGGTCACGGTGGCTAAATGGGTAAGACATTTTCCGGCGTGGTTCCCCCTTGTCAGTAATGACTTTATCTTGCTTTTGAAACATTAAAGTTACATTATCGGACATTAGATAAAGAGCTGGCAGTTTTCATTATAATAGTTAACCAGCGGCTGCCAGGCAGGATACGCCCACATTTTCGAGAGATGGATAGAGAACAAGGATACGCCCACAATCAAGGGCCATAATTCATGAAGTTACAATTTGATATGCACAAATATCGACAGGAACCAAACTCTTTGAGTTATGAACATGCATTGCAAGTTTCATCAAAATCAGATTAAAATTGTGACCTCTACTATATGCGTACAAGCGGCAGCCATTTTGTCCAGAAATTTTGGGTTGATTTTCACGAAATTCGAACCGAACATCCATTACAGTGTAACGGTGATATAATCAAACGTTTTGTTAAATCGGGTAATAATTGTGACCTCAAAAGGGACCAGAAGCTAATAAAGCCAATTTTTCGTACAAACAGGGGCCATAATTCAGTAAGTTACGATCCGATATGTGCAAATATCGACAGGAACCAAGATCTGTTGGTTATAAACATGCATGTCACGTTTCATCAAAATCGGTTCAAAATTGTGACCTCTATAGGGTCCACAAGCTAAAAACGTGATATTTCGTACAATCAGGGGCCATAATCCATGAAGTTTCGATCCTATACATGCCAATATCGAAAGCAGCCGAGATCTAATGGGGATAAAATCGAACAAGAATTGTGACCTGTAGAGAGTCCACAAACAATTGTGGACGGTCAGACGGATGGACGTCCGGACGGACAGGGGCGGCGGCATAATACGTCCACATGAAAATGTGGGCGTATAAAAACTAGATGATGTAAAGGGATTTTAATGTAAATTTCAGTCAAATTGGTCGACCTTGAACCGAGAATTTAGCGATTGGTCATCATTACTAAAGTCGGTACGAAAAAAAAAATAGTCTCGATCATCCATTTTTTTTATTTAATCAGTACAGCAGACCGGGTTCTAATCCAGTAAACATCGCAGGCTAGCGATGCCATCGAGAGTTGGTAATGGCTAGGATAAGTTAATTAATGTCTAATCAATAATTTTGATAACATTTCAGGCCTAAAGAAAGACCTGCAATAGGCAGATTTAGCTCTGGCATAATGTATGTTTACATAATAAGCCACTTACGATGAACTAATACCATAGCTATAACCATAGGTATATCTATAATAAGAAGTATAATAGTATCTATAGTAACCATAATAGGTCCTGGATCTATATAGACCATTCACACCTAAAAATATAATGAGAGTGTATATAGTATATAGAGACAATATCAAGCCGTATGTTATAGGATTCTAAAAGTGTGGTGGGGGGGGGTAGCAGAGTGGTGGGGCGTAAGTGATATAAGAAAGTTTGGATCGGGGAAAACGAACCCATTGGAGCGTGTGTTCCCGTAAAACCGACAGGCTGATTAGTGCCTTAAGAGTATCACTGTGTGATCATATAATCAAGTGTATTATTTTATAATGGAAAGATTGTCAAATTATTTTGTGGGGTGAGGGAGAAGCGCTTATTTTTCTGGTGGTGCAAGGTACCCCTGCAGTCCCGCTAGATATGGCCCTAGACAATATATTATTGGGTAATCTGTTCGCCCGCCACACTTCGATCCATCCCCACATATGTGGTATATGACCCCGCAAATAATTTAGGTCATCGAATTTGGTCCATCTGGCGAATTTGGGCCCCCATGTGAATTTTGGCCCCAACTCGAAGCCGGGTATTCTGCTTGTTACTGGTATACTTTCTCCTGTGTCCTTGACTGTTGTAGCACCATGAGTCTTTTTGTCTGACGTGGAGAGCGTGTGTTGTCGGTCCGGTCGCCACATCCTACGTATGACCCATGCATCTTGTTTTTGCTACATATTACCGTTAGCCTTGTGATCGTCTAGGATTTATCTCAGATCGTCTTTTCTTCTCTTTCACGTTGTGTTTACTTCTTACTGGTTTCTTAAGACGTTTGTCTTCTTCAGTTATAACAATGCAACAGTTAGTTTTTACCTTTTATATAGCATAGGTATACATACAAGCATATTACAATTACAGTCAATGCTAACTAAACTCGTCTCAACCTAGACACCTCGCGGTGTCTAGGACTCTTAGATGGTAACCCTCTGGAACCTAATCGAAGTCTGATTTAAAGACATACTATAGCTCCTTTATAGCCGCAAGTGTATCACGCAGACCCATGCGTGTTCATGACCATGAACATATGCAATCGACGTAATGATTGGTTAAATTAAGCCAAATGATGCAATAGGAATATTCCGACCCACATGGATTTTGTTGAAAGATATCACCAGTATGTTATGGTTCTATACCCTTTTTTATCTAACAATATGTCAATCAAATGTTAGTTGAAATCAGTACACACCTGCATATATGTGAATATGTTTAGAAACATCAAACTATATCTTATCTCCTCATTCCTTGTCTATATTGCTACACTGTTTCGATTTAAATTTATCTTTGGTTAAGTGAAAGGGTTAATCTTAAACACATATCCTTAAAGGGACAATAACACTCTTGCTGACTTGGCAGCTCCGGAAAATAAATAATAGCCTTATTTTAAGTAATTGATATTTAAGTGTCCTACCTGTTTTGTAAATTATCGATTACATCCTATTTAACTTGTCCAGAGGGTTCGAAAATATTTTAAAATCCAAGTCACATTTTTGAAAAGGTTTGAAAAGACTTCTCAAATCATTTAGTTTAAATTTTCCAATTTTCTAAATATAGGTGTGTTAAGATGAAATGTGTATCATCAATTAATTGGAATATTGTAAATAATACAATTTGTTGACCAGAATAAAGATTGGGACATATAATTTAGTTACAACAAGAGTGTTATTGGGGCTTTAAATAAAGATACATTATGGGAGATTAGATAAAGAGCAGACAATTCTCACTATAATAGTTAAAAACTAGATAATGTAAAGGGAATTGGCTGAAAATTTCTATCAAATTGTTAGTTCAGCTTGAGAACAGACACTAAGCTAGTTGACCGACATTGAATCCGACTAAGTATACTTCGAGTATTTATTCTGCTTCAATTTATTGGAATTGGATATGTTTATTAGTCTTTGTGTGTATGCCAGATGGGAAACAGTAGAACCGCATTACAAAACAACACATTAATTATTGGATGAGGCAGCCATTCAGGACAGAGTGTTGTTTGTTCTCGAAGTATGACGCACATGCATCTCTCGTGTGCAGGATGCCCAACTTCAAGTCACTGGCAAAAGAGAGAAAGAGGGAGAGAGAGAGAGAGAGAAATGGGGTTTAACGTCCACTCGACACAAACCAGGTCATTTTGGGATTAACATATGGTTTCATTTTTATTTCAATAATTCGCTTGCGCGTAGGGGACTTTAGCAGTGGGAGGAACCGGAGTGCCCAGAGGAAACCCACGAGGTTGAGAAGGCGCCCCTAGCTCCATGCCACATACGCTCACACCAGGGATCGAAACCACAGCCGCAAGCCAGAGGTGACCGGCCAGCTAGAGGTCGAAGCGCGGCACTCTAGACAACTAGCTCCCCCCTCCCCCCAAGTCACTGACAATCTACTAGTTATACCTGTATATTTACAGCAACACACTATTATCCGTGCACGCGCTTCAAACATACACTGGCGACGATGTTCATGTCTTTCAAATATTTTGCTGTGTCCTATATGAATGTTTATCCATCAGTAGAACGTTAAACCCCATTTCATTTCATATTTTTGAAAGTTCTTTTCTTTCAGCCTGTCCTACCACTGCTAAAGACCCTACGCGCAAGCGAGAGAGAGAGAGAAATGGGGTTTAACGTCCACTCGACACTAGGTCATTTCGGGACTAACATATGGTTTAATTTTATTTCAATAATTCGCGCGTAGGGGTCTTTAGCAGTGGGAGGAAACCGGAGTGCCCGGAGGAAACCCACGAGGTTGAGAAGGCGCCCCTATCTCCATGCCACATACGCTCACGCCAGGGATCGAAACCACAGCCGCAAGCCAGAGGTGACCGGCCAGCTAGAGGTCGGAGCGCGGCACTCTAGACGACTAGGCCATCCCAACCCCCCACGCGCAAGCGAATTATTGAATTAAAATTGAACCATATGTTAGTCCCGAAATGACCCCGTCTGTGTCGAGTGGACTTTAAACCCACCCTTTCTATCACTTTTCTTTAAAATCTAATTGACGTGGTCATATTGACAAAACAACATAGCGTCTATCTTCACAATAATATTTACACGTAACCTGGATACGTATCAATAAACACTTAGTAATTCGGTTAATATAGGTCTTTGGTATGGTTTAATTTGACATGGACATATATAAACAGCTTACTCATTGTAAAGACAAAACCTTATTTATAATTGTCTAGTAGTGTATTGAGTTATGAATCAAAACATTCAATTTATTATTTTATCAACTAATTTACAGATCACGAGGGCATAGTAATTCAGATACGAAAAGTTTTTGATATTTACTGCACTTTCGGAGTTCACGTTCGACCTCAATGCTAATTTAGTGACTACCTCATACATTATATTTAGCGAGCATTGTAACTTTGGCCGTTTAACCAAAGAGTTTCAATTGAAATGGAGTTCAAATTCGAAATTAATAAACATTTCAAGGATATTATCATACGGTCTTTTATAAACTAAAAACTGAAATCAATAAACAATATCAACTGAAAAAAATGACATTATTTATTGTTATTGTGAAATTAAATGACTAAATGGTGGTTTCTTGGGGCACCTATATGTAATTACTAACTCAACTTATTTATTTTATGTGTGGTTTCAATTTGTCAGAGATAGCGCCAGAAGGACAAACATTCTCCTTTCGAGAATCACAGAAAAAATAATCAGTTCGTTAGT
This sequence comes from Patella ulyssiponensis, assembly GCA_963678685.1. NCBI lineage: Eukaryota > Metazoa > Mollusca > Gastropoda > Patellidae > Patella > Patella ulyssiponensis. The sequence continues at coordinate 51,414,244 of OY783232.1, read as the reverse complement.
ATGACGATACGTCGAACTCTAATCTTTTCTCGAAATATTACATAAATTATGAAAATACAGAAACTCCAAAAAATAAAAGAGAACTGAAAGAAAATTGGACATACCGTTAGCCAAAAATGACGAGAGCACGGCTATTATTTCCAGAATCATTTTGAAGAATGTTCCGTGTTCACTTTAGAGCGTTACAACCTATACCTTCAAGTACTATATGATCAAAACTAATATGTTTTGAGGACAGGTTATACAGCCAAACGAGCCGAACAATATAACAGGCTTTACAAAGGCAATGTGACGTTAGCTATATTTTTGTTTTTCGATATGGGTGAATAACAAAATAAACAGCTAGCTCCCTTTTCGATATTGGATTCGATATTCAAACTTGAATCTTAAAAAAAAAGCAGATTTGATGGCTGTACAGCTACAAATTGTCACCAAAACATATTTTCTTCAATGAACTAAAGATACAGTAAAAGAGGACGCCTGAGTAGTCGATTGATATTGGCGAATGTCGAATAAAGAGCTACGTAAAAATACAAATATAAGTCATGTAAATCTACAGAATTTCCCCAAAACACATTTTTATGATATATCTCTATTTCATTTTAGAAAACTTAAGAAATCAGATGTGTTTTGGAAACATTCTGTAGATATACATGATTAATATAAAAAAAAAACAAGGAGAATATGCAGTTTTGCTGTGAATCCACTGCTGGCATCCTCTTTTATGATATCTTTAGTTCATATTAGAACAATTATTTTATCAAATGTGTTTTGGAGACATTCTGTCGATATACATCCATCAAATCTGCTTTTTTGAGATTAAAGTTTGAATGTCAAAGCCAATATCGAAAAACGTGCCAGTTGTTTTTCGATATTCTGCACCAATATCGAAAAACGAAAATCGGGTAAAACTTCACACTGCCATTCTTCAAATATCAAGGGCTAGTTGCGTTTAAACTTCATTTATGTCCAGATAATTAGAATTAAAATGAAATGCGGTTTAACCTCCAACTCTTCTGCTCCGACAGTGACCTTTGACGGAAATTTTGCACCGTCATCGGCGTTATGGTCTACTCTTATATCAAATTCCAACTGCCAAGCGATGTTTTACGTACACGTGAATGTGTTCACGGGACCTCTGTTTTTCATCCCATCCGAGCGACTAGACAGGGGAACCAGATGATACGTCATGTCATATTATATTATTTATTTTCAGGCGAGATTTTCGACTAGCAGCAGTTAAACCTGGTGATCCAAGCAGTTATATACCACAACCTGTCATATGGTTAAAGTCGGGAGTAGAAAATACAGTAAGATCATTCTCGTTATATCTGTAATAATGGGGAGGGGGGGGGGGGCGGTAGCTCAGGGAGTAAGATGTTGGGTTACTATACTGGACATTCATTCTTTGGGGTGATTCCCCCTTGTCAGTGGAGGGCCTGGCACGGAATAACGTATAGTCCCGTGTACACATCGGCGTGCACGTAAAAGATCCCTTGGCAGTTGGCATACGATATACGAGTAGGCATTACCGCCGCTGTCCGGACACAATTTCACTCATATAGTACACTGTATGGCGTATGCCTGCGTCTTTATTAGCCCAGTGGGTGCAGAGCAGTAGGATATTAACCCCCATTTTATTTCATTTCCATTCCCACCAAATTTGGAAATAAGATGTCCCTTTCAAATCTTATCTTCATCCTGAAGACTTCAAATCGTTCTTATCTTAAAGAAACATTAGAAGAGATTAACCGAAAATTTAGCACTGAATTTTCGACCTAGCCTCGATAGTCATTACTAAAGTCGGTGCGTTAAAAAACATAGTCTTGATTATGCATTGCATGATTTAATCATGAATGAAAGTTGAGTAGCAAATCGGATCCTAATCCAGTAAATATTGCAGGCTAATGATGACATCGAGAGTTGATTATGGGCTTGTCATGTTAATACATGTCTAATTAATAATTTAGATTACATTTCAGGCCTAAAGAAAGACCTGCAATAGGCAGATTTAGCTCTTGTTTGTTTAAGAAAAGTATTTTACGGCAACTAATTTCTCTGATATGAAGCCAGTTTTAACAACCCACCTAAAGGTTGGCTCGGATTCTTTATTCAGGTAGGCCTAATTTCCTTAATATTATATACCCAACCAAGTTCCACGTTCTGAATATGTTCACTCGCCAACAACCTGGGCACAGACCTGGTTAGTATTGGACTACTGAAACTTAAAATAGTACTTTGAAGCGCGGATACAACCACTTCTGATAGGCTACCAACTACAAACAAATATCTCTCATGTACGCCGACCGGAGTAAGGTGAAGATTTATTGGAAACCATGCACGTAAAAGAACCCTAGCAGTTGGGATTCTATGAAGGGTATATATTAGCCCGGGTCACTTCCCTCATACCACACCGCCAGAAGTCTGCCTCGTCTTCAATAGTCCGGCCGATGCAGCAAAGTAAAACGTTAACCTCGGGTTATTTCCATTTATTTAAACAAATTTTAGAGCCCTTTTCCCCGAGGTAATCGTCTATCAAGACGCTGCAATTTCTGGGACCCTAGCTGATTTCAAGCTGAAGCTTCTGTATTTTTTTTTGTATTTTTCAGGTAACCTTCCCGGGAGTTGATGCAGCGAGTGACTTCATGTTTACAACCCAGACTCAGATAATACCAAACACTTACCCTTTCCCTGACTGTCAAGGTGCTGAATGTCTTGGTACCCTAGTTTAACACTCCCTTTCCCCTGTCCCTTCTTCTGGCTGTCAAGGTGCTAAATGTCTTGGTACCTTAAGTTTAATACTCCCCTTTCTCCAGATTGTCAATGTGCAATCTGATCCCATGTCCTTTTTGTCAGGGTGCAGAATGAGAATGTCTTGGTACCCTAGTTTAACCCGCCCTTTCTACACTTAACCCCTTTCCCACCACACCCACTTCCGGTCCATTTCCCTGAATGTCTTTGCACCCTAGTTTAGCACCCCATCCACGTTCATCTTCCATCCCACTCCAGCTGCCCGTTATTGTCTCAATTGATTTGGTACATTCTCAAATGCCTTGTTAAGCGACCACTTGCCAAGTCCCTTAGTATCCCAGTGTAAATGTTACGTCATCCATAAAGACAATGGTGGACTCCACGTGGTTTGCAAAACTCTGAATGTATTTGGTTGGTTGGGTTTTTTTTGCATCTGTAATAAATAATTAGGACTAGGCGTGTGTCATATGTTCCCTGTCATCTTTCCGTTTAAAGTCGCATATATAAATGAATGAAATGATATAGGGTCCAACGTTCACACTGTTCCGTACTAATAAAGACAGGCATACCCAATGCTGCATTATTCAGTGTGCTAAGAGGGAAGTTTTTTGATGACTTCTAATTTAATCTATCAAGTTCTGCTGTACGCCAACCCGCTACGAGATTTACACAGAGGTGGGGCATTATATGTTTAAATATCGGTACAGGAAATGATAAATACGAAATTGACCTGTCTCAATTCAAGGCCTTAAGAGAGCGCAAGAAAAAAAGATTAACTTCTTAAAGACAGACTGCGATCTTTCAAATTTCTACAAATGTTTTGTTGAACTTCAGTTAAAATGCATGTTCAAAAATGGAGTTATGTCCCTTGCATTGCGAAATCAAATAATACAGAGTAAAATCACACTAAGGGTGGCAGAAAGAGAGAGAGAAATGGGGTTTAACGTCCACTCGACACAAACTAGGTCATTTCGGGACTAACATATGGTTTAATTTTATTTCAATAATTCGCGTCGGGGTCTTTAACAGTGGGAGGAAACCGGAGTAGCTACGAGAACTTGTGGCCTTCAACAATATTTTCTAATTTTTATAAAGCAATTTATAATTTTCAGTTTTCGAAATGACGCATTTTATTTATTAGATTAATTGTTTATATGGACACTTGCAACAGCTGCCACCAAACCACAAACCCTGACCAGAAAGAGAAAGAGAGAGAGGTGGGGTTTAAGTCCACTCGATGCAAACTAGGTCATTTCGCGACTAAAATATGATTCAATTTATTTCATTAAAGCGATAATTTCATATCTTCTTTCATTGGCATTTAGTAATTGAACATATAACACAAGGTACAATTTTATGGATACACAATTACTGAGTTTGATAGTAAGCGACGTTTCGACGAGGATACTCTCGTCTTTATCAAGAAAACCCTAGCATGATAAAGACGAGAGTATCCTCGTCGAAGCGTCGCTTACTATCAAACTCAGTAATTGTGTATCCATAAAATCGTACCTTGTGTCATAATTTCATATTTTCTAAGAGAGTCAAAACATATTTATTTCTATGTCTTTTGCTCAAAAGTTTGTCAACTCACTATTATACGATCACGGGCAATATTTCAGAGGGATTAAAATCGCTGACACAGAAAATGATAACACAATTACCTCCCATGTTTTCCCATTCCCCTCCATGCAATGGCGACCTTCAAACGTTTGAATTTGAAGTTGAAAATGATATTTTTGCCAATTTCTCAACTGGCAACAGTGAATTATTGGATTAATAGGTTTATTCTTTAACAAGGTAGGCCTGTTTATAGATACCATCTATTTTAAAGGGACAATAACACTCTTGCTGGCTTGGCAGCTCTAGAAAATAAATAATAGTCTTATTCTAAGTACTAGATGTTTATTTGTCCTACCTATTGTGTAAATTATCCATTACATCATATTTTACTTGTTCAGAGGGTTCGAAAATATTTTAAAATCCAAGTCACATTTGAAAAGGTTTACGTTAACCTTTTCAAATCATGTAGTTGAATTTTTCCAATTCTTTAAATTAGGTGTGTTAAGATGAAATTTGTATTATCAATTAATTTGAATATTGTAAAATAATACAATTTGTTGACCAGAATAAAGATTGGGACATATTATTCAATTACAACAAGAGTGTTATTGGGGCTTTAAGGCTTTATTTTAATATATTTTAAAAATATAACTAAAAAATATGAAATTGCCGTTTTAATTCGCTGGCACATAGGGGTCTTTATAGCAGTGGTGGGAAACCAGAGGACCTGGAGAAAACACACGAGGCTGGACAGACGACCATACTCCTTGTCTTAATGACAGACCTTATGATGCAATGCACACCCGTTAACCATTCAGCCCCGTGGATAAGGATTGTGCACATCACTATAACAGTGTCGCCTGTGCAAGCTCGTGGGGTTTCTTGGAGTTCTCCGTTTCCATCCACTTGCTTGATGGCATTCAAGACCCAAGATGTAAGGAATACAATTCCTTACCATTCGGAACCCACTGTTTCAATGGACACTGATCCAATCACTTCAAGACCAACATATGTTGAACTTTTATTTCAATAATTAACTCGGAGGAAAACGGTATACTCAGAGAAAACCCACAACCTCAACACCCCCTAACAGAGATTGGCCCCCTATGCCTATGATGAGAGGAATTGTTTTTTCCCCGACCTCCAAACAGGGCCTGGGTCTACACATATTTTGATTTCAAACTGTCATGGCTTTTTTCTGTACATACCAACTTTGACTCAGATTCATGCTAAACCTGAATCAATGAGAACACAAACTAGGTCATTTCAGGACTAACACATAGTTCAATTTTGTTTCAATAATTTGCTTGCACGTATGGGTCTTTAGCAGTGGGAGGAAACCGAAGGACCCAGAGAAAACCCACAAGATTGGACAGGTGACCCTCCTCCTTGTCACGTACAACCAGGGAATCCACGCCAGTTGACTCAATGACAGACCTTATGATACAGCGTGCACATGCTAACCATTCGACCATCCACCCTTCTCCCCCTTTGGCAATCCACGCCAAGATATAAACCCTGATCCTCTTGTTCGGTGAGGGTGAGATCGCACCTTACTCGCTGCAGCTCCCAGATAAGATATAAGTGAAGAAGAATATTTTGTTTGAAAACTTATAAATTGTTTGTTTATTGATCATAAGTATAACATATACATATAGATAAATAATGGATGACAATAAACAAATAGAACAACACCCTGTTTTTATTAGGAAGACCAAAATATCCACTCATAATATATGATGCTGAAACAAATGGGGGAGCTACAAAAATTACAGGGTGATGTCCCCCTTTTTTATGGAAACCATGGAAACATTCAACTTCAGCTATTTCTTGCTTGAACCATGTTCAGACACAATATTGATTAATACAAGAGCCTAATTTCTTGTTGGCTATGATAATTGTCCATATATATCGTAAGTATTTCTAATTAAAGGTCTTTATTCATTACGAAAAATCAAAGAGTGGTGAATGGGATCTTGTTACCAGGGCCTATATTCAAAGATTGTGACCAGGGCAGATATTCAAAGATAGATGCATGCGGCCTTGTGACCAGGGCCTATATCCCAAGAACTTTGGTAATCTTCCAAGAAATGTCGGAAGAGGAGATTCAGGAAAAATTACATCTGTTTTCAGTAGACTTTAAAAGGAATTCCCTAATAAAGTTGTAGCTCCCTATTTATTGGTTGATGTGTTGGCGATGAATTGAGAAACAGAATCCAAACATACATATACAATTTTATAGGTAACCTACAATATTCTAATACAGTTGACCATTTTCACATTTTCTCAGAAACACTTCAAATCTCTCGCTAACCGATGTCTCTTGATTTACACTCATGAATTAAGTCCTGGGGCCTGTTTCACGAAATTTTAACTAAGATAAAATCCAATTTAAGTAATTTGATTAGATAATGTTGGATTGATTTTAGTGCTTAGCCAATCAAAATTGAAGTATATACTTTAATTTGGATTTTATCTTTAGCTAAGATTTCGAGAAACAGGGCCAAGGCCGATAGCGAAACAACTCCATGCAATCGTTACACAATGCCTCTTGAAGTCCTGGGCCCCGTTTCCTGAAATCTTAACTAAAGATAAGATCCATATTTTAGTAGATACTTCTATTTTGATTGGCTAAGCTCTACGTTCAATCTAATATTATCCAATCAAAGTGCTAAAATTTGGATTTTATCTTAGTTAGAATTTCGTGAAACAGGACCCTGGCCTAAAATCCCAAATTTGGTACCAATGATTATATTGGGTGTGCAACCCAGAGGAAAAAGTTAGCAAAAAAATTGAAGTGTGATTAGTTAACAATCAATGAATGATTTGGATCGTAATTTTGCATATGAATAATAGTATTATGTACATGTTAATATGCGGAGACACATTTCTCAAAAACGTAAATATCTGAAAAATAAAAAATGGCACTGCTTTTAAATTTGGCTGGAAATCCAGAGTAAATGTACTCGAGTCTGTGACACAAGGGTCATAATGCGTCCTTCTTGAGTGCTCAGATTTCTACTGTCATAAGGAAAATAACACTGATGGCCAGCACTGAAATTGCGCAGCGCTCCTGTCCAAACATCTGACACCCATTATTTAGATAACTTTTTTGTCTCTTTCGAAGATGGCTTGTTGGACTTAGATAAGAACTGTTCAGTTAAGTCCTCAAATGGTGGCCAGGGCACTTTTTATGCCTGTCTAATCTAAAATATATATATAGCATGGTTAATGATAATTTCACACATGGAGTTTATTACAACATAGCCAGTGTGTACGATTCGCAACAGAATAAAGTTAGACAGTCTTCGTATTCATCAGCACATCTTATTCTTAACAAAAATTCAAGTTTTTGAGAAAAGGTCTCCTTAGAATCACAACCAAAATTTAAATATTCAGATTGCACATAAATGTTTGATTTGACTGATATAAGAATATTTAATATATTTTAAATGCCGAGGAACATTAAGAAACATGTCTGAGGGGTACAAGATCTTTATCAAAGCAGGTTTAATATTTCAAATATCTTAAGAATCATTCATAAGCTTTTAGCAAATATACATACATGTATTTAAAACTAATTTTACAGTTGCACACTACAGGCTAACGTCTTATCAGATTGCCGGTCTTTTTTTTAAAAGTAGGCCTATATAAATATATTCAGCAAAGCAGGATTATAAATGTACATTTATGTGAAAATGGAAGCCAGCATGTTTTTAGTAATGTCTGTGCATCTTGGATTACAAATCAGAAATTTGTTTGTATTTTGAAAATAAATATTGTATCATCTTTATTTATCAAATTTTATATTCAAATTTCTTATTTCCATCCAATTTACTAACATTCGTTTTGATCAAATAACACAACATACGGAAGGGAAGGTTACCCGTCATTAAGATGAGTTAAAATAGGGCCGGAAACAGAAATGTACGGGGCTGACGTCTACTGTTCTCCAACAACCGCACACTGGCGTGCACGTAAAAGATCCTTTGGCAGTAGGAATTCGATATAAAAGTAGGCCGTTGCGCCGCTGCTCGGGCAAAATTTCCCTCATAGCACACTGTATGGCGTATGCCCGTCTTCCATTAGCCCAGGTCAGGTGCAGAAGAGTAGGATGTTAAACCCCATTTCATTTCTCCAACAACCGGGATATGTGGAAAATTTTGCCCAGGCAGCAGTGCAATGAACTATTTTTTTAAAATTCCAACTGTAAAGGGTTCGTTTACGTGTACATTTTTGGAACCTTGGTTTTCCGTATCCCTCCAAAACTACACAGTATTCATTGGCAGATCATACATGTAGGCTACATCCTGCATGCCTGATACAGACATAGAAATCACAAGAACTAACTTCTCACGATGATGCATGGTTTAAAGAACATTTTATTCTGTTGAATGGGAAGAGAATATAAATACAATATTTGCCGAATAAATTTTTTATAGGATTTTATTTTAAAAAGACACACAAATTAAAGATTTAAACTCCCCATTAGACCGATTTCTCAAATGGTGGCCACTCTATGAATGGAGGAGTCATTGAGGCATTGGCAAGGTTCAGGCAGTAAAACACACAAATGTACATTTTATTCAATAGTGTGCAACTGTTTTTTCTCTTTTCTTCAAAACAGAAAATGAATATGAATAATAAATATTGAGAAACGATATGAAATCATCAGATTTTTTTATTTTTGCATCGTGATGAAAAAACATTCTGTATTTAATTGTGACCATCGAGTATTGCACTTTACAGAAATCTTAAAGTGGCTGATTACCATTTGCAATTTACAGACAATATCAAAATGATTATTTAATATTCAATTAAGAAAACAAAATCAAAAGTTGGATTCAGTCAGATTAAAGAGAGAGTGAAATGGGGTTTAGCATCCAATCGACACAAAGTCGGTCATTTCGAGACTAACATATGGTTCAATTTTATTTCATAGGGGTCTTTAACAGTGGGAGGGACTAGGAGAAAACCTAAGAGGTTGGACAGGCGAATCCTGCTCCTTGTCACATACGAGAGGGGGAACCATTTTAGACTGGTATTCTTTTCAGAATTTAACTTCCGCAATATTTCAAATGATGATCAGCCACTTCAAGATACAGAGATTAAAAAAAACTCTTGAAGCATGCAAAAAAATAATATATATAATTATCAACATATTAACCATTTGCATATATATATATATATATTTTATTATTGTAATAATTATTCATATATTTATTTATATATATTTATATATATATATATATATAGAAAACTAAGGTTCAAAGTTACCACGGCAATGCATTTTATTCACCCTGGATACATCTATAGTTACTTAAGCCTGATTCACAAAAAGCCTGACTTTCTTATACAATTCACATCAAATATTTAAGCAAACTGCATTTTTATTGGCCAAGACCTAAAGTAAATATACGCTAATATTTAAATTTTAGCCAATGAAAATGGCTGCATCCTAAAGATATTTTTTGCTGCAGTTTTCATGAGTATAAGCTGAGTCAGTTTATCAGAATTTAATATTTTAACACATTAATCAGTAAAAAAAACAAAAAAACATAAGCCACTACTTTCGAAATATATCCAAACACGAATTGCCACACATTATTTTGGCTTTATTTGAAATCAGCACTAAAGTTGTTACTAATATTTCCATTTTTATTTTGGCATTATTTGAAATCAGCAGTAAGATTGTCATTCATATTCCAATTGTCAGGTTCCAAAGACTCTCTTAGTTTTCACAGGAGAAAAATACTTCCAGGGCTATAAAGACGTTTATTTACATATTAACAAAGGTTTTTACATATCGACAAAAGGTTTTTAACAATTTATAACTTAGTTTTACTTACATACACAATATAGACATTAATAATATACACTTTAAATAGTAATTACATTTAATAATAATAATAAAAAAAACGACAAGGTATATATTTCATCCAATCATCAAAGGCAGAGTTTTAACAATCTTGTCTTTATTAGATCCAAGATCCACGGAAGCACACGTCGGAACAGGGAAGCACACATATCCAGATTATAAAAAAAACAAACATGCAGGGTTTTTTTTAAATGTTATGTTTCCAATATATCCTCAAGAATGTCTTTTCCACCCAAAAAAAGTAACCAAGAGTTTGAATCTCCTTTATAAATGATTTCAAATACTATGTATTTATTATTATTAATGTCTTCAAATAAGAAACACTTTAATATCTTTGTCACAAAGAGACATGTATCCAAGAAATTAATTAATACCTCTGAGCAAACAATATCCAAGAATTTAATACATTTGCAATAGAGATATATCCACATATGAATATCCCCCCTCCCCCGTCAAAAAGATATCCAAGTATTCAATACCTTAACAAGATCACACATAAAGATCTCCAGAGAAAAGCACTATCCTTTAGAAGTCGAGATGACAATAATTGTTTCTGTAACTTCCAATTATATTTTCTTGCATATCTGGTAAATGTTTTATTTATACAAATTGTTTAAAATCAATAAAGTTTTTTTTTAACAATATGCACAGTAACTATGGTAACAGTATTGTTTAAGATATAACACACTGCTTGTTTTTTGAGCGACGACGCCTCTGTCGAGGTTGAAGTGTTCGAGATCGACCAATAGCCATGTCATCGACGTAAGAAATACGGGGACCACCCTGTCTAGGTTCGTAATAATAGTCAAATTCGTCCGAATCACTTGAACTCGAGCATGTGCTACAACTATCCTCGTCGTCATAGTAACGATAACGGCGATATTCCGTCTCTGGCGACCTTCGATGTCTACGAGCATGGTGATCGTGACCATGGCCGCCACCCCGATGTCGCTGGGGTTCCACAAATCCATTGACACTTGGTCTTCCTTCAAAACTTCTGCTTCTGGGATACCTTGCAGATGACCCTCGTACATGGTGACCTTGAGGTGGAGGTCGGGTTATTGGGTTCATCTTTATGTCATCAGGAAGAGCAATATTAGCCGCATTACCTCGGGCATGTACAGCAGGATTTTGTGTTGGAAGCTCTGGGTATCCTCTGATTGTCGGACTGAGCTGTCGTCCTGGTGGTGGTTGTGATGGCAACGGTGGTGGTCTATTCCCAGCAGCCCGATCATCGTTGATATCAAGTTGGTTCATCATGCAACACGCCTGCATATCCATAACCATACCTGGAGGAGGCTGGATCGACATATAGTGATTGACACACAAGTTTTTCTCGGAGCCACTCTTGCTTCTTGAACTGTGGCTGCTTTGACGATCTGGGCTGGGTGTTTCTGGCAAGTGCTCATTGGTCAGATCAGGCATTGAGTATTGAGAGAGTCGATTGCGCTTTCGGGCTTCTTGATACATCGAATTATCCCCAATTTCCTGGTAATTAAATGAATAAACCATTTCTGGTTCACCAGCCATTTGTCCCTGGGTTGTTTCATAAAGTCCTGGTGCGTACACCTCACTATTACTACTTGTCGCGTACCCTTGATCTTTATCCGATGGAGGATTGCTGTCAGATATCGTATATTGTTTACGCAACACTTCGTGTATATCCATATTACCCTCCTGCATCACATGACTGATAGGGGAGCTAACTCTCACTGCTTGTATATCCTGTAAATAGTCTTCAGGTCTACGAGGCGTCTGCGTTTGCATAGAACCAGCTCGTGAACAAGCGGCTGAACAGTATATAACACCATGTTTGGGTAAAAATGGTTGTCCTAGTAACGATTTCTGACATGTATGACATTTAAAACATTGTTCCGTAGCGTGCCAGTGTTGACCTTCATGGGTCATTTGACCTTGGTCCACACCAATATGGTCTCCGCAAGTGTCACAGTATTCCGCGAACATCCTCTGAAAGCACTGACAGCAATACGGTCTCCCCTGTCGCATTATGTAACGTTGACCTCCCAACTGGGTGTCACATTCAAAACAACAGAAATGTTTCATGTGCCACGATAAACCTTCAGCCTCCGTACATTCATCAGCAAATATTATCTGAAACAGAACCAAAACATAATTAGCGATAATTTCTTGTTAGAGATCAAACCGTGATCCTCTAGGGAGTTCGAAATAAAAGACAGTAGCCTGAAGGCAATAATGCAAATGCTTTTTGATGTAGCCATCTTTTCACCTTTCTAGAGAATTTTATTCCCAGTGTGGCTCAAACCTGGTTTTACACATGTCAGGATGAGGCAGTTGACGGGGGAATTGTGCCTAGTTCTTGAGATGGGACAAAAACCCAAGGTCCACCCTTGTACATGCTTGACAACTATAGTTCAAAGAGTAGGCAGAAATACCACTGTCCATTGCATATATAAACAACCAAATAAAACCGTCAATATGTATGTCTAAAATTTCCAAAATATCAAACCCGAAATGGCCTAGTTTGTGTCAAGTGGAGTTACCCCCCCTCTCCCTCTCCCTCTCCCTGCTTTAAAATAGAGTAAAATGTCTGGTATACAACCGAATCATAAGTTCAACTTGTTTTTACCTCATCACAAGCAGCACATCTAGGTTTTAACATTTCAGCGTGATGACGTCCACAGAATAATTCTCCATCTTTAAAGAAATATATCAGATCTACCAATAACTCTCCACACGTTGAACATACAAAACAAGATGGATGCCAACATCGTTCGTGACCAGCTCTTGATGCGAACACAGCCATATCTCCTCCTGGTATTTCATTATGACACTGAAATATCAAAAACAATAATTCATATTCTTTGTCACCTCTTTGTAAGCACTGTCATAATCCCTAAAAAACGTATTGGTCAAAAATCAACAAGTTTTCAGTCAAATCAACTGGAAGCTTTTTATTGAAACGTTGTTCGGAATTTAAATTTGAGTAAAAAACTTGGGTTAACCATTGAATATTTACTACAAGGCGACATATAATCCACTAAACAGAAAGGTTCCATCCCGTGAATTGAAGCCACGGTAGTTTGATAAGTGTGGTGCTGGCTCACTAACCAGGAGGTCCTGGATTCGATCCAGTGTCTAGTTGTTTGTATGGGACAAAAAAAAACCAAGTGAAAGATCCCTTAACAGTTGGAAATCGAAATAAAAGCGAAGTCAGAAGCGTCGCTGCCAGGGCAACATTTGCCTCTTAGCTTACTGCATGGGGTACATGAATCTTTTTCTGGATGATCTACATGTATACTACTGGAAAAAGACTAATCTTATATAATAATGTATGAATACATACCCTTGAACAAATAGTTCCTGTCATTGTGAGGGGTAAGGGTCGTACACTTCCCCGACCCAAACATTCCCGCTTTCTCTGAGCACTAAACATTCGTAATTCACGTTTCTCTTCTTCCGATAGACTGTTACAATATCGGACTTCGTTATCGTGGGGAGGTAACTGTTGAAGTAACTGTCGAACACGATATTTCTCTCCATTACTGTTTAAATATGGCACCTTATCGTCGGCAATCGCGCCAAAATACTGATGAACCTGAAATATCAAAAGATGCATTAATTGTAAAAAATTATTGAAATTGAAAGACGTTATTAATCAAATTAACTGAATATATCAACCAAATCGTAAAAACTTTCATTGTTGCAATTTGGCAAATAAGATTTTAATTTGACCCTCCTACCCTTTTAAGAACCCTTTAATTCATGCGTCAAAATATTTGTTGTTTTAACTTGTGATTGGTTGAAATACATAGTGGTTAGCCAATCACAGCCTACAATACATATGACTGCTGCTGATTGGTGGATATGCCATAGTGTGTTAGTCAGGCCTGGAAATAGTGGTTTTAGATGTACTCAACAAAATATCAGGTACTAATATAGGGAACTAGCAGCTGACATTTTCAACTTTGTGACAGACATGTTATAAAAGACAAATTTGTGTCAGATAAAATGACAGGCGCCAAAGGGATTGTGACATTGTCAGTGACGGTTGCCTTTTTTCCAGACATAGTGTTAGCCAATCACAGCCTATAAAACATTTAACTCCAGTTGCAAATTAGACACATGTATAAGAAATGATGGCCACTTTAAGTTTAACCCTCCCTTGTCTTGAGATGATCTTCTCATCTCTGCCCACAAATATTTAATTACTTTGAAAAACATCTTTGCGGTGGATTTCCCATCTTTGTTGTGTTAGATGATGAGGTGAATATTTTCCAGCTGTGGGTAATCAAGGTATTATATAAAGATAATTAATTAGTAATTAACGTTAATTATAATATGTAAGATGGTAAGGTAGCCAGATGTAACATGTGATATAACAACATTAGTCTATCATAATAAAATCTGGTAGAATTCAAAACAATCTCTAAACTCTTGGCTTAACGTGGATCGTGTAGCTATATTTTGTTAATGGACAATTTAATTTCAATAAACTGACTACATAGCTATATTTTGTTGATGTACAATTTAATTTCAATAATCCACTTGCATTCATGGGTCTTTATTTTAGCAGTTATAGGAAATGATAATTAAACATTATTCATAAATGTTGAAAACAATCTTTAACTAAATTCTTGGTTTCAATTTGGTCTTACTTCTCTATCTGGCTGTAGCGTGTGGGAACTTAATGAATTGTTATATTAGTATCTCTGTGTAGCTATAGTTTGTTTCAATGCCTGTCTTTCACACGTAGGTCTTAAGCAATCAGAGAGAGCCCCGAGCAAGCCCAAGAGATTAGGCAGACGGAACCCCACCACTGGACTCAATGCCAGATATTATGATCTGAAACGCATATGTTTGCCCACCCAAATACCCATTTTCAAAACAGGGAATATGTGGAACAATATATAGAAGAGGGTCATCACAACTAGGTTTCAAAGGTGGTGGGAGTGGAGGTGGGGGAGAGGGTGTTACCATCTGTGGATCCAAACCCCTGTCAATTGACGAAATGATTCACACAAAATAACAACATCTGTGGTATGCTATCGGTCTCTCGGTTATTTCTATAAAATTTTAAATCCAAAGACTTCTGCGAGAATGGGTTTCAGGTATTTCACCTGAAGACAATGACAAGCAGACGTACAGTTCCATTCTTTATCTGTGTATAATTTGAACCATACGGCCTCACGCATACACACACGTTAGGCCACAGCAGTTTTATTTCGAGTTTTTGATAGCTACACAACTGGCATGAACGATGTTTTATTTCAAATTTCTAAACTTAAAGATTTGAATTGGACATTTTTGAGAAGAGCAGCCAAACAAAAATTTCTGTTATTTAAATAAAAAAGAATTGAAATGAAATAGGAAGAAAAATTTAATTCTAAAAATGAGCAGCCACTTATAATTAATATTTCTTTCCACTCAACAAATAAAAGCAAAAGTTTAAATCTAAGAAGACCAATCACATATTTTTTGTATTTTACTTAATATTTGTTTCAACTAAAGAACTTATTCCCGTAGAACAAAAATTCAATTTGGTGTGGCCTTATTTTTTACCATCTGGTTGAGGCAAAGCATAAAATCTTTTCCCTCCCCTTCTCGGTCATAATTATAGCTTAATTACCCCCATTCCTAATGGGTGAATTACACCCTCTCTATAACACATATACCAGCACACAGAAAAATGTGAAATTTAAGAGATTGTTCTCGACTCATGGAATCTGGTGAAAGCCAGGCTATTAGATATTAAGTGAATCAACAATTTAGCAGGATTATTTCTTGGGAGGTCTTAATAAGCAGGAAACCGTGATTATTTGGCCGGCATTTAATTTTACTCTCTTTATCTCCATCCTTTCGGTTTGTTTGGTATTCCATTGGCAAATTCTCAGAATAAATTCAAAAAATTCTAAATAAATCTTTCATTGATTGCGTATGCCTCCCGTGATTACGACATTTTCGCTAAATGCTTTTTACCTTAGTAATTATAATATCCTATATTTTTTCAAATACATGTCAGAAATGTTTAGTGAATGTGCTTCCCTGATGTTGCGTTACATATTCTGCGATAAGAAAGAGCAAGAGAATTCTTATCTGATGTGAATATTATGTAAATTCTCCATGTGGGAACCGAAGGGTGTGTTCTAGTTTGTACATGCATGTTTGATCATAGAATATTATAGAATGCATGTGTAGCATATTCTATCTTAAAGTCAACCATGTCAGCTCCAGAATCACATGATGGCATCCTATTATAGCCATCATTTTATAACTACAGATAATATCCAACTTATTTATTTGGTTTACAGAGGGAGAGAGAGAGAAAGAGAAAGAGAGAGAGAGTCCACTAATTAGGACATTTGAGAGAGAGAGTTCATCAATACAGACTAGGTCATTTCATAGACAAAGTGAGAAAAAGGAGAGTTTAACATCCATGCAGGCTAGGTAATTTCAAGACTAACATACAGTAAATTTGATCTAAATAGTTATTTTACACGTAGGAGGAAGCTGGAGGTCCCGAAGAAAACCCACGATATTTAGCAGCTGATCTCAGTTCTCGCTACATACAAGCTTGAGTATGAAACTACATCACTTGACTCAAGTGTAGGCATTAGTCCCCCTCCCCCACAACGTTTTAAAGACCTCATGAAATGAAAACTGTATCTATAGTACATACAAGTCCGAACCTACGAATAAACGCTGACCATTTTGACAAGTTAACAAGTTGGGTCAGCTGTTTGAAGTGTCAAGCAGGTGCTATAAATCGGAGTAGTTGATTAGCCGATATATTCAGGTAAACAGTAACCAATATACCTATCATTTGTTACTTTCCCATCTCTCCGCCCAACCAATACATACAAAGACCATCAGATTGGCTTCACTCTATATCTAAGTACTGCCACATGCCGTAAATACTTGCCACACGTTAGTTAGAGCCGTGATAGTAGTATATATAACATGTACTGGTATTTAGAGGCCAGTTGTGTCCAGAACGATAGGTAATTCTACTAGTTTGACATCTACTTATTACCTACATTTCACTACCTGTATCTAATCACTCCACTAATCTACCTGACTGACCACATCAATGTACAATCGCTAAATAAAAGCCTACTACTGACCACTAATCGAGTGGCTGTAAAATGAAATGAAATGGGGTTTAACATCCTACTGTTCTATCTCTAAACTGGGCTAATGAAGACGGGCATACACCATACAGTGTGCTATGAATGAAATTTTGCCCAGGCAGCGGCGCTACAGTCTACTCTTATATCAAATTCCAACTGCCAAAATAAAATGTGAGTAAACTCTAAAAGATATATCAGTTCAAAAATGGTTAAAAAAGATGATCAATTTAAAATTTCACAAAATATGCCATCCTCTGAAATTGAGATATTGTCAACAAACATGCAAATAATGACCACAATTTTAAATAGGTACTGACCCAATTCAAATCATCTACATTAACTCATCTAGTGATGGCCGATTCATGCATATGTACAGAACCCCCAGAATTATCAATCATCTTGGCTTTTTTAAAAGCAAAAATAAACCATTCGGGATAAAAAAAAAATATCCATTTTTCAGCTTCTGGTAGATTTGCAAGGCAATTTACTTTTCTAAATTCAATAAATATCAATGTTTTGGCTTCAGGTAGATTTGTAAGACCATTTACTTTTCTAATTTCAAAAAATATTTCCACTTCAAATTGAAGCTGCACTTACATCACCAGGTAAAAACATCTGATCTCTACTTCAGGTAAACCACGAAGCCCATTCGCTACAAGACATTAGTCATACCTTTCTACACATATTGCTTCTTACATTACCTCTACCAATTACACATACGAGAGCACGATACTATCCTCCTCCACATGAACTAGGTCTCAATTTACCAAATATACTTTTCAAATGTAAAATCTAATTTAAAATCTAAATGAAATAAACAGGTGCTTCTGAAGAATTATTTATTTGTTTTTCAGGTTCGAAATTGTTACCAATGACAACTATTAAATGCAGAAGTGGTATCAGATGTTCAGAAGCTTAAGTTGAACTGATTTAAAAAACCTGATGGATCGTTAAATAAGTTTAACTTTGTCCTCCAACACACATGTAGGGCAAATAAACCAGTTTTTGAACTGGTTTGAAAATAAGCATCTGAACAGTATACTAGAGTGTATGATACCATAAACCAACTTTTAACAAATGAAGAAAACCATTTCTATATTTTTGTAATTGGCCTATCATGTTGATGTTCTGAGCAGCTGTTAACCATGTGCCTGGTCGACCATGTCTTGGGCTACAAAATGCCAATTTACTGCCTGTTTTTCATTACACGGTGTACAGCGAACTAATAAAAGATGCAGCCGTCTTTTCACTGGATATGGAGTTCTGACAGAATTCATCTCACCTCTATCGATAGCTACCAACTTTTGATGGTAAGGTAACAGACTGCAGATGGGGTATCGTCTCCCCCGGTAACTACCAACTTCTGATGGTAATCTAAGCGAATACAGACCACGATTGTTCTTACCAAAGATTATATTTTCAGGCCTGAGTTTTTACATATGTATAGTTCTAAAACTTGTAAACAACGAAAGAAAACTCACTTTATCTGAAAGACGATGTTAAAAAAAATCCCCAAAAACCAGCACACTTGAGATTTCAATGGTGTAGCAGACAGACAAAACAAAATGTGAAAACATGTCGACTATTTCTCAGATCTGAAGGTACGACTTAAAACAAGGAAATTCCTGACATGTGTTTCACCAAAATTTGTCTCGATACTAATGGAATTTAAGGTGTATCTCTTTCAAAATGTCTGATGTTTTTTACTTGTTGTCAATCTTGAAAGTAAATCTAATTTCATGTGAATCGGCTACTATTTGTGTTTTTTATTTTATTTGCAGAACTATTTGTTCTGTTTTCTGTTTCGATATTAAGTTTTCAGGTAAAAAAAATATTGACAGGTATTGTACACAAGGCAGGGTTTAGTAATTCTTTCTAGAGCACCTGTCACCACTTTTCATGTAAGTTACAAGTTACAAGAAATGACAGGTATTGTACAGAAGGCACTTTATAAGTTACAAGAAACGACTGGTATTGTACACTTGGTAGGATGTAGTACAGGTATTGTACACGAGGCAGGGCATAGTAACTCCCTCTAGACCACCTCATACCACTTCACATATAAGTTACAAGAAACAACAGGTATTGTAAACTCGGCAGGGTGTAATACAGCTATTAAACACATGGCAGGATGTAGTAACTCTAAAACACCTCATATATATTATATAAGTTACAAGAAATGACAGGTATTGTACACGAGGCAGGGTGTAGCAACACATTCAAGAACACCTGATACCACTCGAGTAATCTACAATCATCTTCTACTGCCTACCTACACCTTTACAAAAACATCCTATTAGTATCCCTTTAAACAGCAGTGTTCAAGGTATTTCCCCATTTCGTGTTGGCAGGCAGCATTTAATTCATACCAAGGGAGGCATACATTACCCAGATAACTCGACAACATCAACTCGTCTCTCAACTCACTCAGTTTTCGTTGGGATTTGTAGGTTTATTAATACCACCGATGGGATATTCAATTGAGCGGATAATGAGGAAATAAAGAATTTGTTTATTCAGAAAGAGTAGCTTTTATCTATAATAACTAGTGGTTACGAATTTGTAAACAATGCTGGAATACTTCACCAAGTATTATTACATCCTTTGCCAAGAGATTCTTGAGTTTTTTTGTTCAAAATTCTGCTCAGGACCTTGGTTACCTCTAGTATTCTAGAGACCTTTACTCTTAGAATGTTTCTATTTTTAATATTAAATTAAACATTTCAAGGTTATATCATAAAATATAGGTTTTCATGTTTTAACATCTCAGGGCTATAAAACGTACTGGATTTTGTGTTTTGTTTTAACATCAAATTTAACATTTCTGTGGGTCCTTTGGTTTCCTCTCCCTATGCAAAGTGAATATTTCAAATAAAAATTGGAACCATGTGTTAGTCCCAAAATGAACTAGTTTGTGTCTAGTGGATGTTAAACCCCATTTCTCTCTCTGTCAGTCTCCCTTTCTCCCTTTTTCTCTCTCTCTCTCTCTGGTACATCTGTATCTGTATCTATATATAATATGACAAGAGTACGGAAAGCTCTGTTACCCGACAAGGGATCAGGCAACACAACTATATAGATTATTACAATAGAGGAGAGAAAGAAGCGGGCATCATTTATCTCTATGTTGACATTTGTTGAGTTGAGTTTAGTATATATTCATTTTATCATATTGTATGATGATTCGGACATCAATAAATAGTTTGTCTTTGTCAGATAAAGCGTAAAGAAGGTGTCAGAGTATTATTCTATACTCTGTGCCGTGATTAATGACTGGTCTGGCTGATGTGCTACAGTTTCAACTAAAATATATGTTTCCTATGGTCATATAGGCAAACCAGTTTACATTAGGGTAGGGTGAGAGGAGGGTGAAGGGAGTGATGGATGAAGAGAAGAAGGGATAAATAGATGGTTTATTGTCCATTGACATTCGACACAAACTAGGTCAGTTTGCGACTAACATACTACTCTTTGTCACATAACGCCATTTGAGATGCTTGAGATTAAAACAACGCAACTAGACCCAAACCGTTTAAACATGCACACCAGTGATGCAGGACAGCGCATCTGACAAGGGCCAATGTATAGTTGTTTGGATGGGACAAAAAACCAAGGTCCCATCTACACACTGGTGTGCACGTAAAAGATCCCTTAGTAGTTGGAATGATATAAGAGTAGGCCGTAGTGCTGCTGTCTGGGCAAAAATTCCCTCATAATACACCAGCGTATGCCTGTTTTCATTAGCCCAATCGGAACAGAACCGTACGACGTTAAACCCCCATTTCATTTCATTTCTTGAAACAGTTATATTCAAGGTCTCTTTAATTTATAGTCACTATAAATTTGATTATTTTATCTATGAGTAATTCATCTTGATATAATTCAATTATACAATATCCACCGCTATAATTATAACAGTATCGCAGAAACAGAATTAAACCGAGTAACTTAATTACACGATAAAAGTTTACGTTACTAAATATTATTCAATTCTTCCACGAAGAGAAAACAAAATCGTCCAACATCAAACAAAATTACAAAAGTAATGAAGTTTACAGAAAGTAGGTTATTTTTTTCAATACTAAAAATTATTCTATTTTGCCTTGGGCATTATCAGATAAAAAATATCATAAAAATCATAATTGAATTACAAAAACTTGCTTGAGAAATTTATGTTTTAAGCATTACAGTCATTTCATGACAGTCTGCTGGCTTTAACAGGAATGCATATTTCATTGAAATTTAAGAACTAACCCAAAAAGAGTAAAGAAATTTGTGACGATGATTTGCATTGAATGGTAATTTTGTTATATTTGGTATCCAAGCATCAGGTTCTCTCTCTGGAACCTCTGAGAAAATCAACTTATATTTCCACATGATATTTCACATCAATGGGAGTTTCTCGTGATTTACGGTGCCATTAATGGAAATTGTTTTACAAATAAAACGCTACATTGGGACTGATTTTATGTAAACAAGAAGCTGATTGGATTAGAGGTTATTAGATTACTGACTACATTGCGTGATTCAACATTGTAAGAAAGAACAGAAGTCGTATTATCTGTTCGACACTAGGCTCCATCATACCAACTCTGATAGCTTCTAGCAATGTTGAGAACGCATACATGATCAGTACAAACTGTCGACATTTAGTAACATACATTCAGAGCACTGTAACTTCCAATACCTAGACTATGATGGCATTGAGCTATATTGTGGATGCATACATCAACTGGAAAAATTGTTGACATTTTATAACATGCCTCTAACAGACTATGATGACATCGAGCTATGTTGTGGATGCTTACATAATCTGTACTATTGTTGGCTTTTCTTAACTGCCTTACCATGGGACTAGCCTCCAATATACAGACTGAGGGCATTGAGCTGTGGATGCTTGTAAAAATTGTCGACATTTTCTAACATGCTTCATAGCCTCCACCTACAGACATTGATGGCATTGAGCTATGTTTTGGATGCTTACAGATACATAATGTGTTCAAACTGTCGACATTTTGTAACATGCTTTGCAGTGGATGGAACCACAGTTGCTTGGGGGGTTAAGGTGCTGACCCAATCCTTGCTTTAACCAAGAAAGTTTTGCAGTAGTTTCCCGTATGGTTTTGTCTTGTCAGGGATACAGGATGGAGGACCTGCCATGCAATAGTGTCTAGTCATTCAGATGGTACGAAAAACAGAGGTTCCGTGTATTTTGTTGTGAAGGTGTCCTGTTATGTTCATTAATCAATGATAATCGATATGTTCTCCTTCACATATATATTGACCAGACAATGATTATAATATAAGCTTACTAATTTATCAAGCCAGCTATCAAAACTCAAATGAAAACCAACAATTTATGGCATATCACCACACATTAAGTTTGTACTCTAAGAAAAACCAGAGCTCGTAAATATCCCTCACTTAAGAATTTATTAATTTTTTGCAGCATCAAATATCGTGGAACGGTGGCCATAGTTAAACAGAATCGGCATCTCATGCATACTAAGTAATATAAAACCTGATCTTCACAGCCCATGGCTTCCATGTGATATGCTTAGAAATTTGATAAGTCACTCAAGAAGAGCAACTCATAAATACCCGGTCCTTAATTACTTTCCCATATTTTGTGCGATTGTGAATTTTGATAGACCCCTCATAAAGCCGAAATGCTATGAGTCATAGGTATAAAATGGCCAACATCGACTTAATGTAATCGGTCAATAAACTCAAATGCTTTAAAATAGAAATTATTTATTGGAAGAACGAGACGAGGGATATATACAAACAGAAATTATTCATCTGAGGGAGAATAATAGTGACGGATATTCAAAAGGGAATAGTAAAAAATTTTACAAGCTTTAGTTTGAACATTAAAAGAAAGAATAAGGAAGTTTTCAGGAAATATATTTGTTTGAACATAAAAAGGAACAAATTAGAAAGTTTAAAAAAGTTTCTTTGGCTTGCTTTTTTTTGTTCTATTCTTAAACATACATTATGCAAGAGCTATATCTGCCTATTTCAGGTCTTTCTTTATTATTATAAACTATTAATAAGACATTTATTAACAAAACAAGACCATAATCAACTCTCAATGGCATCAGATACTTGAGATTTTAACTAGATTAGAGCAATTCGCCATTAAAAAATAGGAAAGCGAGGCTAAGTTTTGAATACATGTATACTAGTAACCACAATGCACACATCTTGTCAAAACTGCAAACTGTGATAACTTGACTCAGAATGAAGTAATTTGAATGAAATTTTCAATATTTCCATTTTCTATTTTTGAGCTATTTTCGAAATTAATATTATTTAAATAAATTTTGCCATGGGCTACAGCACTATGGTGTTGGTAGTTCATGTCATGAAATCCCATTGATTACAAACTGGAAAACTTTGTCTATATAAATGTCAATGTAAAACAATCTCTTCAGCAAGTCTTCAGTGTAAAAAAAAAAACATAACAGATTTCATTGAAGCTTGGGAAAAACAAACTACATGACACTGAGGCCAACATCATTTAAAAAAAAACAGAAGTTTTCATTGAAGCCTGTGAAAAACCAACAAACAATACATTACTCTGGAGATACATCCCTTAAATAAATTTTGATCTTAAAAACAAATCAACAAGTTTTAAAATAAACAGAAGACAGATTAGATTAACACTTTCTAACTAATGGACTCAAAACTTCAAACAATTGCTTACTCAATATGGCTACTTACAGCCCTTAAAGAATGCAGACAGAATTTAATAGAGACCATCGCTTCATTGGCTAGTACAAGAAATCAATGCCTTAATTGGCTTTTGTAATGTTGTCGGAAAACACCATGTGTCATTTAGCAGACAACTTATTTGTTTTCTCCGTACATTTTTTGCTTTGCTAACACTTTACAAAGGTCTGTACGCGGAGAATTTCTGTCTACATGAATTTTGACATTAGAATCACATGACTGTACAATGTGAAAGAAGAAGTTCTGTAATTGTGTAAAGACTCGTAACATTACTGTTCCGTCCCGAAGATTCATCTCAAATATTATCCTGCTGAGAACCAACCATTTAAAGGCCCGCTTTTTGTTTGTTCTCTCCAGGACTGAGGGTATGGCGAAGAGAAGCGTCTATTTGTTTGATTGTGCAGGCAAAATGTTTGTCATGGTTTTGGCCAGTCTGCATTAGCCCAGTTGGTGGAGATAAGCAGGATATTAAATTTTATTTGATGCCTTGAAAAAGATAAATTATTAATCTACCACCCACATCTCCTCCCCCCTCCCCAAAAAATGGCAGAAAAGCGGGATATTAAATTCGATGTCATTTCATTTAATCTCTTGAAAAAAAAAATATCAACATCTAATCTATACTCCCTCCCCCACCCCCAACATGTACTGGTGATTTATTTAAACAAGCCGATTCCAAAGTGGATACAAGAATTCTGCATTTAATATCAAATTGACTTTTCAATTGCTGCATGATCAAGAGGTCATTGTTTCTGTTAATGTTTCAAAAGAAAATGCTCGTTTCAAAAGGAGCTGCTGTCTGTTAAATGCCATATTGTCTTGGTTGAGATGCAGAATTATTTTTTTTCTGGTTGAGTTAAAAAAAAATCGATAGGGGGCCTTTAAACAAAAAATTGATTTGCATTTTACGATTGTGCAGCTGCCTCGTTTAAAGACATTCCAATGGAGACCATCAATTATCTCAAACAACAATTAGCCAAACAAAAACACTAACACATCCATAGAAAGTCAAGCCTATTCTCATTGGACGATTTCACATCATTTTACCAAGTGCGGTCTTGAAAGGTCACGAGATATGAAATGGTTGATGCTTAGGGAAAATTTGGAATAAATTCATCTTTTGGGAGCTATGACGATTATGACTAATGTGGGATCAAGAATATTAGATTTTTTTTAGATTTTTATGAAATAGCCGATTTTCTTTTTATTCTTTTTATCTGACGATAGTAATTCGCTCATCAGTTACGAACAAAAGTTACAAGTCACAGTGACTTTTTGCCGTTTTATTACTTGACAAAAAACCCCTAAACTCCTTTCAGACAAAATATTCTATGAAAAGTTCGAAGTCAAGTTGACTTTTTGGTTGTTTTATCCTTGAAAAAAGGAATAATTATCGCTAGTGATTTTTTCGAACCACAATCATTAGAAATACCGATAGATAAACAGTGTCAGCTAACATAAATTACATGTTACTTTAGAAAATTGACCAAACTTCTAAAGTTAAATCCATTAATTATCCTTGT
The DNA here is from genome assembly GCA_963678685.1 of Patella ulyssiponensis. Taxonomy (NCBI): domain Eukaryota; kingdom Metazoa; phylum Mollusca; class Gastropoda; family Patellidae; genus Patella; species Patella ulyssiponensis. The sequence goes on along the minus strand of OY783232.1, from coordinate 51,388,685 downwards.
CAGTGGTGCTAGACAGTGTGCCCGACAAGAAACAAGTGTCTAGTCCTTTGAGTGGTACAAAAGAGAGGAATATGGGGTTTAACATCCACTTGACACAAACTCACAAGGTTGGACAGGCGACCCTACACCTTGTCACATACAAGCAGGGAATCGAAACCACGCCAGTTGACTCAATGACAGACCTTATTATGCAACATACATCTATTAACCATTCAGCCTACCTGTGTACTTGTTGGCGTTATTGTTGGTGGTAGGGCTAGGGCTACGGTTAGCTCTAGCCCTAATTATATCACCTTTAACCAATTCTGCAGTTGGCCTTAAAATTTAGATCTAACTCAATTTCATTTCATTTTTATTTTCTTGCACAATATAATCAAAAGTGATCGAATGTTTAGAAACACTTTCATTAGAAATTTGCGACCATATGCTAACTCACAGAGAGTCGTAGAAATCAATATACAAGATAAATTGTTTATTGACCACCAGATAATATTAATGAGCCATTATATAATATCCTTTAGACAAATATTTAATTTCATTATTCATATCAACAATCTATTGTTTTGGATAACTTAACAACCAATAAAATCTTAACGTCATTACAAGGTTCTGCTATTAATGTGAAAAAATGGCCCTGATTTGTCAAGTGTCACTATCTAACGCCGTCACGTTATCAATGTGATTACCGCACATCGAGTACTAATAAGGCTGTGATTTATTCAATTATTTCACGATAAACCGTTGTATTTGTCCACGTTAAATAAAGACAGATGGCTAATAGCCAATGAAAATCAAACAAGTTGTTTAAAACCGATGGTAGAAATGACAGCTACCTTATCAACATTATCTCATATTTTAATTAACTATGATTGAATAATTAAAAACTGTTTATTGAAACCACTCCTAGCTCTGATTAAAAAAATAAAAAGAACAATTGACGATTTTTTTTCCACTTGTCAAATCTCAATTGATATTACGCGGATACACCATTTAGCTAAAATGACGATAAATGGGCATATCATCTGTGATCAATTGATAAAATATAGTCCACCAGCGGAAGTATTCTGACACTCGCCAAAAGACCCGCAGAAATATAATTAAAACAAATAGATTTTTGGTGGAAGGAAATTAAATTATTTCAAAGCCATTTTCGAATAAATCTCGATGTAATCTAATTGTCGGTGAGACGTTCAGACATGGAAGTCCTATGATTCTATTAGTGAGGTACAGGATGACTTCTTCTCTCACTTAATTCAAATCGACGCTGGACTCGGCTAGAAACAGGTTTTTGGTTCCTGTCCTTATTTCTTTAATGTCTTCTTAGCCCAGATACTATTCCTGTCACTAGTTCAATCTTTTTAGTTTCACAATGAAAGACAAATTCATATTAAAATTTCTGGGGATTAATTAATTGGACGAGAACAAAATGACAGATTATTTTTATGTCTTTGATGTTGGAAAGACAAATTTATCAATTTTGTAGTGACGGCAAGAGAGACATATGATAATGGAACAGGAGTTGAATATCACACCATAGTAAATCACGTTTAATGTCAAATATAACCAATCGACAATACTAATTTTGAGACTTAACAAATGTTTTTTTGACATTTAGTATTGGAACATGCGCCTAACATTTGGTAGAATTTTGACCAGAATTTTTGAGACTTAAGAAATGTTTTTGTATGTTTACTACTGTAACACGCTCTTTGCATTTGGGAGAAATTTGCCCAGGCAGCAGTGCTATGCTTCATTTGGGAGACAGCAGTGTTATTCTTCTTCAAATTTTAACTGACAAATATCTATTATACAGGTACACTGGCTACAAATGTTCATTCGTGGTTGGATATTTTCATCCCATTGACTTACTAAACAAAACAAATGACCACCCCTGAGAAGTTCCCCCCTCCCCCCCAAATAATACAATTTTAGCAAGTCCATTCTTCCAACTACGCTAGAAATTGATGAGCTTATGATGATTAAAAAATAAATTCTTACTGTATGAAAAAAAAAGATTTGTGCCAAGTATCTGTGAGAAGGGCAGGTATAAAGAGATGAGTTCGAGGGGACGCCATTAAGCGGGAAAATGATTGAAAAGACACCTGTCAGACTACTAATTGGAGGTGTGTAAAATAAATTGTTGAAAGCTGTTTCTATACATCAACGTTCACAGATAGCTTTTTACGAAATGTAGCGAGTCAGATGCCAAAACAAGAGTCAAAGTCACGTTTTTTTACGTTAGTAATATGCTACTAATGTGCCCTCAAGTCTGCAACAACTCAGCATATGCTAATTTAAGAACGGAATACCAAGGTTTTTTTTCTGCCACTGATTCGCTGCTAATATTTCATTTTATCTCGGATGGTTCTAATAAGAATGATGGTAATAACGCTGAAATTACTAATTACTGGTTTATTTATAAATGGTGGTTAGTTTGCTAATAAACATGGATGATAAAAATCTGACACACTCTATCATCTGACACTTTCTTGAAAGACAAAATTTCAGGTGTCAGAATTTTTAAAAAAAGATAATTGTAGAACAGTACTTTAATGGCACAGATAGAATTCAGAGAGAAACTTAATATCAGCTAATAATGGGGTGTAATGTCTACTTGACACCAAATGGGTAACTATAGCACTAACACATGATTCAACTTTATTTCAATTATTCACTTGCACGTGGGGGGGCCACGGTGGCTAAGTGGATAAGGCGCTGGTTCGCTAGCCTGGTGTTCGGGTGTTCGGTCCCTGCATTGGCCGAGAAAGTTCATCTCGATTTTCCGGCGTGATTTCCCCTTGTCAGTGATGCAGAAGGAGGTCCTGACAAGGACAGCTGCCTAGTCGTTCGGATGGGACAAAAAACCTGAGGTCCCATGTACACATTGGAGTGTACGTAAAAGATCCCTTGGCAGTTGGAATTCGATATAAGAGTAGGCCGTAGCGCCGCTGCCCGGGCAAAATTTCCCTCATAGCACACTGTATGGCGTATGCCCGTCTTCCATTAGCCCAGGTTAGGTGCAAAAGAGTAGGACGTTAAACCCCATTTCATTTCATTTCACTTGCACGTGGGAGTCTTTAGCAGTGGGAGGTAACCGGCGGAACCAGAGGAAACACTCGAGGGTGGACACTACTGCTCATCACATACAACTGGGGACTCAAAACCACATCAGTTGACTCCATGAGAGACCTTACGATACACCACCCATCGCTAACCATTCCGCTATCCAACCCTTCCACATTTCAAACTAATTGTGTTACAAATAAGTTACTTTAAAGTTCATTCATCCCAAAATGTGTTGAAAGTCAGAAAATAAACTGTACTCTTCTAAGCAATACTGACAGGACTAAAAGAGAATAATATCTCATTATTCCCTTGTTGTTTAAAACCAGATATTCACACCTAACTGCCAAAATAAATTAAATTATCCATTCTCTAGAAATACCTACATTAAATCTATTAACCATATCCAGTAGGACTTGTGGAGAGAAAAAATATTCCGATATCAGATAACCACAGTTAAGAGATGTCAGGCTAAAATTTCACGGGGAAATCTGGCAAATATCAAAATTTAATGGCTTATACAACGTGTAAATGGAAGGTTGAGAGAAAGAGGCGAGAAAATACTGCGAGTAATACCTCATACATGTAGTTAAACAATGTATAAAGTTGATTTGTATACATACAGTCTACACATGTCCATTTATACATTACATGATGGAATTCATTAGCAGACGGAATGCACGCAGGAAGTTGGCGAAGTACATTTTAATACTGAACAATGAACTGTTTACAGATAGCATTACTCAAATGTTTGGGCAAACGTTTCAAGCTATTGAGCAAAATAGCGTTATCAAAACACAGGGGGCAACAGCAGATCAGTGAGTTAGGTGATGCATGGGGTGTATGTTCGTCCTGACAAGCTTGATTGGTGCATAACAGTAGGATGTTATTAAATCCTATGTAATTGTCAAATACTGAGTTTAACGTCCACTCGACACAAACTGGGTCTTTTTGGGACTAACACATTGACTCAACTGGCATGGTTTCGATTCCTTGGTTGTACATGACATGGAGTAGGGTCGCCTGTCCAACCTCATGGGTTTTCTCTAGGTCCTCCGGTTTCGTTCCACAGCTAAAGACCCCTACTTGCAAGAGAATTTTTGAAATAAAATTGAACCACATATAAGTCCTGAAAAGTGGATGTTAAACCCCATTTCTCTTTCTCTATATATATTTCTAACCTCATACCAAGAATTTGAGAAAGCCGAGGAATATGTAAAAAGTTTAAAATGTAAGGTAAATGAATGTAAATTAAGCCATCCATACAAATTGTCTCAACTAACAAAATCTGTCAGCCGTTTGAAGCAAAATAATTTCTTTTTTTTATCTCAAGTGAAAATTGATCAATCAATCTGAGGAAATCATGTCCAGCTTTACAAGAGGGAAAAGCTACCAAATAGATCTTTCATTAGTGTAATAAAGCTTTTCTTCCACGACACAATGTAACAGATTAAACGCCTCATCATACCATGTTTGGCCATCAACGTAAACGGTGTAATGACTGTTTGCATTGTAGTACTAATACTGTTTAACGTGGACTGCCGATTCGCAACACAAGACAAGATAACTCCACTCAAATATTTTTGTGATCTGATTTCAGCTTTTTTGATTCCTGTGTCAATACGAGCTTTGGTACGAGAAAATTTCAGACGTTTACCACTAATGATTCTGGCCATATTTTTGGTTTGCTGAACGCTGTATTTGTTGATATTTTATCCCTTTAAAGCCACTAATCGATATTTGATAGATTTTGAAATGAAATGGAGTTTAATGTCCTACTATTCTTCCCCAACTGGGCTAATGAAGACGGACATGAAGGAAATTTTTCCTGGACAGCGGCACTATGGCGTACTCTTATATTGAATTCCAACTGCCAAGCAATCTTTTACGAACATACATGTACCAATGTATACACAGGACCTTGGGTTTTTCATTCGAATGACTAGACAAATCCAATTGAATCCAAGTCAGATTATCTTCTGATAATGTTTTTTTAATTCATCAATTTGCGAGTATCAGTAGGTAAAATGGCAGAAGGATAAGAAATTAACCAATGACAACCAGTAGCTTTAATTTACGGCCACAATTAAGTTACTTCAGCTAAGCTTTCCCATTAATCGCAAAGATTTTCTTCCACTTCATATTTTGTTGAAACCTATCAATGCAAATGTAGCGTTCTTCAAATCTCAAATTATTTCTCTGCTGCAGGGAAAATTGGTAATTTCAAATTTTAGTCAATTTAAATTTTGTTTTTTTTTCTCCAAAATTTCATTTTCCTGACTGTTCAAGCATTATATTCCATTTTATATTGGGTAAATTTTATACATGTTTATTTGAATGCCATCTTCGTAACGTTAAATTGGTGATTTTAATAAAGTTGATGAAGTCGTACAAAAACCACTGATAAATTCTTGCAATTTTTATCATGCCATCAGAAACCAATCATACATTGTATTAGCTATTAAAATCAGAAAAATTTCTTTCCGTTAGACGTGATAGTGAAAACGCTAACGTTGCCACCGAGAAGCCATGTCATGGCAGCCATTTCAATTTTCTCTTCAGCAAAATATATTTAACAATTTACGATCCGAGTGCCGTTTTTCATATTTTTTCTGTAAGTCATGACAACCGGAACGAGAAACTGAGAATTTTATTATGGAACTAAGTTTATTAGTATTGCATATCATCAGCCGAGAGGTTAAAGACTTTCCCATGTTCCTGACCCAAGTGGCAACTTTTACCCAAACATCAAATAATTACGAGCGAAATCGCAATCGGTTTTTGCATTACGTAAATCATGAATCAACACACTTATAGTTTCGAAATCAATGAATAGCCAATGTTTTACGACTCGCTGGTTTAACGCGAATATTGATGAATATTAAGAATTATTCCACGAAAATAAACACCCCAATCTAACTGGTCAGATCGTATTTCACATGCTCAACTTTCATGCATTTCGACGATTGAATTGATAGCCAAACACTTTTCACCGAAGCAAGAAATATGATTAGAATTATTGACCAAACAGACGACTGGACTAGACCGTCGAACCCAAGGTCCATTATTTTTCATTAACTTGTGTATTCGGGTCGTGCTTTACGGCATCATGACTTAGTCACTATGTACATTTCTTTATCACTTTCTCTTCTTTCATTTATCTCGGACCATTTTTGTTTTATTGATTTGAAACGGTTACTTCATTACCATAAGAATCTGTTAATCCTACTGCCGACTGCCAACTTAACATCTAATATGACAAGACAGAATACACCACTGACGATACCACACGATTCAAGTACACGATATTCGATTTGCTTTTACGACAAATTACAGGAAATTATTAGACAACTTTTCCTGGCAAACACAACTACTTTATCTAACAAGAAAAACATTCAATGGACAATTTTTTAAGTCAGTGAGCTTTTTTTTTTAGCTTTATACAACAAGAAAAACATTCAATGGACAATTTTGAAGTCAGTGAGCTTTTTCTCTTTTTTTTGGGGGGGGGGGGGGAGAGACAGAGAGAGAGAGAGAGAACCAACTGAGGTTCTTATCTAAAGAGGCAAGATGATAAAAGGCCAATGACAATTTTAATTTTTATCAATAAAAAGTAATATATTAATGTTAATTATATAACGCTTTGAGATATAAGGGAGAGAGAGAAATGGTGTTTAATGGCCACTCGACACAAACTAGGTCATTTCAATAATTTGATTGCGCATAGGGGTCTTTAACAGTGGGAGGAAACTGTAGTAAACCCACAAGGTTACACAGGCGACCGTAATCCTTGTCATGTACAACAGGAGAATGATAACCAATTACAGACTTTATGATACAGCCCGAACTTGTAAGGCATCCTTACACATGTTAAATATGTGTGGCTCCCTGATACTTGCATAACCGTTATTCTTTGTGAGAGTGATATAGACCCTTTAAAGTTAAAAGATTACATCTGTTCTCATCAGGCGTGCTGTCCCTTTAAAGAAGCCTGCACATGTTAATTATGTGTGACTCCCTGATACTTCGATAACTAACATTTTTATTCTTTGAGAGAGTGATAGACGCTTTAAAGTTAAAAGATTACATGTATATTCTGTGTTTTAATCAAGTGTGCTGTCCCTTTAAAGAAGCGTGACATATTAATTATGTGTGGCTCTCTTATACTTGCATGACCAACATTAATATTCTTGGTGAGAGTGATAAAAACCCTTTAAAGTTAAAAGATTATATGTATATTCTGCATGCTGTCCCTTTAAAGAAGCGTGCACATGTTAATTACGTGTGATTAATGACTTGCCGTAAACTATGAATTATGGTAACTGTGACAGATTGTCTTTCTTTTTTCTGCACAAAAATTTCTGTTTCTTGGAATAAATGCATGTTGGTTAGCCAATTAACTAGGCTTTACATTTTAGGTAGAAATATTCGGATTAATCAGCGTAATTGGGGGTTAAAAAGGAAATGAAATTGGGTTTAACATTCCGTATCAATTGGACAAAATGATAAACAAGTGTGCACGTAAAAGATCCCTTGGCAGTTGGAATTAGATATAAGAGTAAGCTATAGTGCCGCTGCCTGGGCTATAAAAAATATTTTTCCTACACAGGGGTGTTTCTGCTTACTCTAATTCCATTTCAAATTGTTAGATGCCATGCTTTTGGTTCTGTACCACTGACAAGGTGACAACTTCAAGTTGCCATGACTTTGAGAAGAAATATGAAAAATGTGCACTCGAATCATGAATTTGGGATCTCAGCCAGTGGCCTACTCGCTGAATCACTGTGACTAGGGTAAATCAGGAAATGAAATGTTGTGTTGTGTGGGGGTGGGGGGTGGGGGGTGGAAGTCAGTGGAGACAATCTCCATAATAGTCACCAAAAGGAAAACAGTACTAACCTGTTCTGGTTTTAGACCTGGAGGAACCCAGGTGTATTCCTCTAGTGGACAGCCGCTGTCGTCATCTGACGTCGAGTTACGTTTAGCATCGTGAATCAGGCGTTGAATACTACGATCTTGATCACTGCCAACAGACATATCGTGTGTCTCCGGTGGACATTTGCAGTGACGGCAAATTTTTCTGAAAAGAACAAAAAAAAAGAGTTAAGTAAATCTGTCGTAATAACTTTCTAAAGAATTATTTACAAGCTATCAATAAAAGATGCAGAAGAAGGACGACTGACATTATCCCGTCGTCTGCATGAAAACATTAAATGTCTTACACAGTTCAATTCACGATAATAATGGCCAGTGGAAAGAAAACGTAGGCAGTTGTCAGCACAAAATAGAAATTGTTTAAGGTCCATTTACTGGCATTGACTTTCTATTATCCTCTATCTACAAGACTAATATCCTGTTGTGTGCGTCGTCTGCTCACGGCACCATTCGTATTTGGTCATGTAATTTGCCATATAAGGTCAAAGTGTTATGTATTCCGTTATACATAATCGCCAATATTAAATACCCAAGCTTACAGCAGACGGACAATATAACCGATCTTCGATAATAACCCATACACGCCAAACATATACCACCAAAGGTCAAGGGTTATAATCTTTAGTTCTGCTGTTGTCCTCAATTTCTATCTATCACTAGTCGGATCAATCAACAAGACAATCTGATTACGAGTCTGTAAAAAAAACATTTTTACAAGCAAACACTTGGCTTACATAACACTCGCTGGCAAGTATTTGTATTCGACTGGAGGATTTAATGGAATATCTAAAACAATATCTCCATTACAACCATTCTAGAACTTCTCTCACAAGTAAGTCTTTCAACGCACATTAGTATTCCATCCCTATAGCATTTTCCTATTAACACTTTATCCATATTGCCTTATTTTTTTTCTTTTCTCACTCGTATAATAGCGATCGTTATACATATATATTTCACAAGACGAGTTGGTGTGTACGTCTGTTGCATTGAGAGGACTTGTGCCACTGAACAAGGCTGTCAGAAACACACACATCTAAATCTATATATAAATAATGCCTACAGGCAAATAAAATAAAATTCTAATAAACTGCCTCGCTACCAGGCTCCGACGTGACAACCATGTCCTTATTGCACCTGTTTGTGGGAAACAAATAAAATAAAATGTGGTTTTACGTCTTACGTTTACGCACCAACTGGGCTAATAAAGACAGACGTACACCTTCAGGTGTTCTACGACGTAAAATTTCACCGAAGCGTGGCGTTGTATTGGTTGACTCTTATTAAATCCCAATGGTCAAGGGATCTTTGACGTGCATGTGGCGTTTCCGTCGACTCTTCATCATATCCCAATGGTCAAGGGATCTTTGATGTGCAAACCAACAAGTACAGGGGTTGACCTTGTTATTTTAGTCCGATCCGAACTAAAAGACCTATTTCCTTGCAAGACCGTTACAAGGGGAAGCCAAGTTATCGAAAAACCATTGAATTATGAAACATTTTTTTGTACATACCTATCAAAATAAACGGAACCTAATATACACAGACGTGAAACCATAAAATAGCTTAGAAACTATCTGTCACTGCAGTTTATCAATTTCAGAAATCCAAATATATGTTCCTATGTGAGTTGTAATCAAATATCCACTATTATTACCACACAAGTTTGAGGAATCCAAGTATAACAGAAAAAAGTTGTCTTACATATTATAAACCATGCTATTATTGACACCAGTTCAGCTTGTATGACATCCAACAACTACAGACCATCACTAGACAAGCAGTATCTCAACCACTAAAACAACCAATTAATTAATCAGCTCCCTTGATATACATACACACACAAAAACATAATCTGATAAATCCTTACAAGTCCTGTACATACTTGATGAGTTGCTCCCTGTCTTCCAATCTGTTGTCCTCTATACCATAAATAATCCCTTGTAACACATGTCTCGAAACATAAGTCCTTTTTTTCGAGAGATTAAGTTTTTTGGGTCCCCCACTGTGATAAATACCCTAAAATATCCTTTCAATGGGTGAAAAGACCAACAGTTAACTCTCCCTTTTTCTAAGCTCAGCCTTTGATACTGTGCTTTCTATGTCATTATACATACTAGCAGCTTGTACAACATGTGTGGTTATAATGAATAGAGAGAGAGAGAAGGGGGCAGTGGGATACCAACACAAGCAGGTTGCTACTTTGTCTATCAGGTTTGAATTGTTTGCTGTGAGACTCCCTGTCAATCAAACTATGTGGAGTTAATGCTGTTAATTACTAGGTCGAGAAAGATCAAAGGGTTTTAGAGATTAGGTCAGTTTGTATACTAGTATATAATAATATGTAAGAATGGTTTATGTTGGAGGTGTTGTAATTCCACACATGTTCCTTAACACCCGTAATCTACATGACAATAAGATAATAAAATTCACCTGGTTTTACACAAAACATCCATCATCACCTAGACTCTCTTAAACACAAGTTAAAACTTTTAATATTAAATCCTTTAAAGGCATTAAGGGGTATTTAGTAACTGGATAGAGCAATAAACTATAACAAATACTTATGGAAGAACAATTACTGATTTATTTAGGCAACGTTTCGAAGTTAATTTCAAATATATCCTTATAATATTTATGACTTTTAATATTAAATCCTTTAAAGGCATTAAGGGGCATTAAGTAACTAGATAGAGAAATAAACTATACCACATACTTATGGAAAAACAGCTACTGATTAATTTATGTGATGTTTTGAAGATTAATTTTAAATAAATCCTTATATAATCTTTATAACTAATATCATTTCTTCAAATAATCCCCCCCCCCCCGCGGCCGATACCAAATCTTCTTATAACTGAGCCGGGCATATTCCAAACCCCCCAGACCAGATCAGCTTTTAACCCAGCCATGAAAAGAACAGTGCCTTAATCTTTCCATGACATTTATATAGATTTACAGATTTTTGACACCCGATTTACGACCAGTTGTTAATATGTCTAGCTATCTATTGTTTTAAATAAATGAAAACCCTATAGAATTACATGTAGACACTTAGTATCTGCTTCCTAGGGGGCTGGGGGGTCTAGTGATTCAACCCTTATTGATTTAAAACCTGTCCCAAATATGAAATGAAATGGGGTTTAACATCCTATGGTCTGCTCTGACTGGGCTAATGAAGATGGGCTTACCAACTGCCAAGGGATATTTTACACGCATGCCAGTGTATACACAGGACTTTGGTTTTTCATCCCATCCAAACGACTAGACAACTGTCCTTCATCCTGTACCACTGACAAGCGTAAACCATGCTGGTAAATATCGATGAAATTTCTCGGCCTACTCCATATGCCCACCTACCTGTGTTTTTATTTAAATAAAATTAAACCATATGTTAGTCCCAAAATGAGTTGACATCTCGCTCTCTCTCTCATGCACATATTCTCCTCTCTCTCTCTTGCACATATTCTCCTTTTAACCCACAAACAAAACTTCCCACTAAAAACTAAATGTATGTAAATGTAAATGTATTTTCTATGTTTATGATTTCGACAGGTCTATAATCAGTGTTTTCGAGTCCAAGTTCTAATTCAATATTCTGTCTCTTCTAAATTCCCTCTGTGAACGTTTCCGTCTAAATTGGTAAAAGACACTCAAGGGAGCCTGTGACAATATACAGCAATTACTGGTCCTCGATTCATGCATATTTCACGAGATTAAACACCACTGAATGGAACATCGACTTCAACTAAGCTCATGTGTCAGCACACAAGCAGCCATTTTTTGGTGGATTTTATGTAATGCTCAAACAACGATTTTTTGACTTATTTTCTTGTCAATTTGTAACGCAATGACCTTTTGAAACCTTTGTTACTTTTGCTTTTTGTTACAGTGTATTTTAAGAACAGTTGGGAAGTTTAAAATTTCATATGCTACACTACAGATCGGAATGGTTCGAGTTCATAGGATGGAATACTGAAGCTAAATATAGAGAGAAAGAAATATGATTTAATGGCCACTTGACACAAACCAGGTCATTTCTGGGCTAACATATGGTTCATTTTTATTACAGGTAGGGGTCTTTAGCCAAGGGAGGAAACCGGAGGACCCGGAGCAAACCCATGAGGTTGGACAGATGACCCTACTATATGTCAAGTTCAACCATGTCACTTGACTGAAAAACAGACCACCAAACCCTAAACATACAACCAAAATTCCCATTAGAGGCATTTTCTGTATGAAAATGACCTTCCAAAGTGACCAAATTATTCTAGACAAATATTTTGTCTTCAAACTTTAAAATATTTTGTGTCCAACTCCAAATGTCGACCAAAAAACTTGGTGCCAAATTTTTAATTCTGGCAATGTCGATCGCATTAATTTAAAACAAAAACCAAATCAACTAACATCTAAAATATTTTAAACAATAAATTCCACAATAAATCATCAACCTGGTAACCCTGCAGGTAACCTAATTGAGTTTCGATATTTGAAACTCTGCCCAAAAATATCACAAATGGTCCATATTGTTTTTTGTACATAATTGTAACCCAACAGATGACATTTTAAACTCAGCCCCGAAATACCAATCTTTCCATATTGTTTTTTGTACTTAAAAGTTTGTGTATATAAAGATATTTTAAGTAAAAGCGGATCAAGTTGTTCGGCCACGACCAGGGTTAATACTGTTTGTATAATAACTAATATCCCTTATTGTTAAACACACGGTAGAAAGTATAACAGTTATTTTTTAAATGTGAGGAAAATGTCTTTACACTTCCTCCGACTCAATAATAAGTTTTACTAAATCTATTAGATAAATAAACTGGATAATTAAACACAAAGAACTGTTAGTTATCTAATCTCTTTTATCTTTCTTTAATCTCTGGGTTATAAAAATAACCACCAATATGTGTTAATTGTTTATGAAAATAGACAGTTATATGGCCTACCTTTGTCTCCTATTAAAGCTTTGTTCTTTTGGAAATCAAATTAAGTTTCAGACAATCACAGAGTTTTAGCAATCACTGTTGAATTTGTTTTGCTTTTCATTGATCAAACAACCGATCTTTAATATTGATCTAAAATGAAATGTTTTTTTTAACGTCATGTGTCTGCGATTGCAGAAGCACATTTCAAGTGACCGAGAAACTTATTTTCATGCATCAACTGGACTCATGAAAAGCGGTACATGTATATGTGCCATGGAAATGTGTTGTGAGGGTGAATTTTGCCATGACAGTGGTATTACGGCCAAATTTTAGTCTTATATAGATTTCAGACTTTAAATCTTAGTATTGTCCAAACATGAAATATAAATTCCATGTATTTTGATATTCATAAAAAATGAACTAAAGAGATCAGCGTAAACTAATTGATTTACTTTTCAATCTTTAATTCCGCTGCCAATTGCCAAAGATGCGTGACTAAGTCAAGTTACTTGATGTTGTTATTATACGACGGCGCAAAAAAATTATTGATAAATAAAAAACAAACCATTAGTAATAGTTTCACCAGACGTAATGTCCATCACAACCTCCCGTCGAGAATAATGTTTGAAACGCTGCCCACAAATGAGCTCCACAGAAGTGTAGCTATATTTGTTGTGTTTACGTGGTATTTTAAATAATATTGATCAATCAAGGGAAATGACTTTCTAGAATGTTGGCCGGTAGTCCAACACATAGTAACATCTGATCACCTCACAACAAATAATGGAATGAAAGTTTCGTATTTGCAGCGAACAATTCTGTAATTTGCAAGTGTAAAAAGAGCAGTGTAGCATACTGCAAGATTTATAATGGTTTCTCGTTGCTGTCACAATAACGGCTGTATTGAATAATAAGCTCACATTGTTATCGTATGCACATCATTACGAGATACATTAGTCGTAGGCGAGGGGAAAAAAATTAATACAAATTCATTTTGTGGAAAGAGTAGCTAAAAGGAATCAGTGGGTAGTTGCTATGTTTTTTCTGTCAGATGGAATTATTGGGATTTTTTAGATTTAAATGGTGTAAAAAGATGCCTTGTATAAAGATGTGATTCAGGTGCAGATGATAAAGAAAAAAACTAGGTCATTTTGGGACTCACATATGGTACAATTGAATTTCAATAATTCACTTGCAAGTATATGTCTTTAGATGTGGATAGAAACTGGAGGACCCAAAGGAAACCCACAAGACTTTTATCCACCACTGTAGAAGACAATCACCAACACAAAACAGACTAATCCATGTGAATTACCCAAATCAACAAGTGGTATAAGATGTTCCTAATAAGAAACTTTACTATTAATATACATACAGTAAATATTTTATTTCAACATTTTTTTAATGGAAAGAGAGAGAAATGGGATTTAACATCCTCTCAACACAAAACTAGGTCATTTCAGGACTAACATATGGATCAATTTTATTTCAATAATTCGCCTGCGCGTAGAGGTCTTTTAGCAGTGGGAGGAAAGTGTAGGACCCAGAGAAAACCAACGAGGTTGGACATGCGACCCTACTCCTTGCCAAGTACAACCGGGAAATCAAAATTGTTTTTTTTATGGAAGTTTAGACGAAGCCACCATCATTGATGTGTGGGACACCTGTAAACTACACGTAGATACTTATAGTGATGTGTTTCATTCATCACACAACATGAAAGACGACAGATATTTCTTTTTAAGAGCGAGAATCAAATAAACTGTTATTAATAGATTTTCGAGAAATTAGATCCACTGAATAAACTCAGCTGACGAGTTAAAATTTGTCTTCGTTGTAAGTCAACCTTTTTTTTTATAAAACAAATCCCCAAAACCGAGAAAAGATTAGCAATATATAATTCTTGTCACATGTTGCTATGACACAGAAAAACAGGTAAAAGAGATTTGTTAGATGCATGGTAAATAAAAACCATTTATTATAAGATTGACTCTTAACTATATACCAGAAACTGTCCACCCCGACTCACATCATGTACTGCATGGATATTGAACAGATATAGTGGTCAGGCACTGGTGGTGTTACAAAAAGTATAGGTGGATACATTCAGAATTTCTCCTAAAATTGCATTCAAATTCTTTCAGATTGAAAAAAATATATGTTACCTTCACAATACTTTCTTTTTGTTGAGACTCTTAATAATAACACAACAATTATGGCTAATAATAGGTTGTTAGTTTGTGGGTCTTTACTTGCACTTCCAAGAACTGAACAACTGTGGTATATGTTTCTATAATGCCCAGTAAAATTAACCAAAACTGTGATATATGAGTTATATTGCCCTGTATGTAACTAATATTGCCCAGTTAAATAGCCAATCAGAGAGTGGACTAATTAAATATACCTGACACAGGTAATAAAGTGTTCTACCTGTTGTCACAACTGTGTATTCAGTGTTGATTATCTTTGATGCTTGTCAAGTCTAGCAAGTTACTGAATGAGATAAATAAACATTCCTGATTGGCTAGTTATTGTTCTCTTTAGTTAATAAATATTCCTGATTGGCTGATAATTGGTCTCTTAAATTAATAAACATTCTTGATTGGCTGGTAATTGTTCCTGTTAATTGATGTTTTTATTGACATAGAATCATCAGAATTCACTCCAGACATCCACAGTAAACAAGTAAACATCAAAAACAATCAAATATTTAAATTCAGATGTGGCAGCTAAAATGTAAATAATTAAACCATTAAAAATTCAAATAACATGACCATTGACCAAGTGACAGTATTATAAATGGACATTTTAAAATCTTGGTAGATCCAACAAACTGGCATGTGACAAGGTATACAAGTTAAAATGGATTAGGTTTCTTTGGCTTTTATCAATTGAAATGGGGTTTAATGTTCTACTGTTCTGCTTCAAATTGGGCTAATGAAGTCCCAATGTCATACAATGTCATACAAGAGGAAAATTTTGCCCAAACAGCGGCACTATGGCTTACTCTTGTATGGAATTCCAACTGCCAAGGGGTCTTATATGTGTACACGGGATCTCCATCCTGCACTACCCACAAAGGGTTTCATTATACAATTTCTTTATTTAACGAATTATATGGATGATTCTTTCTAGTCCCAACCCACACTCAACAACACTGATGTCTGCCTCCATTATTACAGAATACATTATGTCCACTCACCACAACCAAGGTCATTTTGGGACTAACATATAGTTCAATTTCATTTCAATAATTTACTTGCACGTAGGGGTCTTTAGCAGTGAGAGGAACCCGGAGAAAACCCACGAGGTTGGACAGGCGACCCTACTCCTTGTCATGTACAACCGGGGAATGGAAATCACACCAGTTGACTCAATAACAGACCTTATGATACAGCGTGCACATGCACTAACCATTCGGTCATCCAACACCCCGAATCATGAGAATATAAGAAACCCAGTTGACTCAATGACAGACCTTATGATACACTTGCTAACCACTCGGCCATTCAACACCCCGCATCATGAGAATAGAAGAGACCCGGACAATAAATTCCCTTCATAATATAAATAATAATCTCTGTCCATTGAATATAAATCTTAATTATCTGTGGATCTATGATATGTAATACCATATTAATATATTCCTCTTCTTCTTCTCAAACTGTCAGCCATCGGTGGCGCCTACTCTGTCATTTTTCCCTGGAGGAAAATCAAACAAGTGCTTTTGTTTAAAGCAAAAGAAATTTCCAACATTTATTTTTTAAAAATAAGTCAGAAATCAATGGTTAGAAAAGAATTCACTTTTAAATTTGAAGTCACTTTTTGACTTGTGTCCAAAGTTAAATTACGATCAAGGGCAGATAATTTGAATTTGAGGTGTAGAACGGAGTGATACCACTGGGGATACCAAGGATGGGTTGGTGCAGAAAAGCACAATGTTAAACCCCATTTCATTTCACAAGTCACTGGTTTTATTTGAAAATGTATTAGGAATCCTTTTACAAGGTGTCAGACATCTTAACACTTTGAGTTGGTTCTAGTTGTGGGTGTATATGGAACCATTTTATAATTCCCAGGAACAAGATAATAAAACATATAGTAGTCTATGAGGTAACATACATATACACAAGGGGTAATGAAGCCAGACATTCTGTATTCAGATAACTGTCCGAATTATAACTTTAATCTAGTTTTGACATTTTTTTGACATTTTTACATGTACACCAGGGGTAATGAATGAGTCATTTTTGTATCCAAGCATTCTGTATTCAGATAACTGTCGGAATCATAATTTAATCTAGTTTTGACATTTTTACAACCAAAATATAAGTACATAGCTGATTTGGAATTCATGTTATGCATAGTTTCATCATAAATTAGAGTGTGTTGTGTCATTGGTAATCTAGTTGATGAATTACTGCTTGTTTTACATCCACATGACATATCGCAACACGTTCTTGCTACTTTATGATCGTGTAATGTCTCACATACGGATCTCCTTTGACATTCCTGAAAATTCTCAAGATGAAATGATGGCTTTGTACCCTGATTATCAATGCCAATGTTTTAAGACAGAAATTTTATATCAGCAGAAATAATCGCTAATTAATGGTGTCACTGAATGAGTCAAATGTGTTTTGCATTGAAATTTTATCATCGCTAATTAATGTTGTCACTGATTGAGTCAAATGTGTTTTGCGACTGATTACACACAATGCATTGAAATTTTATGAAATTTTATTGCAATTAATTTAATCATTTCAGAATATTAATCAAGTTTTGAAAAGATATTTTTAATGATCTAATAAATTTATTTTGATATTTATCCAATCAAAACAGTCACATGTAGTGATCATTAATAACGTTATTATTTTATCTGCTCGTAGTGCGAGCACCGAAAGATTAGACTTCTCTCGAAAAAATCTTTGGCATCTTTAAAGCGACAAGAAATACCAATTGTTGCCGAATATTACATCTTTATGCGAGTACATTAACTTTACGAACTGGGCATGAATCATGTGACCTCGCGAGCTTTTAATTGGTTCAGAGGCTAATTGGGAGCGAATAAAAAACAAGATTAAACAACCAATCATTGGGACAGAGGGAAGAGTCGCAGAAACAGATAAAAGACAAACTTAATTTAATCAAACGAGAAGAAAGAATTAAGGAAAATATTTTAATCACTGCTAGTTATGGAAGACTTTGAGTGGTTTTTGATCTTTTTGTGAATATAATTCCATAGATTATCTTCGTTTTTTTCATCTGATGTCGTTACTGAATATTAAAACCATTTAAAACTCGGAGTAAAAATATCATATCAAAGATATCAGCCGTCAAGCTGAAAGAATGTGCAGAACATCTTAGAATTTGTCAGGTCTCCTAAATTCTTTGTTTCAACAAGTTTGTCATTCCAAAAGAATGCACATTCAAAATTTACAAGTCGTTTTGTTCTTTTTTGATATTAATAAGTCGCTGTCGATAACCCTGTGCGTTTTTTCCACATGGTTAGTGAGCCATTGGTGTCTGCCACTTGATGTCTGCAACATTATTGTAGAAGGAAGCAAGGCTAGCCCAGACTAGTAACTGATTTGCACACTGGCGAATTTCGAAGGTTACACAATAAAATAAGTTCTTTCAAAATTCTAAATAATCGCATGTTACATTGCCGATAAACATTTCTTGTCTATCGCACTTGACGATCTTTTCTCTATAGTCTTAGCTTGCCAGTGTTTTTTGTCCCTTTTTTTTAACTGATTCCCTTCCATTCTGAAATAACCTGGTGTTCAGTTGCAAAAACATGGACTGGATATCACAATCTAATTTCATTTAAACACTATACATGTACTATAAAAGTCATTCCAAAGAAACTTGACGATCTTTCCTCTAGTCTTAATTTACCAGTGTTTTTGTTTTGACATTTTTTAAACTGATTTGATTCCAGATGTTCTGAAGAATGAAAACAGTTTTTAATGAGGTAAGAAAATGCGGGAATGATGCATAATTCCTGGAGGAATACAAAACAATTTATTGATAAAAATTCAAAAATACAACATTGTGTAGGAACCTGATTCCACGATGTCTGCGTTAAAAACTGCTGGAAGACATACATCATCATCTTTGTCACGAATAACGAGAAGAAAACGCGTTAATTACGGCAGCGACTAGGGTATTATTAAATACCGCAAGTACATATGAAGGAGACACAAAAACTAATAAAACGCTAAAAGTCATAAAATAACTTGAATATTCTGTCAGTTTTTCAAACAATTTGCAGACAGAAAAGCGATTATGATCAAGTTAAAAGATTGTGATTTATAATTAGAGAGAGTATTATTCTCTCCTGGTTGTTGTTAATTCAGGTGTAAATTAACAGGTAATATGTTAATTACAAGTATGCTAGTACTTACCTTCAGGAGATTATATTCAGACACAAAAAAATAAGTGAGAGAAGATATGGAGAGAGTGAGTTTAACCTCCAGTCAACACAAACTAGGTCACTTTGGGACTAAAACATGGTTCAATTTTATAACAATAATTTGTTTATGCATAGGGGTTTTTAGCAAAGGGAGGGAACCGAAGGATCCTGGGAAACCTACAAGTTTGGACAGATGACCCAACTCCTTGTCACATACAAGCTGGGAATTGATAACGGGACGGAGAGGAAATGAAATGAAATGGGGTTTAACGTCCTACTCTTCAGCACCCAACCTGGGCTAATGGAAGACGGGTGGGAGAGAGAGGAGATACATGTACATACAGAGACAGGTGATCATTAGGCGATCCAAATAACTTGTAAAAGCTTAATAGAATTGATGCTTTGTAAAATCCCTTTTAGCAATCATGTCCTTAAAATCATTTGAAAATATCATACCTTCATTTGCAGGTGACAGTGAAAACCCATTAAGGTTAGGCAGTGGGAGGAAATTGGAGGACCCATGAGATTAGGCAGATGATCCTCCTTGTCACGTACTAATGGGGGATCAAAACCACACTGCTTGACTTAAAATGACAGACCTTATGATTTAAAGCGTGTGTTACAGCTCAATATATAGAAGAATTATTTCTCCTCTTTCTTTGTTTTCTTTATACCTAGTAATTTGGATGGGACGAAAAACCATAGTGCTATGTACACCACTGGCTACACACTTACTTCCTCCCCCCCCCACTCCCAGAAAGAAAGTTGGCAGAATTTCCTGCAGCCTACATTGTCTCATTCTAATCTGAATCTTCCATTGGTTGCATCCCCTCCCCCTTCAAAAAGAACACAAAGTTAGATTCTATTGATTGATTTTAAATGCTCATAGACAGACATTTGAGTTCCGAGAACCAAATTTAGATAACTATATTAAGACGACGAAATGTTCATTCAAAGAATTTTGAGAACAGGAATAGAAAGCGCTAATCAGCATCTTGTGGCCTCAAGTCAACAATATAACCTACTTACAAAGGGATTTTATAAACTCAATTTAGTCTTAAATTACTCATAGACATTTCTAATTTGTTCCGATGAAAACATTAATTATTGCCGCAAGAAAACTACAATTTTCAGATTGCTTTCTAAATGAAGAAGATGAAGGAAGCTTACAAGGCTACATGTATATGCAAGCATACATGAATGATAAACTGTCAGTGGTACAGGACAGAGGGCCTGACAAGGACAGCTGTCTAGCCATTCAGATGGGACAAAAAACTGAGGTCCTGTGTTACAGATCCCTTGGCAGTTGGAATTCTATATAAGAGTTGGCATAGTGACATTGTCTGGGCAAAATTTCCCTCACAGTACATGCTCACTTCATTACTAATGGCCACTACAGGAGCAGAACAGTACGACTTTAAACCCAATTTTATTTCATTTGTACAACATTTTTGTTGCTTTGTACAATATTTATGTTGCTTTGAAAGTACATTACAGTATTTAATTGATGCCTGGACTTGTATTTAAAATATCTTCAAAAACAGGACTAAAGGATAAATCTGTGTCTGACTGAATTAATTACAGGCACCCACAGGAAATGTGTCTGGTAACGTCTGTGACCTGTGCCCCATTGCATGGCTTGCTATTAGCAACAATAGATCTAGTGTATGTAGCAGGGTATGATTAATCTTTTTCACTGGCAATTACCATCAAGATTTTGCTTCGCATGCATAGATTTTTGTGAATGCCACCTTGAAGTACTGACCTGCGGAATCTATTTTCTAGGTATTTCTATACATATGTTTAACATCTACCAGACTTTGTGTGAATTTTCTCACAGCTCCCAACAAACTCCTCATTTCTAGAAAATTTAACTGGAGGAGAAACAGACCCCCTTTTTTTGTAAAAAAAACCCAAAAAACCCCACCTATTTTTCTTTAAAAAAAAAAGAAGCTATTTTAAAATGTTATGACTTTCAGTTTAAAATGAAATGGATCTGTCCTCTCTGTTGACATTTCAGATATTTCTTTTTTAACTTGCATAATTAGGCTGCCTGGGCAGAAAGAGATGAAAACAATTTCTTTAAAAATTCCACACATTTTGAGTTTTTCCTTGCTAAAAATGTCAAAATGGCCCATCGTCGTACTGGGATTAGCAGGGAGGTCTGTAAAAGGTCATTCTTCTAAATGGTAACAACGCTTAAACACGAATTCCATGCAAATGCAATTATACGCAACAATGATCACAAGTCAATTAGTTGACTCCCTTTGGACAGATAAGCTCGTTTAATATCCTTTGTCAGAAAATGGACGAGGAGATAGTCACAATGAATATTGCAAATTCCATATTTTTTTTTCTCTCCCTTTCGGTCTGAGAAATTTGGACAATGTTGCAGTGACATGCAAATGTTGAAATTTTTGTTGAACATTTGCCAATAGGACTTTATGATTATGGGCTTAGGTCAATGAATTAACAAGTTTATGTGTGAGAGATCCCAAGTTCTTTTTTCTCCCCTTTCTCTCCGAAATTTGGAAATGTTGCAATGATCTCCTCCGAATCCCCACACAATTGTCTGCTAATTTCAAAGACTTGAACAGGCATTATGTAAGACATAAGAGCTCAATCGGGTGTTTCTTTGGGCCTTAAAATGTTATATAAATTAGTAATTAGACATTTATTAACTTACCAAGATCATAATCTGATTTTAAGTAGACTAGAGCGGTTCGGCCATTTAATGATTTAATTCTAAAATGGAGAAGCGAGGCTAATACTCGAATGACCAGTATGGTGGTTATGATCAATACACACATCTTGTCAAAACTACAACCATTGATAACTTTGCTCAAAATAAAGTAATTTGTATGAAATTTTCTATTTATTCATTTTGCAATGTTATATTGAGAACGGTCAACTCTTTATTTAAATCTTACATAATGCTCCTTTAATAATAATGAACTAAAGCCATTGACTTTACCAGTTTAGGTGTAAGGTCATCCAGTCTTTTATTTAATCAAATGGAATGGGGTTTAAAGACTGGGTAAGGAAAGAAATTTATGTGAAATTAGATCTGTTTGATAGAAAACAACCAGTCCATGTTTTTGGTTCATCCAGTACTCTACTTATCACAGATTTACAAATTTTATCACTGTACATTCCCCTTCTCTACAGGAGGCTGGTCAACCTAGCCAACTTATAAATACCATAAAAAAACTGCAGAGGGGCTTACTTAGAGCTATTTTCTTGTTCAGTTTGCAATAATGCATGCACTGTCAATGACCCCTGTATATGAGCAAGCGAGATATTTGAAATAAAATCATATGTTAGTCCCAAAATAACCTAATTTGTGTCATTTCTCCTTCCAATAAAAATAAACTTCACTGGAACCTCCCATTATTCAAAGCCATTTCTTTATTACCAACATTTGTGGGACATATATGTAGTCTCCTCTGCTCTGTAGATATCCTGCATAGTATTGTACAATGTTAGTCCCACAATGACTATCTTTCTATCTGACAGTAGTCTTGTTGACTCCATGATCCCCCAATGTAACCATGGTTGTATGCTCATAAATATCAAACTGAGTTTCACATTCAATTCTGAAGATTTGCCTTCCTTTTCTCATCCGATAGTTAGCCCTTATCGTCCTGACAAACTTTACTGATACTACTTTCTGAATTAGAATAAATTTGTTTGGATTTGGAAACTAAACCCGAACATTTCCACCAGCATGTTAACATCCATCACTCAAGCTGAACACCATTACGCTAACTTTTGTCTAATCGCAAGAAAAAAGCAGCCAATCAAAGATATCATAGCACACATTAACTTAATCAACCGATTTACGACTCTTTTTTCAGGTAATTTTTCAATTAAGGTAGGAATTTTTTTGCGATCGTTTTCATTAAAGGTGTAAATGATATCTAGGGTATAATGGCGTTGTCTGGTAATTGTCTTAAAGAAGTGAATTATATCATAAAACAACTTGGAACCATTTAAAACACATGTTTATTGATGGCAGCCATGTTATGGCTGGATCCATTTTTACTCCTAGACAAACAGATTAAATGTAATACATAATGACTGTGATGTCTCGACAAAACAATATTTTACTAATTTCTTGATTATCTAAAGATAATTTGTATTTTGTGTGCAATCTTGCAGATAATTTATATTTCTGTGCCATATGGCAAGCATATAACTCTTATTTCTGTATTCTTGCTGCTAATTTCTACTTTTGAACAGATTTTCCAGAAAGTAACTGATTTATTGAATTTTAACAACTCAGGGATCATTAGACTTGTTAAACCTTACAAAACTATTCAACTTTTCATTTATTCTTATAAATACAGTGGGAACTAAGGTAGAAATATTCTGGGAGCTATGGTGTACACCTTGGCATGCATGTAAATGAACCTGTTGGGGCAATATCTACTAGGGTCATTTTTAGATAAGAAAGTTTTTATTTTTATTTCTATGGTTACTTTGCCTATAAGTTTGTCCAAGGGATCTTTCACATGCACTATCAATTGGCATTCAACTTATTTCAAATGCCAAGGGATCTTTTACATACACTACCAATTGCTATTCGCCTGTCCAACCTCATGGGTTTTCTTCAAGTCCTCTAGTTTCCTCCCACTGCTAAAGACCCCTACGTGCAAGGTAATTATTAAACCATATGTTAGTCCCGAAATGACTTACTTTGTGTCGAGTGGACACTAACCCTATTTCTCTCTCTCAAACATTTCTGTGATTTGCAACAACCAACAAACCACTCAATGTTAAAAGAATCTGGTTTTTTTTACACATGGGCATAACAACAAGTTGATGTTTGTTATAAGCATATCTGTGATTTGTAACAACCGAGCGAAAGTAATTTATACAGATACTGTACCATAAGAAAAAAAAGTTACCTAGAGAGAGATTGAACCGAGAGATTGAACCGTGGGAGAGGAGGAAGCTCACTGATCTAATTTAACTGACAGCTGTAATGTGAGGGCTTTATATTGGATTCGACAGTAGTGACTGTTGGAGAGCACCTGATGGGACTGGTTCAACATAAGCCAAGTGTATCGTTAATCAACCAATAAAATCCCTGGTTTCAATTATCAGCTAATTGTTTAATAATATCTAGAGTATACCTTCAAATGTTATTAGCACTCGGTTGGCCGGTTGGCCGATATCCCTAATTTGTTTAGAGTACCAGGCCTTTCTGGGTTGGTCATATTTGACCAGTTCTTTTCACTTAACATTCATTTAACATAAATTATACAACTAAATTAGACCCCATAATGTACATGAATTTACGCTTCAAACACAAGCATTTAAACATTTGGAGTTGTGTGGTTTTTTTCACCAAAATACTATAGTATTTAAGTCGTTATTAGCACTCGGTTAGCCGATATCCCTACTTTGTTAAAGACCACATCAAATGATTCAAAAATTTTTTACGTACGGGTACTCAATAGTTACAAAATCCATTTTACGGCAAGTTCAAACTAATCTGATTAAAATTAATTCAGATATTTACGTTTTAGTATCCGACTGCCAAAAACGGTTTTCAAATTTTCAATTACAACCTTAATCTGGTTGATTGGCTGGTGACGTCACAGGCACTACACATAGTATACACATCATCTGTGCAATATATCACACAGCCAGTTGACACGTGTGTATTTGTCGGTCCAATAAACATTTGACTGGCGTAATCATTAACGCATAATTATTTACATGTAAGTTACATATCACTATATCAGTCAAAGCATTTTCAAAAGCCGACCTTTCTCGTCTTTGGTTGCAATAGATTATATATTTGTGACAAGAATATTACCGAGTGTATTTCAAGATGCCATATTACCGTTGTGTTATTGAGAGTTGTGGAAATTCCAGCAAGGGAAAGGGGAATAATGTACCGGCGTTTTATAAATTTCCCAACGATGAAATCGTACGGAAAAATTGGAATGCGTTTGTAAACAATTCAAATCCTGATTGGCAACCTACAGTCACAACAGTGATATGCAGTGAACATTTTACGAACCATTGCTTAATTACCTATACACACCCGGCGTGTGTATTTATTAATGCCTGACTGATTCCTTAATCCCCCTAATTAAATAAAACAATTGACTACGGAATAATTTGTTTTGTAATACATTTTAATTCAAGATCCATTTTAAAATTTGTTTCATTATGTACGGCCGTTCTGTTTTCTCACGGCAGCGATTTTAATACAATCTACCATCGTGTGCAGTCCAAACGATTCGAGATACATTTTAGTCAGTATTGTGGTTCTAATTTAGAAGGGTAATTATCATTTTTTGTTACGCCGGCCAGATCAATTTGTAATAATGAATATCAAATACACTTGATCAAATGTGGAGTTCCTGGTGCCGTTTGGTGAGTGATTAAACTGTCAATTTAATTGTAAAATACTTGTATTCTTTATAAAAAAGTTAAATGATGTTAGACATTATAACCTTATCTTATCACAAACGTATATCCATCGAAGGATTTATATTTAGATGTTGTTTAAACACCAATCAACAAATAATACGAGGCGACTTTATTACAAAAACATCGGTGAGCAAAGAAAAAGATAATTACCTAATCAACAATTTTTAATTACTTTATGACCCAATCACTGTTCAAATTTAGTCTGATTGATTAATGACAGGTATTAACGACACTACACTTGCGATACACATAGATTGTTAGGTGATCCTTCTCAATCTGTTAATTCTAACGTATATTCGCAAGCAGAAATAAAGGCGCCGTACGTCGATAACGGATCGTCATTTACAAATCGCGTTTCAATCATGTTTGAATTTTATGATATATTTTGCGTGACCACATCTTTTACTCCTATACTCTTTTACTCGGGGAAATTCGAACCACAATACTCTTCTGACGAAAATGTATCTCGAATAGATGGGACTGCACACATAGGAGAGTGTATGACATCGCTGCCGTGTGAAAATGAACGACCGTACATTATGAAACAAATTCTAAATTAGAACTTTCCTCTCACTGCTAAAGACCCCTACGCGCAAGCGAATTATTGAAATAAAATTAAAAACCATATGTTAGTCCCGAAATGACCTAGTTGTGTCGAGTGGACGTTAAACCCCATTTCTCTCTCTCTAAATTAGAACGACGATACTCTTCTGACGAAAATATATCTCGAATCGTTTGGACTGCACACGATGGTAGATTGTATTAAAATCGCTGCCGTGAGTAAACAGAACGACCGTACATAATGAAACAGATTCTAAATTCGAACAATAAACTTCTGACGAAAATGTATCCCGAATTGTTTAGACTGTACACGATGGTAGAGTGTATTAAAATCGCTGCCGTGAGAAAACAGAACGACCGACATTATGAAACAAATTCTAAATTGGATCTTGAATTAAATTGAATTATAAAACAAATTATTCCTTAGTCAATTGTTTTATTTAATTAGGGGGATTAAAGAATCAGTCAGGCGTTAATGAATACACACACCGGCTGTATATAGGTAATTAAGGAATAAACATTCCGAATATGCATTCGGTCACTGTGACGTCACTGGCGTCTGAGGGGATTAAGAGTGTTTTCAATAATTGGCAAAGTCGTTTTTACGGGAGGTCTATTTTTACGACTTTGAATGAAGATAGCTGATTTAATTTTAGTCGGATTAATGTGAATTTGCCGTAAAGTGGATAAAATAACCATGGACTGCTCACATAGAGAAGTTTTCTGGGACATTTTATGTGCACTTTAAAGTATCAAGTCATATCTGACCAGTTCTTTTCACTTTACATATAACAAAATTTGACCATATTTACGCTTTGAAACACTAGTATTTAAGGACTTAGAGTTTGTTGGTTTTTTTATTTAAACACTTATTTTAGAATTCAGGCTTATTTTGGTTTTATTTGAAAAACTAGAATGTATTTGAGGATTTGGAAGAGTTGTGTTTTTTATACTTAACAATAAATTGTACATGTATTTGAAGATCATTTTTTTTTTACAAATCACTAGTATTGAGCTATTGGAGGGTTTTTCTTTCTTTTTTTTTTGAGAAACACTAGTATTTTGAGGATTTGGATGTTTAGTGTCAGAACACTAGTCTTCAGGCGTTTGGGTGGGATATTTTTTTACAAGCACTGCACTAGGATGGAGTTCTTGTTTGTTTGTTTTTAAATCACTATAGCACTTGAGGATTTTCAAAATGATGCATAAAAAATGTCTTCAAAATAGCCCACCCAGCTTACATCATTATCCAAATTTTTCAACAGGAAATTCATTACATTTTAAATTTAATAAACTGAACAACAAAATATATAAACATTTGAAATTAGTGAGGATATTGTCATAATATAAACTGTACACAGCTATCATAACTTTGACTTGTTTATAAAACTTCACTATATGTATGTATCTCTAATGACAGCATTGATGTGAAATGGAGTTTAATAACCCAGCTAATGAAGATGGGCATACATGTATGTTCTGCTGTGTGTTATGAGGGAAATTTAGCCCGGAGTGTGGTGCCACAGCAAACATATAGACAGGATCTCAATTTTCTTACCCCGACCGCAAAATCCTAGGAAACTTTCCCTATTTCAAACTCTTTCGAAATCCTGGAATTTCTAAATTGAGAAGTTTTGATTTTGAATTCACAAAGTTTACATGCTGCTCTCTAAAAACTGAACCTGCACCAAAAACTAGAATAATTTTTAAATTTTATATAACAATAATCTCTTCAAAAATTTGGATTCAAATTTCCAAAATCCTAGTTCTTTTGGCAGAGCTATTGAGAATCGGAAGCTACCTATATTAAGTTGACTATCATGTTATTTTTAACAACCATTGGCACGTGCCGAGTGCTTATAGAGAAAACAGCCGATGGACATCTGTTTGATTCAGAGGGTTTTTAAAATAGTTAGCCATTATTATTTCTAACCTGCTGAGGGCCAACTTACTTATTCACTCATTAGTTACAGTATACCTTTTATAAACAGACCGTGGCTATCATCCTGTACTCTTCTTACTCCAGTTAAAAATTAGCCAAAGTTTTGATAGCAGCAAGAAATTTGTAAAAAGTGGCGTGTGTTCCCTGCAGGATCCCAGTGACTGACGGAGTTTATCAACAGGAAAAAAAAACAAGGTGTCAAAAATTGTTGGAATAGTGAACGGTAGGCCACCCGTAACTTCGGTGTTAAAGTCAATAAGACAAGGCAGAATCTTGGTGGAGGTTGATTTGTGATTACAAATAAAACATACATAGATAAGAAACAATTGGATTTTTTTGAAAACAGAAAAAACTGCAGCCACATTTTAATCACATGTTATTACAAAATCTTTTTTTTTTTCTGAAAGGCCTGACAAGGACAGCTGTCTAGTGGATCGGATGGGAGAAAAACTGAGGTGTATACATTGGCAGTTGGAATTCTATAATAGAGTAGCCATAGTACCACTGCCGGGGCAAAATTTCCCTCATAGTACACTGTATGGCATATGCCCGTTTTCATTAGCCCAGTCAGGAGCAGGACAGTTGGACGTTAAACCCCATTTCATTTCATTTCACAATGGTTTTTTCTTGTACAATGTACCTTTCTCTTCAAGAAATTTTCTCCTTCATGTTTTTTCTTGTACCCTTTTCTTTAATAAATAAGAAATAACAATAAAATTCAGTTTCCGACGACAACTAAAAAAAAATAATCTGTTTCTGATGGCAACTACAAAAACAAGAGATTTACTATTATCCCGATGTAAATAAATCCACAGACGTATGCAAATATTTGTTTTGATAAGTCGTGGGTTAGGATAATAATATTGTCAATGCTTAAATACCCAACGATATAATACCCTCTATTGATGATACCTTAAAAGATATGTAAGAAACTCGGGGTAAAGTAAGATTCGAGAATTCGATAATATTTTGCAATATGACGAAGGATTTTGGTTTTTGTTTATATATACAACATCAGAGAAGCTATTCAAATAAACATAGACGCAACTAATGAGACATATAAAAAAAAAACATTGATAAAATGCCAAAATAACTTTCTCCCTCTCTTACACGTCTGCTTCATTTTTAGTCAAATTCACAAGTCTAACCAAAAGTTATCACTTCAAAAGATTGAAAACAGCAAAAGAAGTGAAGAAAATCTTTATATTTTTTCGTTTGGTAGATGTTTCAGATCTGTAATTGCCACATGTCTTACTAAAATCTTATCATTTCAAATTGGAAAAAGAGAGAGAAAATCTATTTTTTGCGCATTTTCCTATTAATTCACTAATTTAAACAATAAAAAAAATTTCAACCAAAGAACAAGAACTAGAGGCAGGGGGTTTAACATCCACGAAACACAAAGTATGTAATTCCAGAACAAACATACAGGTATGGCTCAATTTTATTTCAATAATCTATTTGCCTGTGTTGTTAGAGTCTTTAGTATTCGGAGGTAACTGGAGGACCTAGAGGAAAACCCATATGTTGGATGGGTGACCCCACTCCTTGTTACCTACATGTACAAGCAAAGAATCAAAGCACACCATTTGACTCAATGACAGACCTCATGATTGGTTAAATTATTCGGCCACCCAACCCGCTAGTCAAGAAAAAGAATAACACTAAGATAATGAAGACACAATTTCATAAAAAAAAAAACATGAACACAATAGATGATGGTATTATGTTCCCAATATTATCTTAAGCTGTTTATGGTTTTTGAATTTGATGATTTTGGCAGATTTGTCAGTCTACAGCGATTATGTAATAGATAATGTTTACAAAGTTATTTTGAATTCAGACAGGAACAAATATATCTTAATACACACTGAATGGTTTTAATATATAAACATTTCTGTCTGACATGAAACTGAAACCTGCATTCGGGATAAAAAATTATACACAAATACATTTACACATGTTCCAGTCTAAAAATGATACAGTATGATACAATACACTATGTTAGACAATAACAGTCAAAATATAAAGTCAGCTATTTAAGACTTACATGGACCCATCCTATTCTTATGAATGAGCTAATGAAATGAAATAGTGTTTAATGGCACGTCAGCTCCAACCGGGCTGTATTGCGCCAAGATGAGCTAATGAAGACCTGTATATGCCATGCAAGGTGCTGTGAGGATACTTTTGCCCCAACAGTGGCCCTTACAGCCTATGCTGACTATGATGGAAATGTACCTACATGTCCCCATAGGAAAACACCGGAAAACAACCAGAAAACACCATGTTATACTAAATACCCGAAAACGCTAGAAAAACACTAAATACCGGAAAACACACTATATAACGGAAATCAAACTATATACCGGAAAACACGCTAAATAGATAACCTGGTGCAGGGCTATACTATATACCAGAAAGGCAGAAACTAACCCTAACCTTTAGGACGTTTTCTGGTATTTAGTGTGTTTTCCAGTATTTAGCGTTTTTCCAGTGTTTTCTGGTATTTAGTATAAAATGATGTTTTCTGGTATATAGTATTATCGACCCATATTTATATTTGAGTTATCAAAGTAACCAACCTGGAGCTACACATATGCAATGACATCATGCAATAAACCAAATGTGTATATTAAACGACTACAAATAGATCTCTGTTTCTTCTACTCGGATGACAACCTTTACTGTGTATGTATCATATCACTATTTGTCATCCGGTTGTGAGAAAAAACTCATAAAAATCTTCATAAAATTTGTTCTAGCCTGCTCCATCGCTACCTGGGAAGATTTTTATGAATTAGGTTGCTGTTTGTATTTTTAAAACTACAGGAGGTTGACATTTTGTTCAACCAAATAAATATATTACAGTAAGCTTATACACATTAAGCTTGTTGACATTATAGTATGAAATTTGTTCTTACTTACAAAAATAGAAACTTATGTCATCTTTTATTTAAGGTCTTAGTTGGGACTAACATGTATATATTAACAAACTGTTTGCACTGTATAGGAGTCTTCACATACATGTATGGGGAAAAGCAGAAAAAATCCATGGGGTTGGGCAGGCGACCATTACTCCTTATGAAATGAAATGATGTTGGGTTTAACATCCCGGGATGATGAAGACGGCCTTACTCTTTATGAAGGAAAACCCGAGAAAACCCACAGTATTAGGCAGGTGACCCGTACTCCTAGTCTTGTCACATACAAAACCCTGGATCGAACTGACTCCTGAACCTTATGCATTAAGCACCCACCCCTTGCGTCAGATTATCCGACCACCCCAACTATATGTAAATACCATTGAAACAATTCACTCCAACTGCCTTTAAATTACGACTCTTCCCAAACTTTAAGCCATGCGAACATACCATTTACTTTAATCCAATTATAAAACCTGAAAAACACCCCGGCAATATGCAAAGTTAACTCTCACTAGATACCTCTTTTGAATCCAATTACAAAGTGGTCATCATAGTACAGATAACATTCAACACAAAGCTCTAAAAAATAAAAATAAGCCAACACTTGAATGCTTTGAAGTTATTTCATTACAAACGGAGTAAAAACCAACCCAAACCCTGACCACAACTAAGGTTTTATTTATCTAGTGTACTCCAATAACCCCTTTATTTATGACAGAGACAGACCAGTCTAAATTAACCTGTAAAAAGCCTTTCATTAAACTGGCATAATATACGTTAAACTAGTACAAAGGATTGGTTATTTCGCATGGTTTATAGGTTTTAAATGTTGTGAATGAAAGATAACTGTTAGATTAGAGAGAGAGAGAGAGAGAGAGAGAGAGAGAGAGAGAGAGAGAGAGAGAGTTGATTATGGTCTGGATAAGTTAATTAATGTCTAATTAATAATATTGGATAACATAAGATAACATT
Organism: Patella ulyssiponensis; assembly: GCA_963678685.1. NCBI lineage: Eukaryota > Metazoa > Mollusca > Gastropoda > Patellidae > Patella > Patella ulyssiponensis. Next base: position 51,356,486 of record OY783232.1, on the reverse strand, counting down.
TCAGGCCTAAAGAAAGACCTGCAATAGGCAGATTTAACTCTTGCATAATGCATGTTTAATTAAGTTACAAAATCGCCAATTATATTTTTGACCCATATCAAAAAGTATATGAAAGAAAGATGTTACAAAAATATAAATTACCCTATTGAAATCAGAAAGAGCCTAATTCAGAACATAGAAAAAAAGCACACCATATCCACTTACCAAGACTCTACTTCAAAATTACAAATCATAGCACTCTGTCAATTCCTACAATCTTTTAACAAGTCATAACAACTTCTGAAGCTCTTAAAACTTTCCTCTGAATGTTACGTAACTTTTGCTTGTAAGTACCCTTCAGCGAGCGAACACATCAGCAATAAATTTGATGCGAATAATTAGTGGCCAATATCAGTTTTACGCCAATCAATAAAAACAGATAACAAACTTAAAACCAACATTCCGACACTTAATTTAACCAATAATTTGTGTGAGCAAGGATACTTCCCTCAGTAAATTTTTCCCTAGTCGATACTTTGCAACCAGAATTATATTTAATTCATGTATCTCTCCCGCGATTTTTTAACACGTTAACAAACTTATCAAACATCAGTTGTAGAAAACTTGTTTATTTTTGACTTATAAAAATTCTCGTTATCACTGTACCCACGATTAAAAAGGTAACGCAACAAGATAAATTGGATGTTATCGAAGCAATAGGGCAGTTGGAAAACAGATAAATCGCGAAAATCGTTGGTGTTTTTTTAAAACGATTGTGTCGATTAATACCAACATTGAGAACTTGGGATATTTTTAGAAATACATATTAATCTAAAGCTGTTAAATAGCTAAGATAACTTCTTTTTTTTTAAAAAAAAACTTCAAACCTAACAAACGCTCTTTTATTTTAAACAAATTGCCATGTGTTCAATCTGTGCACAGTGTGTTCAATAAAGCGTATTAATCCATTTTACCCAACTCCTCCTATCTATGACCCTTGACTATCTCAGCAATATCTTTTCTTAAAGGACAACCCACTTGACTTAAAATCTTTGATTATCATTTGAGGGAGTGAGGGATGGTTTCGAATCCCCGGTAGTACGTGACAAAGCATGTGTTAGTGTCGAAATGAGCTAGTTTTTGTAAAGTGGATGTTAAACCCCATTCCCCTCTCTCTTGAGGAAGTGAGGAATAACTTGCAAACAACAATATTGTGAGAGTTGGATATCTTAAAGAAATACCAGTCTAAAAATGACTCAGTTCCGTTAGTTATTAACAGAGATATGATGAACTGAAAATGTGTCAACAATCGACATCCTCAACAGACGATATATAAAAAAGATAGGAACTTGGTTTAACTCTACTCGACACAAACTAGGTAATTTCGGGACTAAGACATGGTTCAATTTCATTTCAACAATTTGCTTGCACGCAGGGGTCTTTAGCAGTGGTAAGAAAATAGAGGACACAGAGAAAACCCACAAGGTATGTTGGACAGGCGATCCTACTCCTTGTCACGTACAACAAGGGAATCAAAACCAAGTCAGTTGACTCAATGACAGACCTTATGATACAGCACGCATGTGTTAACCATTCAGCCATCCTACCCCCCCCCTATATAAATGAGAAATAGTCAAAGGAAGACAGTGCTACCTACAATCTTATATATGTACTTCAGTTTCCATGGCAATAACTGAACCGATTTACTTGTACATTTTAATCTAGGGTTTAAAAACATTTCTTTAAAAACTTTATTAGAAATCGAGTACCGTTATACATGTAGCTGAGTGTATGACTTTATTTTTGGCTCATCCAGACATCTGACTACATCAACCAGTAATTGAATTCAGATCTACCTTGTCTAATAGCTTCAGTACTAATTCATGTGAAGGGTTTATCATAAGTTATATTATTTATATATAGTTAAATAATAAGTTTAGATAAACTTGCTTATTATCATTTCTTTACTTATTAAAATACCTAGATATAATTAGTGTCAGTATTTGGTGATTTAAAGTCACTGAGATACATTCGTAAAATCGTCTAAATTCAAGAGAGAGAAATGGGGTTTATCATTCACTTGACACAAACCAGGCCATTTCGGGACTAACACATGGTTCAATTTTATTTCAACAATTTGCTTGCACATAGGGGTCTTTAGCAGTGGGAGGAAACCTGGGGACCTAGAGAAAACCAACGAGGTTGGACAGACGACCCTACTCCACGCCAGTTGATTCCATGACAGACATTACGATACAGTGCACACATGCTAACATTTTCACAAACCTTTCAATGGTTCTCCCTAATTTTGGTGACACTTTAAATAAATCTATGGCGAAGGATAATCAATTTATCTTGGTTTACATGTACGTAGAAATATTCCCGGGTTGCGTCAATGTTAATAGAAGGTACAATAAATTGAATTATCCCCCTTAATCTGACTGATGGTATTCCCCAGTTTTCATAATCGGCCATTTCACAACAACCTAGATAAACCAATCAAGCGGAATTATTTTAAATGTCATTGTACTCTCATCTGGATGTAATATAAAAGTAACTACAGCACACCAAACACCGAACCGACTGATTGAAATTTTGAAGATATCTCAAAAACTATGACGGACATTTTGCCCCACAGCCAACTCTTATCTCCATTTCTAACTATCAAGGGATCTTTAACGTGCGGCTACTGTTATACTACAAATGAGGATAAGTATTTCTTAGAAATTGACAGTTTATGAAAAACCATCAGAACACATTTTCGATTTTCTCCTTAAAAAAATGATTCTTTACGTTTTACTTCTGCTTTCATTTAAATTCATAAGCATGATTTAAAGTAGGTACCAATTTCGGCCTCTTCTATTTCAAAATGGATCGCATCACTTCAATAACTATTTCAAATTGTATAGCATCTTAAACAACTATTTCAAACTAGATCACAGTTTAAAACACAAAAATAACTATTTCAAACTGGATCAAATCTTAAACCCTTCAATAACTATTTCAAACTGCATTGCATCATAAATACTTCAATAACTATTTCAAATTGAATCACATGTTAAATACTTTAATAACTACATGTATCTCCAACTGGATCGGATGTTAAACCCGTTCAATAACTATTTCAAACTGAATTGCATCTTAAACACTTCAAATAAAAAGATTGCTTGTTTAATTTCAAGGAACGGAAGGACTCCATTATCTAACAAAAATAATCACAGCTCAATATAAAGCAAACATTCCACATCAATTTTAGATTGCAGTCACCTTTTGTCATTCATGTTTTTTTTTAAACAGATTAACTGCTTTTGAATTTGATCCATCCAGGTTGGGAGACAGATGTTATCCTGGGTATATTTTGTTTAATGTTTTTAAGAATGGGTCACATCAGCATATCAAAAATATCATGTATCAAACAAAATGGAGGGATGTGCAAATGGGAATTTTTGTTTTTATTTTCAGATGGTCTAGATAAAATGGAATGGTCTATTCCGTATTGCAGATGTGTATGCTGTATTTCTGAAAGTAGAGGATATAGGGGGAAACAGGCACAAAATCAAAATAATTAAATCATTTGTTAAATCAATTCTTTTTTTTTGAATAGTAGAGGGTTTGGGTGAGGGGACACAAAATATTTAAATCATTTGTTTAATTTGGGGGTGGGGGGGTGCATTATCTATTTCTTATAATGCTCTTGAACGTTTATTTTAGGAACAGTTGCAAAATTTCAAGAGCACTTGCTTCCAAAGTGTTGTTTAAAGGTGAACAGTTTACCTTGTGCTTCGTCACTATAAGTACATGTACACTTTTTATTATACAAGCCATATTCACTTACCTGAAAAGATAAAAATTAAAACATGTAAAGATAACATTAATAAAATATAAGTAGTAATAGTGTTAATATATCAAATGATGAAATCTTCCCACAGATAAAGGACATGAATTTAATCCCTGCATTGGCTTGGACTTTCCAGCAGGGTTTTTTCTTATTTTTTTGTCGGTGGTGTATAGTTTCGAGAGGGGGGGGGGGAGATCAGGTGAATTGTTTTATTTTTCAAGGGCCCAAGGATGGTGTTTGTGACTGCTCTACCCCTTTAATATGCCACTGTCTTGTCGAAGAGACACTCTTTCTGGGTTAGGATTTAACCGGTAGTTTGTAGAGTTTTCATTTAATTGCCAAAAATCTCAAGGAACATTTTAAGAGGAACTATCACTATGTACCCTTGAACAAATCTAACATCTTTCAAAGATTGAGTTGATTTTAACATGGTTTAAAATTCTAGAAATATGAATCATTCAGGATACATTTTTTTTCCAAGCACAGCAGAAAAATATTATCACAAATTTCTATCTTAAATTCTGTGACATATTTGAGCTAATTATAGACGTTTTTCATTTGGACGAAAATGATTCAAGCATTTCATAAAATTAGCAATAACTGAAAACATGGCTTTTAGTTTTATAGAATTCCCAACGACGATGATTTATGAAAATGAGAGCTTTGGTTCCACTTCAATTCCTTTCATCCACTCAAAACCGTTTTCGAAAGTTGTCAAAATAACAATTTTCATAATGAAGGGGAGTCCTTTTGATTAGGTTCAAAGAAACGTCAAAATTGAAGAAACACATTACATAATGGACAATAACCAAATTAGTCATCAGAAGTTCGTTGAAATGGGAGGCAAATATGGACGCTGAAGTATCATTTTGAAAAAAAAGGGGAGTATTGTGGGTAATTTTATTAGGATATCATAGAATGTTGTTCATGTATATTCATTACTCCGACAAATCAAACATGGCCATCGGATGAATTCATCGTAAAACAGACGAAAGAAAACGATTGAAGGAATGAAAAGAGTGGCGTTAGTTGAAAGTGGGAATAATAATCTGAAGAGCCAATAGGATATTGGTTTGTTTTGAATATCAACAATGAACTCATGAGTTGGGTACAAGATTGTAAAGGAGATACAGAGTTTGCAGGCATGAGAATTTACTCGGCACCATGGGTGAACAGATATTTATAGAGCGTGAAGAATATTTGTTTAGAGAAAGAAATCTGGTTATTGTACCAACATGTCCGAGATGCAAATATCTCGAATATCTTTAATACACTAGAGTCAAAAGCAATTCAGTTTTAATTTGCATGAAAGATCCAGAAGTTTACATTATGGTGAATTTTTACTTAAAGCAAGAAACTACGACCAAGTGTTAATTTTAATATTCTTATTTTTCTTGTAGAATTACAGGCATGGGGGACTGTATAAGATGCAAAAATCTTTAAATTGGGAAAATTTAATACATTAGAGTCAAAAGCATGTCAGTTTCATTTTGCATGAAAGAATTACAGATAATCATGAATTTATTTAAAGCAGGAAGTTACCACAGTTTTTCATGTTAACAGTGGTGCAAGATGGGGGGGGGGGGAGGGCCCGGCAACGACATGTCTAGTCCTTCAGATGGTACCAAAAAAACCCTGAGGTCATTGGTATACATTTGCATGCACATAAAAGATCCCTTGGCAGTTGGAATTCAATATAAGAGTAGGCCATAGTGCCGCTGCCCAGGCAAAATTTCCCTCATAGCACATAGTATGGCGTATGCCAGGTCTTCCTTAGCCCAGTCAGGAGCAGAACACTTAGAATTCCTAACTTACACCCCTCTCATTATCTAATGTATTTTCATACTACATGTAGTTTTGTATCCTATCTGTTCTTTTTTTAAAAAGATTAATGTACTGTACAATGTTCTACTAATTTCCCATACAAATCAACCATTACCATGGTCTTAAAAAAATTATCTCCGAAAGTTCCGCTTGTCTTCATAATTGCCGAGTTAATTCAAGATTTATATTTTTTTAAAAATACATATTTCTGAAAACGTGAAGCTTGGTTTAAATTGGAAGTGACAGTCACAGCTGTGCGTAGGTTATGGGAGTTTAGACTCAACATCAAGTACATTGATTAATAAAATCTAAAATAGACCTGAGGAAAATGTTTAGACTTATTTCATTAAATTATTACAACTTGTTTCCATGTTCAACAACAGAAAACTCATTAGACGGATTGAATCACGCTATTTACAAAAGTTATAAAATCTTTTTAATCAAGTTTTCCATTTTATAAAATTCATAATCTTTTCTGAAGAGCAACTGTGGCTCAGTGAGAAAGGCGCTTGCTCACTAATCATGAGATCCTCAAAGAGAGAGAAATGGAGTTTAACATCCACTCGACAAAAACTAGGTAATTTGGGGACTAACAAGTAACATATTATTCAACTTTAGCAGTGGAAGAAAACCTGAGGATCCGGAGAAAACCCACAAGGTTGAACAAGCGACCCTACTCCTTGTCACGTACAACCGGGGATTCAAAACCACAACAGTTGATTCATTGACAGACCTTATGATACAATGCGTACGCCCTAACCAGTCGACCATCGAACCCTGTTTAGAAGGGAGAGGAAATTGAAGGACCCAGAGTCAGAGAAAATCCATGAGTTCGCAGACAAAAAAGTAGAACATGAAACTGAACCGTACATGCACCTCCCAGGTTTCTACATAATTACAGGAATCCCTGTTAATCCTGTGTTTATATACTATAGATGATTAGTTAATCTCAGTGTTTATAATCAATTAATTAAATACTTATCACATGTATAACACATGTTATAAGTCTCAATTCATAGGGAAACAGCAAGATATACAATACAATAACACAGAGACATGGTTATATTAAATAATGTTTTGTATGTTTTCAATGTATTTGCTTTTAGAAATATGTACAAACTGTGGAGACCTGCACAGCACTCAATAAAATGGTCATGAAAAGTAAAAATAAGGATTATAATTTGGTCAGAAGCCATTAATTGAGTAACAGATGACATAAATAAGCTGCGCTTTAATTGAATTCTCAATCCTTCCCAGGCTGCGATAAAATTCAGAGAGAGAGGTTAACGTTGACTCGATACAAACAAGGTCATTTCAGTACTAACACAATGGATCAATTATACTTCAATAGGGGTCTTTAGCAGTGGGAGGAAACCAGAGGCCCCAGAGAAAACCTGGAGAAAACCCACGAGGTTGGAGAGGCGACACTACTCCTTGTCACGTACAACCTGGGAATCCAAACCCACGCCAGTTGACTCAATGATAGACCTTATGAAAAATGTAAACAGGGTTATAGACAGGCGCGGATTCGGAGGGGGGCGCACCCGGCGCACGCCCCCTCTATTTTTTAAGCTCCATATATTCTCGAAGGAAAGGAGAACAAAAGTAGTTTAGGTTGGAAATCGTAATTTACAGCACTAGTATGGAATTAGTCCTTGTGGGCATTTTAGTCCACTCAAAAATCACGGGCCGGGCTTCGCACTCCCAAGTGGGGGCAGCACGCCCCCTCTTTCTGAAAATCCTGGATCTGCCCCTGATAGATGAGATAAATAGGTATAATAATTGTTTCACCATATAAACATTTGTCATCGAGAGTTTGTTTCTCTAGATAAAAACTGTGAAGAAACAGTGATAACTTCACGCTACCATTTCCATAAATCCATTTCGTGTTTGTGTTTTAACAGAAACCATATATTTGTTTAGAAATCTGGAAAATTGGAAAAACATCTTCGTTTTTTTTATCTCAATCGCAGAGTATGACCAGGTTAATAGCCAACACAAGCCAGGTGAAACTTTTTGTTGTTTCTGTTATTTTCGCAATGTTAAGTGAGGTCAGTATTTTATTTCAAGCAGCCAATCGAAATTCAGGAAATGAATCACACATGTATAGTTTGTTGATATCTCGTGAAGGATACAATTCTTCTCGCTTGTCGTAACGGAAGAATTTTCTTGTATCTCTTGCCAGTTTCCACTAAATCTGTCGAAAATAAAAACAGAATTGAACAGTAGAAGAATTGTTGATATATATGGTGCCATTAGAAGGCTGGTTGCAGGTTTTCGGTTGTATTGATATCACATAGTAAGATTAACTAGTTCCTATAAATCTGTAACTCAACCTCTTAACATTGGTAAAAAAATCAACTCAGTTTTAAAGAGGCAGCAATGAGTATTGTTTCAGCATTGGCAAGAGAGAGAGAGAGAGAGAGAGAGAGAGAGAGAGAGAGAGAGGGGGGGTTTATCACCACAAAGCAAACAATAACACAAGGCACAATCCAATTTCTGTAACTAATTGACAAAAAATACCCTCAATTTTAAAGAGACAACACTAAGAATGCAAGCAGCTTCAACATCATAAAAGAACAATAGACAGTTGATGACAGAAAAACTGTTACTGCTCTAACCGCATTCTCCTGGTTTGCTAAATAAATGTAAAGTTATCAAAAATGATAGGGAGAAAGAGCATGAAGGGAGAGAGAAGGGAAGAGAGATATTTGGATGAATATTGTAGTCAGGGCCACTTTAAACCTATGAAATAGCAGTGAGAGAGAGAGAGTATAGTTGTGGTCTAATTTTAGGTATAAATGTATGAGTTATAGAGACAGCAGATGGAAGTGAGGAAGATTTATAGTTACATCAACATCTGGTCCAAGAACTTTCAAAACTCCTAACATACAGTATCTGCTAGCTAGAGCTAGAGAGTAACTCATTTCTATATAACATACAATCACTGCACAGGTGAGAAGAACACTAACACTAGTAACTCATTTCTATACTGTATACACTCAATGCACACGTGATATGAAAAAGTTGGAAAGGCTCAGGGACAACTTCCAGATGGCCCCTTTTTAAACTAACATATTTATCAGATCTCCTGTCCGAAATTGTGAAATCCCTCAAATCTGGATGGAAGGGGACAACTGCATGAGGGATCATTTCTGGAATAATAGATTGTTTGCTTGGAAAATGGTATTCTTTTTTTTTTACACCTTGTTTTTTTCTTTTAATTCTAGATGAATTATGTAATACCTGAGTTCCATTCCTTATACAGACCCTTTCTCCCCATAATTTATACTGAACTAGGCAGAAATACATGTGAGAAAAATGAGGATTAACATCCACTTGACACAAACTAGGTCATTTTGGGGACTAACATATGATTCAATTTTATTTCAATAATTCCCTAGCATGTAGTTACCGTTTCTGGGAGGAAACCAGGAGACCTGTAGTAAACTCACAAGGTTAGACAGGCAACAATACTGCACTAGACTACCTTTTATGAAATATTTTAATTCCATTTTTTTCATATTAATCATAGTGGAAGAAATACATTAAATAAATATTTGCCCGCCCCACTCACCATGTAGATTTGACAGTTGTTTTACTCTGTCAACTCAGAATGAATAATTCATAGAAACAGTCAAGTCAAGTGATGTAATGATTTGATTTATAATCTCTGTCATAAACCAAGAAATTAACGCTTGCATTTTATTAACGCCAACATATTTTGTTAATGCTAATAAGTTCGAGTTCACATGTTACTTATGCCAATATATTTCATGTCCACCTTATATTAATGGATGATGACAGGATGATTAAAAAAAAAAAGAAGAAAAAAACAAATTTTTGTGAAATCCGGAAAACTAGACATTTTTCCTTGCCAGTTGCCGTTGCATCCTTTCTAAACTGACAACAGGATAGGCTGTAACATGTATTAATGACACAGACGATATTAGGATGATAATATGTGCAAAAGGTTAGAGCATTTCTCTACGTTTATATCCACATGTAAAGAATATTTTCTGTGAATTTGTTCCAATTGTTTTTATGAAGATCGAGCTGTCGAGATAATACTGATTCGGTACACTTGATATTTACAAGTTCACTTGCACATATGTTGCAGTTATCATGCTAAAACCTAAGAGCAGTGTAATCCGAATTCAACCCCCTTTTCTGAAGGTTATCGGGCATTCTTTATAATCTGCAGGCCAAATGCACCTGTACAGATAGCTGGCATGGATCGGGCGGGTATCCATCGAACGAACGTGTGTTAATAAATCATACACCTTTAAATCGGATAGGTAAAGATTTGATGTTATCAAAATAAACAAACAAGAATCCTGCTGATTTAAAGGTGAGAAGAGTTTTTATCTGTTGTGCGTTATAAAAATATGATAATGACCGCGAAACAAGCCAAGACAATTTATACGCCAATACGCAATATTGATACAGCCGAATCAATTTGACGATTTTTGTCTGACATTTTGAGTTCCCATCTACTTCTGCTTATCTATTTCAAAGCTGTTGTTATTTATGGTTACGTGCTGCGGTTTTTACCTGAAACCATCTGCCAGTCGGACAGTTTTACCTTGGCTTCACAGTTACACAATATCTCTAAAAATTTAACTATCTTTCAAATATTTCTAATTTTAAGAAAAAAATGTCAAGGTTTTTTTTTTTAAAATATATTTTCACCTGCCAAACAACAGACATTTTTACTTGCACTATACATCTAACTCTTAAAATCAATCCAAGAAAACTATTTCTTTCAAATATTTTTCACTTTTAAGAAATAATTAGATGGGTTTTCTATTTTAATTAGTACTTTCATTGACGTGCACACCCTGCCATGCATGGCATCATGAATATAGTTCGCTAATATCAGTAATCAAAATTCAAATTTAAATCAATAAATGAATGTCTCGATTATTTTATACGAAGTTTGCATGAATGGCTGCCTGGTTTATTTCCACACGGCACACAATTTAAACTGAAGATTTCAATCTCGATACATGTTACATAATGGTGATTATAACGTTCATGTAAGATTTCACTGATGAAATAAAAACTTCAATGCATCTACATGTCCCCCGTCCACGATATTATCTCTTTTTCAACTTTTATCGGCAATTTATCGGCATAATAGTCTACATTTTAACTTGTGCAACAGTCGTTAAAAAAACTTAAATAGGCCATTTGCAACACTCCCTTGCTGAGGAATGAGAAAAGAGAACAGTTATATTCGCATGTATAAATTTTTTTTTACTGATCCTCACAGAATTAATGTTCATATCAAATATAATGGCTAGCCAAATCTCCAATAATTCGCTTAAGAAGATCGAAAAGAAAAAAAAGTCTTAAAAAATCCTATAAAAATAAAACAGAAAAGAAAAAAAAAAACAATAAAAATCGAAAGCATGGAATTTAGATCTTCGGCTCTTTTTCCAATTTTTCATAATTCAGTGCGATGTAATCATGATGTGAAACGGGTTGTGAATGAAGCTGAAAATGACAAGGAAATCAAACTATCATAAATAGCGAAGGGCTGATTAATTAACACCACGACAATAGTGATTCATCTTCCAGAAATTATATTGCGATATATCTTCATTCGATGTTAAACTGACAGAAAACGTGTTGAATCAATCGAAGGTCAATAACGTGAAATTAGTATTTTGTATATGTCTTAAATTAACAGTTATTATGGTAATATTACAATATCTGGTTTTCCTTACAATCACAGACTGATGAGATTATTAACATTAATAAAGTTTTCATTTTTACCTAATGAGAGAGAGAGAGAGAGAGAGAGAGAGAGAGGGTTTGAGTCCACTCAACACAAACTAGGTCATTTTGGGACTAACATATAGTTCAATTCTATTTCAATAATTCACTTGTGCATAAAGGTCTTTAGGAGTGGGAGGAAACCAGAAAATCTGGAGAAAAACCCCACGAGGTTAGACAGGCGACTCTACCTGAAATGGGGTTTAAAATCCTATGTTTCTACACAGACTGGTCTAATGAAAATAGGCAAACATGTACGCCAAGCATTGTGAAATGAGGGACATTTTGCCCAGACAGTGGTGGTGCTATGGCCTACTCTTTGTTCAAATTCAAACTGTCAAGTGTTTTTTTACATCTAATCTGGTTAGGAAGTGTGTTTAGGTCAATTTAAGTGTGAAATCAGCTTACTCTATAAAGTTTCTACTCCACAGAACAAATGAAAACAACTTGTCAAACATCATTCAAAATAACTTAAAAGACAAGCAGCAGGAATGATAAGATTAGAATTTGACCTTTGTCTTTGTTCAAGGGACCTTAAGATAACAAACTGGAACTGGACAATCAATTTCATGTCCCTCAAACACAGACAATCAATTTTGACTGATAAGAGAGAGAAAAATTAGGATTAACATCCACTTGACACTAACCAGGGCATTTTGGGACTAACATGGTCTTCAATTATTTGTTTGCACACATGGGTCTTTGTAATTGGGAGGTAATTGTTTAGGTTTAGAAACCTCTGTGACAGAAACAATGTTCAGTTATCAACTTTGGAGAGAAAGACAGAGGTTAGGTTCATTTGACACAAACAAGGTCATTTTAGGACTAACGTGTGGTTAAATTTGATTTGAATAATTTTCTTTAGTGTAGGGTTCTTTAGCAGTGGGAAGAAACCCGAAGATCCTGAACAAAACCATGAGGTTTGACAGGTGACCATACTGCTTCTCACATACAAGCAAGGAGTTAAAACCACACGGCTTGTCTTAATAACAGATCTTATGATCCAAAATGCACATGTTAGATCATGACACCACCCAACTCTCCTTCAACATGGGGGAGTAGGAACAATAAATAGAATGTCATGATTAATAATTATGACAAGCCAACCCCATTTCAACTTGGGGGAGTAGTAATAATAAATAGAATGTCATGATTGATAATATAATGACAAGAAACAAACCAAGATTTCAAAAGTGCCTGAGCTATAAAACTAACAGCTAATTTTGCCGGTTTTTATCTCGAAGATAGAATTTAATTTGTTTAAAATAGTTGTCTATAAAGCCTCATTTTCCACTCCAGCTGCTTCCATTCTTAACTCTAATTACACCTATCTGGAGTCTGGGTAATTTGATAAATTAACGTAGAATATGTAGCGAGCATGTTACATCTCTAAATCTCTCAGACACCAGAAGTCACAAGAGGATATCTTCAAACCGTTTTTAAATTGTGTTTTATGGCCAGTTCTGCTCAAGTGTTGATGTATAAATAAAATGTGCACCAAATTGAGAATTTGGGAGTAATTATTCCAGTGCCTTTAACAAAACTATTTTTTGAACAGCTGCATTAAGTGTGCATTTAGCCATTTAATGGTAGAGTTGCAGAAATTGGGCTTAACGTCCAATGAACACAACCCAGGTCATTTCGGGGCTGACATATGGTACTCGTTTCGTTTATCTAAAATGGGATTGACCCAGGGGACCTAGAAAAAAGCCACAGGGTTGGGCAGGCAACCCCACTTCATTTCCTTTACATCTGTTTAAACTTAATATTTGACAACTCATCAACACACATACATGCATTTCGTATTTATCTTTCTGAAGTAAAAGTAGCCTATTTCACCATGATTTGTTCAACACGGACTTACTGTTTAAATATTTAAATTGAAATGAATTTTACACTTCATATCTTATAACGGTAAACAGTGTGAAGGTGCAATACAACACTTCACTTCTGCCCTTTGTTTATCAGCAGTAATAGCAAGTTTGGTCTGCTGTTCATCCAAACACCCAACCGAATTTAATAGAGCATTTTGTGAACAAAACACCAAATTGACTTAACTCCGTTTAAACTATTAACTTTAAACGAAAAATTTACCGAAGCATGAATATTAGAAAGGGTCTAGCGACGATGACAGTGTATCAGATGTCTGAAAGTTAAAGGATACCCCTTAAAACGATCCCCCAGTCAATCAATGGTCTTAAGTTGTCGCCTGTTGTAAGCCCCCGTACATGGCCTATTAAACTCACTGTTGAAATTTCATTGAATTCTATCTCTCTCGAGATCTGTAGCTGATATATCTATGTAGTATTAATATTGTCAAGCTTGGGTAAACTGTATTGACGGCCAACTATATAAATAATAAAGTGTTTAATGGGCCCTCTCGACATGAAGAGTCACTGGATCCCCATTAATATGTCAAGACGTAGAACATGGAAACATTTTTGTGGTTGTTTTTATTTTCAATCCTGTGACTAAATTGGGCCATTCATAAAATATTCAGTATAAAGAATAAGTGTTTTATATAGTTTGTTAAATTGACAACCTCTCGAGACAACTCTTCTTTTATTCATAACAAAACAATTCCACGATATTACACTTACCCCCATAATTCATTCACACTCAACACTTAGACAAGGTTACTTTTATAATTTATGTACAGAACTTCCCATATAAATGAAACGAAATTGAAATGAAATGGAGTTTAACGCCCTACTGTTCTGCTCCAACTGGGCTAATGAAGACGAGCATACATCATCATACAGTGTGCTACATGTATGAGGGAAATTGTGCCCTGACAGCGGGCTATGTCCTACTCTTATTTTAAATTCCATTTTCGAAGGGATCTTTTAAGTGCACAGCAATGTGTACATGGGACCTTGATTTTCTGTCCAATCTGAACGACTAGACAGCTGTCCTTGTCAGGTCCTCCGTCCTGCATCACTGAGGTCCTTGTCACGTATAACCAGAATAAAAACACCCCCGTTGACTAATTGACAGCCCTTATGGTGCAGTGCACACACAATAACCCTTCGCCCATCCAACCACCCCTGATCTCTAAAACTTTCAATAAACTCAAAATCTACTTCATGGTAATGGTTGGTCACTCTGAACTTTAATTTAAAATTTAGTTTTAACAGAAATAATTAAATGTCAAACTTTTATTCATGGGTGAATATATTAAGATATTGTCATCAAGTTATTTTTACGTAATTTGCAGGTGTTTGACAAATGTGATTGACATTTACTGTCTTGATTTATCAAATATATATGCAAATAAAAAATATAACTATCAATTAACTGTATTGCCACTGTCAGGGCCAAATTTCACTCATAGCACACTGCTTGGCATAATCACTTCTTTATTCGCCCAGTTGATGTAGAAATGTATGTGTTGGATGTTTAGTTATACAGTCAATATTGGGATATTGCATTTAATTGGGCATATCTCATCTGCGGTCAGACTTTTGCCAATTCAGACGAACATGTCCAGAAAAAACATGTACATGTACGACAAAAGCGATTCTGTGCATTTAACCATAGTTTTATGGTATATGTAAAAGTGTGGTGATATCATAGAAGTCCTGGGGCGTTGTTAAATATAAGTAAATAGTGAGTCAAACAAACTTCCACTTATAAAAATTTACATGGCAGAAGTAGCTCAAGATAAACCGAAACATGACTGAATCATTTTAAATAAAATGAAACTTGACTGAATCATTTTAAATATTGACGTTGTCTTACATGTTAACAGTTTTATAGACATCACATACCGCATTAATCTTTTAACAAAATGAAATGAAATGGGGTTTAACGTCCTACTGTTCTGCTCTGAGTGAGCTAATGAAGACTGGCATACGCCATACGGAAAATTTTGCCCATACACCTACTTTTATACCAAATCCAGAGCGATCTTTAATGTAAATACCAATGTATACACAGGACCTCATTTTTTTCGTCCCGCCATCCTTCACCACCCCATTTCTCTCTCTCTCTCTGTAGCATGAAGTTTTCTGGAAAGAAGGAATTCACCCTGTCTTCTACACAAGACCTGTCATTCCTAACAACTAAAAGGAAATTTGAAACCACCTTATACATGTAAATTCTAGATCTACTAGAGTTGAATATTTCATACCACTGTCACATTAGGGTTTATTTAAATTTAAGAAATGGTCCATACATCGATTGATAAAAACATATTGATTCAATCTAGGGTTTCTATGCTGTATCAACCACCACTTCTCCATCCGACTTTCAGTCTAGTTTATTATTTTTTGGTTTCATCATCATAGCTTAGTAGATGTTATCAAGTTTTGGCTATATTTAATGTACTGACCAACTAGCGAAAGAATCAACAACCCGCCCCCAACCCCTCTCCAACGTTTTCAAGCAATTCAAAACATGAACAAAACGAGAGTTTACTATTTTGGGGTTTTATCATCATAGTAGATTGGTATTATTGGTCTTAAGTTCTGGCTATATTTAATACACTGACCCACTAGCAAGGGTTATCTCCTTAGATAACGAACATTCTCACTAACATACGATGATTGGAAGGGAAGATAACTCCCACATCTTATAACAAGCCATGATTTGTCATTCGTAAGGTATTTATTGAAAAGTTTCCAAGATTCATCTGGGACTGTAATTGAAGTTGGCTTCCAGGTAACATGGTGAAAGCTGAAATCAGAGAAACTTGGAACTGATAAGCCCCCAAAAAAAGTTGACTAATCTCTCGGCCATCTTTAACAGGTGAAGATATTTTCGTTGAACGACAACCGATGATTTTATCCGCGCGAGTAAATAATAATCTGATATCATGTAATCTTGAAAGACAATAGACCAGAATGCCATCTTGCCAAAAAATCAGCATATTTCAAGATTATTTGGAACGGAATTGAAATGTTAGATAGATAAATATTTTTTAACTGTCACTGGATTATTCTAAAAACTCCAGGTCTATTTTTCTTAACTTGTGAAAAGATAGAGAAATCAAATTCTTTTTCTAATTCTAGAACTCTTTTTATTATATCAGCAATTCCATAGCCTAATACGCCTTGCTGTCTTATACCTCTTCCAGACTTACAACGGTTCTGAAAAAACTCACTGAACCTTAAGAAAACAGAAAGACTTTGGAAGCAGGAGAGACACCTGGGAAAAGACACACAGAGAGACTATATTGATACTGTCTATCTTTATTTCAATAATTTCCATTCGCTTAAGTGTGCAGGAGTATTTACCAGTGGGATAAAACTGGACACCTAATAGAAACCCCACCTGCTAAGACAGCAATCCCTACTCGATTGCCTCGAATGCTCCTTGCACCATAACGTCTGTCATTGAGTCAACTGGCGTGGTTTTGATTCCCCAATTGTACATGTACATGACAAGGATAAGGGTTGCCTGTTCACTGCTAAAGACCCCTGCATGCAAGCAAATAATTGAAATAAAATAGAACATGTTAATCTCAGAATGACCTAGTTTGTGTTGAATGGAGGTTAAACCCCATTTCACTCTCTCTACTTCTTGTAAAAGACAAGTCTGTGCTACTCAACTCAATGACAGACCTTACAATTTGTAGTGCCATAATATTCAGTGATAAAGATTGCCGTCCCTGTGCTTCAACTAGTCCTAAGGCAGTCAGTCTTGGTGGTTAAAGCTTCTAGTTGAAGATGAGGTTTTTTTTACGTTGTATATTTTAAGCAGTTCAGACAGGAACTATTACAATATATCATGGCATATCTACAAGTCTTTTATAAATAAAAATATACATGGTTCGTAATCTCCAGTTCGACACCTGTTTTAACACGCAGCTTATCGGTTACCATAGTATGAAACAATAAAATATAATACCACACAAAAACAGTCAGCAGTCGTCCAGTCTTACGTAATTGTCTGAGGTATAACAGAACAAATAAGCAACTTTATTAATTTACAGCTTCACTATAATGCTCTGAGTCGTCTTCATTTGCCCAGGCGGAGCAGAACAATAGGACGTTAAACATTTCATTTCATATTCAATAGTCAGAGTTGGGATGGCCTAGTGGTCTAGAGTGCCGCCCTTCGACCTCTAGCTGGCCGGTCACCTCTGGCTTGCAGCTGTGGTTTCGATCCCTGGTGTGAGCGTACGTGGCATGGAGATAGGGGCGCCTTCGCAACCTCGTGGGTTTCCTCCGGGCACTCCGGTTTCCTCCCACTGCTAAAGACCCCTACGCGCAAACGAATTATTGAAATAAAATTAAACCATGTTAGTCCCAAAATGACCTGGTTTGTGTTGAGTGGACGTTAAACCCCATCTCTCTCTCTCTCTCTCTCTCTCTCTCTCTCTCTCTCTCAATAGTCAGAACCCTTGACTCTTGCATCAATGACAGATCTGGGACTTTATGCACAAAATTTTAAACTAAAATATTTTAAGGGAGACAGAGAGAAATAGGGTTAAACATCCACTCGAAACACACTAGGTCATTTCAGGACTAGGGGGGGTATAGAAAAACTACGTTTCTCAATGAAAACAAATCCACTGAAAATATAGAAGAAGAATATATATATATATCTGTATCTTCCGTTATGATTGGCTCAGCGATAAATTACTAAGTATCATCTATAGTATTAGATGTATATATACATGTACATGTCAAGTTTGTTTATATCCCCGGCTTATCATATATACCCTTAACGAAAGGTAGCAATGGTTTACTAAGGCTGATATGATTAGAATCCATAAACCGTGTTTTGGCAGATACATACTGAGATATTAGGGTGTATGATAAAAAAATAAACGGTTTTAAGCTCAGAGATTTACACTATCTATTAATCTACTCTTTATGCACGATAGTTAATATGTAGGCACTTTCTACCTAAAATTTAGAAATTTTAGTTTAACAGCTGATCGCAACAATTGGTATCATCTACAGACAGTATATATATGTTAGCGACAGCGCTTCTGCTCAGCGAACCATTCAGCCGATCTATCACTCATACCTAGCATGTTACATATTTTCGGACGAATATATTATGCCAGCGATCTATTCACCAGAAAATCCTCTCATCTGTCCATATCTAGTGTATATTATCGAGCGAACCCTTTTTATAAACCAATCGAAGACATTCTTGACATCAAAACGGTTTCCACACGATCGCTATGTGTGCCCGTTTCAGATCGGCCGTAAAATCTCGCTAGCAGATTTCAATCGGCGTTATCATGCTAAATAATTCACTCAACTGTCCTAGGACTTAAATCGTGAAAAAGCATTGTCTGAAAAATGCCAAACGTCGATCTGCGGCTTTAAAATACAAGCAACACACAGAAAACGGGATAAGATATTTCTCAGACAAATATGTGAAAATGGGACCCATTCTCACGGAATCCATCTCAATATATACCAAGTTTATTGAACACTTAACACTTTATTCATCCGTTTATCTTCAGACAAAATGTAATTTAATCTAAGTTGTCTCCCTTGAGATCAAAGTGAAAGGTGGAAATGATACAAGTGGGGTCTGAGCTGATTTCAATTGGTCCAAGTTGATTACAAGGAGTCAATAAAGCCATTTAAATTCCTGTACATAGGACAGATCAAAGAGAGTGGAACAATATATCACTACCCTTACCCTCAGGAAGTTACTTTAAAGTTACAAATAAGCTAGGATAAAGTTACCCTTTTCAACTCATTAAAGCTACAAAAGAAGTATCAAAAAAGCTACAAACTAAGTTAAAAAAAGCTACAAAAAGGTATTAAAAAGTTAAAAGTAAGCTATGGTCCAAATATGTAAATTAGGCTTTTAAGTAGCTTTTTATGGTTGTGTGTTAACTTTTATGTAGCTTTTCCCTTCCAGTCTATTACTGTAACTTTTAGATGACTTTTTCTCTGCAGTATGATGAATGTAACTTTCAGTTAACTTTGTTTGCAGAAGAAAGATATGGCTTTCAAGTAGCTTTTTTTGTAAAGCTATAATAAAGCTACAGTTAATTATTTCAGTACGCGTTTTTTCAAAACTGCAATAAATAGTTTTTCTGTCAGCTATAGGCTATAAATAAAACTTTTATGTAGCTTTTCCCTTACAGTCTATTACTGTAACTTTTAGATGACTTTTTCTCTGCAGTATGATGAATGTAACTTTTAGTTAACTTTGTTTGCAGAAGCTAATTAATTTAAAGATATGGCTTTCAAGTAGCTTTTTTTGTAAAGCTATAATAAAGCTACAGTTAATAATTTCAGTACGCGTTTTTTCAAAACTGAAATAGTTTTTCTGTCAGGCTAAACCAGTTATTTTTCCTACAATCAAAGGCTATAATTCATTAAATTACAATTTGATATGCGCAAATATCGAAAAGAATCAAGATCTTTAGGTTATAAACGTGCATTTCAAGTTTCATCACCGTTACAGGGGCCATAATTCAGGAAATTATGTTCCGGTAGGCGCAAATATCGAAAGGAACCAAGATCTTTGGGTTATAAACATGCATGTCAAGTTTCATCAAAATCGGTTCAAAATTGTGACCTCTATAGGGTCCACAAGCTAAAAACGTGATTTTTCGTACAATCAGGGGCCATAATCCATGAAGTTTTGATTAGATACGTGCCAATATCGAAAGCAGCCGAGATCTTTTGGGGATAAACCTATATTTCAAGTTTCGTCAAAATCGGACAAGAATTGTGACCTGTAGAGGGTCCACAAACAATTGTGGACGGACGGACAGGGGCGACGACATAATACGTCCACATGAAAATGTGGGCGTATAATAAAACGACTTGAATTTATTGGATTGTAAATCACAAGAATTGTGGACGGACAGACCGACCAACGAAGGTGATGACAACTAAATCAGCTTTACTTAATCTAAATCAGCTTTATTAAATTATCTACATCATTGAATGACATGTGCAGCCTTATTTTTTTTGTTTGCCTTGCACCTGTTATAGGTGAGTTTGCTGACAATAGCTTTTATTATCATGCCTTGTCGGTTTTCCGAATGTAAAATACAAAAGTCCACAATACACTTCACGATTTGTTTGTCCAATAAAAAAGAATTCTTGTTTTGTTCGTTCGTGGTTCCATTGGAAAGTTCTTGTTTCGTAAAAAATACCATCAACAAATATCGTGCTGCCGTAGTTCCTGATTTTTGTACTTTTGTCATGGCTCGAACTAGTTGTTCCTTATGTAAATAAATCTGTTGCTTATCAACCAATTCAACCATCTGAAAAAATACAGTTAATTGAATAATATCAATGTTTGATTTGATACTTCAACTCAGAAAACGTACCATATAAATAACAATTGCCAACACAATATACGCCCAAAACATCAGCACTATCTCATATTTAAACCATATCAAGAAACAAGGGCAAATATTTACAAAACTGAATCTGCTTCAGTAAAAGCTCTTAGGAGCACATAGCAAAAGGGTGATGTTATATTCCATTAACGACATCAACCATCCATAGCGACCCGCTACTGCCTTGGCAAAATTCACCCTCGTCTCTAGTTAGCCTAATAAGTGCAGAAAAAATGGGATGTTAAAACTCCATTTCATGTCATTTGGCACTTGCCTTAATGGGTATAGACATCTTATACAGTAATAAGACAGCGTGATCTTTACTAAATCTAAATAGACATCTGGAATAGAAGTTAAAGTACTTA
Organism: Patella ulyssiponensis; assembly: GCA_963678685.1. Lineage (NCBI taxonomy): Eukaryota > Metazoa > Mollusca > Gastropoda > Patellidae > Patella > Patella ulyssiponensis. Next base: position 51,335,425 of record OY783232.1, on the reverse strand, counting down.
CACCATATTTAATTGCTTCATCCGGATTGACATGTCCCGGTCTTGGCCTGCAGAACTTCGTTGGAACTGAAAAATGTAGAAATATCAAATGTATGAAACATAAAACTGTAGTAGAATTTCTGATCGGATAGTCCCTGTGTATTTGCCATTTAACTCAATTTGAAAGTTATGGTGGGTCAGTACACAGACTGGACACTTTACCGGTATAACCGGTCCGGTTATCATTGATACAAAAGCCAATAAGATTAGCATCTTCCTGGTGTAGAGATGTATGAATAACTCTGGATAATAATTTCGGAAAACGTTGAATTTCTTCCTTATGCTGGTAGAAACATCTATAGCAAGTTTTCGTTAAAATCTGTGAAGAATGGTCTCTATTGTGCTTACAAGCAATTGTGTACGACGGCGGACTGCACTTTTTAATGAAATTTTTAAAATAATTGGAAGAAAATTATAAAAAAAATATGATAAATATTGAACACATGAACTTTCTCGAACAACAGCCTGTTATTAAGCGCCCTTAAATATAAGAATTGAATTTGGACTTGCTGTGGGTTATTCAGGTATCAACATCAGTTGGTTCCATGTCAAATTTATCATCACTGTTAATTTGAAGACACACTGTTTATGGTAAATATGAAAGTGACATACTGAAGTTCATACATGTATAAATCTTCACAAGTCAAGATTCAATTCTTCAGTAACCAAATTTTTTACCCTGCTTAAAAACATATTTTCTCATACCTTCTCTTTCCTGAAGTTTTTCTTTCAGTTGTTCAATTATCTTTGTTTTTTCAACACAAGACGAACAGGTACTACTGAAGGTTTTCCTGGGATGCTTCTTAGCAACCATAGGGTGCCCCTTTGAATTTACAGCTGGTTCTCCAGATAAGCTTATTTCAGAACTGGTATCACTGTCAGTCTCCATAGCTATCAAACAATTATCTATATCTTGAATTATAATCTCTTTCGTGGCTGATGCTTGAACTCTCCTCATTTTATTTTCTTTTAAACGTTGTGATTTCATGGCAATTTTATCTTGTGCTACCTGTTCTGTGATGGTTTCTGAAATTATAACAAGAGTTGAACGCAAACACAATATACACTCAACGAAATAGCAGCATTTTCTCACAATTAGACCTTATCAGGAAACAAGGGCAATAACCCTATAGTCTCGAGCTTTCCAGATTTTATTATCTCCACTACGTGTACAATGAACATTCACTGTAGACAAGGGTGGAGATAATAACTGGTACTTGAAACAAGCGGTCGCCATGCGATATACACGCACAGTAGCTTTGACAAAGATCGGACAAAAACTCTGGCCTCTGGAGAAGAAACAAAGTCCAAAGTACGATTTTCGGAAGAACAAAGGGCAGTAACTCTAATGAGTTTTATGGAGTCATGCCCAAATGCTTACTTGATCTTCATTTTATGGAGACATACACATACCAAGTTTCATTAACCCGTTAACTGCGTATGACGTATATATTACGTCATGGACAACTGTGACGCAGTGTGCGTAAGACGTAATATAACGTCTTGGGGGTATTTTCTCCAACCATACGATCGTAGCATGTGCAGGACATAAAATTACGCCTTGAAGAGCAAATCTTTTTTTAAAGAGAGACCACTCTATTTAACGTTCGTTTTAATATGGATTCAGACTACTATCTTTTGTATTCAGGAATAAAATGGCCCAACAATGATGTTTTTCGTCAAATTAATTACACAATAAGGGACAGTTAACGTTTTAAAAACTACACAGTTAACGGGTTAAGATCAAACGAAAACTCTGGCCGCTAGAGAGCATACAAAGTCTTAAGGACGATTTTCGGACGAACAAAGGGCACTAACTGTGGTGATGTTTTACTGAATCGTGCCCAATATTGGACTTGACCTTCATTTTATAGAGACGAAGACACATACTAAGTTTCATTCAGATTGGGCAAAAACTCCGGTCTCTAGAGATCACGCAAAGTCCAAAGTATGATTTTCAAACGAACAAAGGGCAGTAACTCTGCCGATTTTGATCTAATCATGCCAAATATTGCACTAGACCTTTATTTGATGGAGACGTACGGACGGACGCAGAGGCGATACAAACTTACGACCACAAGTGGGAGTATAACAAGAGCTGGACGCCAACGTGAGCTAAATTGTGAGGTGGAAATTTTACATACCATCATTAATAACTTGCTTCTTTTTTGTCGTAGCGGTGGTGGTGTTGATAGGCAGTTGCTTTGGTTTTTTTGGCGTAGAGGAGGTGGTGTTGGTAGGCAGTTGCATTTGTCTATCTGATGAAATAGTAAAAACAATGTGTAGGATTATTATCAAAAGTATAAAATTTTTAAATTAGAATGAAATAAGCTTAATCAAAAGGTTGTAAAATTAAATAGGCTATATGTCTTCCTCTAACTACGGTTATCATGCAATCACAGATTAAGTTCCGACAAAAACTCTGGCCAACGTGAGCTAAATTGTGAGGTGGAAATTTTACATACCATCATTAATAACTTGCTTCTTTTTTGTCGTAGCGGTGGTGGTGTTGATAGGCAGTTGCTTTGTTTTTTTTGGCGTAGAGGAGGAGGTGGTGGTGGTGTTGGTAGGCAGTTGCATTTGTCTATCTGATGAAATAGTAAAAACAATGTGTAGAAATATTATCAAAAGTATAAAAATTTTAAATTAGAATGAAATAATCTTAATCAAAAGGTTGTAAAATTAAATAGGCTATATGTCTTCCTCTAACTACGGTTATCATGCAATCACAGATTAAGTTCCGACAAAAACTCTGGTCTCTGGAGAGCACGCAAACAAATTGTGGACTGACGTTACGAATCAACAGACGCCGAGCCAACGCCATGATACGACCACAAGTGGGAGTATAACAAGAGCTGGACGCCAACATGAGCGCTTTGGTTTTTTTGGCGTAGAGGAGGAGGTGGTGGTGGTGTTGGTAGGCAGTCGATGCCATGATACGATCACAAGAAGACATATTATATTGATTTAGTTGATTAAATTTACACACCTTCATCTTTAAGTTTTAATTTTATAATTAGCTCTTCTGCCGTTAGACAAGTTAGATCATATTCCAACTGCAGCCTCATTATATTTTCTTCAATCTCCAGAAGGCTCGTTTTATTTTCTAAAAAAGTGTTTTAAATTATCATAATTATACAAACATCTTTATATTTACCTGAATAAATTGCCAATAAACATAATAAAACATCAGCTATTTTAGAGTACAGAGAACTCGGGTTCGGCTGAGGCTACATAGATAGGCCTAATGTAATCCGAGTTCTCTAGGGTATAGTATTATTATTGGCTATTTTTAGAGTCAAAGAGAACTTCCATTTCCCTGTAATATGAACCAATCACAAGTTGGTTTGTGCCGAATCGTTTCTAAAAATAGCATTAAGAGTATGACACGCTTAAGATTTGGCGTGAATGGGTCTCGCAGCGAGGAATTAGATGACGCTTCTCATTCTGAATTCGCTGTAACTTTTAACGGTCTATCGTAGTTTGCTGCATAGCGAGCGTCGGAATCCGACATTGCTAAAATGACCGTGACTTTGTCACTTCAAATCACTATCTATGACTATGTATTTTCGAAATGTTTACATATTTTAAAAGATACATCATTAATACGTTTAGTGGTATACATACTATACAAAAAAACATTCATTACCATAGCAACCACTTTATATTTTTAAAAAATGCATCATTTTCCGATAATTTTCTCATTAATATTAATTTTTATATTATTTTAAGTCAGTAGCTACTGGGGAAGATTGAACAAATAAATAATAACAACATATTTATATGCCATCTCTTTATATACTGGAAAGGGGTTCACTTTGAAAAAAACATTCCGCAATAGGAAATTGCCTAATTTTAGGCCTAAAAAAATATATGAAGGAATTGAGATTTTCAACTCAAGTGAAATTTTGTGTACAGCTCCAACAGTTTTAGATATTTTAAAATTAACATATCTTTACCCTTGTATATAATTTCATATAATGTTGTTATTATGTTATAGTAACCAAACTGAAAAAAAAACCCCTCCAAAAATGCAATATTTATATCATTTTCAACGAATTTGGCCATAAAGATAGGTATTAAATATTTCCCCAAAATCACAATGAATTAAACATAATAAATAATTAGTTTAAGAACCGATATATAATGATAAAATATTGAATAAACTGTGAGTGGAACTTTCTTCTTTGTGACACTGACAATCAGTTATCTGACTGACGGACGGCTATTTTTATTGACTAACCACGGCACTAATCTCAAAAGGAAATGTTGTAAATCATCAACGGAAATCCAGAATTTGAGCGATTATTTAAATTATTTTTTGTTAGCGTTAATTTTTTTGAAATTCCAATATTATTTGGGTATTACAATGGTCAGAAATCATATTATTATAATATTATTATCCCTACCTACGCTAAGTAAAAGTGTGTTCAATTCAACCGTACGGGAAATGGTTCTCATCGTATCGTGGCGTACCGTGTTGATAATATTTTCCGATTTCATTTTCATTCGTGTGCACATTAAATACTTTAAATTAGGCATCATAACAAAGAATTTAGTAATTTAGAACATTGAAGTACGTGTCCATGTTACGCAATTTATTAATTGTCGAAAAATATTTGGTTTTAAACCTCCAAACGAACGTGCGATCTACTCTAGCTGAACATAACATGTGAGTTCCGACTAGAGCTATTTTTAACGTTGAACTTCGACCCAATGTTTTCGGTACGGGTCCTCTTATTGGACAATCCTTGTAAACATAATAATCATTGGTTAAGGTTTATTTTTTCGCGGGAATTTAGCTATTGCACTTTGACCTGTCGCTGAATAATAATAGAAATACCATATATGGGAGCAGTCACGTGGAACAACAGTGGCTCTGATAGCAGTACTCGAGGCGAGTATGAATTCTTACTTTGATTGCTCTAATTTATATAATAATACTAATAATAGTCATGATAAACCCTGAATTTTTTTGCAGGCAAGTCCTTTATTTATATAAAACACACCACGTCCCCTTGTTCACAACGTAACAACTCGGTCTAGACTTAGAGATTTTTCTCAACGTAACCATGCTTTTTCAACTTTAACAAAAATGCCTGATATTTCGAAATGCTAACATCGCATCCAAGACCGATCGAAATGTCGTTCATTTGTCTTTCTAATGATATTAGAATGAAATAATAATATTAATTATAAGCTCTGCATAAAAGCACTTGAAGTGGGGTACCCCCATTTAAAAACGTGACAAAAAAATTCAGCGTAACGTCAAAACACGGGAAATTGACGTTTTTAAACTTACGTTTATGAAATTGATAAAATGAACACATACATAAAAATTATATCAAACAAAAGCACAGGATATCTGCTTCCAAAATATTTTAAAATTATTACAAAAGAGTAAATAGCCAGTGTATGACGTTAAGTTTAAAAGGGGTTACAAATCGTGAAAAAACGACTTTCTTCCAACGTGAGCAATGGAGCTGTGACACCTAAAATAAGCCATGAGCAAAATGGATAATTTGCAGTCAGTTTGAATGTAAGATAGGCTACTATTATAATGCATATTTCATATTGAATTTAAGCTTCAAGCTTGCATCCGCCAGTCGGCTATTTAATTTAGTCTACAGCAACTATTTAATATTTGAACTTACCTGCAATTCCTAAAATGACTCCTGGGTACAGTTTACCACCGAAGGTTGCCTTCACAAGATCGCCAACTGCATAAATCTCCCCATATTTTTTGACCGGATCTTTAATGGAAGAAATGGTAATCCTCGACCAGTTAGATTCCTCATTCCAGAAAATAATGCAGCTTGGTGCCATATTTCAGTAGAGCGAGAACACATTAACTAGGCCTAAGCAGGCAGGTACTGTCTGGACTGTAGTCTCCGGCGTCTGCTAGGCTAATCTAACGGCGCGTTTTTGTAATTTTGATGACGTCGCGCCAATAAGAATCTATAGATATTATATGACGTAACGATGATTCATCGTTGTGAAGGTCACTAGTTAGCCTCGATCATCCAGACGCTACGACTCGTCCAATATGATCCCTCGACTGATAAAGTACATCGCTTGGATGATCGAGGCTAGCCACTAGCTGGATCCTGAACAATGGAGGACAGTCAGGGTCAACCGAAGAAAAGAAGAGGGCCTTACAAGCGGTACTTAATAGGCATGGAAGTGCCCAAAACAACAAGGCGTAGATATAACATCTTGACATCAACAACGCTGAACAACGATGACCATGAAATTTCCGTGGAAGGTGATACTGATAGGCCTAGTAGT